>CM018685.1:42503074-43212918 GCA_009363875.1 Mikania micrantha | reverse complement strand
AATCACTTCCGGGTTTAGGTTAATGAAATCACAATGATTTTAGGTTAAACTTAGTTGGAAATCACATAGACAGGATTTTGTTAATTGGTTTGATTCAAAGTGACAACAATGAGAACAAACGTTTAAGATTTGCGTATTCACACAATTATCAATTTAGATATGCAAAAGCAACACACAAATACCAATGAGTAAACGATGCAAGGAAACCAAATCACTGATGGCAAAACGTAAATGCTTAAACACAAATAAATCGTTTACATCAATCAAACCACAATTGAATTCAAGTTATCAAACCAAAAACAATCCAAAAACCTAAGGTTTAAACATTCAATCAAAGTTCGTTCACTAACCTAATTGCCCGGAAGCAATTACAAAAGAAACTAGCCACGCATCTTCATTAGCACTTGTTGATTCTTGATTCGGGGTGACGATTCCACGATACGGATGGATTCGGAAGAGTTTAGATGCTCATTTCGTCCACTTTTTCGCCTCCAATTCGTCCAGAAAAATGTTGTTTTCGAAACCCTAGGATAATACCTTAAATACGGGACAGATTTGCTGAAAAATCAACTTTTCCGGCCTCTGGCGTATCATACGCCAGGCTTGGGCGTATGATATGCCCAAACTGATGCCCTACGCCTGCCAAATTCTGCCAACGCTCAAAATTGGGCGTATGGTACGCTGGCCGTATGAAACGCCAGGCTGGGATACGCCCAGAGTGACCTCACCTACGGCTTCGTCTCATCGAGAAACTCAATTTCATATATTTGGGGGGCCCCGTAACTCTTCTCCTAGCTCCAGTTATGCGTCCTCGAAGTTTTGGCTTCCCGAAAACCATGTTCTTGCCGCTTTTAGCACTCGACGCCTCTTCTAACCCTCCCAATTGCTCCCGAACACATCTTTAACTCTCTTCACACCTGAAATTCTAAAACATACTCAAAGTAAACATGTTTCGGGCCAAAATTCACTAATATCATGTTATTACACATTGATTTTAAATCGATTATTTACCACGTGATCACATAAATTGACTATCTCTATCAGAAATGATTTAGAGATTGGTACTTCCATGTCGAGATACAATCTCATTAACATAGAGTTTAGCGAGTCGATCCATAGAGTAATCTTCTCGAATGGGTAAGAAATGCCCAGATTTATTAAGGCGATCAACGATAACCCATATAGAGTCATGATTACGTGATGTTCTGGGTAATTTAGTGATAAAATCCATAGAGATCTGATCCCATTTCCACATGGGAATCTCAGGTTGTTGCAATAACCCAAAAGGTCATTGATGTTCAGCCTTAACTTTGAGACATGTTAAACATCGATCCACGTATTCTGCTATTTGTTTCTTCATTCCAGGCCACCTGTAAAAGTCTCTAAGATCTTTAACATTTTATCAGCACCTGGATGAATAGAATACTTGGATTTATGCGCCTCATCCAAGATAATTGTTCTAGAGTTACCGAATAAAGGAACCCAAATTCGGGTTTTGAAATACAACACTCCATCAGTCTTAGTTTCGAGTTGCTTGTAAAGCTTGTTGCTGAGCTTCTTTAATCTGAGGAATTAGACTGGTTCGAATAATCATTCCTAACGCTTTCACACGTAAAGGTTTGACTCGTTCCTTGCGGCTTAAGGCATCGGATACGACATTCGCTTTACCTGGGTGATAACGAATTTCACAGTCATAGTCGTTTAAAAGTTCTACCCACCGCCTTTGTCGCATGTTCAACATTTTCTGATCTAGAATGTGTTGAAGACTTTTGTGATCAGTGTATATAATACACTTGGTTCCGTATAGATAGTGTCTCCAAATCTTGAGTGCAAACACCACTGCACCAAGTTCTAGATCATGAGTGGTATAGTTCTTCTCATGTACTTTCAGTTGTCGAGAAGCATAAGCAATTACCTTGTCGATCTGCATTAAAACACACCCAAGACCTTGACGAGAAGCATAACAGTACACTGTGAAATTATCAGTACCTTTCGGTAATGCCAAGACAGGTGCGTTGCAGAGTTTGTGTTTCAACAGTTAAAATGCCTCCTCCTGTTGGGAACCCCATATAAACGGTTGATTTTTCTGTGTCATTGTGGTTAGTGGCAAGGATATTTTTGAAAAGTTCTTGATGAATAGGTTATAATAACCTACCAGTCCTAAGAATTGACGTATTTCAGTTGGGGTTCGTGGTGTTTCCCATTGTTTCACAGCCTCGATTTTACTGGGATCTACTTGAATACCGTTTTCATTCACTACGTGCCCAAGAAATTGAATTCCCCGTAACCAAAACTCACATTTGGAAAATTTGGCATATAATTTTTCATGTGCCAAAAGTTCTAAAATTAATTTCAAGTGTTGAGCATGTTCTTGTTGGTTCCGAGAATAGATGAGAATATCGTCAATAAACACAATCACAAATTTATCCAGATAAGGTCTACACACTCGATTCATCAGATCCTTGAAAACTGCAGGTGCATTTGTTAATCCAAACGACATTACTAAAAATTCATAATGCCTGTATCGAGTTCTAAAAGCATTTTTAGGAACATCATCATCATGAATTCGTAACTGATGATATCCGGATCTTAAATCGATTTTTAAAAAGTAAGTAGCACCTTGTAGCTGATCAAACATATCATCTATGCGTGACAATGGATAACAGTTTTTGATTGTCAGTTTATTGAGTTCTCTGTAGTCAATGCACATCCTAAATGAACCATATTTCTTTTTCACAAAAAAAAAATTGGTGCTCCTAAGGGTGAGAAACTAGGTCTGATAAAACCTTTGTCTAGCAATTCCTGTAGTTGACCTGAAAGCTCTTGCATCTCTGAGGGTGCTAAACGATAAGGAGCTTTAGCTACAGGTGCTGCACCTGGAATCAAGCCAATACGAAATTCAACTTGTCTCACTGGGGGTAATCCTGATATATCCTCAGGAAAGACTTCAGGAAAATTCTTGACTACTGGAATATCTTCGATACATTTTTGTAAAGAACAGTTCTCAATCACATGTGCTAGAAAGGCTTGACAACCTTTCCGTAAGAATTTCTGAGTTTGCATACAAGAAATGATACCAAGTTTTCTATCGGCCCGTTCTCCTTGAACTATCAGTGTATTATTGTCAGGTAATGGAATACGGATCATCTTGTTTTGGCATACAACTTCCGCTTGGTTATCAGAAAGCCAGTCCATACCGGCCACAACATCAAAGCTCCCAAGTTCAATAGGAGGTATATTGATATTGAAAAGATGATCATTCAGATTCAAGGAACATCCTTGAATGACACTGTTAGTTTTGATTAACTTGCCATTAGCAAGTTCAATGACATAAGGAGTTTCTAGATCTACCGTAGGCAATGAAAGTAATGATGCAAATTCAGGAAAGATAAAACTCTTATCTGCTCCTGTGTCAAACAGAACTGATGCGTATAGATAATTAAGAAGAAACATACCAGTGACAATGTTAGCATCATGCCTTGCCTCGGTTTCACCAATCTGAAAAGCTCTCCCCCTAGCTTCATTCCCTTGATTGGTGTTGTTGTTTGGACAGTTTCTCATAAGATGGTCAGGACTTCCGCACTTGAAGCATGACCGGTTTGTTTGAGTGGTTTGTCGTGGTGTTTGGTTTAGTGGTTGAGCAGGAAAGTTACAATACCTAGCGTAGTGTCCTACTTGATTACAGTTCAGACAAACTGGACATGGTCTAGTGTGATGGAATGGACACTTGTTGTATTTGGGCGCCTGCCCAGTGTAAACTTTCCTCTCAGGAACAGTTGCACCATAGTTCTTCACAGTTGATTTGTGCTGCTGGTCTCAACCGGAGCTTTCGTTTTGGTCTTACCAAACCACTTTCGTTTGGTACCTTTAGAAACATTCGAGGTACCGACATCACTACGGTGCACTGCCGTCTGAGTTTTTACGATCAAAGTACCACTCCTTGCCGCCTCATCAGTAAGCTTAGTGGTCCAAAGAATTGTACGTTTAAGAGTTGTGGGTTCAGCTGCCGTCGCCATTCCCCGAATCTGGGGAACCAGACCCTTGATATACTTCTCAATCAAAGCTGCTTCCGTAGGAAACATATTGGGAAGTAAGCAAGTAAGTTCATGAAACCGATCGGTATAAGCTAAACAATCAGCACCGATCATCGAGTGATGATTCCAGAATTCCTCCTGGAGTTTTTAGATTTCAGTGATTGGGCAATACTCTGACATAATCAGAGTTTTAAATTCGTTCCAGCCCATAGAATCAACTGTAGCTGAGCCCAAAGTTTTAGCCTGGGTATTCCACCAGGTTAAAGCTGAGTCCTTCAAAGAACAAGCAGCATAAGACACCTTATGCTCTGCCAAACATTGGCTGATCTTGAGTTTTGTTTCCATTCCCTCGATCCATCTCAACAGTCCAGCCGCTCCTTCTTTACCTGTGAAAGTAGGAGGGTTACAGGAAGCAAAGTACTTGTAAGTACATCCTAGCTGTGGTGGATCAGGAGCAGTTGTTTTTGTGGTTGTTGCCCCGGTGGTATTATGAGTTTCTACATGGCCACCAGTAGCATTATGTTCTACATGATCATGATCCCCACCAGAACCCGTAGTGACATGTGGCTGGTGTTGTGTTAAAACACCACAAGCTGATAGTTGTTCTCTTACAATTCATGCTATCATCGCTTCATTTGATTCAGATTCACTTGCACCAGCAGGTGGAACAATATTCACTTCTGGGTTCACTGGTGGAACAATATTTGTCTCCAGATTTCCAGGTGGAACCATGTTCACTTCCGTGTTAACACGTGGATCCGGATTTGATTCTATGTTCACAGGTGGGACTTGATTCAGTTCGGGGCTAGCATTATTCCTGCCAGCTTTCTTGGCTGGTCGACCTCATTTCGGAGCCATCGTTCTGCTCGCATACAGACAAACTCAGGTCAGTTCAAGAATAATAAAAAAAAATATAACCCTTGTTCAATCACATTAGTTCAACCATATTTAGTCATACTGAAAGTTCATGTTAACATATGATTATGATAATTATAGTATAACTACATTGATATAGTTCAGACATGTTCTAAGTACACAAAGATCACACAAATGTTCGTAGTTATACTCAGTCCTGTTAATTTAAAAACATGTCAAAATATTACACAGCTCACAACATTGTAATATATATACGTTATTATACATGTTTTTGATATATTAACATGTAGGACACTGATAAGTTCTCACACAAAAATGTTCACATACAGTTCTTTGATACCTTGCCACACCGGCAATAGATATGTTCTCGTTCAAAAATGTTCTCATAGTTCTGTGTCACATTGCCATACAGGCAATAAATATGTTCTCACAAAATGTTCTCATAGTTCTGTGACACATTGCCATACATGCAATAGATATGTTCTCACACAAAATGTTCCCATAGTTCTGTGATACATTGCCATACAGACAATAGATATGCTCTCACACAAAATATTCTCATAGTTCTGGTTATAGTTCACACAAGTTTGACATTGATACTTAGTTCAAACATCACATACATAACACATTACACAGATAGATATACAAAAACAACCATTTTATTAATATAATATAATTTTTATACAACCACAACGTTTTGTTACACAGACTGCCAGAAACCAAGACATTACAACTAGATACCGGGGATCTATTTTACATCAAAAACATCCCCCAAACATCACCAACTCTCAACCTATCCGTTTGTCACTGATGGTATATACAATGATGATCCCAAAACATGCACACCCATATAAGACCTTACCGTAGAAAGTACGGTAAACATGCCATCATGATGTCTATAGTGGCTAACACTATGGCCAAACATAGTAGCCTTGCCTCTAGACTCATCCTCTCCAATATCCCCCTTAATATCCCCCTTACTACCACTCTCATCCTCACCCATCTCTCCCTCATCAGTGCCACTTGCTGCCAGAATGCAACAGTCACAATCTGTCCCTAAGTCCTCCTCAGTCTGTCCTCAACTGCTACTCTCCATGCTCTAGTGTCAGTATCTAAAGCCTTCACTTGATCCATAAGGGTCAATTGGGAAGTAAGGATCTCCAATACAGTCATGCGAGTATCCTCTACTGTAGCCTAACACTGCTGCAGGCTCTGATGTGTCCCCTGAAGATCTATAGTCACCTAGCGAAGCTGCGCCCTAAGCTCCACCTGCTGTGAAGACTCTCCTACCTCGTGTATAGTGTTAGGCTCATCCCTGGGAGTCATCTGTCGACGCAGAGGTAACCCTGTAGTCTTGCGATCTTGACCCCGCATATGTCTCAATCCGTCCCAAGCCGGCACCCTCTGAGGTGAGGGGCTCTGTCTCCTCTGTGCTGATGCATCCTCAAGCGGAGCCTGAGAATGTCTAGGTGAAACAGATGGGACTGATGGTGGTGGTGGCATAGCTAGTATAGGTGATGGTGTGTGTGGCACGAGTGGTGCCGCTTGTGATGCAGACGAAGTCACCTCCGTAGGATCTGAATCTGATCCAAAACTAGAACTGGGTGTATCGTCTGGGATAACGTGTGAAATCGCTGGTATATATATCTCTATCCCTTATTGGCCATCGCTGTATACACAAAAGTTCAAATCAGTACCATGATATAAATATTGAATAATAATATTCAACATAAACATGATATGACATCTCTTCCTATCTTAAAGCAACTAATCGTTCTTATAGTTATTAATGTTATGCTTGAATTAAATTAAACTAGAACAAACACGTGTTGCGAATTTCAGTTATGCTGGCCAGTCATAACTGGAATTCGTACCACCTGATTATCCTGGCTTAATTCAAAACAAGTTTTGTTCATTAGTTATGTTTGGTGGTCTATGTGTCACTATTCGAGGCTATGGTTATAGTTTAGGTCTCTAAGTCCACCTAAATTCTATAACCTGTCACACCCCCACCTCTCGTCACCTGTTGATGATGTCACTGAGAAGATTGCGGAAGCATAGTGGTGATATCTAAGAGATGATGTGTGACTTACTTGATCCGATATCATAGCACACAGATTAACTTAAAGTAAATATATTACAAGGATCGTCATTACAATCAACAGTACAGTTCACAAACTAAGTTTATTACATGACTAACTTATTTAATTACAAATATATTTAAGGTGCATCCTCACCCGGCAGTCACTGTTTCCCTTCAAAAAGGTTTAGATTTAAAACATCAACACAAAGTTGGTGAGTTCGTAAAGTTCATGTTCAATAATATGATATGCAATACAAGTTCTCACAATGTTCAGTTCAAGATAACCATGGGACCTGTATCTAGTTCTTTTTGGACGTTCTGTTCTTGTTCTATAAGATACTACCAGTTGGTAACATCTCAATGCCTCATTGTCTTAATGTCTATCACAATATTAAGAAGTTCTAAAAACAGGTAACAAACATTCATAGCAAGGGGAGTTGCAGCTCCTAGCAAATGGGTTGTCAGCCGATAGTACTATCATTGTTTCCTGTTCGGCCCCACATGGGTTCACTAGATACAGTTCAAAAATGAGGACTTTTAAGTTCTCTGATAGTGATCTGTTCTCCAGGCAAAATCCCATGAAATCCACAAGTTCTCAACAATCACATGAAATCACACAGATAACAGTGATACATATCATATGTTTAATAAAAGTTCCACAGTGCTACCTCGATGTTTGTAAAAGATTAAGACGAAAAGGGGTTGTACGAAACTTACCTGATAACTCAGAAGTAGCAGAATGTCACACAACTGATAGGAATAGAGAAATTCTGCATTTATTTATGTTTAATGAGTTATTTATGTTTTAACTTACTGATTAGATCTTTCTGAACGTTCAATGTCAAAGACATTGCTTTGAAAGTCATCAAACCGATATTAAGTATTTAATTGATTAATTTAAGGTTATATCATACAATGTATGATAATGTAGGAACCTACACTGAATTAGGTTACTAATACAAGGTTGATGACACACTTGATTAATCAGAATAATCTCGGATTAACCAAATAGTTAATGTTGTTGATTATAATGCTAAAACAGTTTCTAGACATATTAATGGCTTAGGAATGATCAATCCTTGTTATTGATTACCCAAATATCATGAAATATCAAAATGTAGCATTAGAATAGGTTTAATAACCATGTTTAACATACTAATATGACTGTTATCATAAACATCAGATAATCGTTCCAATGACTATGTTAATGATTGTGATTAGTTTGAAACACTTGGATTTAACCTTGCATTTCAAAGATTAATCAAACTAATCACCTACATTGTCATAATCAAATGGTTTAAACCATTATATTCATGGGTATGATTTCATGCAAACCGGGCATTACAACGGATCAAAACAAGGATTTGCCCGTTAAAACATCGTGTTCTTCGTTTATAATCAATCCTAGCCATCATCTAGGCAATAATCAACAACCCTAACTATATCATTACGTTCAAAATCAAGATCTAATCAATCATTATCAAGCTAGAAGGTTAAAACGAACAGTTACCTAATTTGACGGATTTCTGCGCGTAGAACAATGATCAGGGCTTGCAGATTCGTTCCTTGGGATGATCTGAACGTTTAGAAGCCTTTGAAATAGAGTTTGGATGCTAAAAATGTGTTTATGTGCGTCTGGACGTGAAGCAAGGTCGAGCAGAAGAAAAGAAATGATCTTCTGGATGAATTCTAACCTTTAAACTCATCCACCGCCTCTGGAGCCGCCGGGCGCACTGCCCCAGCCCCTTTTCGAGCACAGTTTTTGCCCACGTTAACCATTTCTCGCATACTATGAACCTGTAATATTTAAATTTGCTAAATCAATGTGGATTTCAAGCACGACCAAATGTGTTTACATCATTGATGCCGAAATTCTCGAATGCAATTGTCACAACCCATGAGGAGGGTATTGTGTGTAGACTTGTCCTTCACAACAAAAAAAAGAATCTTGAAATTCAAAGAAAACGTTGTTATCACGACATAATTTTTGAACAGAAAGAAGGTTGCGTTTAATTTGTGGAACATGAAGAATTTCAGAAAGTGAAAAAGTTTTATGTGGTGAGTAGAAACGTGTGGAACCAATATGTAAGATGGGTAGAACTTTACCATTGCTAACATGGAGTGAATCCTCACCAAAATAAGGCTCAGGGCTGCCAAGGCTTGAAAGATCCGGCGCTACATGGCTGTTAGAGCCAGTGTCAGAAATCCATGAGGTAGATGATGGTGACCTGTAATCTGCAAAGTTAGCAGAAGGTTGTGGTCTGGAGTGAATAGTGGCTGGATCCCTGTTAGGACATTGGGAGGGAAGATGGCCAATACCACACCTATTACAAGTACCATAAACCATATTTTGATTGGATGCCCAATGAAATTGTCCACGATTAGAAGTTCCCCCAAATGACCGTGAGTTGGAGCCCCGTCCACGGTCACGATGTTGAGAGCCATGGCCCCGAACTCGATTAGAGGTTGAAGAAACCGAGCTGTAATAAGCTTGTGACTGTTGATTTGTTGGTTGTAACTGAAAACCAAGTTAGGAAAACATTAGTTGTAGTGCAAGAATTGAATTCTGTTGAGAGGTACCAGGCTGTTGGATGGGACCAACAGCTGCAAAGGCTTGGGAAGGAGGGACAATAGAGGGTGGTTTCCGAATCATATAATCATGGTCTAAGAGAAGACCATGTAATTCGGTAAAGGCAGTTGGAAACTTCCTAGTAAGAAGAGTAGATTTCAATCCATTGTATTCTTCTCGAAGACCAGAGATAACAACCATGACAAGATCCTTTTCGGGAAATGGTTCACCAATATTAGCAAGAGCATCAGCGTACTCTTGGGCCCGGTTGAGATAGGCAGATGATGTTTCATCACCCTTCATCTCAATTTTCAGAAGCTGTGTCTTCAGCGTGTAAATGCGAGAGGATGTGTGAGGAGCATAGGCCGGTTATAGGGCAAGCCAAAGTTCTCTGGATGTGGTGCCATGAACTTGCGGGAATGAAGCTTCAGAGATAGTCGAGAGAAGCAGCATACGAACGTGTGCATCATTGGCTATCCATGTGGCATGGTTTGGATTGGGTTGCGACGTGTGTGTTCAGTGTCAGTCGTGGAGCAGAAGGTGTAATAAAGGGTAGAGGACATGGAATGGTTCCATCGACATAGCCAACCAGTTTATTGGTGACAAGGAATATGTAAATCTTAATCTTCCAAAAACCATAGTTGGTTGGAGACAAGGTGAACCCAAACTTATGGAAATTGTGAGAAGTTTTCTCAGCTGTGGAGAAAGCAAAGAGCATGGCCATTGCCGGAAAAAAAAGGAACGACCACCTGTAATATCAATTGTTGGCAGAATTAGGGTTACGGTAGGAGCCTGACTGTGATACCATAATGAACGTAATAATTGTGTTGATTGTATTCCATACTAAGGAGATTACAATAATATAAATAGAGTATTTAATTACACATTACACCCATCTATTATTATTTATTGTCTAATAAAACTTATCATAAATTTTTCAATAAAATTCTTTAATTAATTAATTAATTAATTAATTTTAAATGTAATAAACTTTTAAATACTAACTATAAAAGACTCAATAAAATGTCTTGCATTAATGTAGTTAAAAGTTCAAATATAAAACACACACACACACACACACATCTTATCTTACTTATATTATAATAAACAAAAATCATTTTTGACACTTATTATGTTTTTAAACCAATTTTGCCACATGTCTTCTTTTTAAATCACCTCCATTCTCTTTCATATTAAATAACTTTATTAACTTTCTTATTAAATAACTAGAATATTAATGATATTATTTTCTTTTTCAATGTTAAAAATGGTTTTTAAATAAATAAAAAATAATTAATTTTTTTTAAAAAAGTTTCAAAAATATTAATTTTTTGTAAAAATAAAAGATTTTTAAAGACAAGAAATATATGTTACATCGGTATTTAGAGTTTTCTTTTTCTAAAAAACATTTTTTAAAAAAAAATGAAATAAACCATAAAACAGAGATTTTAAACAACATGATTATTATAAACAAATAACATTTTCAACACTTTTGGACATTTTGTTTAATGATATTTGCAAATTAGGTCACTTAGTTTTAAAAAATGGGTATCTTACCTTTTATATTTTGCAACTAATAGCTTTTAACATTAATTAGTTTAAAATTTTCAGTTGTTAAAAGTCGAGTATCAATTTTTTAATTATTAATGTTTTTAATTATTTTTTATTATTTAATATACTTAATAATACCTAATGTATTCATTTTATATTAAAATATTGTTTTATAATTAATTTTTATTAATAGTTATTTTATATTAAATCCCGTGTAATACACGGGGTTATAATATATATATATATATATATATATATATATATATATATAAGGGAGGGATATTTTGAGAAAGCTAAAAACCATGAGAAGCGTGAGTAGCCACGAGAATGTGACACGTGTATTTTAGGTTAAAGGGTATAAACGTCAACACATAAATGGAGGCTGCACATGCAAGTCACATGTTAATTCCACCAAATTTTTTAAACGTATGTAACTATTTTATACGTTGACATTTTTTTAAAAAATTAAAATTAAGCATTTTTTTTACCTTTGTAACGAGTATAATATTGTTATATTTAAAAATAGAAAAAGAACAAAACTGATTGTTTCTTGAAACTTGTGTGTTTTTATGGTGTTTTTCTATTTGCAAAGATGTTTTATGGTGTTTTGAACATAAACAAAACACCACGTTTTTAGTTGCGTCATTTACACATGGTGTTTATGTCGTTTTTGAACTGTATAATTTAAACAGACGATTTATGATGTTTTTGAATTGCAATCTTATTTATGGTGTTTTTGAACTGTAATTTTGTGCATGGTGTTTTTGAACTTTAATTTTTATGCATGGTGTTTTTGAACTGTAATTTTATTAATGGTGTTTTTGAATTGTAATTTTATTGATGGTGTTTTTGAACTAAATAATTTCACACATTGTTTTATGGCGTTTTTGAACTACGCAATTTCACATATGACGTTTTTTGAACTATGTAATTTTGCACATAGTGTTTTATGGCGTTTTTGAACACTAAAAAACATGACGTTCTAAACTTCGTGATTTTACACATGGTGTTTTTCACATGGCGTTTTTTCAATTGTGTAATTTAAGTGTAAAATACCATGTGTAAACTACTTAAGCATGATGTTCATATTAACAACAACACATATAGTCTAAAAACATCATGCACAAACAAAATAAATGCAAAATCCGTAAATTAAAGCCAGAAAACGTACCTATTTATAACCAATGTAAAAATGTCATGTACAAACTTAACACAACTATGTATAATATAAAAACACCATGTCCAGATTTAATACACTATGTATAAAAATTGTTTATGAAACTGGTTGTTTTTTTATGGTGTTTTCGGATGTTTATGAAACTAAGCGATTTATAGTGTTTTTCGTATTTAAAAACACCATAAAATACTCAGTTTTAGTTTCATGAATATCCTAATAAAATGTTAACATCATAAACACAATAAAATATCTTGAAAAAACGTCATAAACAATAAAAAAAATCTCTTAAAAACACCATAAAACTAAGTTAAAAACCACCACGTACAAACTTAGGTGTTTATATGGTGTTTTTAGTTATTAAAAACACCATAAAATTCCCTGTTTTAGTTTCAGTAATATACAAACACCAAAAATACCATAAAACGTTAACACCATAAAATATCTTTAAAAACACCATAAAACGTACAGATGTGTAAAAAACAACATAAAAAAGTCAGTTTAATTTATATTGGAAAAACACCACAAAACATACGGTTCGCAAAACCCAGTTTATATTGTTATTTTACTTTTAAAATACTCGTTAGAAAAATAAAGAAATGCTCGATTTTATGGTGTAATTTTTTAAAAAAAAAATACTAACGTATAAAAAAGTTATGAACGTTTAAAAAAGATGGAGGAAAATGCATGTGACTTGCATGTGCAGGTTTTTGGCTAGATCTTCCCATTCTACCCCTAGTGAAGGTTTTAACTTATAACTATTTACAAAAATACCACCACATTAATCTCAACCACAAAACCAATTAATCTAATGGTTGAGATCTCCTCACACTTTTTATGGTTTTAAGACTTTTTACCCAAACATTATACTATATATATATATATATATACATATATATACATATATAGATATATCTTACTTAAATAATAAATAAAGGTTTTTAGAGACACTTGGCATATTTTTAAAGCACCTTAATGTTCTTTTTCTTGCCTCTTTCTTTTATTAAATATATCATATATTAAATATTAAATATACTTTTAACACAAAAATAAGATTTTTTAATACATTAAAATATTTTAATATTTAAAAAACATACTCTTTTAAAAAACCAAGTAATTATAAAATTTAGAATTTTTAAAAGAAAGTTTTACAAAACAAAATATTCAAAGAAACGGACTTTAAAAAATTAGTGTTAGGAAAAATCATATAATTATTTTATTATTTAATCTATGAAATTATATTTAATCATATTTTATATTAAAAAATCATCTTATATAGTTTAAATTTTTATTGATAACTATTAACTAATAATATTTTTATTTATCTCGTGTAATACACGTGGTACTAACCTAGTATATATATATATATATATATATATAGGGGAAGGTTAAAAAATAACCCACTCTTAAAGCGATAACTTTAAATAACCTGTCAAGATCGAGCAAATTTTCGAATTTTTTTAACATCATTGTAAACACAATTAGAACACTTTATTATTTTATGAGTTTACGTAAATTAATCACCGTTTGAGAGTTAACATCGTTGTAAGTTTTTAAAATTTTGTAACTTACAGTACTATAAGTGTAAAATTTTAAAAAACTTACAACGATGTTAACTCTTAAACGGTGATAAATTTACGCAAACTCATAAAATAAGAAAGTGTTTTAAATGTGTTTACAATGATGTTAAAAAATCAAAAATTTGGCTTCATCTTGACGGGTTATTTAGAATTATCGTTTTAAGACTGAATTATTTAAAATTTCATGCCCTATATATATATATTGACATGTGTCATTTTTCATTTTTTAACATGAGAGTACATTTTAGACATTTTGTAAACACTTAAAAAGCTAGATTTAATTCGGTGGTGACAAGTGTCACCATCTAATATATTTAATAAATTTAATTTTTTATATAAAGTTTACCCCTTCTTGTTTTAAACATTCATAACTTTCTTATACTATATTATTTTTTTTAAAAAAAAAACTGCACCATTATATTTGTCTTATTTTTCTTTTTAATTTTGTTATACTCTCGACTAGTTTTTTTTTTTTTTTTACTTTTTTAGATGTCATGTATTAAATCATTTTAACGAGCTTAAAGATAAAACATTATTTTGATTTTTTTTCTAACAATGGTAATTACAATGACGTAATATATAGTGATGTAATTTACATTGATGTAATGTTACCAGTGTCAGAAAAAAATTCAAATTAATTTGTTATACCTAGGCTCGTTACAATAAGGGGTCAACAAAAAGCTGAAAAAAACGAATCGGAATCGAATTAATCGAAAAAACCGAAACAGAACCAAATTAACTGAAAAACCGATCCGGGACCGAATTAACCGAACCGAAAAAACGAAACCGAATTCTTTGGTTCGGTTTTTCATATTCTAAAAACTAAAGTGTTCCGATTTTTAATCTTGATTAAAAGTTAATATATATATATATATATAGTTAGTGTTTGATCAATTAATTTATGAATTATTCATTGTTAAACATGTTTGTATTTTCAATATTGGATATGAATTAAAAAACAACAAAAAAAAACCAAAAACTGAACGGAAACCGAAAAAAACTAAAAATCGAAAACATAATGGTTTATAATAACTAAAAACCGACTATGTCGGGTTCGATTTCAGTTTTTGCCAAAAATTGAACCGAATCAAACCGAGCATACTCATAGTTATAATAACGTAAATACGGAGTATCTAAAAAATAAAAAAAATAAAAAAACTAGTTGATATTATAATGGAATTAAAGAGAAAATGAAACGTGTATTATGATACAATTTTTTCTAAAATATAATATAAATAAAAAAGTTATGAATGTTTAAAAAAATAGGTGGTAAACTTTATACAAAAAATTTAATGTATTAAAATATATTAAATGGTGACATTTGTCACCACCATATTAAATCTTAGCTTTTTAAGTGGTTACAAAATGTCCAAAATTTCCTCCTATATTAAAAAAATAAAAAATAGAAAATGATATATGGCAAAATCTTATGTATTTGCATTTTAAATTAACAAATAAATGATGGTTAATACGTTAGTTCATTTTTAGTGGGTTATATTCAGGCCTGTAAACGAACCGAACGAACACGAACACATGCATGTTCGTGTTCATTCATTTAAATTTAACTGAACATAAACACAAACACATTAACGAATATGAATTTTATGTTCGTGTTCGTTTATTAAGAAATGAATATGTTAGTTTTCATTTGTGTTCGTTCATTAATAAATTAAACGAAATGAACATAAATAAACACAAACGAACACAAATAAACAAACAAACATAAATGGACATTTTTTTAACACTATTAAACAATCATAAACAAACATAAACACTATTTAACAAACATAAACGAACACAATTGAACAAGTATAAAATAAACACAAACGACAAGTCTCTTAAATGTA
The DNA here is from genome assembly GCA_009363875.1 of Mikania micrantha. NCBI lineage: Eukaryota > Viridiplantae > Streptophyta > Magnoliopsida > Asterales > Asteraceae > Mikania > Mikania micrantha. The sequence continues at coordinate 43,197,204 of CM018685.1, read as the reverse complement.
AATATATAAAATTCGTTAATTAGACAGTTAACTGAACAAAAACTAACATTACATAGTTAACGAACACAAATAAACGAACATAACCGAACCGTTAATGAACATAAATAAACGAACACTAGGTGCGTTCATGTTCGTTCATTTAATTAAACGAACATAAATGAACTTCTTGCCGAACAGTTCACGAATATTCCATGAACTGTTTGGTTCGTTTACAGGCCTATTTATATTTTTATCCTTTCCCTATATATATATATATATATATATATATATATATATATATATATATATATATATATATATATATATAACATAAATCTTAAGTTCTTTATGTTGGAATACTGGATCGGTTTTCAGTTGTCGTCTCGTTAGGTCGTTCGAGAAACTAACTTAATTATCGGATTGAGACCAATGAGGCACTGTCTCAATGGTACCCCGGGATTCTCTCAAATGGGAGGTCTTGGGTTCAAATACCTCCCGCAGCGAAAAAGGGGTATAGGGGGGGGGGTTCAGAGGGTTTTTTCCAGTGGGGTTTCCTCCTGGGATAGTTGTGGTGTCTTATGAGAGGTCCAGGTAACTAGACATTGGTGACATGGCCTGGAAATATTGAGTTCACACGATTGAGACATTCGTTGAAAAAATTATCGGATTGAGATTGAGCATTGGGACTATCAGGTGTTGTCCTGAGAATTGAGGTGCCCTGGACGAACTGGGAAAAAAGGTCCCTAGCGAATATAAATATTAAAGCAGGGGTGTTCAAAAAAATCGAAAACCGAATCGTATTCGTAACTGAAAAAACCGAATTTAGAATTCGGTTTTCGGTTCCTAACTATATCCGAATTAGGTTCCTAATCGTATCCGAATTCTGAATTTCAGTTATCGGTTCCATTTTTTTGAATTTGGGTTTGTTCGATTTGTTCGGTTTATAACCGATACATTTGGTTGAATTCGGTTTTTAACTGGTTTATTTGGTTTTTAATCGGTTTTTTCGGTATTAACCAAAACCGAACCGAACCGCTTTCCGAATTCGGATCGGTTTTCGGATAAGGAAAAAAATTGAAACATATTAAATCGAACCAATGATCACCTCTAGTTTAAAGGACATGAAAGTAAATTATATAGTTCTATACTTTATAGGTAATTATTTTTTGTAACTTTTAAATCATGTGTTTATAAATATCTCATTTTAATTATTTGCAACTTGTTGGTTTAAATCATGTATATACGTATACGTTATAAAAAATTGTGCCCCCTAAAAAAAGGGGCCCGGAATGAGGTCGCCTTGAGGACTATTATTACACATCTATTCATGCATATATTGTTCTTCGTTTGAAGGTGAATGCGTCAATCCTTCTTCAACTTCCGACATGTGTATTGTTTTTTCCACCTTAAGTTCGTCTTTCATATTTACCTTGTCTTGTACATGTCAATTGAATCCATATCCCTAAACAAGATTAAGAATCGAAACAAAATATTATGAATCAAAACTAAATATTATTCTGATCGATCATAACTTCCATCCCTTGAAAATTTCAAACACCACTTTTCAAGCCAACCCTCCATCTCTCTGTTGAACAATATAGCACCTTTTACATAGAGGTGCCTGTTCACGGTCTGGTTTAATAATTCAATGGCGGATGGAGGTAGAGACATGTGGGTTCACCGGAACCCATTGCGTCTCGAAACGTTAGTAGGACAAATTTTTTTCGAAATGTTTAAAAGGTAGGGTGAACCATTAATATTTTAAGGGTGAATCCTTACTGTAATTTTTCTCCAACAGTTTGTCAACTTGAATGGATTAAGTAATATTTGTTGAGACTTCTCGACAATCAATTCTTGGATTTCTATAGGATCGTGTTAAAATCACTTTCCGAAATCAATAATTTTTCCAAAATTCCGTTTAGCTTTCGGGGCGTTGCCCCTTGACCCTTGCTTGCTGGCTGGCCAAAGGGGCCGCTACAAGGGGCTCAGCCCCTTAGACCCTGCCAAAAGCGCTGCCCCTAGGTCCCCGCAAAGGGACGTGACTACCTTGATTCCCGTTTGGTCCGGAGCTCAGAAATCACTCCGCACCTCCAAACTCTTTAATGAGGATATTTTTTAATTATTAACTTAATATATCACACAATTATTATGTGATGAATATTACAAGACCCTAACCGTCAAACCGACCCAGAAATTTTTATCTTCGGTTCTATCCAATTGAAGCGTTTGAAAATAGTGAACCCACTGGAAAAAATTCCTGGATCCGCCAGTTTATGGTTTTTAGGTGCAATCGCAAACCAAATCGTTATATATCTGTGTGTGGTGTGTATTAATTTCTATACACACACACACATACGTTCTGGTTTTTGATGAAAACCGCAAATCGAACCGTTCATTACGGTTTCAAACATTTGAAACCGACCAATCGAATGTTAGGAGAAAAAACCAACAGCAAAACCGAAGCGATGATTGGTTTTAACGGTTTCACAGTTTGAACCGGACCACAAACACCCTTACTTTTAATTGTGAAATATTTGGATTAACACTTTCAAAGTACATGACCAACCATTAATATACATATCCAAATCCAAAACAAATTCAATTACCATATATTTCAAATATCATTTTCTTGTCAAATTTATAAACTTAAACATGTTAATGGGCCGACATGTTTTCCTTACATTGAACTTGAACACACAATATATCAAACAACTTAGGCGACTCGACCCGAATTACGATCCCATAATCCCCAAACAAAAGCTAATGATCCATGTCATATTTCTTTTCGTATTATACAACTCAAAGTAAAATGTCTAAAGGAACGCTTAATAAATGATAAGTAAATTAATTATGTAAAAAGTGCTTAGCCCAAGGCCATGGCCCAACTTCAAATCATCACAAGCCCCTCCTTGATCCAAGATGGTAAATGGCCTTGCTTTTTCTTGCATAATCCTGATTCTAATGGGCCTTGCATAAGATTAAAAAGCTCTCAGCTAAATTAAAAAAGTTGTTCTTTTTATAATAATGAAAAATAAATTGACCATGTCAATTACTGGTGTCAATATATAATGACTATACCTGGAAAAATGGGCGGGTTGTGTACCGGGTTAGAACGGGTTCGGGTCAGGATGAGTGCGGGTTAGAACAGGTTTTAAGTAAAATTAGTTCGGGTCTAAATGGATTATTTTTAAAAAACATCAATTTAGTTTAACTTAAGATGTGTTATAAGTAAACAAATAAGTTATCAATCATTCTTAAATGTTTGAATCTATTGCATTTACATTGTTTTTTGGTTACCCATCTTGACCCTCATTGTGTTTAAGTGGTACCCATCTCAACCCATTCAACATTATGATGTTACCCATTTCAACCTATTATACTATAATTCTTTACCCAAAGCAACCCATTTCCTTTGATATGGGTAAAAATTGCCACATCTAATCATGACCATATGAGTTAGAGGTGGGAAAAAAAATTAGTTTGACAACCAAAACCGACGATTTGACCTGACCGGATTCTCAAAACCAGTTTGCGGTGAAACCGATTCCAACACGAACCAAACATGGGTCCTAACTAGATATGTTGAAACCGCTTTTGAAACATTATAATTCAAACCAAACAGATTTAAAACCAATTTCAAACATGACCCAAACCAATTTAAACTAAACACTCCTCCCCAAACACTACTTTCAACCCAAACTGGTTTAAAAAAATAAACAGATTTTGATTTACGTTGACCAACCTATGTCGGTTTGAGATAGAGGTGGGCAAACCGGTTTTTTGGAACCGGTCTTTGGCCAGTTCCGGCTCGGGTAACGGTGACACCGGTTTCGGTTTTAATTTTTCTAGAACTCGGAACCACTTGTACCAACCGGTTCCGGTGGTCGGTTTTGGTTTCGATTTTTTTGCCCGCATCTAGTTTGAGATATTTGCACGCCAGGCCCTTTTGATAATCCAATTTCAGGATGGTAGTAACCGGGCTTGATCATTATTAGTTGCTGCTTAATATATATAGATTTGTGTATACTCATGCTATTTGCCTATTTTGCGAATATTCTACCAAAAGATTATATTTTGTATTGCGCTAAAATAATTTAGTTTTCATATTAAATACATTTAATTATATACAAAATTGTAAAAAGAAATTAATAATATTGAGATTTTAAAAAAGAAACCATATGTATGAATATTTACTTTAATATTCATATTATATGTAAGTAAATAAAAACATTTATCTACTATGAATATTAAAGTAAATATTCATACATATTCAATGAATTATATAATATGTATATTAAAGTAAATATTCATACATATGGTTTCTTTTTTAAAATCCCAATATTATTAATTTCTTTTTACAATTTTGTATATAATTAAATGTATTTAATATGAAAACTAAATTATTTTCCTTCAACTTTATATTTAATTTCACATAATTATTATGTAAATATTAAAACAACTTATTTAGGACATTCAATTTAAATTATTTACTAAGGGCAAATTAGATCATATCAATTTAAATTATTTACATGTTTCTTCCTATTTATTGATTATTGTATAGATATATATGTAATTCATCTTTGTACTTCAACTCTTCATGTAACATGTAGTATATTTCAAATAACTTTTGTAAAAACTATGACTTTCACCCCCCGTATAATACACGAGGTGTGCAGTTGTAAATAACAATGATGTAGAAAACTTATAACAAACAATCCATATTTACTTGATGTAAGCAAACCCGCGTTACCATCTCATTATAATAAATACATACAATATATACATTAGGTATCTAGGAGCTGGATCCAATACAAAGGGTTTTTAACGTGAGAAGGTAGGAAGGAATCTGGGCCTTTGATCAAATAAATGAATGATTAAGATCTAGTGGTCCCCACATATTATTTAAAACTTGAGTGAAATAGAGCTGAAAGGACAAAAAAAAGAATTGGCTACATTTGTTGACTTTTTTTAAGGAATCAAGTTCCACTATTCTTTTGAAAATCAAATAACTTTTAAACACTCAATTATTTTTTAAAAAAAATTGCACCATAAAATAGAGAATTTTAATATCTTTAATTTGAGTATAGTATTGTTATAGTTTTTTTCGATTTTTTTACGTGGTACGTGATTTTAATTCCTGGTACGTGATTATTGGTACGTAATTATGCAGTTATTCCTTTGATATGAAAGGTAAATAACGGTCTGTAATTTTCATATAACGTGGTACGTAATTATATGGTCTGTAATTATGCAGTTTTTACTTTGATATGAAAGGTAAATGACGGTCTGTAATTTTCATATAACGTGGTACGTAATTATATGGTCTGTAATTATGCAGTTTTTCCTTTGATATGAAAGGTAAATGACGGTCTGTAATTTTCATATAATGTGGTACGTGATTATATGGTCCGTAATTATGCGGGTGGTCATTTACTATGTGTGTTAAATTACAGTCCGGAATTTTATAAATCACAGTCTGTAATTTTATATGGACGATATTGCCCTTTATCCATATGACACATGGCGCGTTCCTATGGCTTCCTACGCTTAGCACGTTAATTTCCTTTGTATTATAACCGTCCTCTAGGTATATATATATATATATATATATATATATATATATATATATATATATATATATATATATATATATATTACAAATGTAATACTAACTATATGTGATACATGTAAACTATTTAAATGTACATTGTGACAAGTAGGCTCCTAGGTGGTGAAGTATATAACTAGGATCTTGTCAACAATTGGAAAACTAAAACCATATTGTAACCTGATAGACATGATGAAGTTTCAATTCAAATCTATTGATCGTTATATGAAGTACTGAAGATGGTAAAAATTGTACACATTATTCTATACAGCATGCACCATATATATGACGTTGATTACAACTGTACGTGAGTCATTCTAGGATCTAAGTTAGGTAATACAATAACTATTAACTAGGAATATTTGATTGAGAATAATTGGAGGAGATAATCAATTAATCCTAATTGTTAGGATCTTCCGTAATCTGCCCCCGCAAGATGGAGGATCCGTTGGATACGCCAATCTTGGAGCGAAAATTACAAAATGGTCGTCGGCTTAGTGGTTTAGTTAAGACATCCGCAAGTTGATCTTGAGAACTGATATGTAAAACCTTGAGAGTTCCTTGAGTCACCCTTTCGCGAACAAAGTGATAATCAAGAGCAACATGTTTCATACGTTAATGGTAAATGGGATTAGCACATAAGTAGGTGGCCCCGGTATTGTCACAAAATAGCTTTGGGATGTGAGATGTAAGAATTCCAAGTTCTCGTAAAAGATTTTGAACCCAAGCAAGCTCGGCTGCCGCATTAGCTAATGCTTTGTACTAAAGTAAATGAAAAATTAATAAAAATTACACAATTACCCAATTTCTCACACAACTCTCCACTCCTACATTGTTGTTAATCTTGATCATTAAACAACCATAGCAACAAGCTACCTTCTCATCTTCATCATCTTTGGATCTGAAATGAGTCAAAACTCACTTGTCAGATTGGTGAAAATGATCATTTTTTCTTTCTTACTGAATATCCTTTGTTCTTGTCACAAGTATTTATACCTTACCATAGCAAAGCAGTATAAAAATAATATTTTTTTTGCCTTTATAAATATATTTAATTACCACCCAAATATGTTTGAAACATTTCAATTATTTTTAAAAAACATTTTATTAACCAAACGTTCGTATATTGAATTTATCAAAAAATCGGTAACAAAGTTTCATGAGTATCCTCAAAACAAATAAACAAATATATCCAGTATATTCATGTTTTTCAGTAGGGTTTGATGGTGAAGGATGAAGACAAATCTTACCCCTATCCAGTTGGGATTGAATGGGTGCTCCAATACTTTTATTGTTATTTTAACAAAATAAGTAAAAAAACGTTAAATTTAGTGCAATTTTACTTTTGCCTATTAAAAATCTACATACGCATATGAGTGTATGTGTGTGTATATATATATTATATACGTGTATTACAAGACATAAGTGTGTCCTCTAATTTTAGTAATTTTATGTAACATATATAGAGTCATGCTATAACATTTTGTGTATATTTAGGTGGAAGTTCCACGATATTAAAAGCGGAGATTCGTTCGGGGTTATATAAATGGGAACTTTAAAGACAACACAAGTGGCATAATGTAGTGATATCGTGTTAATCATGTTTGCACACCTCGTTTTGCATGCAATCGGTTTTGTAAAATAAATTCGGACTTTATTTTTGTTAATTTTAGAAAGTTTTAATTAGTCTGTGGTTTAAGTGTTTTAACTATTCGGTCAAAAATACAATCTTTTATCAATTCAGCCCCTGTGATTTAGACAGTTATCGGTTTTGGCCCCTCAAACTTAACTATTATAATGGTTTTGACCCTAAACCTAACTGGTGGCCAAAAACGTTAGTTGTCTAAACCACCGGGGTTGAATTGATAGAAGATTTTATTTTGAGCCAAAATAGTTAATACATTTAAACCATAGAGGTCACAACCGTAATTACTCTAATTAGTATAAATATAACCATCGTCTATATTACATATTTATTTCACATCAATTGCATCACACACACATTATTTTTTTTATCATTCAAAAAATAGAGGAGGATAATATTATTATTATTTTGATGTACCAACAATCTAACCATTAATAGAATAAGAGAAGTGCAGTAAGTAACATAATCATTTTATGTATTGTTTTTAGAATGGTATATACAAGTTTATAACATGGTTGTCTTAACATCTTAAGAAGGGCTTAGTTATTACACGCCCAACTTTTTTTATTTTAACGTTCCACCGACACTATACGTTTCGTATATGTTAATATGAGCCCCTCTGACGCATTTTAATTCGAAAATTATTGGTCTCGTATACGCTTCGTATAACTGTATATGACATATACGAGGTGTATATGAGTTGAATCATTAACATTTATAAACTCTAACAAATAATGATTGCCCTATTTGCACCTAGTTATATACTAAGCATATTGTAATAATAACATGACTCTTTAAAAATTATTAATTTTGTAATAATTCATGGACAGAATAATGAAAAATATGTAAACTATAAAATGCTATTTTTTAAGAAGTGTCAACAATTAAATTTATAGGAAAAAATGAAAAATATACAAGAAAGAAAGAAAGAGTGGGTTCATGCAATCATACGTAGCACGTGCAGTTCGGTGTTAGATCCACCGTACAAAGATAACGGTATAGCCTCAAAGTCAAAAAGCATATCTGGATTCTCCTTATATAAAATTATTTTATATTCATGCGCTTCACTAATTTCTTTTTTTTTTTGAACGGCTTGGTACAACGACACCCAAAACGGGATTTCAACCGTCCCCTCGGATTTGACGCTCTGGGGCGTATGCCCGAGCCCACCCCAGGAGGAACCCCACAACTGGGTAAACCCCCTGACCTTGCTTCAGCAAATATGCCTCAGCCCGGATTCGAACCCAAGACCTCCCATAGGGAAGTCAAGGGGGTAACCATTAGGCTAGAAGCCCTTGGTTGCTTCACTAATTTCTAACCAACCAAAAAAGCATTAAAAGCCAGTAAATAATTACATTTAGTGGTCACCTCACTGAAATATCATCTTACTGAATTTTTTTTTCATGTTATCAATTTACTGAAAATCTTAAAAGCTCACAGTGGTCACTCCACTGAAAATGTGAGAGAGGAGAAAGCCGTGTGTGAGAGGTGGAGAAACGGGAAGCAGGGGCCACTGGCGCCTCCAATTTGATCCTGTCGGGAAGGAGGACGGTGTGCCCACCTGGCCCCCGCCACACCGTTGGAGCCCGCTGGGGGCGTGGAGAACGTATTACGCATGGTCTGACTTATAAATTTTTTTATACAAGATTATTGATTGGTTGAGTCGAGTTTTGTCTAAATCAAAATTTATTTCGAAAACAAAATTTATTTCGACTGAGTTGGAAGGTTTTTTTCATTTGTATACTGTTTTAGGTGGGGTGAGTTTGATTATGATATTATTTATGTTCATCAAAATAAAAAGATGAAAAAAAAATCTCCTGACAATTTTTTTTGAAAAAAAGATAAGGATTAGATTTTTTTTCAGATATAAGTTGGCAGTTAATTTTGATTGCCGCACGTGTATCTTACCCCCCATGTGATTATGTTCTCTTCTCACATGCCATGCTAACGGTTGGATCCAGTATTTTCAAAACCCGGACACCGGACCAAACCGGGCCGGTCAGACAAGGTTTCGGCCGCTCAGGTAATCTGATTATCTGCTTAGAATCGTTTATGTGTATATCGGTCTGTATCACCAGAAAACCACCCGGTTTTAACCGGTTTTTAAGCTATATAATATTTGGATATATATATATATATATAGGGGAGGGATCATGAGAAAACTCCTAAATATCAAGAAAACTTAGAAAACTCCTATCAACCAATCAAAACATTTCTTTAATATTTCATTTAATTTAATTAAAAAGGTTAACTTGGTAATTTTACAACTATATATATTTGGAAGGTATTTTATATTTAATTTTCAGTTTTCAATCTTCCAAATTAATATGAAAATCAAATCAATTACTCAATTCATTTCTTTCACAATCGCAAGAAACCAAAAAATGCAGATGGCCTATTCGAAATTTAAAATTGAATTCATGTTTGTTCTATAGTTCGTCTAAATCAACGAATTGTTCAAAAAGGTGTGACGATTTGAAGCAATTTAGCAAAAAGGCGAATCCTATATTTACACAGATTGTGAAATTAATTGAGTTGGGTTGGACGAATTCTAACCAATAGAAATACAATTCGGGGCATTTTAGCAAGATATGTGCTGTTGATCGATCAAGGATGGAAGCCACGAATTTAATTTTGATTGCGGAAACGTACGCAAGCAATAATCAAGAATCTGATGTTCGTGAGATGGAAGCAAGAAATCATCATCACAAGAAGAAACCAATCGATGATATGTATGAAAATCAGACTCCACAAAAAATAAATATTACAATTTGATCATTTTAATTATTACAATTTATAAAATAGCCTTGTGAAATGGAATTTTCATCCATTTTGGTTAGTTTCAACCTCAAAGCTGATATGTATCACTAGCCATTTTGGATTGCTTAATATAAATGAAGTTAGCAAGAAATTTCACATCGATCAATTTAGTTTTTTCGGTTTTATTTTTGATTTTTATTGTATTACATATATGTAATATATACATTCTCCTTTTAACTTTTTTTTTGTCTTTAGTGATTACATATATGTAATCAAGTTTACTTGTATGATTACATATATGTAAGCATGTTTACATAATTATAATCTTGTTCATTATTTTTTTTATGAAAAAATGCTTACATATATCTTTTTTATTGAATACTTACATATATGTAATCATGTTTATTTGTATGATTATATATATGTAAGCATGTTTACATGTATGTAATTTGATCGAGACTAATACATTTTATGTATTACATATATGTAATTAGATGGTTATGCTGAAAAACATCAGATTTTTTGCATCAAAAAATTCTGATTATTTAAAATCAATTTTTTTAATGAAAAAAATTGATCAAACTAATTCGTTCGATTACATATACGTAATCATCAATGTTGATTACATATATGTATTAAATATATTTCTGGGCATGCAACATAAAGCGTAACTATTTAATTTTAGTATTATTCAAATGTGTAAATATGTAGTACATATTTGCAACATAAAGCGTAACTATTTAATTTTAGTATTATTCAAATGTGTAAAAATGTAGTAAATTTTATCCATAATGTGCATTTAATATGTTTGTTTATATTGAGGGAAGTTTCAAACTTTTGGAGAAAATCACGTTAATACATGCATTCAATTAAATGTTTCCAAAATGAGTTTAAACTCAGTACCCATAATACCCTTTTTATTAATTTAAAAAACTTTCAATTAAATCTTATTTACAATAATGCCCTTATTAATTCTGGCCATTGATTTGTGTGATTAACGGTTAGATCAAGGTTTTCTTGGTTTTCTCAGATAACATAGTTTTCTTAGGAGTCTTCCCCTATATATATATATATATATATATATATATATATTATATATATATATATATATATATATATATATATTATATATTATATATGACTTTAATCTCGTTCTTAAATCTGGTCCGACCAGCTCAACTACTGACAGTAAAGAAACTGGTCTAATGTCCAGTCCAGTGTTAAAAGCATTGGTTGAAACCATGTTAAAACGTTACCATTAGTACCCTTTTAGCAATCGTATAAGATGTGTATAGAGTATCACTTCTCACATAAAGGGAGACCTCGAGTCTTATGCTAAACAATCTTTTAAGATGATAGTACAAGCCAATCCAACTTCGTAAACCGGAAATCACAAATGTAACTGTATTGGATGCTAACTAATGAACTAAACAAGCCAATGAATTTTAAGTGAAATTGACAAGACGAACAAAGCCCATTAGAAGACCTATAAAAACCGATGATTTTGCCTTCTCATTTACCGACCAATTGATTTTTTATTAGATCCAACATGTTAAAATGTTGAAACATAGTGGTTAAATATAGAGTGTTTACAGGTTGACTATTTAAACTTAAACTTGACATTGGCAAACTCTATGTGAAAATACAAGAAGTTGGTTGATTTATAAAGAAATTACAAACATATAAAACATATATTCATTTAAACGAATTTTATACTTGTTTTACATTTGTGATGTCAGTAGTCATGTCAGCAAGTTAAATATATCATAGGCTCATATTTATTTTTAGGGTATTTACATTTTTTTCTAACTTGCAAAATTATATATTTTTTAAATTATGTTTGAAAAGTATTACATATTATATATTGAAAATATATGTAATTTTATAAATTATTAAGAGGAAATATCTAATTCTTTCTATTTTCAGAATAGTAAAATCATAATTTTAGAATATCTAGATCTCACATGATTTATAGTTACTTTATTTACTTAATTTGATGAATATTTTGTTGTTATTTGTTGTTGTATAATATATAACAAGAATGTTTTGATAACTCATGTTTTGTTATTAGTATGTACCTTGCAAAATATTTTTAGACTATATGAAAAAGTAATTTTTATCTAAATCATTTTGCTTCAACTTTTAGCCAAAATTGTGCATTTTGACATTGGATTTGTGGGACAAATTGCTTCTTTTTATGTTTTGCATACATGGTGGGTTGAGTATGCATAGCGCTCTTATATGTCTCGAAATTTATCAAGGATGCAATTCTGGTTGTCCAACACAATTAGAATGAAAGGAATATAATTGTCAACTATTTTTGAATAGTTGAAACATATGAATATATGATATATAAAATTAAAATCGATTGTTAGGTTTAATTGAATTTTATCATTGAGAAATTTTTTTATGTCCCTCATAATTGGTCTGCTTTTTCAATTTTCATAACTAAAAATTTTAGTATTTTACGCTTGAATTTCATGGTTGTTTAAGCAGTTTATTTGACACATACATTTATCATATTTCTTGATATTCGTGTTAAAGTATCAAAGGTCTTTGTTTTAGGGTGTTGTTATTCTCACACCCACTTTTTTTAAAAATACACCCCTGAGACGGCCCGTAATGGCCTTTACGGCCCGTCTCAGGCTTCGGTCAAACATTCACTCCTGACAACATGTTCCAATGATTGGAAGCAAGACGGGCCGTAATGGCCAGGACGGCCCGTCTCATTCATCGTACAGACATTCCCTGAAACCTAGTACACTGATTTGACAGCAAGACGGGCCGTACTGGCCATTACGGCCCGTCTTGCTTTTTCAATTCTGACAGAAGGACATTGATTTGACCCAGTACGGGCCGTAAAGGCCATTACGGGCCGTCTTGAAGATTTTCAAATTTGTATATAAGCATGAATCGTTTCAAACGAACGCATAACTTTCGAATTCAAATATATTTCAAGATAATTCATATCTGTAACGATGTCGTTTTGGGACGGGAGTTTTTTCAACTATTCCGTGCCTGATTTGAACGAAGAGCCTCCTGTTGAGTATTCATACGGCACGATAGATCTGAATGCTGAACCTAACGCTGATGTCGGGTTTGATAGTCAAGCATCGTATGGGTTCGTGTATGACGACAGTAAACAAAGTTACACGGAGGAGGTTGCTGGTGAAAAAAAGCCGGTGGCTTCAAACGTTGACTGGGAAACAAAAGAGGTAAATTAAATGAAACTAAATGTTAATAATTGTATATTATCGCTATCCATTTAAGTTATTTATTATTGTTTTTATATGTCAGGAGTTTATGTCTGAGGAAGCGCTGGTAGGGTGGGTGAAAAGTAGAGCAGTAGACAATGGTTACATTGTAGTCAAAAGAAGAACGAAGAAATCAAAGACAACAGGCAGTGTAATCAAAGTCTGGCTCATGTGTGACCGTGGTGGCGAGCACAATAGCATCGCAATCCTTAGACGGTCAGGCAGCAAGAAAATCGGTTGTCCGTTTCAACTGATAGGGTTATACAACGAAGTTCGTGAATCCTGGAAATTGCTGGTGATTAACGACAATCACAATCACGAGCCTGCTCAGAATCTAGAGGGTCATCCATATGTTAGAAGATTCACTCAGGAGGAAGAAGATATGGTGGAGAATCTGACCGAGCGACACATGGATCCTCGTAACATACTTTCGAGCATAAAGAAACATAACCCTGCAAATGTATCCGTCTCTAGGGATGTATACAATTTACAGCAGAAGCTAAAAAACAAGAAGAAATTCGGTGATACTCCGATGCAGGCCCTGGAAAACGTGCTTCACAGTCAGCAGTACGTTTACTATACCGGGAGGATCCTGAAACAAACGTCGTGGAAGACATTTTCTTCTGTCATCCAAAATCGTATTGCTGGTGGCGTGCATTTCCGCACGTACTGATGATGGACGCGACGTACAAAACCAACCAGTACAGGCTTCCATTTATTCAAATTGTTGGCGTGACATCCACACACCAGACGTTTAGTATTGCTCACGCGTTCGTAAGCAAAGAGCGTGAGGAGAACTACGTCTGGGTTTTAGAGATGGCTAAGAGTATGTTGAATAAGTGTATGGAGCCACGTGTGATCATAACAGATCGAGACCTTGCTGTTATGAATGCGTGCCGTAAAGTGTTTCCAGAATCCGCAAAATATCTCTGTAGGTGGCACATAGACGAAAATATTGCCAAACACTGCAAGGCAAGCTTTTCGGACGCAGACTGGAAGAAATTCAAAGGTCGATGGGCGAATTTGTGTAACTCTCCGACAACAGAGTTATACGACTACAACTACAATCGTCTGTACGAAAGACTTATCAAAGACGATAAAAAAAGTAAGCATCATATACCATCATTATGTTGAATCAATTCATCATTGGTTTTTTGTTTCATTTCAGGGGTTCTGGAGTATCTAACGCACACCTGGTTAAACAGTTACAGAGATATGTTTGTAACAGCATGGACCAACAGAACGCGCAACTTTGGTCAACAGATTGCACCTGCTCCCGCCGAACATTGGATGTTTATGCCTCACACAGGTTTAGTAATTGCTCAAAGATTTGGTGTAATTGTTCAACTTCTCAGCAGAGGAGGTCCTCAAACCATTTTTCCTTTGTGGACATCTGCTAACAGTTTGCCGCGACATAACGTCGTATCAGTAATTCATCTTGGCCAACATTTCGTTAATGTTACCTTACAAGGATCTTATCCAATGCCAACGGTAAATCCTATTTGGAAACGTTACCGAAATTATGCCGCATCCGACTGGGAGTTCGTATATCATGACAGGCTGCAAGAATACAAAAGATTTTTAGATGAAAATAAGTTGGTCGACTACATTGACGTTTAAATGTAATAAACAATTATTCTTTATTATTTATAATAAAACTGATTTTTTTTTTAAATTAAAAAAAAATAAATAAATAAAGAACATTACGGCCCGTAATGCCCAATACGGCCCGTAATGTTCTTGTTATATACAGATTTCATTTTTATTTTTGAACTTTTCCACACACATTTACTCACAAACTCTCTCGTCTTGGTCTATACACCCCGTCTTGGTCCTTCAAGCTTTCGATACCTGGTACGTATTTTCACTCGTAGATCATGAATATGTGTTCAGATTTGGTTTTTGATCGAAATAGGATGTGTTTTAGACGGTTTTTAAGTTTTCGAATTAAGAACATGACGGGCCGTCTTGGCCATTACGGCCCGTCTTGCTAGTTTAAAATTCAAATCAGCCAAGAACATGACGGGCCGTCTAGACCATTACGGGCCGTCTTGTTCATACCAGGGAAGAAGGTGACCTTTGGCCTGGTATGGTCAAGACGGGCCGTCTTGACCATTACGGGCCGTCTTGGCATACCAGCCTAGTTTTGGCCTGGTATGGTCAAGACGGGCCGTCTTGACCATTACGGGTCGTCTTGGCATACCAGCCTAGTTTTGGCCTGGTATGGTCAAGACGGGCCGTCTTGACCATTACGGGCCGTCTTGGTCCAAGACGACCTGGTTTTGCTTGAGACGGGCAACTTCATGACGGACCGTCCTGGTCTATACGGGCCGTCTTAGACAAAAAGTTTTTTTTTTTTTACGTTCGATCGTTTTTTCGTTTTTCAGCTTATACTTTCTGTAGCTGAGATGGATCCAGAGATGCCACAGCAGGGGCCACAGCAGCAGGGCCCGCCGTTAGATCCGGAGTCCCTGGCGCTCTCGCAGCACGAGTGGCTGCAGTTCGAGGAGGGGTCTGCGGCATTGATGAGGTGCCGTCGGATACTACGGATGACCGTGCCGACGCCTCGTTGTATAGACTGGGGTCTTCTGGCGGATGTCGGGGAGGCGGCTCGTGCGAGAGCCATCCTCGGCGAGGATACGCCGTGGACTCGCTTGTTCGATATCGCGGACATGCCCACCTACCGCTTGATCACAGTGGAGTTTCTATCCACATTCAGATACCGAGCTCACCAGGCCGCAGTTCGGGAGGAGGATGACGAGGAGCTTCCTCCGGATGTCGAGTTCTCCTTATGCGGCCAGCACGTCGAGATGTCGATCGAGCGGTTCGCCGTGCACTTAGGCTTATATTACGAGCCGGAGACCGTTCGTGACGACTTCACACAGGGTTTGACGCAGGGGGAGGAGGGGGTTATGAGGGCCTGGTGGTCCCAGGTATCCGATACGCCCTTCACCGGCCCCCGAGTACGGGCCTCGACGATCAGAGATCCACTGATCCGTTACATCCACCGCTGCATCGTGACGACCATCTCAGGTCGCGGTCAGAGCCAGGAGTGGGTGACGTCGACAGATCTGTTTTATCTGCACTCACTCATTGCTGGCAGGCCGTGCAACCTGGCACGGTGTTTTGCGTTGTACTACGCCTCCTTCTACCACCGACAGGAGCGCGGTACATTGTGGGGTGGCGCCTTTGTCACCCACATCGCCCGCATCAGAGGCATGATCGACATGCTTGAGGATCTGGCGGCGATCGAGCCTCGTAAGCTCGATCGTCGTACGGTCATCAGCATGAAGGTTGCCGCCGACATCCCGGGTCTGGGATTGCGGTTCATTGGGCTGGACGGCCGCCCGTTTCAGCCGGCCCAGGTTATTGTATTGCCAGACCAGCAGCAGCAGCAGCAGCAGGACGGTGGCCCGATACCGGAGCCCGAGCCGATTCGGGAGGAGCCGGTTTTGTCACCGCCGCGAGATGAGGAGCCTCCGCAGCATCCACCGCACGTTTATCGTGCGGTGCGCCTGACCGAGCCACTCGAGGCGTTGCTACACCAGATAGCCGCCCGGGGCGACGAGACGGCCCAGCGGATGGCACGCATCGAGCGACGGCTCGATCGATACGAGGATTTGGTCCAGTGGACAGTCGCGTCAGAGCATGCGCGACGGGACGGGACACAGCTTCCACCGTTCCCGGAGCCACGCGTCTACGCAGACGATGACGCTGGACCATCCGGATCGTAGTTCATTTTGTATTTATGTATTTTGATTCCTTGTATATAAAACCGTACAGTGTATATACGTATGTTTCTTTCTACATTTGTATTGTTTCTGTTTGTGTTGTTTGTATTGTTTCTGTTTGTGTTGTTTAATATTTGCGCAAAAAACTTTATATTGTTTAAATTATTTTAACTAACGTAAACAAGCTGATTACAAAATGAAATATTTAGTTAAAACGACATTATGACGTTTAATTAACGTATTAGCCGTGTATCGTTCAAATAACTTACATAATAAACGTATATCGTTAAAAATTAAATTTAAATACGTAAATTAAGTTTAAATAAAATAAATAACACACATCGTTCAAATAATTCACGTATTAATCGTATATCGTTAAAAAATATTTAAATAAGTAAATTATGATTAAATAAAAGAAATTAACTCAAGACGGCCCGTACTGGCCAGTACGGGCCGTATCAAATTTTATCAAAACTGGTTGACACCCAAAATGACTTGAAAAATAAGGTTGGGCCAAGACGGGCCGTAATGGCCAGTACGGCCCGTCACGCAGAATGTTGCGCTGATTCCTAGGAATTCTCTGGAATGTTTGTCTGTACTCAATACCAGGCCGTAATGGCCATTACGGCCCGTATTGGCCCGCAGGGGTGTAAAAATATAAAAGTGGGGTGTCCAAATAAAACAGGCCTTGTTTTATAATATCTTTGTATTTATATATATAAGCTACTATCATGTTAGTACCTTTGTCCTTTTATAGGGTTGTGTTATTCACACATTCACCCCACCCCACCCCACCCCACCCACCTCACACTCTCTATACGTTTCGTACAGGTCTATACTAAGCGTATAGGGAGGCAATCATTGGGTGTTAGAAATTATCAGTGCCAATGATTGGGGACTTATACGAGGCGTATAGACCTATACGTGTCGTATATGTCCTATACGCGGCTCTAAACCTGACTAATCATTGGGTGTCAGTGCCAATGATTGGGGACCTATACGCGAGGCTATACGCCACGTATAGATCTATACGAGACGTATAGAGTCGGTGGGGGTGTTGAATTAAAAAATGTGGGTGTGTGAATAACAATCCCCTTTTATATTATGGGTTGAATAAAAAATATTATAAATATTCATCAATAAAAGTTTAGACAATATAAATAAATTTTTAATATGAAATATGATTATCATTCTGCATAATTTAATACTTTAAGTATAGAAAATAATAATAATTTTTTAAATGCAAATTTTTATAATGTTTTATGTAGACATTTCGATTTAAATAATTGTATTTAGAATTTTATATTTTAATATTACTTTTTTATAGAAAGTGTTTTTTAATATTAATATTTTTCAAATGTATTAAAAAAATCTTTTTTTATTTTAAAAATGTATAAAAAGTATGCTTAATATTTAATAATATTATTTAATATTGGATACATTTAATAGGAGAGAAGCGAAAAACTAACTTAAGGTGATTGATTTATAAACATAACATATGTGCCTATAAACTTTTATTTATTATAATAAACTAGGGGTATTCACGAGCCGAGATAAAGGTCAACACGGATTCGGCTCGGATTTAAACCGAGCCTGGCTCGGCTCAGCTCATTTTTGGCTCAGTATTTACATAAGAAATTTAATATTTGAATTGCATTAAGCTCAACTCGGCTTGTTTCGTTTTTGGTTCGGTTTTTACATAAGAGAAGAGGTGTGAATATGTGGAAATGTGAATTAAGAATATGATTTAGGAATTATGAATTAGTGGAGTACGCGATAATTGAGATTCATTTCGTATTTTCGTCATGTTTTCTTAATTTTATTTTTTTATTTTTATTTTTTAAAAATAATTATAAAACAACACCAAAACATATTTACTATTAAAAGTAACCCTACAGTTTTATAATTTATTATAGCATGTTGTACAAACGAGCCAAGCCAGGAGCCGAGCTAGTCCTGTCTCGGACTCGGCTCGGTTATAAACGAGCTTTATCCGAGCTTTTTCAGAACGAGCTATGAGCCGAATCCGAGCTTCAAACTTTTTAGACAGCCCTAGAATAGACAGATATTAGGCTAATGCCAAACCTGAAACAATAGTATTGTTTTGAGTGACCAATGTGGAATTAGCCTACTTGGAAGATGTTTTATCTCTTAGAATGAGAGGTGTTGAGTTATATCACGTACAATAGTGTAATTAGTTTGAAGTATTTTAGCAGGAGTAATAAATCTTTGTGGTTAAAAAAAGTAATGCTTTGAGTGAATGTAGCGTCAATGAATCCGTTATGATTAGAAAATGCTCCAAGGCCTTGCCAACTAGTTAACTTATTATAAACTTCATAAATTACATAAATTACACATTTAATAAGTTTTCATTTCTACATTCTCCATTTTTCCCCTGAAACCGTGGAAATGATTTTATTGAAAATTTATCATTTTCTATTTTCAAAATTAAAATTAATTATTTAAATCACAACCTTAAAATATTTTATAATATTTTCTTTTCCTTAGCCATTCGATTTTTGATAATTTAGAATATGCATAATTTAAAACTATTTTATAATTCCGTGAATAAATATAACTTCCAAATCAATAAATAACAAAAAAATTGGATGGTATGGTACATATGATTCTTTTACGGATAGTGACGTAACATTTTAACAAAAGGCAACGTGTAAGGTTCTCTTTTTTATTCTCAAAGCTGTATACCACATTATTACAGTTCTTTTTCTTTTCTGGAGTTATTTAACTGCAAATCCAAATATCCAAACCAACGTTATGTATATAAATGTATATTAATTTTAAGTAAAAAATAACCGTTTATCATAATAAAAATTTAATAACCATGGTCGTTTAAAAGACCAAACAATCTAAACAAAAACTTAGATGACCACTAATTTTTCAATAATTGTAACACTAAGAGTAATTACCGATATGGTCCTTGTGGATTGTTAATATTTCACTCTTGGTTCTAGGTTTAATAAATTACTCATATGGTCCATAACTTTTGACAGTAGTAACATATATAGTCCTTAGGTCACCAAATTATCGTAATGTAATTTACTAAATTACCCTCAAATAAGTATTATATGGGTTAGAAATGTCAAAAGTTAAGGATCATATGAGTAATTTATGAAACCTAGAGACCAAATGTGAAATACTAAAAAAGCACATGGTTAATTTACTCTAATATAAATGACTACTAATATTATTTGTCTTTTCGTACTAGAAAATAGTTTTTGATAATTTAAAAATCAAATATTTTTATTAAAAACACACTTCAAAAACAATTTAGAAAATATGAAATTTTCTAGAAATCATTTTTTTTAAATAAGAAATGTTTTAAATTGGTATTTTTAGAAAATAAAAGTTTTATCGAAAACAAGGTTTCTTAAAAAATTATTCAAAAAAATAAAATTAACTACAAAATCAAAGCTAAATAATGGGATTTTTATAACAAATGATGTTTCTTAAACTGAAAAGTTTAAAAATAATATTATTAAAATCAAGAATTATTAAAATAATAGAAAAAATTACATTTTTAGTTCTTTATGTTTAATGATATTTTTTAAATTGAGTCATTTAACTTTAATAATTATAGAAATTATACATTATATCATAATATATAACAAAATATTATTTTTTATATAATAATTCTATTAAAAAAGTTATGAAAAATTATTGCTTTATTACTTGAAAATTATTAATACGTAAATTTATCAATTTATATCAAAATATTATTTTGTAATTCTTAAACTTTTATTATTAATTATTTTATATTTATATCAAATCCTTGTAATATATAAGATAGATTGAGAAGTGAGATCATGCCACTTTTATAATCGTCAATATTTACACGTTTTCTCTCTTAAAAGAGTAGTTTTTATTGAAAACTTGATACATGTAGACTTAGGCTGTTTAAAAAGCCAACAACTCGATGTTTGTTCGAAAAAAGTTCAAAATAGTTAGGTAAACATTTTAAAGATGCAGTTTTCTTAGTTAGTATTGCCTCTTTTCATATATTTAAAAACATATACAATTAATAAACTTTAGAGATTACGTATAAAATAAAATAATGGACGATAAATCACGTGTTTAAACTTAATTGAATTATTTATTTATTGAGAAAAAGAAGGCTAAAATAGTTGTAAAAGAAATCGGTGGTAAAGGGGGTAGGAAGCTGTTAGGAAAGTCGAATGCACGTTTGGTGGAATCTCATGGGTCGGTAGGGTTAGTTTAAGGACTCCGTACGTTTAAAAAACCGGACAGATAAACGGTTTACATAAACCGGTTTTATGTGTAAAAACGACGGACAGGATGGGCTGAGGTTTTCTGGTGCCTCCTAAAGTTAAATATACAACTTTGTATCGTAAAAAATAGATATATTAACAACCGACATATAAATGTAAAGATAAGAAACATGACTACAAAGTATGAAAATAAATAAATAAGATAGGGTAGAATTAAAAAATAGAGTAAATTACGGTTTTAGTTTCTGTGTTTTAACAATTTCGGCTTAAAATTGAATCCTCTATCAATCTAGTCTCTATGCCTTAGACAACTAACGTTTTTGGCCCCTAACTATAGTTAGGTTTTGGGCCAAAACTGTTATAATAGTTAAGTTTGAGAGGGCACACCTGATAGTTGTTTAAACCATAGGGGATGAAGATAGACGATTATATTTTGAGCCGAAATAGTTAAAACACTTAAACTACATGTGATAAAGCCGTAATTTACTCTAGAAAATAATATTCACATTGAGAAAAAAAAGGAAAAAAAATATATACAGTCTTTAATGGCTAGTTGATCATTAGTAAATGTTTTTGTTATTCTCGCATCTCTCTCACACCTCTACATCATACTATACTAGGCATATATACATCTCGTATGAATATATACATTTGTAAAAGTTGCTTAAAACTTTTGATGTCATTGATTTTGTCACTTAGTTATTTTATTTTATACCAATGAGACATTGTCTCAATGGTACCTCAAGAGTCTTCTAAATGGGAGGTCTAGGGTTCAAATCCCTCCCGTAGCGAAAAAGGGTCTGAGGGGGTCGGAGGTTTTCTCAATGGGGTTTCCTCCTGAGGTGGTTGTGATGGCTCATGGGAGGTCCAGGTAACTAGACATTGGTGACATGGCCTGGAAACAGTGGGTTCACATGATTGAAACCTTCGCCGTTAAAAAAAAGTTATTTTATTTTTATCCACTCTTAAATAAAACACTACAACATTTGTTAGTGTTATATCCTTGACATATATAAAACTAACCGAAATTCTATTAATGGGTTAGATTAAAGATTAAATTTTGCTATTTCATAATTTTAAATGGCATTCATTATGAGGGCCAGGAGGGATAAAATTCTGGGGCTCTAAATCAAGTTCTACAAAGTTCTATGATTCTACCAAAGTTAACAAACTTCAAATAATCATAAAAACAGAGGCAACTAATCAAGTTCTACAAAGTTCTATGGTTCTACCAAAGATCTCAAACTTCAAAGAGTCAAGTAAAATGGGCTACTAAATCAAGTTCTACAAAGTTCTGACTACTAATAATTTTTTTTTTGAACGGCTGAACTTTAAGGTCACTGATGAATTATTGTACTATCATCGTGCCATCAACAATACCACCCGATCATATATACCACCAAGTCACCAAATCTAAATAAAACTCAATAGTTTGAGAAAAACCCTTTGTAGTATTCGAACCCAGGACCATTTGGTTCAAGAGCTTTATGCCACCACCAAGATACTATTTGGTGATTGCATTCTAATAATTTATTAAGTAACTAAATCTTCCGGTTAAAAGTTATGAAAATTGAAATTAACCACCAACCTAGTGATTGTGAGCCTCTCTCGACCTGGTGGTCGCAACCCTCTGACCTAGCCACCCTCCCTCTCCCGCTCACTAACTAGTTACTAGTTAGTCATAAGTGTTAATCTTGTAAACCCTAATCCTTAAACATGTCTTAAACAAAATTCGAAAACTAAGTAACTTTGTTTTGTAAGCGCAAGAATTTTTTAATCAATAAAATGAAATAAAATGTCTTAGATTGGATTTTATTTTATTTCAAAACCAATTATTGCTTACACATATAAAAAACAAAATCAATTTTAAATTGTGACATTATAAATATGTATTTCACATGTGGATAGCCCATATCAAAATCTACCATCATCATATAACGTATATAAC
Source organism: Mikania micrantha (assembly GCA_009363875.1). Lineage (NCBI taxonomy): Eukaryota > Viridiplantae > Streptophyta > Magnoliopsida > Asterales > Asteraceae > Mikania > Mikania micrantha. Next base: position 43,174,032 of record CM018685.1, on the reverse strand, counting down.
ACATGGTTGTGCATACCACATTGTTGTAACAATCCTCATAACATACATTATATACATCATTATGGCTTAATGTATTATACATATAAGTGGTACACACCTCACTCCTTTATAAACTATCACAATTGAACACATAATTTCCGCTTGATTATCTTCACTCACCTTAACACCATATAGTAACAACCATCAAACATTAGATCGCATAAACGTTACCCTTATATGCTTTCAAGAATAGGTGTAGTTTCTCACCCTTGCTTGTAGGAAAGCTAAACACTTATAAATCTCGGGTATTTGGATTCTACTTCCACTCTCATTTTCTAGACAAATGATTAGACACACATGCCCCATTTAACATATTAGAGTTCATGAAACAACATGTTGTACATAAGGACTTTACTTTCTACATTTGTATGAAAATCCTTATTTTGATCTAATTCCGCACATACATACTCTACCCTTTGCAAGTATCTCAAACACTTTTGATACGTCAAATATATTTAGATTTCTAGTTATTCATGTTAAAATTATTTATGTTCATGCATTTTAAAATTGCATTATCACCTAATATGAACATGCATTATTTTGATGATACTAACAATCAAAGCAATTTTATCTCCATTACAACTCAATTTCATTATTTACAACCACAATCTACATAATTCATATGAACATCAAAATAACCTTAAAAATTCTAAGGAAATCAACGAAAGTTTTTACACTTATTGTATTAGGAAGAATTTATGATCTTCCAACACTTGAACAGATTACTAATTTGTTTTTCTATCTTCATCCTCTTTCTCTTCCCGTTATTTTCCTAGGCCGAAACATACGCGTAGGGCTGCCAATTTCATACACGAACACGTTAACACGACACGACTTTAACATGTTTCATGTTAACCCTTAACATGTTTCTTGTCTAAAACAGATCGACATGTTAAGACTTGTTTATTTTTCGTGTCTAAACAGGTAAATCCCGCTAAGACCCGTTAAGACCCGTTGAGACATGTTAAGACTTATTAAGATCCGTTAATACCTGTTTAGATCCGTTAAAACATGTTAAGACATGTTAAGACATGTTTAAAATTTAAAATTTATAATAAATAATATAATAAAATATGTGGGTAACAGATTAGTTTCAAAAAAGTTCTAATTGTCTAAGACTAGTTCTTTAACGGGTTCCTTAGCAGGTTTTTTAACGGGTTTTAACAGGTTCTTTGACGTGTTTTTAACAGGTTCTTTAACAGGTCGTTTACAGTGTTAACTGTTAACAGGTTTCTTAATGGGTCATTCCGTGTTTACGTGTTTTTAACGGGTTGTGTTCGTGTTTGAAAAAACAGACATGATAAGAATTCGTGTCGTGTTCATGTCTAACCAATTTGTGTTTCGTGTCTTCACGTGTCGTGTCTTAATAGCTCGTGTCTGACCCGCTATAACAGCCATTGGCGTACCTACCTTGTAGGGATGGGGGTCGACTGACCCCAATGAACTTCATATTTTTTACGTTATATATAAGATCCAATCTCAACCTACCCCCAAGAAAATTCTCTCGACCCCCATAAAAATTTGACAGCCCCAATAAAGTTATTCTAAAACCATTTTAAAAACAAAACTTATAAAATGGTACCCAAATAATGCAATATGAAACAATTTTTCAAAATAAAGCTTAGTTGAATTTTAAATTTGTTGATTGGAATATTATTCATTCGAATTCTGTCGAAGGAAAACCAATTTTATCATATCATCAGTCATCCTAATTAACCGGATGATTTGGAGTACTTTTATTATGTATTTGTGATTTAATTTAGTTTCATCATATTTTGGGTGATCTGACCCGACGTCGTTCGAATTGGTCCAATAAAAAAATTTAACGATAAATAATTATCTTGACAATTTCCGACCCCCATAAAAAAATTCCTAGGTCCGCCACTGATGACAGCCCTACAATGATACGCGAACATAATTAAATACACTCTTCAGTTTTGAACACAAATGGCTCTAATCCACCTCCCTTAGACATCCACTTATTTAAGTTTCATCAAGTAACAGCTTTAACTTTATAAATTACTGTTTGGTAGGGTGTGATAAGATCATGTATGAATCGGTCATATTTAGATCGTTTGCTTCAAACATCTAAATGAAAAGAAATGTCCGAATGATCATTTGAATGAATCAGGTCTGGATATATGTCTTAACGGGTCTGAATGAAAGGTTTGACTTCTTTCCACCTCTCCAATCCTCTACGACGACCTCCTATCCTCTCCGATGAAAACCTATCCTCTCCAACGACCTCCGACGACGAAAAATACGTCTACTCTCAGACGACATCTCTCATCTGCATAATTGTTCAAATGTTCATCTATATAGTCTTAGCTGGTTTAAGAGTTACTGGTTCAGAGCCTCTTAACCATTCAGAAATCTTACTAATTTAGCACTTAATAACTCAAAAGTTACCAAACAACCCTAATTCCTACACTTCACATTTTGAGAAGATTATATAAACATGCAAGGATTTCTAGTGATAGTTGTTTATATAAGTATTTTTAGCCGCTACCTTCGCAATAAAATATATTTAATACTTATATATATAATAATTAAAACACATCGTGTTTATTTATAAACGTTTAAAAATTATTTAAAACGAATCATTACAACTTTTATTACCACTGGTTGTTTATGACTACATTCCTTCAAATTTATACTAAGATGAGTTTAAGTTTGTCCATTTTTAATCTATTTCCATAGCTTCATCGATTCAATATATGGACCTATAAAGACAATTTAACAAACTCATATGAAATTAATTCACACTTTTCTGTTTACACGTCTTGTCAGTTGTTCGTAAGATTTATGTCCATCATCACCTCGACCCAAAGAGCCACGGCTCATGAGCATATACAATGATCTTTATAGTGACCATAAACATGAAGATCGTCATACACAAATCTTTTAATTAAAAATAAAACACATTGTTTATTTTTATAATTAGAAAATTGTTCTTGAAATTCTCTGTTTATTATCTAAACTAGGTTTATTCCCTCCGCGCGTTGCGACGGGTTATCACAGTACACTCCTGAGAACGAGTATTATATATTATCTGCAAAAACATAAGTTACATAGCAAAATCAAATCTCTTATTGCGAATTATATACAAATTGTTCATAAAAATATAAATTATAAAAAATCTTCACAAATATGTTACAAAAATAGTAGAAAAACTTACTTACAAAATTTTTATCACCGACAACCAATCGTTTGAATTAAAACAAAAACACAAATCTCTCAAATTTAATAATGACCCAAATCTCAAAGCAAATCTCTAAAATTTCATATTTTCATCTCTATTTACAACTTTTCAAGGTTAAAAAACCTTCTTGTGATCTACGTCAAAGTTATCAAAACGTCACAATATGGATAAACACCTACGCATTACTTTTATTCATTTTACTATACATCACTATATACATACTATTCAATAAAATATTTATATGTTTACTATTCCTTCTTAATGAACTTTTATATATATAATAATATCATACGAGAATTTATTAATATATTTTGACAAGGAAATAACAGAATTTTTTAATGGAATTTAATAACATCTTTATACAAAATGATATTTAATTGTGTTAATGAAAAAACAAATAAAAAGATATTGTTATGATGACGTGGCAAATAGAAGAGTTAAAATAGAAAGAGTAAAGAGGCATGGGTGGAATACAGGCTGTCCGACCACACTAAACTAGGTAACTTGATTCGTTCTCCGATTCAGCGACCAAATTTGTCTTTATTCACTCTAACTTTTTAATTTCAAATTTTACAATATTCTAATTTAATAGCTATTTTGCTTCAATTTATTGGCTAAAAATCAAAACAAAAAATGAAGATTTAGTTACTATTAGAAATTAAAAATCTATTTGTATGTCTTCATTCATGTATTCTTTATTCATACTCATTCTCATTCAATTGGACGTATTGATCTAATTTTTAAATTTTGTTTCGCAACTTCATAATCCAAGTTTTCAGTTTTTAATTGGTCTTGAATCAAAATCTACAAAATTTAGATTTTCCTTAAATGTGTCATCCTTGAATTGTGTTCAGTTTGCTCAGCCAGACGAGGTCGGATTTTAGGTTAATTTCTAAATTGTATATAGTTATAGTTTGAAATTAGAAAAAATAATAACCTAAGTTCTTGGATTCCAGCCCTAAACCTAGTTTAAAAGAATGATTCATGATTTTCTCAACAATCATTACACCAACTTCAAATTTTGATGTAATACATTTTTTCGATTATATTTATAGAGTCACTTTAAAAAAAATCGTATGAAGTCGAAAGAAATCTCGTAATATAAGTTCTATTATGGAACTGATATTCAATGGGTATTGTGACTCTGAACCCTCACAAATAGGTCCGTCCATGTCAATGTCTATTTCCCCTTCTCAAGTACATAAACATAAAAGAAATTAAAACAATAATATAATGGATGTTTTCAGAACCGGATCGGGCGTTGAATCGAACGCCTTACTTGTTATTAGTCTGACCGGTCGGACCGTATTCAAGAACCGTATAACATAATAAATATATAAAAAATTTCAAAAAAATTATAGAATCATAACACATTTAAACAAACATAATTAATGTTCAAACATACACAATCATGTTAAAAAATACAATGTTTGATTTTAATGTTTAATTTTTAGGATTTTAGTTAAAAAAACTCAAAATCCGATCCGACCGATGAACTAGCTCAACCAGCCAGTTCCCTTGAGGGCAGTTCACATATTTTTTTGGGTCGGTCAACCCCCCGGCCCGACCGGTTTGGTCCGGTTCTGACAACACTGAATATAATTATATTGTTTTGGTCGGTTACGTCTTTAGGTTCCATCGAAATGATAATTATTTTACACGTTTTTACATGGTTTTCATAGTTTTCGCATTAAGGAGGGGTTTTTAAATTATCTATACCCTATAGGTCATAAATTTTACTTCTTTTCAACTTTTTTTTCTCAAAAAAAAATAGTTTGACACGTAATTTATATTTTGTTTTTTTAAATCAATATTTATTTAATAATTTAATCCTTTTCAAAATTTTAATCATATAATCTTGTTTATATTTTTTGGAAACATTCCGTCATAAATTTTATAGAGTTATTTTCAAAAAATATATTTTTTTAGCAAAACAACTTTTTGGTTTATTATTTTTCGAGATAAATTAATTTTTTATGAAAATAAAATAATCATAAATCATATTTATATAATGAATATTAATAAAAATTGAGTTGGGTTTTGTTAGAGGTGTGCAAACCGGTTTTGTTTTTAAATGGTTCCGGTTAACAAAGTAAACAACCGGTTTTGGTCGTTTCTGGTTCTGGTTCCGATTTGTTTGAGGATTCGAAACCGCCTGTACCCGCTAGTTCGGGTACAACCGGATCCTCTTCTTGTTGTCGGTTCCGGGTGTTTTGCCCACCTTTAGATTGGTTGTAAATGTGTGCGAAAAATTAAGTCAGATGAATTGTGCGGGTGAAAGAGAGAATTTCTTTTTAATAAAAAATTGCATTAAGTAAGGCCACCATGTAAATAGTATGAGATCAGGTTCGTTCGACTTTTTTACCCTTTGGATAACAAGTAATCACAAGTTCGCTTAATTTGTTCAATATTTCTTTGATTGACATGCAATCATTATATTGTGACATGTGTGATGCAATTTTTTCTTTTTTCTTTTATGTTTTACAGATACTTTTGTCTTTCTCATGTCTTACTTGTAACCTGTTGTGTTAGTCTTACGACAAGTGACACATCTATAACTTATTCCATCAATCATATGATGATGATATTTAATTTGAAGAATTTGCATATTACCTTATCTTTAGTAACTTAAAACACATAACCACCCTTTTTAATTTTTATCAACTTTAGATAGTACATTATATATACTTTTAGTTATAAAGTTTTATGAATTGTGCAATTTTTGCCATTTTGTGACACAAATCATGCTTGCTAAGTGGCAAAGTCGTCGTCCTTTTTTTAATTTCTTCTATTTATTTTGTGTCTATATATACCATAGATTCATGTCTTAAACAACTTGTAGTGATGACTAGGTTGCTCATTTTGTTTCATTTTTTTTAAATTGATATTTATGTATTTTTATGTAATATTTTAGTTTAAAGTTTTTCTTTTTTTATTATAGTCAGTGCAGGTAGACAACTGATTCTACAACTTATATCTTCGTACGACATGCATTTTATCTCTTAATTTGCATCACTAAAATTATTCTCACACCAAAATATAGGAAGCCACAATCTTCAAAATACTTTTATTTATTTTAGACACTTGAAACATGTATGTGTTACAAAAAATTAAAGGTTTGAAACTATGTGAGTACTTTATGAAACATAAAGTCCAACAGTAAAATATTAGCAAATTATGTGTACTATTTGAGCAATTTATTCTTTAAGAATATATGCAATTTTATAAATTTATAAAAACAATATAAAATTATCCCTTAATTTTACATAGCTTTTTTTAACTCAACTCAAATATCGTAATTAAATCATTTAGTAACTTGTTTCAACTTAAAATAATAAATATTTTTATCTCATTTAGTTATTATATGTGTTCTATCTTTTAAATAAAAAGTTGATGAATTTTACATTAATTTAGATTGAAAAATAAAAAATAGAGTAAGTTACAAAGATAGTCTCAGTGATTTGCTAACATTTCATTTTTCTTCGATAAGTTTTATACATTGCCTATATGGCTTCTTAGTTTCCTAAATTACATATATGGATTCAACTTTAAACATTTGTACACACATAATTATTAATTAGGTAAGGTATTTTGGTCAAGCATGTAATTACAATTTGATAACATAAATACTATATATATTACAAATGTTTATTGTTGAAATCGTACGAGTTATTCTATGAAATATAAATACCAAAAGTAAAATACTAGCAAATAACATTGGCTATATCAACAATATACCACAGAAAATGCAGACAAAAATACCGAGATGATCCATGTCCTTTGCTAATTTTCGATTTTAATCTCTGGGTTTCATAAATTAATATGGTCCTAAACTTTGAAATTTGTAACACAATACTTCTTGTGTCAAGGTGATTTTATTAATAAAATATATGTGTAACAAGTACTTAAAGTTTAAATTACAAAGGTAATTTATTCAAAATAAATAGGGGCTTTTTAATTAGACACCCCACTTTTATATTTTAACACCCCAGCGGTCAAAGACGCCGTACTGGGAAGTACGACCTGTATAGAGTACAGACAAACACTCCAGAGAATTCCTTGGATTTGGTGAAACATTTTGTAGGACGCGCCGTACTGACCAGTACGGCTCGTCTTGGACTTGACTTATTTTACAAGCCATTTTTGGGTGTCAATCAGTTTGAATCACTTGATACGACCCGTACTGGGCAGTACGGGCCGTCTTGAAGTTATTTGTTTTATTTAAACTTAATATACGCATGTAAATAACTTTTAACGTTTTTATTTTAGTACGTGAACTATTTTAACGATATACGTCTATTATGTTAATTAAACGTCATAATCTTGTTATGTTATCATTTTAAACGATATTCATTATTTACGAAATCGTTTTAACTAAATATTTCATTTTATAATTATTTGTTTACGTTAATTTAAATAATTTAAACGATATAAGTTTGTCGCGCAATTATTAAACAACACAAACAGATTCAAAACAACACAACCAGAAACAATACAAATGAAGAAAGAAACATCTATATACATATACTTTCTAATAAAGTAATAACACTCCGCCACATGTCGTTCTTTAGTTCAACCATATGACAAATGGCACCAATCGATTGGATTAAAACCTCAAAATGCCACATGGCATTTGTAGGTGGTTTCCCAATAATGACTCCACTCAATTTCTAACTGACCTTAAGCAATAATTGTTGTGGTCATATATTTTTTAATTTATTTGAGTAAATTTCAAAAAAAAAATTCTAACATAATTTGGAAATTTACAATACTTTCTAATAAAGTAATAACACTCCGCCACATGTCGTTCTTTAGTTCAACCATATGACAAATGGCACCAATCGATTGGATTAAAACCTCAAAATGCCACATGGCATTTGTAGATGGTTTCCCAATAATGACTCCACTCAATTTCTAAATGACCTTAAGCAATAATTGTTGTGGTCATATATTTTTTAATTTATTTGAGTAAATTTCAAAAAAAAATTCTAACATAATTTGGAAATTTACAATAATGAACATTAAAACACTTTAATACAGATCGAATACTTAATTTTATTATAGTTTGTTTCCTAATATATTTTAATTAATAAATAAATTTGCAATTGTGGCCTTATAAATAGTCATGTCTTATAAACAGTAATTAAAAGAGAGTTTACAAGGCAATTTTTGTTTTATCAATTGACTGTTATACTATCATCTAATCGTGAAAGATGCTATATTTTGTTTATCATTTTGACTATTATGCAATGTGTCAAAATGCTCCTATTTTATTTATTTAAAATTAGACTTACTTCCACATCCAATATGTAAATCATAATATTTTGATTTGGCATTCATCTTTGTTTAAAAATATGACACTAAGAAATATTGATCAACAAAATGGTTTGTTTAATGACATCAACTACAAGTCATATCTCATGGTAAACATGTTATAGAAGCCAAAATAATATCTGAAGGTAACATTGGTGCTTGCGTATTTATTTCAAAAATTGATAAGATACCGTTAGACAAGAAAAGTTCTTCCAAGTTTTAGAGGAGACAATTTTCAGATTTGGTAAGTTATGCTATGAGCCTATGATAATGTATAAGATCCCATTACTATCAAGAGTTGGTTTCTTATTAAAATAACAAGTTTTCACTCATGGATAATTTATTTTACACTATCAAGATTGAAGATTAGAGATGTAGTAAAATTACTAAATATTAGATGGATAGGGAAAAGTTAACATATAAAACATCTAATGTTATCTACAAATAAATATTTATAAATTTTTGATTTACTTATAAATTTTATGTCATCATTGTAATTTAACGTTGTGCTTATTTTATGTACAGCATTTTTGTTCTTTATTTATTTTGTTTTTTCGTTACTATTTAAAATAATCAGTTTTAACTCATGGATAATTTGTGTGGTACTATCAGGATTGAAGAGTAGAGATGTAATAAAATTACAAAATATTAGATGGAGAAGGAAAAATTAACAAATAAAACATTAAATGTTATCTACAAGGAAGCATATTTATAAGATTTTGATCTACTAATAAGTTTTATATCATCGTTGTAATTTAACGTTGTGCTTCTTTTGTATAAGTTTTGTATCAATGTTCTCTTTTTTTTTTATATATTCACACATGACCAATGATCTTGCAAGAGTTGTTGTCGAATAAATGCTCAATGATTTTCATCGAATCCTAAACCCACAGCTACAGAACGAAAACCACAGTTACTATCTGGCTTGACATCTTGTATGCTTATCACGTAAGGTTGAAATACAGGAAGGATGTGACGACCGAAACGGTAAACATTGTTTAATCCTTCAGGTTACGTGGAAAACGAAATTCGTTGTATAACCCTATCAGTTGAAACAAACAACCGATTTACCATGTGCCTGACCGTCTAAAGATTGTGATGCTATTATGCTCGCCACCACGGTCACACATGAGTCAGACTTTGATTACACTGCGTGTTGTCTTTGATTTCTTTGTTCTTCTTGTAACTACAATGTAACCATTGTCTAGTGCTCTACTTTTCACCTTCCTTATCAGTGCTTCTTCGGACATAAACTTTTGACATATAAAAATAATAATAAATACCATAAATGGGTAGCAATAATATACAATCATCAACATTTATGATTCATTTAAGTTACCTCTTTGGTTTCCCAGTTAATGTTTGAATCCCTCGGGTTTTCATCATAAGCCTCCTTCTGGTTACTTTGTTTACTGTCATTATACACGAACCCATAATCGTTTTGTTGCGCATACGGTGTTTGACTATCAAAACCAACATAAGCGTTAGGTTTAGTATTCAGATCTATCGTGCCGTATGAATACTCAACAGGAGGCTCTTCATTTAAATATGGCAAGTAATCGTTTAAAAAACTCCCATCCCAGAACGACATCGTTACAAATCTGAATTATCTTAAGATATACGAAAACATATGCGTTCGTTTGAAACGATTCAAACATATATACAAATTTCAAATTGGTTCAATACGGCTCGTACTGGTTTGTATGTACTTTACTAGGTTAAATCAATGTCCTTCCATGTCAGCAGTGTCAGAATTGAAAAAGCAAGACGAGTCGTACTGCCCAGTATGGGCCTCTTGTTTTCAAATCATTGTCCTATGTTTTAGAGAATGTCTGTACGATGAATGAGACGGTTGTACTGACCAGTTGGCTTGTCTTGCTCCCCAACCATTGTCATAGGTTGTCAGAAAGAATGTTTGACTGGGTACTGAAACGAGCCGTACTAAACAATACATGCTATTTCAAGAGTGCATTTTAAAAAAAATGGGTGTAAAAATAAAACCATTCTTTAAAGATTAGGGTGTTAATTTAATTCCACAACCAAATAAATATCTAGTATCCAAGTAATGTTTAAACTACAAAAGACGACAAAAGACGTGTAAATACAGACGCCAATGCAGAGCGTGCTGAAGAAAATAAGCTGAAAGAAAAGATTACGAAGATGAGAGTAAGTATCAATGCAAGGCCATGATGTGACGCGTGTCCGTTAGCCAGCTGTATTCCAAATTACACCAAATGCAACCGCTTACTAATCTCACAGCCTGTCACCCTACTCACCATCACCCACACTTTCTTCCACACAAGTCATGATATAAAAACCACATTTACCCCTTCCAACTTCTTCATCACTCTCTCTCTACCCAAATTTTCTCTCTCTAGAATTACACTTTCTTCATGAATCCTCAATAAAACTCGACAAATTTTACCATTTTTTTATAAATTTCAAACCTTTCGATTGTTATGGCCACCTATTCGAAGAAAGATTTGGATCGGATCAAAGGCCCATGGAGCCCCGATGAAGATGGAATGCTTCAACATCTCGTTGAAAAATACGGGGCGAGAAACTGGTCGCTGATCAGCAAATCGATACCGGGTCGATCCGGCAAATCGTGTCGGTTACGGTGGTGTAACCAGCTCTCGCCGGAGGTCGAACACCGGGCGTTTACTCCAGAGGAAGACGAGACGATCCTCCGGGCCCATGCTCGGTTCGGAAACAAATGGGCCACGATCGCCCGGCTTTTGTCGGGTCGGACCGATAACGCCGTTAAAAACCACTGGAACTCGACTTTGAAACGCAAATGTTCGTCGATGACGAACGATGAGTTTAATGAGTTCACGGTCCAACAGCCGTTGTTGAAGAGGTCCGCTAGCGCCGGTTCGCCCGTTCCCATTTCCGATTTTTTTGTTAACCCGGGCAGCCCGACCGGTTCTGATACTAGTGATTCTAGCATGCCTGCTTTTTCTTCCTATGTTCGCCGCCCCGTTTCACGGCCGGATCCTGCGACGTCGTTGAGCCTCTCGCTTCCGGGATTTGATTCCGACGGTGCGCCGGCGGTGACGCCGATGGTGTTAATGCCGCCATCTCCATCTGAAACACCGCCGGTTACATCTCCGGTTCCTATTTCGGTGATGCCGCTAAGCAAGGTTCCGTTAGGTGTTACATCGCCGGCGAAGCATCAGCGGCAAGGGTCGAAGCCGCCGGCGCCGGAGAAGCCGTTTGTGCCGTTTAGTGCTGAGTTTTTGTCGGTGATGCAAGAAACGATCAGGGAGGAGGTGAGGAAGTATATGGCGAGTTTAGAGGAAAACGGCGGAATGTGCGGTGGTGTTAGGGGTGGAGGAGCGGTGGTGAACGGTAGCGGCGACTAGGACCACCGGCGGTAGTAAGAGAGAAGGATGCTTGTTTTTTTGAATTTAGGAATATTAGATTTATTAGATTGTTTTTTTTAAAAAATATAGAAATAAATAAAATTGTATATAGGGGGATAAGGGTAGTTTTAAGAGAGATGATGATGATCAGGAAAGAACATAAAAACGACTTTTTCATTTTTTGGAAATATAATCGTTGACGTGTTCGTTATTCATAAATTGATGAGACTGTTTAATGACCAAAACATGTTTGACTATTTAACGATTTATTTATTTTTTATTTTTTAATTTATAGTGTTCTCTTATTATTCTTGGCTACATCTATTTACAACTTATCAATTTAAATTATTTATCAAAAAATAATCTCTCTTTTTTATATATAAAATTAATCAAACTAAATTTTTATTCTTATTCAAAAACAACTTTAAACGGTGATTCAAAACAATTAAAATTTGTCATTTTGTAATTAAAATCCAAAATAATAATAAAAAAAATCCAACTAATGGATGCCTTAGCAACCAAGTTGTTCGTTATTATGAACTGTTTTTTTTAATTGTTTTCACTAAATAAGAAAAGAGGTTGTGAATTTGAGTGTATGTTCATTTTTTTATTTAAAAATTAATCTGATTATTGAGGTTTCAAAGAATGAGCCATTAGGGTTAATTTATTATAATATATAATGATAGTTTTGTAAAAATGTAAAACCAAAGTTTTATTATAAATGATAAAGTGCAATGTTTTGAAACCGGACGGGTCGAATCGGAAACCGGTGGATGAAACGGTTTGGTTATGGATTCTAGGCCGTTTTGGGTTAACCGGTTTTTATTATTTTTTTATTTATATTTTTATAAACTGTTTATAAAGTCATTCGGTTTTTAAATCTGGTTCGACCAGTCGTACTTCTGACTAGTAAGGAGACCGGTTTGACGTCCGGTCCGGTTTTGAAAACATTGATAAAGTATTATTATAATATTAACAAAGTGTTGTTAAATATTATAATAACATTTTATTATTTATAATAACAATTTGTTTTACACTTATAAAATTGCCAATTTTTTATATTGAATTCTAACACAGTCATTAATCATCATCAAACTAGAAACATAGGCTTTTTTTCTATTAAAAGAAAAGAAAAAATCTTTTAGGTATGTGAGTTGCAATTAAAAAAGTAATAAATATGTCATCCCACATTAAATGCATTTAAAGCATGTTTATGCAAAAGCTACAGAATTGGTGGTCGTTAATTGAAAATTGTTAAATGTGTACGGGATCTTGTTTTACATATCACCCGTTCTTTCTATTCACGCTTGTATTGCAGTGATATGAATTTTCAATAGGATTTGTTATTTAAAGAATTCGCATAATTCTAAATTTTATTTTCTTAATAAAATAATATTAGATTAATTAACGTTTCCAACAGTGTATTCCAAAACCGTATCTTCATACAATATAAAAACTTTGAATTTGAACGGCTTTAATTACGCACATTTAACTTTAGTTACATACATTTATGCATCTATGGTTACAATTTTATATAACATTATATAATCAAAAATTACAATTAAGTAGTAGTTGCTAGGCTAGTATCACAAAATAATAATAAATAGTCATTAATAAGAATTTAGACAATATAAGACGATTTTTGATATAAATATGATTAAAATTTCGTATAGTTTACACTTTAAGTAATAATATACTTATATTATTTTCAAAGTTTTTTTAGTTTAGTTTTAAAGCTAGTTTTTGAGAATTTTATATTTTATAATATATTGGTTTTTTCAAAAGTGTGTTTTTAAATATTAATATATTCTAATTTTTTTAGTTTAAAATTTTATAAATATTATATATAATATATAATATTATTATTATTTAATAATAAATGTATTTAATAGTAGATAAATTACGAGAATTTAAAGTTGAATTACTATATGAACATGTCATTTGTTCTAAAAAACTTGATTTACTACAATATGTACATGTAGATGTATATTAACTATTTTAAATGACAATTGTTATTTGACCAATCCGAATTCTCGTTCTTTACTAGCCATAAAAGACGCCTTCAAATTAGTCAAAATAAAGATTTTCAGAAGTCCAAGCTTACGAAATATACTTTGATTCGTATTCATCATCGAATCACTCTTTTGGTGCGTCCATCGAATTTTTTTCGGTTTAACAACAAGGCTATTATCTAATTCAACAACCTTAGGGTTGGCCGGTTCAATGACAAGAGGTTTTTGGTTCGTATAGCAGAGAGCCGAAGACAACTATGTTTTGGTATTGCTGTTTTGATATTTGGGATTGTGGAAGGGTTTCGACACAACGTGCCAAAAAGAAAATTTAGTAGGACATGTTAATAAAAAATAATAAATTAATCAAGCTTCAGCCTAAGTCAAAGTAAGCTTGAACTTAAAAGTTGCTTAGAAGTTGAGCTTAGACTGCTTAGATTTCCTGCTTTTCATTGTAAACATTGTGTTATGCATAAAAAAAATTATCTTTGATAATGCTTACATGTGGGTTTTTTTTTTTATTTATCAAAAGCTTGGTTGGATTTCTTTTTCCTTAAATGTTTTCAAAGAAAAAACACATAAAATAATAAGTGTACTAGGGGTGAAAAGGAATCAACCCCAAAGCTGGCTCATTTCAGGTTTTAGTTTTATGTCTAGAAATAAGGATTGACTGACGACTAGTTTTTTTGTATTATATAACTACATTTACATACATTTATAGTAATAATTTTATATACATTAGATGATCGAAAATTACATTAAATGAAAATTATTAATTACATTAAATGACAATAGTTATTTGACCAATCAGAATAGTGCTCGTTCTCATATAGGTCAACAAAGTCAATTTATAACAAGTCAAAATTAGGATTTTCTTAAGTCCATGAATACGTAAATTCCTTGAAGTTTTACTCCTCTTTGAATGAATCTTGCGGTTCATACATGTAACGACCCATTTTAGGGAATTATTATAAATAAAATACAAGTGGTGCAAAATTATTTTTTATTTTAATTGATGGGTGTCTTATAAGTTCAAATTATATTAAATATTATTTGATGAGTGATTTAATAATATTTGATTAAAATGTAATCATATGGTGGGTGTTAACTAATATAACTAAGTTAGTTATAACTAGTTAGTTTTAACTAGTAAATTGAGGGGCTAGAAGTGACAATTGTTGAAAGTTAATTAAAAGAGGGTGTAATAATTGACTTTGGTCAAAACACACACACTTCTTGCGTGTATGTGTGTGTGTTGGAGACGAATAAGACAAATAGAAGAAGAACTTTCAATCTTTAAAAATTGAGGCTTCAAGATTAGAGTTCTCCTTGCATTCTACAACACATAGGTAAGACATTTGTTGGGTTTTGATGGGATTTTCATAGGTCTCCTATGTGAGTGTGGGTTAATGGGTGAAACTATAAATTGGGAGTTTACATGGTGTAATATGTTTGTTAATCATCACGGATATAATCTAGAAACAACATTTTGATCATTTCATGGAGTTAGATGAAGTTGATTGAAATTGAGTTTTTTTTGTAAGATTCATGAGGAAGATGAATTGGTATGCTAAAATGGGTGTTGGATTATAGTAGATAGTAATATAATGATTTCTAACATTGAAATTTATTTAACAATAGTGAGTTGAGTTGATTATTGAGTTTGGTTGATTATAAACAAAAATGGGAGATTGTCGGGGTTTAGAAGCAATTGAAATGTGTAGGTGAAATTCCTGCACACAAGCTGCTTGATGAATAGTCAACAACTTGATTTTTACCTAAAAATGTGTTAAAGGGATGTGTGAGGTTAATTAAGTGTTATAATCATAAAAGATGAAATCTTTATGATTAAATGGGTCAATTGGTGTAAACTAAAAAGGAATGGTGATAATGGGATGAGTGGGTGTAAATTGACTACTTATGGTCAATCTTTGTATTAAACCTATTAGTTGTGATAATAGGAAGTGATAGTGAAGGTGATAGTGGAACCAAAAGACTCAGAAAGAAGATTTTGTTGTTGGATAGCCCATTGGGACAAGGTAAGTCACCCAACTCTTTTAATTAATATGTGCTATGGTGTTATGCATATATAAATGTTTATGTGTGAAAAATTGATTTTTTTGGTGAATCGGTGATTGAATACTTGTTGATTTTCAATGGCATGCAATAGGCGGTATATTGCTTGGTTATTGTTGAATTGGTGTTTTATTGCTTGATTATGATTGGCTTGAGGTTTGTTCATATGTGTGGTGAAAGATATAAAATAATTCACAAGAGATGTGAATTTATGATTAAGGTTGAATTAAATTGGTGTTTTGAATCACAAGTAGTGTGATCATGAAATTGAATTATTCACAAGGTGTGTGAATGTTCTAAATTGGTGAAGTCAAGTTGGATAAATCACAAGTGGTGTGATTTGTTTAACTTGAAAAATCTTGATGTAAAAGGTTTTATTTAGTTTTTTGGGTGAAAATGACCAGTTAGTAAATCGTTTTGATACTGTGTTTTATTAAGTCACCAAAGTTTGTTTGAGACTTGATTATTATGTTTATGTGGTGTTATGAGGTGCATTTGGGGGGGGGGGTCAAGAAATGGTCGAGAATGGTTTCGGGAGTCAAAACGGGCAAAAAATTGCACCAAACACAGGTCTGGGCGTCTAGTGCACCCAACTAGCGCCCAGTGCACCCAACTAGCGCCCAGTGCGCCCAAACCTTTCTGTAGTGCGCCCAACAGTGCGTCTAAAATTCCGAAAAACGTCATTTTTGACCCCGGTTTGTTATCATACTTCACCGTAAGGGTTGTTTGAGCTTGGGGAAGATATGGAGGTGTTTACTTAGTTTTAACGAACTAATGGTGACTCAAATATGGTGTTTTTTAGGTGAAAATAAAGGATGAAGGCGTACGTGAACGGATATCTTTATGGGACTCGTGATCGAATAGGCTTGATGAACTAAAACCTTTATTTTTTATATGTGTTAATGTAGTAATGGAGTCTTTTGAAAGTCACATACTCAAACTTTTACTTGGTTTAATGTTGATGTTTTGAGATAAATTAGTCATCATTTGGTTTAAAGTTAAAAAAATGTGGGATCTAAACTTTGATATTGTTTTAAACCACGTGTTATGCGTGAGGGAATTTTGGGGCTTACAATAGCGAAAAGTTTTTCGGTTCAACAATAGGTGGGTTTATGGTTCAGCGACTTGAGGGTTGTCAGGTTCAATAATCATAGTGTTTTATGGTTTATCTGACAGAGACAGTTTTGTAACTACGAAAATTTTACGTCGGGTTGAAATCGTTTTTGCAATATGAGTTTAAAATAAGTTTTTTAATGCCTTAGGATTTTATTCAAAATAATAACCGTTGCAAAACATTTTAGTGTTCAAGTTTTGATATTTGAGACTGTGAAAAAGTTCCCAGCTCAACACGTATAAAGCAAAATCTAGTTGTACATGATGTTAAGAAATATAATAAACAAATCAAGCTTCAGCCTAAGTCGAACTGAGTTCAAATTTTAAAGTTACTAAGAAGTTGATCTTAAGCTACCTTAATAGTTGTTAAACGGCTTATTTCTAGGAAAATAATGTCATCAAATGATTATTAAAGTTTAGAGAAGTATTTTAATGAACTCAAACAAATGTTCTCTCTAGAAAAAACACATACAATGTTAAACGGTTCGTTTAGAAAAATGTCGTGATAAAATGCATGGTGAGAGTTTTAGAGTTAGTGATGGTTTTTAATAAACATGAGGAAGACTTAATTACAAACCGAATATTTATTTCTTATGGTGAAAATGAGTTGTTCACACCTTATACATTTTAGATCTTTTCAAATACTATTTAATCCTTATGAGTAAGAAATTTTGTCAACAACCCTTATAAAATTTAAACACCATACTGAATTACTGACAGAGAGAAATCAATTTTAGATTCAAAACTTTTACAAATATAAACCCAAATAACACATTTAAAAAAATTTATTATGAACTGCTAACTATTTTAAGAATTAAGCTCATACACGAATTTTATAAACCAAGTTACTCAAATACCTAATAATTATTCTAAAAAATTAAGCCTATTACTATATGGCCCTAACAATTAAACAATTAACAAATGTCATAAGCTACAATAGATGTGGGCAAAAAACTCGGAACCAGAACTGGCAACCGGAACCGGAACATGTCATATCCGAACCGGGTGGGTACAGGCGGTTCTAGATTTTCAGGAAAATTGGAACCGGAACCAGAACTGACTAATTCTAACTTTATTTTTCGATTAGTGACGAAATTCTTATTTCGCCACTAACTAAAGGAAAATCTTGGATCCGTTACTTGTGAAACAACACCCAATTTTTAGTGATGAATAATTTACCATTTATATGTTGGTGAAAATTTTAATAATGCGAAGTTCGTTACAAAATGTGGATATGGGTAGAGACTTAACTTGGTGATGAATGTTACCAACGAATAACCACATTAACCAAAATTTAATGACAAAATATAGACATAGCAGTCATCTAATTAAATTAACTGATGAAACACCGACAATATATAGAACATAGAACATCAAATGATATTGCAGAAAGACAATTGACGACTCGTTAGTAACTAAGGATATTCACGGTCTGGTTTAAACCAAGAAGCCGTCCAAATCAATCATCAGTTTGGTTTTACGGTCGTTTTCTTCAAATTTTGTCCGGTTAATTTCAAAAGCTTAAAACCGTAATGAACGGTTTAGTTTATGGTTTTCATAAAAAACCAATCGTACAAAAACCGGATCAGACCGTGTGTGTGTATATATATAAATATATTTACATTGATATATCTATATATTTGTATATATACATATATGTGTATAGATAGATCTCATGATTGATGTGCCATTTAAGAAAAATATTAATATATTTGGCCCTAGTGTAATTTGTCTGTCTCAAACCATAAAAGGTTCGATTTAATTTGGATTTCATTTTCAACCGGCTTATAAGCAAACCCGTAAAACCAAACTCATGATAGCGGTTCGGTTTTTACTTTTAACGGTTTGGTTTTGGCTATTATCATTCAAAAACTGTCCTAATCAGTTTGGTTTACGTTTTCACCTAAAAACTATTAAAACCGAACCATGAACACCCTTCTAATAGTAACGGATCAGTGATGAACATGTGACCAACCAATTTCCGACGGAGTTCAACAAGGTGGCGTATTCTTTTGTTTTGTTTATATACATCGATTAGTGTTCGATGAGGTCTTGTATTATTTTTATGAAGTCTTTTTTCTAGTAATATAAAGTTGTTTTTAAACACTATAATCTGTTTAAAAAGAAACATATGTTGAAGAGAGTATGTTTTTAATTAATATATAATTAGCGGTAATCTTTAAAATATAAAAACAAACATATGTGTTAGCCAATTATAATTGAACGTTTCAACAAAATCTAATCATAATAAAATGTGATACTAATATGCAAGTTTGGTATAAATGACCAAATTTGCTACACTTTTTAAGCATGTACTTAGTCACTTTAATGTTCCGGTTGTTGGGTAGACCATAAGTTGCTATATAAAAGAAACAAGATTATTCAAGAAATTTGAATATGAATTATATTTTATTTAGCTTATCATTATTATTAAGTTTAATATAAACTAGATTTTAGGACCCGCGCGTTGCGGCGGGGTCGATATACTGAACCAATGTACACAAACACATCCAAAGGACACTTAAATTCTTCAATGTAAACCCACACATTATAATAAAGACATTGACATTATCATAAAATCTTGTGTAAAAGAATGAAATGTATTGAAAAATGAACCCATTTTGAAAATCTTATGTAAAAAAGTGCGATGCGCTGCATATGTATCGTTAAACTGAACAAAAATTACATGTAAAAATATTGAACAACGTACGTGTATTGGGCCATGTTAAGTCTTAACTCAATCGGGTTTATTAAAATTTAAGGTAAACCATAGGTTTATCTAATGCAATGTAAACCCATATGTTATATTATAAACATTGACAGTATTGAAAATCTTATGTAAAAAACTGAAGTGCATCGAAGAATGAACCTAATATGGAATACCTTGTGTAAAAAAGGTGAACAACATTATAAGTAAAACGTTTAACAATGCACGCGCCTCGCGACGAGTTAAGCGATTACTCAATCAAGTTTATTAAAATTAAAGGTAAAACATAACTATTATTTGGTACATATACTAATAATCCAAGAGACGATTTTACTTTTAGTAATAGTTTAATGTAAGAAAACTTAGATATTTATACACATAACAGGGTTGTATAGATAGCTTCAAAACATGTACATGTACGATTTTTACTTTTAATAATAGTCTAATGGAAGAATAGATACATATTTATATGCAATAGAGGGTTACACGTATAGCTTCAAGATCTGTAGCTCTAGAAAGAAAAAAATGAGGAATAAAGAAAAGGAGGAGCTTGCATGACGTGACACGTACTCGAACCTAGGTCCTATCCTACAGGACCAATATGATAAAAACCAATTTGGGTGTCATGGCTCTTTGTTCAAACTTAAACAAAAAAATATATATTATTTGAAAATTTATAATAGTAGAGACAAAAGTGTTGCAGCTAAGAGTTGTACAGTCTGTTGCAATATTTGTAAAAAAATGAATAGTGAAAACGTCTCACAAACCAACTTTAGTTTTTAATATATATATTAATAACAAGGATTTCATTTGTTAGAATTTTTTGATTAATTACATCAATCTTACGTTATTTAACTGCTTATTATTATTATTATTGTTGTTGTTGTTGTTATTGTTATTTGTGTTGTTATTCTTGTTATTACTATTCCTGTTGCTGCTATTATTATTATTATTATTATTATTATTATTATAATAGAAATTCAAACCAATCGTTTTTATTCACACATATAATAAAGTGATGTGGTACACGTGATAAATAAATGTAATAGTTTATGACAAATGACAAGTCATCCAAATTTGGAATCACTTTATTTCTTAGAAAGCAAAATATAATTCTTCCAGTGATGGAAAATCTCAGAAACAAAAACATTAATAATATGATAATGAAAATCAGTCGATTCACGTTTTGTTGTCTATTGATCGGGTTAAAAACTACAATTAATTACTCGAAACATCCAAAACAGATTCGTTTTCAGACATGTTTGGACATCACCAACCGCCCTTAGAATGGTGTGTAAACGAATCAAGCTAGCTTGAAAGATACTTGAGATCAGATATGTAAAAAACTCGATCGGGTCGAGTCTAAATGAGCCCAAACCCGAGCCAAAGCCCAAGCCCAAGCCTAAGCCCGGAAATATGCCTCATTTAGCTATCGAGCTCGCTCTTCAAATGTCGAGCTTGAGCCGGCTCGCAAGCCTAATTATGCTTTTTATATATATATTTTTTATTTAATTATATTTATTTATATAAACAATTATTTTTATATATTAAATTATGAAAAATATATTTAGAATCAATAATAAAATTAAATTATTATTTATTATTTAACTAATTAAATACTAAACAAGTCGAGCTAAGCTTGAGCCCGCAAATTTTATAACGAGCTGAGATAGAGCTTTAAAAACAAAACTTTAAATAAGTCAAGCTCGAACACTCTTAAGTTTTAACGAGGTAAGCTCAAGTCTTAAAAAACTCGAGTTCAGCTGCGCTCGGCTACTAGTGAGAGGTGTTGTTTGCTTGATCTCGTCCGGTTTGCCATCCAAAATCCCGGATGCATTCCCACACAATTTTTTCAATTTGAAACCATTTAAAAAATTTAATACAAGAAGGTTTATTTAATTTAATCTAAAACACAAACATTAACTTTTTTAACAGTTTGTTTTCAAATGGCTAATTTTTTTTATTATAAATACAAAGTCTTTAGTTAATTTTTTTTAATACAGTACATAGTCTTCTTTGAAAAAACATAAGCTCCACTGATGATAAAACCCATTAACCCAACCTTCGCTTTCTATTCTACGTCCTAATTCTAATGTCAAATTTATGAAATTTGCCATAAAACAATTTAAACTATTGACGTGTGATGAATTTGATAATATGAATTCGGTTTAATCGGTCAACCGAACAAACAGAATTAAAAAAAAAATCTAAAACCGTTAACCAAAAATTCAGAATTTGGTTCGGCTTTTTTTGGTTACAGATATGGTTCGGTTATCAGTTTTAAACGGTTTTCAGTTGTTCTAAACACCTCTACAATATATAAAAGGTCAAACTTAATTGAATTAAGACAATTACTAGAGAAGCATTCAACCAAGCATGGGATACAACAGTGAATGACATACAATACACAAGTGGTCGAGTGGATACTATCTTGCGTGTGGAATATATCTTGAATGTGACACAACATTTCCTCATAGCCAAATGCGATAGACTTCACTACACATCATGAATAGGCGAAAAGGATGTCGAAAGGACATTCGGTATCCAACAAGCTCGTTGGAGAATTATACGATGGCCAACAACAATTTGGAGTTTTAAAGCAATTAGCGATATAATGTATACATGTGTAGGGGAAATATTAAATAAAAAGTTTATTTTGCCTAAGAATACCAAAAAGGATTTTCAAAACCTCCAAAACCGACCCAAACGAACTCCGATTGAACTCGTTTCGATGGCATTGGAACCGTCTTATCGAACCTTACAATATTTGCTTTTAAATTTTAGCTTTTACAACTAGTTTCAGAATTTAGATTTTAGGGCTTAATTTTTAGCTTTTAGGTTTTATCTTTAAGTTTAGGCTTTGTTATTAAAGTTCTGATTTTAGTATTAGGGTTTATTGTTCATAATTTAAGGTTTGAATTTTAAGGTTCGACAAAGCGGTTATAATGATGCAAAAATGAACTCAATCGGAGCTTAATTGGGTTGCTTTTCGAGTTTTTTAAAAATCCATCTTAGCCTTTTTAGACAAAATACACTTTTTAGAGGAACATTCCCCCTACATGTGTATATTGCATGATATGATTGTAATTTTTATGTATTTTTAGTTTATGTTTATGTAACTTTAATTTATGTTAATTTTTATTTTTACATATAATTACATATAATTATTTTAAATTATATGAAATATAAAAAGTATACTATTATGCCTTTTTTTACTTTTTTTACATAAAATATATATAAAAATATGTGATGATACTAAAATCTATGGTATTTGAAAAAAAGGTCAAAGTAATTTTGCAAAAAATAAGAATTTTGTAACTGCAGACGTGGCATCTTTAGTTTAGAATTTTTCATCCACATTTGGGATGCTCTCACAAGTAAAAGTAATGCACCTCATACACAAATATCCTAATTTTGTAAAATACAACTACAATAAACCTCATAAGCATAAACAACGTCACTAATATATTGTAGAGAGCACAACTTCTTATTAGTGTGTATATAAGTGTGTAGAGAGAGGAAAGTTTATAAGAAAACTTCTTATTCTGTAGAAAAAACAAAGAAAACTCATACTTACCAATAAATTTTTTTAAAAAATTCATAATTTTTTATTATAAGGTTAAAATGTTGTGAGGAAAAATAAATTTTAATCAAGACATGTAGATTGCGAAGTTACATACAAGTTATGTATATATAAAGGGTTTGTATCCTATGAAGACTCGATATTAGAGGAAAAAACTTTTAAATCTTATCTGGGTCATTTATTTAAAATCTTAAAAATCAATATGTGGTTCAAATTAATCCTGAATACCTGAATAAAAAAGTATGTTTGAATAAAAAAATGAGGTTTAATGTACATCACATATTTATTTTCAAAATTGAAAATCAATGGCCAAGATAGAGTTCGAGGATTTTCTTTCTAATATCGGATTTTCTTTCTAAGATCAGGTTTTCATAGGATACAATCCCTATAAATATACATATGTGGGAGTTGGATCCAAGAGAAAGAGATTTTTGTCTAAGCTAGACGAGTAATAATCAATAGAAATTTAACATATGACATTCTAAAAATATATAAACAAAAATCTAGTAAATAATCAAAAACACAAAACACAAAAAATCATAAATCCAGTAAAAAACAAAAATACAATACAAAAAATAAAAACACAATAAAAAATCCAATATAAAGAAGGTGTAAGCCGAGAATGATTTGGTAACCTGTGGACTAAAATGATTTGGGACATTCATCAAGAAATAACATCTTGGAGTTGTATCCCAGTAAAAGTTATGATACAAAGAGATTGGATAAATTAAAATCGTTGATGATCTCTTAAAATGCAACATTGATCTTTCTAAAGTCTAAACTTTTGGTTGGAAAAGTGGACAGTGGGGATAAAATTAGTTTTTGGATTGATAAATGGCTAGGAAATGATAGCATTGATAAATAATTTCCATTATTATTCAACAAGTAAACACAAAAATCATGGACCATTAAGGAGAGATATCAACTGATTAATTGCTAGCACAATATGCAGTGACAGAGCTTGAAAAACAGCTCGGAGGGGCCGACCGAAGGAATTTTAGGAAAAAACGGAAGGGACCGAAGGATTTTTAGAAAGAATCCAGGAGAAACTATAACCGGTGGTGACGACACATTATATATGGGGCCATATCGAGCAATGGTGTAAGCCTCCCATGATCTTTGATTTTAGATTTTGAGAGCTTATGGACTTCCACAACAAACTAATTTCGAGCAAGCTAAAAAAGGAGTTAGCCACCCTCTCAGCCTCTCTCACGAAGTCGTGTCTGCGTTCGTCTCCTTCTTCGGCATCTCAGCGGCTTAGCCTCTCTCTCAACCTCTCTTGCGGCTCCTTCCGGTTAATATTTTATATCACATTCGTTTGCCCTAACAATTTTAGATTTACAGATTTAGATTACACTTAATTTTTGTTGATAATTGTTGATAACAGTTGATAGTAGTTGTTGATTTGGGTGATAATTGTTTAAACATAATATAAAATTATGCTTATAAAATTACAGATTATGATCTACTGTTGTAAGCAGGAGACAAGATTTGGGGAAAAATAAAGAATTAGGTTGAATTTGAATGAATTCAGGAAAAACGGTTGAATTCGGTTCGGATAACCATTTAACGAGTTCGGTTCGGTCAACGGATATGATTTTTTTCAATAACCGAACAAACAGAAACGAACAAACCGTTAATCGAACCGATGAGAACATGTACTCTTGGTGATCCAAACAACAGTTAACAGAGCGAAAAATTATGATTTTTTTCTATTGTTTGTAAAGATTCTCATCTTCTATCGGAGCTTATGACATAAAACGTATAGATAATCATGAATGAAGAATCTACAAAAAAAACATAAATCACACAAAAAAAATTTAGATTAATTACAAATATTTAAACAAAATTTTTTTTTTTTTACAAAAATCATAATTCATTATAACAAGAAAGACACAAAAATTTGAGGCTCCTTAATTTTGATGGTCCAGAACTAAGGCTTTTATATTTACACTGTAGAGCCGGGCTTGCATATGAAAAGCCCGGAATGATGCTTTGTTTCACCAACATAGAATCCTAAAGGGGAAGCGGTTTAGATTGGACTGGATGCATGTCGTTTGACGTTGGTTAGCTAGTTTTATAATTTTTGGTGGTTTTTTTTCTTTTTTTTTTCATTTCATTTTTTGGTGTAATCTTTTTGAGGTTTTAGACATTTTCTAGCCTAAGGTAAAAACACAATTTTTTAGCTGTTCAAACGAATAAAAAAACATAGAAACACACATGAAATAAATGCTATGTAATTTATATTATTAGTGCTTATGGTATGCACAAACCTACACCTAAACCTTACAAGAAAAATTAATTATATGTAAATCACAATGAAAGGTTTTTATTTTTTGATTAAATTGAGCTAAAATTAATTGATGGAGTTTTGCAACCGAGGAAAAGTGTGGGACTTATACTTTAGAGGGGAGATCCATGTTAATAAGTGAAATTGTGAATCAAAACCATATAATACTTAAAAGTAGACTTGCTTTTTTTTTTTTAACGGCGAAGGTCTCAATCGTGTGAACCTATTGTTTCCATGCCATGTTACCAAGGTCTAGTTACTTGGACATCTCATGCGCCACCACAACCACTCCAGGTGGAAACGCCACTGGGAAAACCCCCTTACCCCCCTCAGACTCCTTTTTCGCTGCAGGAGGGATTTGAACCTAAGACCTCCCATCTGAGAAAATCCTGATGTACCATTGAGGCAATGCCTGTTTGGTAAAGTAGACTTGCTTTAAACGGGTAAACAACATACATCACAACATGGTAAATTAAAAGAGCAAATATAATTGGATGTGAATCATAAAAGGTTAGTTATCAATATTAAATATATTGGATGGAAAAAAGATTAAATATTTGGGTATTTACTTTATGGTTCTGTAACATCTAGAAGCTAGCGTTTGTTACCCACTACGCATCATGTTACACGATGTAGACCTGTAAATAAACCGAACATTCAATGGATCATTCGTGGGTTGTTAGGTAAGAAGTTTGTTCATATTTGTTTATATAGTAAATAAATGAACATGAATACATGTGTCATTCGCTCATTTACATTTATGAACCGTTCATTTACGTTCGTTTATATTTGTTTATTTTAGTTTATTATGTTTTTTCATGTTTGTTTATATATATATTTAATAAATCATTTAGATTTTTGTGCTACTTCAATTATTCTAGGGCCTATAATTTCTAAAAAAAAACTCATGCCTAGTGGACTTTTATTATAAATTTGGGCTGATAATCCATGTGCTAAAATATAAAGTAGGGTTGTGTTAGTTTGTGACCCCATCCACTATTTATACGTCATTCCAAAAAAACCTTGGATTTGAACTAGGGGTGTTGAATGAGTCGGGTTGTCAGGTTGTGGGTTTAACCCAACCTGAACCCGGAAATTTTTACACCAACCCGAACCTGACAATTAGGTCAGGCCAACCAACCCGAACCTGACCGGAATTTTTATGGGTTGACTCGAACCTGACCCGTTTGACCTGAAATATGTATTTATTTTTCATATTTTACTCTAAAATCATAAATTATAATCAAAATATATTATATAATTAAAAAGCAGTAACCAAAGTACATCAGATTGTAAAATACATTAGTTTTCAAAATAAAATAAAAACATTTTTCAATCAAAATATGTTGTTTTTCAATCTTGTTCATAATTTATTTCATATTCAACATTTTTATCATATTAAAAATTAACGTCTTCAATGATATCAGTTATTTTTTTTTGGTAATACCATAATCAGAATATAAATATATTAAAATTCAATATTGAATACTATAATAACATAATATATGTTTTTTCTAAATAAATGGGTCGACCCGCCAACCTGATGGGTTGACCCGAACATGACCCATTTATATTTTCGGGTTGGCAGGTTCGACCTGAAATGAACCCAAACCTGTTTAGCCATAACCCTAACCAAGAAAAATTCGTGTTAGGTTCGTGTCGTGTTCTCGGGTCGTGTCGAAAATTCACGCCCCTAATTTGAACCCTATACATATTTTGAAAGATCACATGAATTTAAAAAAACATCACGACATCCTCAATTTTATCAATATCAATCCTGTTCGATTATATTTATGAGGTTATTTTAAAAAATCGTACAAAATCATACGAAATTTCGAGATATAAGTTTTACTAACGAGTTGAGATTCAACGGGATATCGTAACCCCAACCTACTATTAGACCATTCACAGTGGTCACCCTACTGAAAATTCCTCCCCACTGAAATTTCCTGCCACGTCATCACCCCACAGAAAACCACAAAACCCCACAGTGGTCACCCCACTGAAAATCCTTCCCTACTATTCCACATCATCAACATTAAAAATAAATAAAAAACAGTACACCAAATTAAAATAATTCAATATTTTACAATAAAACACACATTACATTAAAAAAAACAAAAACATATTAAAAACCTAGTAATCACCTTAGATGTTACGAACAACAATATCGGTACGAACCCTTTCGATATGTTCGACCAAATCGGCTTTTAATGACTCGTGAATGCTTTTGTTTCGCAACGCCAAAATTTGGTTATCTCTGCGCGAGTCATCAGTGTCAAAAGGAGATGGCGGTTCGTCTTCATCTGGTACAAACGGGCTAATCGACTTGCCCTCACATTCAAGTATCATATTGTGTATTATGATACAGGCATACATAACTGATCTAATTTTTTTGTGATGACATGCTCTAGTCGGATTTTTTATAATTTGAAATCTTTTTTTAAGAACACTAAAAGACCGCTCAACATCCTTCCTTGCACCCTCTTGAGCTACTTGAAACCTTTTCCGTTTAAAGGTTGTTGGACATGTTATTGTTTGCATAAAAACCGGCCATTCTGGATAAATCCTGTTAGCAAGATTTAATCGTAAGCGTACTCGTTATCGTTACAAAAAAACGATGATTGTGGAAACACACTGTTTTCCATATCATTGAGTAACGGTGACGAGTTTAGAACATTTAGGTCGTTATTCGCACTGGGCATGCCAAAATATACATGCCAAATCCATAAATCCTGTGAAGCAACTGCTTTAAGAATAATCGAGGGGCATCCAAGATCGCCTCTCATGAATTGTCCTCTCCATGCAACCGGACAATTTTCCCAATTCCATTGCATACAATCAATACTACCAAGCATACCGGGAAATCCATGATAATTTTCATGATATTCATACATATTCATAACATCATTATAATTTGGTTTGCACAAATATTTAGAACCATAGAGTCGAAGGATATTCTTACAGAAATTATAAAGGCATTCTCTGGAAGTGTTGTATGACATCTGTAAATAGTCATCCATTATCTATGTCGTACTCCCGTATGCCAATTGTTGAATAGCCGACGTACATTTTGTAAAGGTGTAAATCCTCGCTTGCCTCGAGCATCCCATCTCAATTGAAAATAAGTATCCGCACCTTTAGGTAGTTGACGATACGTTCAAATAAAGGTCGTTGCATCCGGAAACCTCTTGAACGCCTTCTCATTATACAACGGTTCGCTTCCAAAATAATGACGCGTCAAAAGATCACGTCCTGCTTCCCTGTCTCGATTAATTTGAAGTCTTCTAATGATAAGCCGAGGAATCTGAGACGCGTTTTGTTGAGCCATCGCCGACAACAACGAGATAAAAACCTCCATACCACGCGATCAGAAGATAAAGAGGATGATGAAAACACTGGAGATGATGATGACATTTTTATAAAAAAAATAAATTGTATAAAAATAGAGATAGTTAGAATGAAAATGAGTGTGTAAAATGGTTGGAATAAGAGGTTTATATAAAGTTTAATTTTTTATTTTTAAAAAACTAGCCGTTCAAAGTGGGGGAGGGGCCCACTTGAAATTTGAAATGGCCAATAGGGTTGAAGGGCTATCACAGGGAGCGGGTGCCGTGGAACCCATCCGGACGGGAGCCGTGGAGCAAGGTGGCGGTGTTCCCGCCACACCCCGCCGAATGGTGCGAGGCCGCTGACCGGGCGGCTTAGGCGCTGTGGATAGTCTTAACATGTCCATCATCAGTTGTTGGTTATTATAGATTGTAAATGAATAAATTTATTTGCAAGTTAATATATTACTCAATAAGATAAAACTAGATAAATGAATTATCCAAATTGAAATCGATTATAAAATCTATACTACCTAATAAAGCAATAACACTATGCCACATGTCGTTATCTGGTTCAGCCAAATAACAAATGGCAAACAATGATTGGATAAAGACCTTATAATGCCACATGGCAGCTTTTAAGTCATTTCTAATAAAAATCACACGCGGACCTTCTAATGGTTTACCCGGTATACCCGTATCCATCTATGTCCTGAAACGTAAACACCCAACTTTCAAAAACCCTAATATTTCTTCCTCTGAAAGAGATCCTCGACGAGCCTTCATCATCTGCTCAATGTCGATCCACATCCGTCGTTATCATCAGAGCCCCATCCTCGTCGGCACTATTGGATCCATCTCTGACGACTACATCCTATCGGCTCAATCGCAATCCAGATCAGTCGAAATCATCGACGCCCCATCATCGTCGGCAATATCTCCATCCATCTCCGTCTACTACATTCCACACAGAATCCTTTCTTGCTTACAGGTTCGTGTAACATCTTTTTAAAATGGTTTGATTTTTATCATCATCTATTTTCGTCATCTGAAAAAAACCCTAACATTAACTCATTCAAGGCTGGTTGATTTTTATTCCTGTTCAATATAATTTCACAAACCCTAATCTCATCAATTTTATGACGATGCTTATACGCATATTGTTATTATATGTGTTTTATCTTGTAAGATTTTTGTGAGTTATTTTGTTTATCATGATATGGTTATTTGTATATAGGTTTCTCACATTGAATTTTCGTTCTTTTATTGGCAAGATACTATCTATAAAATACGATAACAAGGATCCAGGTTATTTTGAAGTCACCATCCTCAAGTCAAAGAAGATCATGTGTATATAGGATATTGGCTTGGTATATATGGTTGTTTGGGATTTAATTATGTCAAATTTTTAGTTTTTAGAAGTGGTTATGTATGTTTATCTGTTTTATTTAATTAGATGAAATAAGAAGTTTATTTTTTTTTTGAACGGCGAGAATTTTATAACCACAAGAACTAGCAAGCAGCTAGCAAATTACAAACACCAAAACAAAAAGAAAACATCAAACAACAATAAACTAAAGCCTTCAATGGATCAAACTGAAGGACCTCCAAGCCTCCCAAGTAATGAACTCCTTAGTCACCCTATTTTTTATCCACAAAAAGCTTAATCTCTTAACTTCTTCAACCAAAACACCCATATTTGGCCGAACATTGTTGAACACCAGGTGGTTCCTTAACCTCCAAATGCACCAGCACCCTGATAGAATTATGGCATATATAACCTCCCTCAAGAAGACCCCAACAGGGAGAAATTTATGCAAAGAAAGAAGATCCCGAACCTCAAAAGCAAATATAGGGGGGATTTTACACCAACCGGAAATAATTTGCCACAATTCCATGGATATCACACAGCCACTAAAGAGGTGGTTAGCGGATTCGTCGACTTCACCGCACAGAGGGCACAACGTGTTTAGGACCCCCCGCATCCTTTTCGCCAGCCCATCACGAGGGGGGAGTCTTCCCATCTCCGCTCTCCAAGCAAGCGCATTCACTTTAATCGGGACCCATTTACACCACTGAAAAAGAAAATCCGGATGGGCAAATTTTGCTTCGAATATTCGATTCTTGAGGGAACTAACAGAAAACACCCCATCTTTTGATCCCTGCCAAGACCACCTATCATTTTGGACTCCCAGCTCCACATCCTGCAGAAGGACTTGACACAAAGCTAGTTCATCCTTCTCTGACTCGAGCAAAATGTTCCTTTTCCATTGCCAATTAAAATTTAATTCCCCATTTTGATGCGACAACCTGTCATTAACCCTGCAAGATTTTTGAGATTCCAGCTTATATAAGTTGGGGAATTTGAAACATAAAGGGATCTCACCCCACCATAAATCGGACCAAAAGGCCAATCTAGCTCCATTACCCAACAAACCTTTAAACAGCAACCGTAAATTTACTCCTCTTGAGTGGAGGTCAATATCCACTTTCGCAATGTTTCTCCATACTCCAGACATACAAGGTTTTAAGGGAACAATTCCTCCCATGGGAAGAATATTATGAATCCCTCCAACCACCCGCACCCATAAACTACATGGTTCTAATTTAAACCTCCACCACCATTTTGAAAGCAAACTCAAGTTTATGTCTCTGAGGGATCCAATCCCAAGACCCCCTAAATGTTTAGGAACAACAATTCTGTCCCAACCCACCCAATGAATTTTGGATTTTTCACAACTTCCCCCCATAAGAAAGCCCTCCTGATCTTCTCTAAGCATTCCACAACTTTAATTGGAGCCATGTATAAGGAGAAGAAGTATACAGGGAGACTATTAAGAACAGATTTAATAAGGGTAATCCTCCCCCCGAAGGAAAGATTTTTTGCCTTCCATAAGGACAGCCTCTTCTCAAAAGTTTTAATAACCGGTAACCAGTTGACAACCAAATTCATATTAGATCCCACTGTAAGACCCAAATAATTGAAAGGCAGCCCACCCACCTTACAACGAAGGCTGTTAGCAGCCACCATAATTTCACTCGCTTCCACATTTACCCCCACCAGGTTACATTTTTGGAGGTTAACTTTGAGGCCAGAAACCATATCAAATACACGTAACAACCTTCTCAGATTAGAAATATTGAATTAGACCACTCCCCCATAATCAGTGCGTCATCAGCAAATAATAGGTGACTTAACACAGGCCCACCATTTGGTAGTTTTAGGCCAAAAAAAATGTCAGCCTCCCCAGCTCTCCGAAACATACTACTAAAAGCTTCCATCACAATGATGAAAAGAAAAGGCGATAAAGGGTCCCCCCTGCCTAAGGCCCCTTGAGCAAGGGAACTCAAGTGTAGGCGAGCCATTAACCAGGACCGAGGCTCTAGACGACTCAAGTATCCCTCTAATCCAGCTTCTCCAGCGAAATGGAAACCTCATTTGTTGTAGAATGGAGTCAAGAAATTTCCATGATATTGAGTCAAATGCCTTATCAAAGTCAATTTTGAATAGGAGAGCTTTCTTTTTAGACTTCTTTAGCCAAGATATAACCTCATTGACTATCAAGGCCCCATCAAGAATGTTCCTTCCAGACAAGAAGGCAGTTTGGGATTCTGTCACCACCGAATTCATCACCTTTTTTATCCGGGTTGCTAAAACTTTGGAAATCACTTTACTTATACACCCAATTAAGCTAATCGGACGATAATCACTCAGATTTGTAGGGCTA
Source organism: Mikania micrantha (assembly GCA_009363875.1). Taxonomy (NCBI): domain Eukaryota; kingdom Viridiplantae; phylum Streptophyta; class Magnoliopsida; order Asterales; family Asteraceae; genus Mikania; species Mikania micrantha. The sequence goes on along the minus strand of CM018685.1, from coordinate 43,141,278 downwards.
TCAACCTTAGGAACCAACGTAATGAATGACGAACCACATCCCCTTTGAGATCTTCCCATCCTCATAAAAGGTTGATAAGACCCGATTAAAATCATCTTCTAGCAGGCCCCAATACTTTTTTATGAAGGAAAAATTGAAACCGTCAGGCCCGGGGGCACGGTCACCACCACACTCCCACACCGCATCTTTAATCTCCTTTCTAGTAAATGGAAACTCAAGATCGGCAGCTTCATCATCTGAAAGGAATCGAGACAAAGGGCAATTAAAATGAGGCCGGCCATCCACAGGTTCATCAAATTTCTGGCTATAGAAGGACCATACTACTTCCTTAATTCTACTTGGGTCAGTGCACCACCCCCCATCAATGATCATACCATTTAATCTGTTGTTTTTCAGATTTGCTTTTAAAATCCCATGAAAAAAAGAAGAATTTTCGTCCCCAAGTTTTGCCCATTTGCACCTTGATTTCTGTTTTATATCATCCTTCTTCAACGATTCAAGAATCGCCACATCCATTTTTGTTGCTGCCCAAACGTCCTGCTCGTCCACTGTTAAAGGCCTACTTGATGCAAGTAGATCATAATAATCCGATACATGTTTAAAAGCCAGCAGGTTTGCATCATTTTTTAGTCTTTGCTCAACAATCCATCTTTTTAGAGCCTCTTTAACCGACTTTAATTTAGTAGCCAACACCCTATCCGGTGTCCCCCTAACATGGATCGAACCTAGAGTGGCCCTGGCCACATCATCAATGCCCGGATATTGCAGTCATGTTGAAAAGAATCGAAATGGAGGAGGACCAAAATCGACATTTGAGGTGATGAGAATAATCAGACAGTGATCGGAAAGGTGCCTTGGAAGGGCTGTGACGCATGCATTAGGCCACCTATTCACAAATTCATCACAAACCAAGAACCTATCTAGTTTGCTATATACAGCCCCAAAACCCCTCATATAAGTGTAAGGATGGCCCCCCATATTATATTCCAACAACTGGGAATTGAAAATGAATTGATTAAAAAGGTTAGCACCATGAAAACAAAATTCAGAGTTGATTCTTTCAGCAGGATCTCTTACTTCATTAAAATCCCCTGCAAAGACCCATAAACCAGAACCTGAAGATTTCAATTCTTCTAACTCATCCCATAAGAGCTTTTTCCCATTCAAGCCCTGCGGCCCATACACATTCACCACATTGAATAACTCCGAACAACCCATAACATAGCCACTGATTAGGATGAAGTTCTGTTTAGACACCACCCGGATCTTCCGGAATACACCAGGATCCCAGATGCACATCAGCCCCCCCGATCTACCAACCGCCCCTACTACTTCAACCTCAAACTTAGTATTGCCCCAAAATAACCCAAACTTTATTTTAGAGATATCAGAAAATTGAGTTTCCTGAATACATAGAAGATTGACTTTATGATCCTTTTTTAACAATCGAATCCATTCAGCTTTACTATCATCACCCACACCCCTGATGTTAATAGATAATATATTCATTGAGAAACATGAAAGTCACCTTCCCCAACAACCGCTGCTCTAACCTTACTGTGCTGCTCAGCCAATTGGATACCAACTTTTTCTGCCACTTCGATTGTTGTTGCTACTTCCTTTTCAAGTCCCAATTGCTCCTCATAACAAGGGATTTGCCCCTCTTCCAGTTCGGCATCCAAACCTGGTGATAACCTAGGATCCCCATGTTCCTCCTCTTGAATAACAACCTTATTAGTAGAGTCTTCCACCGCCATAGTGCTACAGAAAGTATTTGGGATGTAGAAAGGAGTGCTGCCATTTCCCTCACCACGATCTTCAAAGGATTTGTTACTTGGAGACCTAGAATCTGGTAAAGACCTGAGAGGATTGTTATTGAGATCCAAGTGAAAGACATTTGGGCCAGATCTCATTAAACAATTTGAAGCCCCAACAATACTCGAATCACTCCTGGGCCGTTTTCTAGCCCTAGAGTTTTCAGGAGATTGGACTGGGTCGGAGGTTGGGCCCATTTTCTTAAAACAACCCCTTTTATTTTTAAATCTTCTTTGCCGCCTTCTATTGACCGGCTCATGCGTTCCCAAGGAGAAGACATCATCACTACGTTTAGCTGCCCCATGCGACTCCTCGCTTTCTGGAACACCCCTTCCTACCCCCGCTCGACCATCCAGCTTCCTTCCGTAATTCCGATCACCATTGGAGCTAGCTTCGCCTTGCACAGATTCCGGCACCGTCCCAATCCCGTTGACGAAATCCGGTGCCCATGCTCTAGTATCTTCAACTAACCAACAAGCGAAACTTTTCCCATCCAGTGAATCGAGATCATTTCATGAATAAATTCCCCATTAGTCACAAGAACAGCTAAACAATCTTGGGACAGATTCTGATCCATTAGAGAGGCCTCAGATTTCATTAACAACTTTCCCAGCTTTCCTCCAAGTTGGTTGATGACAATCGGGTCCCAAAGCATCAGGGGAACACCGTAAACTTTTAACCATGCAATCCTTTCATAGGGAATGGATTTCCCATCCCAAACATACAACTTTGAGAACCAATCTTCCCAGGTAATGGTTTCACTAATAAGCTTCTCAGCACATGAATTATCATTGAATTGAAGCATGACGTAGAGACCCCCATATACCTTAAGCCCACGCAACCATTAATCTGCCGCACCCACTCACCCAAGTTACACAAGGACAACAAATCCTTAGTCCTTCCGATTACCACAGAATTTCCCCAAAGAGCTAATGGTTGAGGGCGATAAGAGTTGAGAAATATCTCCTTCTTGCATGTTTGCTTATGGGTGTTTAGAATAACATCCTTAAAAGACCTACCATTACTGGTGAAATTATTAGCCCATGTTTGATGCTTAGCATTTGGCCAAGGAGGAATCTTTACATTCATCCCAAAGGTAGGGCCTGCCGTAAAAGCCTTGTTCTGGTGCACTTTCGCCGATCCATCTCGATCAAATTTAGCAAGGTTAACAGACAACTTAAGGTTTCCAATGACCACCTTGTTCAACCTCCTTTCCATTTCAATTACATTTTCCAATGGAGGAAACCTAACAAACCCAAAGAAGCTCCCGAACTTGTCTTTCTTCATCGCCACATACGCATCCAATACCTCACCAAACTCCTTAAACGCATCCCCAAGATCTTTGGACGTGCAACCTGGTGGAAGGTTAGATACAAAGAAAGTAGTGTTTGGATATGATTTACCCTTCCTCAGTGGTTTCTTTACCTCCTCCTTGCTGCTTCTACCCTTTCGGTGAACCTGCTGCCACCCTCCTCCTGTGTCTCCCATACTCACACACTTTGAAATAAGAAGTTTATACTTTATACCAATAAACAGTTGAGATTTATTATTTTAAACAAATTATCTTTTGACAAGTCAGAAGTTACAAATTTAATTTTTGATGAAATATATATCGGATAACACAAACATGGATTTCTCTTTATAAGTTACTTAAATAATCCTAAACACCATAAAGATCTATACTATATAATAAAATAATAAAAATTTGTCACATGTCAAATTCTTACACCACTATTGCCGCATGTCACATTTTTACACCACTATTACCACTTGTCAAATTTTTATTAATCTACTTAATTCTCTCTCATATTAAATAATCATATTCTTTCTCTAATTAAATAATTATAATATAAGTAACTAATATATAATTTATCTTTTTAGTATAAAACACACTTAAAAATTTTTAGAAAACATAAATGTACTAAAATCAAAATTTTTATAGTAACAAAATTTATGTAAAAAACAAGTTATCTTACAAAATATTTATTTTTTAAAATAAAATATACTATAAAAGAAGTATTTATACAATGTGGTTTTATAAACAAATGACGTTTTTAATATAATTAAAAACAGAAGTAATAAAAATGATATAGAAAGTTACACTTTCGGTCCGTTATGTTTAACGCTATTTTTAATTGGGTCATTTAACTTTAATAATTACAAAAATTATATTTTATATTATTGATTTAGTTTTTAATACAATACAAACTAAAGTTTTTAACGTTATTTATTTCAAAGATACTAATTGCTACACATTAAAAGTTCATATAAATTTGTATAATAATTTGAGTTTTTAATTATTTTTTTATTACTTAAAATATTTATTAATATGTGAATTAATCATTTTATATCAAAATATCGTTTTATAATTGTTAAATTTTCATCACTAACTACTTAATATTATTTTAAATCTGTGTAATACGGGTTAATAATCTAGTACTTGTTAAATTTAACACTTTAAAAGCTTTAACGTCACCCTTGTTTCTTTTGGCAATTGTGGCATTAAAAGCAAAATAAAAGGGCCTCGTTTTTTTGACCATTGACCGTTTTTCTTTATGCACAGGATATATCATTTTCATCACCTAACGCCTTGTCATGATAGTTGACCAAATAATCATCGTTGACTTCAACTTTTTTGGACTAAAATGATTTCACATGTTAGTTAAGTGACAACAAGAGTCATGTGATCTTAAAAAGATTATAAGCATAAAAAAATTTGTTCATTTGACCTAATAGTAAGCCATACCATTACAATATGCAAATATCTGTTGGAAATTTGAGTAATTTCAAATTTAATATGAATTAAAATCAAAAACTTTTCATATTACTCAATTAAATCAACATTTCAAATTACATATATTGATTATATGTATTAAGTCAAGACTTTTGGTATCACTTTCATGTAGTATAAATACAAGATATATGGCGTCTTGTTAAGATGATGAAAATATACACATACATTATAGAAAATTTTTATTCCATTCTCTCTTGTCTTATATACACTTTCAGGTGCTAGGTTAATCCCGACAGTACGCATACTGTTTCGGTTGTTGTACCCTGTGAGACAGATGCGTTCGTCTTGAGAAGAGGCGCGAAATCTGTTTTAAGGAAAGCGTTTTGAATACGCGCCTCAACTATAATCATCAACATGATTATTCTATGTCAAGAAAGAATAGGTGGAAGACATAAGTGATTGAAAGCTAGAAAAAGTATTCTTTAAACATTTGTTGTCGGCTTGTCAAGATGCTTGATTGAATACTCATCATTAATTATTCTCTAATCAAGGAGACTATATGGAGTACCCAACGAAAACATGGATCCAAACAAGTTTAGTACATAAATTAGTAATTTATATTCTTTTATATTAATCGTGTAACTGATATTGTACTATATTATTTCTTATTAATAACGAGAAAATCTTTATTATATATATTTGATTATTGTTTTATAATAAAAATGTGAACCTATCTCCTTGCGCTGAAATTGTGTCTTAACACTTAAGTGTATGAGTTGATTTTTATTCATGTGGGGGATTGTTGAAAATTTGAATTACTTGAGTAATTATCAAATTTAATATGAACTTGTAACGACCCGATTTAACTTAATATTAAAATAATCGATATGTGATTTAATTTTAAGTTAAATTGTGTTGTTATGTATTGTTTAGTAAGTTAAACATTTATTCATTTTAAACATTAGTAAATGTTAAATAGGAAGTGGGGGACTAAAGTTGTCATTTATTGAAAGATAAATTAAAAAGGGGGGGGGGTTAAAGGGGAATGGGGGGGTGTCAAACTTGGTCAAAATCAGATTTCTTGTGTTGGTGGAGAGGAGGTCGACGACCAAGAGAAGAGAAAGCAAGGAATTCGGTTTTTGGACCAAAATTCACCCACCAAATCCTTTCTGATCTTGAATGCAAGCTTGAATTCGTATTCCTCATCTAATTTCTCAACTCTAGGTATGTGGTTTCATCCATATGGCTGAATTTTCGTGGGTCTCCATGGGTGGGTTAGGTTAGTAGTGATAAAATCAAATTTTTGGGTGTTTGAGGTAGTTAACACATGTGATTGTGTTTGTTGAGATGAAAATCAACTAACCTAACTATTTTGCATGTATTTGGTATGAAAACTAAGAGTTGGAGTTTTGGGGAATTATGGGTTTGGGTGAAATTGATGAGTGAATGAACTAGAGTTTTAAATTGATGAATGTTTGGATTTGATAATGAATGTGCAGGGATTTGATAATGAATGTGCAGTGATTTGGCTGAGAAATTATAAATTAAGGAGTTGAGATTTCATATGTATGTAATGAAATCAAATGAATGGAAATGTTGTCTTTTTAAAATGTTGATGTTGGGGTGTCATAAAACTCTGCACATAAGGTGTTTGAGGAAATGCCTCAAACAACTCAAATGCAAGAATGAATTGTGATTATTGGTGAACTTGGGGAAAATGGTTCATAAACTCAAATAGATGATTTGTTAGTGGTGTATAACTTAATTTTAAATGTTGAATGAAATTAGAATGTGAATTGGTGAAATAGGAAGGTTTGACTATCATAAAGTCAAATATGGTGATAACGGGTCAAGGGGTTGTATGCTTGTTTCTTGTGTGTTATTCCTAGATTGAATGTGTATGTATAATTATATGATCTAGGAAGTGGAAATACAAATCAACGACCCGGTAAGGTGAAGGTTGAACCAAGTGGAACAAAGGATCAAGGTGAGTAAACATATCCATGAATAAGCAACCATAAGACTTATTTATGTTTGTAAATGTTGAATTGTATGGATTACATACTGTGATGTTTTGTAGTAGTTATTGCTTATTATGTGGTGTGTGCATGAATTAAATTGATGTCAATATATGATAAATGTTAATTGACACGTTTCATGTTTGGTAATCCACATTCGTGTGGAATATGATGTAAGACCACACTTTGATGGCATTTTGGTGATGATCCACATTCGTGTGGAAGAGGGTATAAGTCCATACTTGTATGGCAAGGGTGATGATTCACATACGTGTGAAAGTTGGTGTATAATGACTAATCAGGGTCATGGGGATGATTTGCATTCGTGCGAAGGAAAAAGAATCAAAGTTAAAAGTGGTTTGGGAAAACAAACCATTAGGTGATTATGTGAAATTATATGTTGAGGGTCACCAAGATAGGTTTGGGGACTTAAAAATATGTTTAAATGGTGTCATGGAGTTGATTTTTGTGTAAAAGAATGTCCGGGAATGATCCGGATCGAATGTGACACCCAAAACATTTACACACTTACACGTGTCAAAATGAGGTCCCGGTTAAGTTTTATCACAAAAACTTTATCAAGAGATTATGCGGAAGCACCAAAAATATTTACAAAAGTAATATGAACATAACAAGTTACTAATTACATTTCAAAATCATTATACCATAGTGTATATGATAACACAACAACCAAAATTTGCATAACGCTTGATATTTCCAAAATACGCGGCCCGATCATAAGCTTTTATGCACATCTATCTTCGTCCTACAAACACCACAAATAATTTCACAATTAGTTCATAAGAACTAAGTAAGATTATCCAAATATAAGTTAGGGTTCGAATCGGAAGGGTTCTAGGCCTTAAAACGCATTTAAAACGTCAAAAACGGGCAAATCTAGATTGCCCGAGCCGTAGGCTACGGGCCTGGCCGTAGCCTACGCCCAGTGGGACAGAACCTTCTCAGCGTAACCTACGCCCAGGGCGTAGCCTACGCCACTGGGTGTATGTTTTTCCTCCATTTTGCGCGTTTTGGACCTTTTAAACCACTTTCTATCGTTCCAAACCACCCGAAACTAAATCACAAGTTTCCAATACATATTATATGGAGTATCAACTCCTCAATTTCAAATCATAACATATCCAAACCTAATTGGATGCTAAATCAATCAATTTTACTTCAAAAGTTTCAAAACAAGTCAAAATCACCAAAAAGGTGTTTCATTCACCAACTTCTATTTCTATCAATAAATTTAGTTATCCAAATGATAACCAAACATATTTCATCTATATTTACTATAATGTTCACCCTCAGATACTTCCATTATAGATTTCAAAGCAATTCAAATCAATTAGTCATTTACAAACCAATTACCCACACTTAGGTGGAAACTTGATATTCAATATAGTTATGATGTTCTCTCCCAAGTACTTCCATCATAACTTGCCAAAGTTTACTTCCACATTCAAGTGGTGAAGTAATCAATAATTTGCAATCCAAACTATGATGTTCACTCTCTAGTCCTTCCATCATAGTTTTCAATTTCAACCAACCATTCATATGTTTATAACTAAATATAAACCATGCTACTATGATATAGATATATATCCTAATATACTTCTATCATAGACTTACATAACCAATTTGCATTCAACTCAATTGAATCTATTCACAAAATCAAAATTTCAATCTATTAACAGTTTGACTTTTAAATAGTCAAACAATACAACCCAAACAATATCATCAATTACTCATACATTCGTGATCAATCCAATATAAGTAATAGACTATAACTACTACTTATATATGATGTTTAGTAATTTAGATAACTTACCTTATCACTTCTAATCACGGATTAACTATCGGTGCTTTGCCTTCCCGTTGACTTCCCTTTGAAGTTCCACTATCACCACCTAGTTACAACAATTCAATACTCTTAACCACCATTCTAATTAAGATTGATATAAGCTAAACAATTCAACCATTTTACTATCGAATCATCAATTTCACGATGATAATCACTTTTAACCCATTTCATAACTCAATTTCCAATTATTGACTTAGAAGTCAATTATTGGCATTTTAACAAACAACATGTGTGTAAGCTTTTTCCTACACACTATTTTGTTAGTTTCAACTTAGCCATAACCCATTTCTACAATCAAACTCATTAAACTCATAAGTTTAACATATTTGTTGAGTTTTGACCAAAACTTGCATGCAAAACATCAACAAAGCATTAATTAAAATCAATTTCACCATGTTCATATGTAAACCCAAACTCACACGATTTCCCCAATACCCAAATCCTCACTTATTGATTCGTTATGTAAGAATCATAGGTTTGAGTTTTTAAAACATGATTACAAGATCAAAACAACATGTTCTAATTACCCATAACACCTAAATCAAAGTTTGGATGAAAACCCATTCATGACTTCATCTTCCAAAGTTTCAAGAACTATAATAAAACCTCAAATTCACTTACCTAGTTGTTGAAGATCACCAAAGGAAGTGATTTAACTACTTAAACTTGGATTAAGCCTCTAGATCACCACCAATTTTGAAAGCTAGGTCATGTTTCTTCTTCTCCTTCTTTGGCTTCTCTCGTACGAAACACACACATACACTTAGTGAGGATATGTGAATTTTGACCAAAGTCAAATACATATCCCCCAACTTACAAGTTTGGGTAATTGGCAAGTATAACCCTCAATCTTTCAAAACATATAACTAAGTTATCTAACTTAGTTATGAACTTTACCAAACAACACAATTCAAATACTAGTTAAATAAATATTTAACTAAAACTTGACCCGATCGATTATATTATAATATTTAAACAAAACGGGTCGTTACAAATTCTCCCCTACTTAAAGGGGTTTCGTCCCCGAAACCACATTACAATTCAAATAAAAACGGGTAAAACTTCTTCATTTCTTCCTCCGACTCCCATGTAACATCGGATCCCTTTCGATTCTTCCATTTTATCAAAACTTGGTTAATTGACTTATTCCTAAGTCGCTTAACCTTTCGATCCAAAATTGCCACCGGTTTTTCAACATAATTCAACTTGTCTACAATTTCAACATCTTCTAACGACACATAGGCCGTTTCATCAGCCAAACACTTTCTCAAATATGACACATGAAAAGTGTTATGTATTCCACTCAATTCATCTGGTAACTCTAGTCGGTAGGCAACCTCCCCGACTCTTGCTAGAATTTTAAAAGGTCCAACAAAACGTGGACTCAATTTTCCTCTTTTGCGAAAACGAATAACACCCTTCCATGGAGAAACCTTTAGCAAAACATAGTCCCCCACTTGGAACTCAATTGGTCTTCTCCTTTTGTCCGCATAGGATTTCTGTCGGTCTTGAGCAGCTTTCAAATGAGCTCGTATTTGATCAATCTTTTCATTAGTGGCTTTCACAACCTCTTTATTAGCAAGCTCGCGTGGACCGACTTCCTCCCAACAAACAGGAGTACGACATTTTCTCCCGTAAAGCATCTCATACGGAGGCATACCGAGGCTAGAATGATAACTATTGTTATACGAAAACTCAGCCAATGGCAAATAGTCATCCCAATTGCCCCCAAAATCAATAATACACGCACGCAACATATCCTCCAACGTTTGAATGGTACGTTCACTTTGACCATCCGTCTGAGGGTGATAAGCCGTGCTCAACAGAAGTTTAGTTCCTAATTCCTCCTGGAATTTCCTCCAAAAGTGTGAAGTAAATCGAGTGTCTCGATCAGATACTATACTCACAGGAACTCCATGACGTGATACAACTTCCCGTATGTACACTTCTGCCATTTTCTCTGACGAATAAGTCTCACGAATAGGAATGAAGTGAGCACTTTTCGTCAATCTATCAACAACAACCCAAATCGTGTCATGCCCCCTTTTTGTTTTAGGGAGTTTGGTGATCAAGTCCATAGTAACGTGTTCCCATTTCCACATTGGAATTTCCAATGGTTGTAACTTGCCATACGGTTTTTGATGCTCACCTTTAACCTGCATGCAAGTTAAACACTTTTCAACATATTTAACAATGTCTCTTTTCATCCCCGGCCACCAATAATTGTTTCTAAGATCTCTATACATTTTGGTAGCCCCCGGGTGAATCGAGTATTTAGATTTATGGGCCTCCTCCAACAATGTTACTTTAAATGGACATGTAGGTGGAATCCAAACTCGACCCCACCTTGTTTTTAACCCACGATTATCCTCCTCCAAATTATGTATTTGGCCTTTTATACGATCTCTTTTCCAATTTTCTTCTTTGAGTGCTTCAATTTGAGCCTCTTTAATTTGATTAACAATATCTGAAGAAACCACAATCTTCATTGCCTTCACCCTTATAGGTGAATATTCCTTTCTACTTAAAGCATCGGCAACCACATTTGCCTTTCCCGGATGATAGAGGATTTCACAATCATAATCTTTGATTAACTCTAACCACCGTCTTTGTCTCATATTCAGCTCTTTTTGAGTAAAGAAATATTTAAGGCTTTTATGGTCAGTGTAAATGGTACACTTTACACCATAAAGATAATGCCTCCAAATTTTAAGAGCAAAAACTACCGCCGCAAGCTCAAGATCATGGGTTGGGTAGTTTATTTCATGTATCTTCAATTGTCTGGAAGCATACGCAATCACTCTTCCCCTTTGCATCAAAACACAACCCAAACCCGAATACGATGCATCCGAGTAAACCACAAAATCATCGGGTCCATCAGGTAGTGCCAATACAGGAGCTTGAGTTAATTTAGTTTTCAATTCAAGAAAAGCTCGTTCTTGTTCCTCTCCCCATACATATTTCACTCCCTTCTTTGTCAACTTAGTCAAAGAAGAAGCGATTTTGGAAAAGTCTTGAATAAATCGTCTATAATATCCCGCCAAACCAAGAAAACTTCTCACTTCAGTAGGAGTCTTAGGTGAACTCCATTTCGAGATAGCTTGAATTTTAGAAGGATCAACATGGATGCCCTTTTCATCAATAACATGCCCCAAAAATTGTACCTCTTGCAACCAAAAAGCACATTTAGAAAATTTAGCGTACAGTTTCTCCTTTCGAAGAATTTCAAGCATCTCACGCAAGTGACAAGCATGATCATCCTCATTTTTAGAATAAATGAGAATATCATCAATAAACACAATGACAGATTTGTCTAACATCGGACGACACACTCGATTCATTAAATCCATAAACGCTGCCGGGGCATTAGTTAATCCAAAAGACATAACGAGAAACTCGTAATGCCCATATCGGGTACGAAACGCCGTCTTTTCAATGTCATCCTCTTTAACTTTGAGTTGATGGTAACCCGAACGTAAATCAATTTTTGAAAACCATTGAGCTCCTTGCAATTGATCAAAAAGGTCATCGATTCTTGGCAACGGATACCGATTCTTCACAGTTACCTTGTTCAACTCTCGGTAGTCAATACACATTCTCATACTTCCATCCTTCTTCTTGACAAAGAGCACCGAAGCACCCCAAGGTGAAATGCTAGGACGGATAAAACCTTTATCAAGAAGATCTTGAAGTTGAGACATCAATTCCTGCATCTCGGTTGGAGCCAACCGATACGGAGCTTTAGCAATTGGCTTAGCTCCAGGCACCAAATCAATACGAAACTCCACATCTCTTTCCGGAGGAACTCCCGGTAAGTCATCTGGAAAAACATCCATAAAGTCTCCAACTATAGGAACATCTTCAATTTTCTTTACTTCTTTTCCCATATCAACAACATAAGCTAAGTAAGACTTGCCTCCTTGGCTTATGTACTTCATGGCTTTAACTATCGAACACAACACGGTTCCATGTCTTCTTTCTCCACTAATACAAACTTCGCGACCATTTGGTGACTTCAATTGAACCACCTTTCGATCACATATGATATTGGCTTGGTGTGCAGACAACCAATCCATTCCCACCACAACATCAAATTCCCCAAGTAGCATTGGTATCAATTCTATCTCATAATTTTCATCATCAATTGTGATTTTACAATTCCGGTAAACATTAAAAACTAAGAAGCTCTTAGAATCAGCTACTTCTATTTCTAGAGGCACAAGCAAACTATCCAATACAAATGAGGAATGATGTACAAATTTTGTTGACACAAATGATCTACTTGCTCCAGAATCAAACAACACATAAGCCGGTAAAGTGTTGACAAGAAAAGTACCTGTCACCACATCAGGACTCGCTTTAGCCTCTTCAGCTGTAATCTGAAAGGCTCTCCCTTTTGGTTTAGGGATATCCGGCTTCTTCACACCAGCACTTCCCGATCCAGCTCCTTTCAATTCTGGACAATCACTTCTCTTATGTCCAGGTTTATAGCAATTGAAACATATACTTGGAGTGTTTGTGCAATGGGAGGCAAGATGCCCCGGTTTTCCACACTTGTAACATGTTAAAGTTTTAGCATAACACTCCCCCACATGATTCTTCCCACAATTGTTGCATTTCTTGATTTCTTTCCCCGATACAAACTTCTTTGATGGACTAAAAAATTTGCCCTTCTTTGAAGTAGTTTCAATCGTTTCAACCTTGCGCTTTTCTCCACGCTCTTCTTGTCTTTTCAGCTCCAATTCCCGTTCACGTGCACAATCAACAAGTTCCGATAGTGTCTCACACTTAGATGGTGTGAGAAATTCACGATACTTAGCATTTAGCATGTTGTAGTACCTATTAATCCACATCTTCTCCGTCTGCAACAAATCCGGACAAAATTTCGCCTTATCATAGAATACAGCAGTGATAGTATCAATGCTCTCATCCTTTTGCCTCAAATGAAGAAATTCTTCCGTGATTCGATCAATGGCAGCTTGTGGACTAAATCGTTTAAGGAAAAGTTCCTTAAATTGCCCCCATGTGAGGCTTGTAATTCCATCACGACCCTTCTCCTTGCGAAGAAGCTCCCACCAATCCTTAGCACGTTCTTTCAATTGATTGCCAGCAAAAACAACTTCATCGTCTGGGTCACAATGACTCGTTTCAAACGTGCTTTCCATATCCGAAATCCAACGTTGACTTAGCAAAGGATCAACCTCCCCTTTAAACACGGAGGGTTTACAAGCAATGAACTCCTTATAAGTGACTTTCTTTGTAGGTGGTCCAAGGTTGTCTACCGTTTGACCAATTTCATCTTTCAAAGCCCCTAATTCATCACTTATAAATTTACGTAAGGATGCTTGCATTCCATCCATATATGTAGGCATGGCTGCTTCAAACGCTTTTGCAACCTCCTCTTTCACAATACGTCTAGTTTCAATGAGGGTAGCATCTTCACCCTCATTTTCTCCAATATTATGTTCATCAGCCATAATGACTGAAATTTTAACAATTTAACGTTAGTCATTTACAACCCATTCTTAATAGGCATTAATCAATATTTAGTGACACTATAATCACTTTTCAAACAAATTCCTAACACCTTACCTAATTTCCATGACCTTAATACAAAATGATTTCCATAAGGTTTCGTTTATATCATGTGTGCACTATTACGTTGGCCATACGTAAATGTCCATACACCATATATTCGATTCCTTATTTCTTTCATTTCATACTTAGGACAAATATTTAGGTTTCATATAATCAATCACATCAATTCAAATTCAACAATCAATAATTAATTCAACAATTTAAGTCGAAAATTAGATGTGCTAACCTCATGTATTTAGCTTCATGATCGGGTCATCGAATCAAACGTTAGCAATTTATATCAAGAGCACAAGATTTTGAGATCAAGTGTTCGCGACGCACTTGATTCACTCAAACCATTGGCTCTGATACCAACTTGTGACACCCAAAACATTTACACACTTACACGTGTCAAAATGAGGTCCCGGTTAAGTTTTATCACAAAAACTTTATCAAGAGATTATGCGGAAGCACCAAAAATATTTACAAAAGTAATATGAACATAACAAGTTACTAATTACATTTCAAAATCATTATACCATAGTGTATATGATAACACAACAACCAAAATTTGCATAACGCTTGATATTTCCAAAATACGCGGCCCGATCATAAGCTTTTATGCACATCTATCTTCGTCCTACAAACACCACAAATAATTTCACAATTAGTTCATAAGAACTAAGTAAGATTATCCAAATATAAGTTAGGGTTCGAATCGGAAGGGTTCTAGGCCTTAAAACGCATTTAAAACGTCAAAAACGGGCAAATCTAGATTGCCCGAGCCGTAGGCTACGGGCCTGGCCGTAGCCTACGCCCAGTGGGACAGAACCTTCTCAGCGTAACCTACGCCCAGGGCGTAGCCTACGCCACTGGGTGTATGTTTTTCCTCCATTTTGCGCGTTTTGGACCTTTTAAACCACTTTCTATCGTTCCAAACCACCCGAAACTAAATCACAAGTTTCCAATACATATTATATGGAGTATCAACTCCTCAATTTCAAATCATAACATATCCAAACCTAATTGGATGCTAAATCAATCAATTTTACTTCAAAAGTTTCAAAACAAGTCAAAATCACCAAAAAGGTGTTTCATTCACCAACTTCTATTTCTATCAATAAATTTAGTTATCCAAATGATAACCAAACATATTTCATCTATATTTACTATAATGTTCACCCTCAGATACTTCCATTATAGATTTCAAAGCAATTCAAATCAATTAGTCATTTACAAACCAATTACCCACACTTAGGTGGAAACTTGATATTCAATATAGTTATGATGTTCTCTCCCAAGTACTTCCATCATAACTTGCCAAAGTTTACTTCCACATTCAAGTGGTGAAGTAATCAATAATTTGCAATCCAAACTATGATGTTCACTCTCTAGTCCTTCCATCATAGTTTTCAATTTCAACCAACCATTCATATGTTTATAACTAAATATAAACCATGCTACTATGATATAGATATATATCCTAATATACTTCTATCATAGACTTACATAACCAATTTGCATTCAACTCAATTGAATCTATTCACAAAATCAAAATTTCAATCTATTAACAGTTTGACTTTTAAATAGTCAAACAATACAACCCAAACAATATCATCAATTACTCATACATTCGTGATCAATCCAATATAAGTAATAGACTATAACTACTACTTATATATGATGTTTAGTAATTTAGATAACTTACCTTATCACTTCTAATCACGGATTAACTATCGGTGCTTTGCCTTCCCGTTGACTTCCCTTTGAAGTTCCACTATCACCACCTAGTTACAACAATTCAATACTCTTAACTACCATTCTAATTAAGATTGATATAAGCTAAACAATTCAACCATTTTACTATCGAATCATCAATTTCACGATGATAATCACTTTTAACCCATTTCATAACTCAATTTCCAATTATTGACTTAGAAGTCAATTATTGGCATTTTAACAAACAACATGTGTGTAAGCTTTTTCCTACACACTATTTTGTTAGTTTCAACTTAGCCATAACCCATTTCTACAATCAAACTCATTAAACTCATAAGTTTAACATATTTGTTGAGTTTTGACCAAAACTTGCATGCAAAACATCAACAAAGCATTAATTAAAATCAATTTCACCATGTTCATATGTAAACCCAAACTCACACGATTTCCCCAATACCCAAATCCTCACTTATTGATTCGTTATGTAAGAATCATAGGTTTGAGTTTTTAAAACATGATTACAAGATCAAAACAACATGTTCTAATTACCCATAACACCTAAATCAAAGTTTGGATGAAAACCCATTCATGACTTCATCTTCCAAAGTTTCAAGAACTATAATAAAACCTCAAATTCACTTACCTAGTTGTTGAAGATCACCAAAGGAAGTGATTTAACTACTTAAACTTGGATTAAGCCTCTAGATCACCACCAATTTTGAAAGCTAGGTCATGTTTCTTCTTCTCCTTCTTTGGCTTCTCTCGTACGAAACACACACATACACTTAGTGAGGATATGTGAATTTTGACCAAAGTCAAATACATATCCCCCAACTTACAAGTTTGGGTAATTGGCAAGTATAACCCTCAATCTTTCAAAACATATAACTAAGTTATCTAACTTAGTTATGAACTTTACCAAACAACACAATTCAAATACTAGTTAAATAAATATTTAACTAAAACTTGACCCGATCGATTATATTATAATATTTAAACAAAACGGGTCGTTACATCGAATCTGGAAGTGAAAACGCGAAAATTGGAGTTGCAGACCTGCAGTGGGCGTACCATACTCCCAGATTGGGCGTATCATACGGCGGGCACTTTACACTACGCCCAGAATGGATTTTTTTGATTTTTGCTTCCGTTTAATTCGGTTAAGCACGGGGAGTTTAAGGGGTTAACTCACTTAGTCCTTTTGGACTAACACTTGATTGTTTATGGTTGTTTCAGGTCAAAAGTAGGCTCGGCTACGATTCGGAGAAATCATACGGTTAGAAGGATCGAACCATGTTTTCGTAAAGATTCTACACTTTTAACGTATTTGACATGTTTTGTAAATGATGAACATGTCTCGTTAGTCATGTTAATGCGTTAAACGTTTTGAGCTAGATTGTAATGGTTTTAAAACCGAGAAATCTGGGACCTAAATTTTGTAAATTCCGCAATTATGTTAGACGTTTTGTTATGAGAATTGGGGTGTCACAGAATTAAAATCAAGACTATTCACATTACATAATTAAATCAAATCTATTCAAATTATATATATTGATTATATGTATTATGTCAAGACTCTTGGAATCACCATCTTGTAGTATAAAATATAAATACAAGACAATTGGTGTCTTGTTTTTTAGGTTGAAAAGAATACTACATACTATCTCACACAAACTTTGAATAATTTTCAACTATAACAACTCTTCAATCTTTTGTTTAAGATTATCTTTTTCAGGTGCTAGGTTACTCCCGGCAGTACACAAACTGTTTCGGTTGCTGTACCCTGGGAGACAGACGTGTTCGTCTTGAGAAGAGGCGCAAAATCTGTTTTAAAGGAAGCGTATTGAATACGTGTCTCAACCACAATCATCAACACACTTAATTCATGTTGCAGTGAAGAATAAGTAAAAATACACACTAGATTGAAAACATCGTTAAGATACTTGATTGAAGGCTCGACATTAATCATGCTCTCCTCAAGGAAGCTACTTGGAGTATCCAACGAAGACATGAATCAAAACAAGTTTGGTATATAAATTAGTAATTTATATTATTTTATTTTAGTCTTGTAACCGGTAATGTGCTAGATTATTTCCTATGAATAACGAGAGTATCGGTGTTATGTATATTTTATTATTGTTTTATAATAAAAACGTGAACCCATTAATTTCCTACAATATGTTCATAGAAAAGTGTACTTTGGTTGAATATGAATCATGAAACGCTGCAACTCTTTGCAAAAAATTACGACAGTTAATGGTTATAACTATTAGCCGTTACGTGGTTATATCAGCAGGAAAACATTAGCACGGACTCCACCGTTGGCAACAAAAATTGTTTTTGCTAATCAAGTTGCAACTCATGGTTAAGTTGCTATTCATGAATAGTTACTAGTTAGTTACTAGTAAGGAATGGATAAGTTGATGATCAGCTACAATCACTGGTCTTAGTTACCACTACATTGATTAGCTCGATCATCAGTTCCTACTCGTCAACAATTCAATCATCAATTCCTATTGATCATCATTATCAAACAACTTTTCATCAGTTGTGTGAATCTGATGTAGCTTCCATGCCTATTTGTTAATACATATGTTGCATTGTTGCCTCATAGAACCATCATGTGGTAGAAATGAGTATAGTCTTGTACAACAGTACTATGCCTAGCAAAATAGACGGGTTGAGCCGGGTTGGGTAATGGGTCATAATGGGTTCGAGTCAGAATGTGTGCGGGTCAGAATGGGGTTTAAGTAAAATCAGTTCGGGTCTAAATGGATTATTCTTAAAAACATCAATTTAATTTAACTTAACTTTAGATGTGTTATAAGTAAACAAATAGTCCGTTTGGATAATTTTTAGTGATTTTCTCATCAAATGTGTTATTAATCATTCTTAAATGTTTGAATCAATTGCATTTACATACTTTTTTAGTTATCCGTCTTGACCCGCATTGTGTTTAAGTGTTACTCATCTCAACTCATTCAATATTATGATGTTACCCATTTCATCCCATTATACTACAATTGTTTATCCAAACCAACCCATTTTCTTTGATATGGGTAAAAATTGCCACCTCTAAACAGTACAAGTGAGTACTCTACACCTCATAACTAGTATTAATGTTTATGCTTATTTCTGTATTAGCTTTAAGTAATTTCATTTATCAAAATAGACTTCATGACACTAGAATCACATAACATATTTCGTAGCTTTTCATGGTACAAAGAAAAGAGTATAATCAAAGTGGTAATGTACATGTAATGTAGTAATAGTATATAATTTACCATAAATATAAACTGAGAAATTTAATAAAAAAATAAATGCGCAATTAAATCTTTGTAGTCTTGGAAAATCATGTTATTTTCCTTTTATTTTGGTTTTGTTTTTAAATTAACTTATTAATTGTTTAACATTAAAGAATTATGGTTAAGAAAACACCATACCAATGAGGGGACTATTATAAACCCATACAAGACGTATAATGTAGGTGATGTGTTAAAATAAAAAAGTTGTGTGGTAAACAAGTCTGTAAAACATGAATAATAAAGAAGTTATAGGAGAAGACCATGTGGAGGTTACAATAGTTGTTTGACATGTTTATTCCTTGAATCCTACTTCTATTAGCTTTCTGTCTTTAACCCTTGAAGGCCATGTGTTAGGTGTAGGTTGTGTTTTACTAAATCTTGTTAGTTATACTTTTAGAGGGTATTGGCGGCTCCTAGAACTCTAGAAGAGGTTCTCATGCTTCCTAAAATAAACACCTTCTAGCCACGTTCATTCTCCAACCAGAAGGTGGTTACAATAAAGTATTAAATCATTAACTCAAGAGTAAATTCTCGAGATGTCCCTAGGTTTCATTGATTGTCAAAATGGTTTTAAACTTTAAATATGTGTAACACATATGTGTGCTGTTTGTTTTTTCCAAAAACATCTGCGCGGCCGCTTTTGCCTGCACCATGCAAATCACGCGCAGACATTGCATTTGCAGACTCTTTGTTTTTTCGAATATGTCTCATTAAAAATGTCTGTGCGTGCTCTTCTTATGCAGATGTGGACCAACTACTTCTTTTAAGGTCTGCAGAGACCACCCATCACCGCCACCACCGCTGCCACCAGCGTTCACCAACACTAGCGGCGGCCATCCCCGCCACCACCGGCAGTCACCCACACCACCACCGACGGTCACCCCCACCCCCACTACCACCGGCGGTCACCCCCCCCATCGGCGGCCACCACCATACGCCACCACCGTCTGTCACCCCTCCACCACCACCACTAGCAGCCACCATCACCGTCCGTACACTATCACTAATTTATTTTAACAGTCAACAGACGTTAAAAACAAATGTTCTTCTTCTTGCATACTGCAGACATTTGGTCCACATATTTTTTCTACAGATGTTTGCAGATGTAGTACGCAGACTGCAGATATTTTACCTTTTAAAAAACAAACAGCACCATAGTTTTTTATGTAAGGGTAGTTTGGTGACCTAAGAAGTATATGTGTTACAAATGTTTAAAGTTTAGTAATAGAGTAGAATTTTAGCAAATCACATGAACCATCTCGACAATTTACTCTTTAAATTAATTTTAAAAAAGTATGTAACGTTGACTCGTTTAATTAGTGTCACTCTTTGCTTTTAAGTAATAACATAAAAGGGGTACAAGGTAAAAAAAAACTTCTATCCCACAACAATTTGGTAAGCATCATCACTGTAGCCATCTTCTTTAATTTTGATGGATAAGAACCAAGAACAAATTAAAAAAATCAAAAGAAAATACAGAAAATAGAATTTTTATCATTGAATAAAAATTCTCAGTTAAAATGTGAGTATTTGAGAACACAATGTTCACATCAAGCGATCACCACCCCTCCATAACTACATTCATACCAAGATAAAAGCTAATTAATGACCAGGCGCGCCTTTGGTTATGGGTTTCGGGTTAATAGGGTCTAGCTAATTTAGCCTAGGACCATACTTCAAATTAGGATCATTACATTTATATTTTGAATTTTGAATGAACAAGAATTATGGGTTCTACACACATGTAAAAAAAATGGTGGTCGCTACAATTAGGCGTCCTCACCGTCCGTACATGACATAAGAAATGTAGAGCCCGTCAAAGAATCATACAAGACATAAGAAATGTACACACAAATAATCTATTATCACACAAAGGGATGTTCAGTTGATAACCATTATTACTTGACAACTAAATGAATCATGTATATCCATAAGTTTAAAGGGCATTTTCTCCTGCTTTAAAAGAAAAAAAATACTTGTATACCCTTTAAATCATGTGGCTATAAATGCGATTTTTTTATTATATACAACTGCTTAGTCCCTATTGAAATGAATCACTTATCACATATATAAATCTCTTACAAGGTAGTTAAATAACTAACTAACGGTAACCATCAACACTGTTAATATAATAAACTTAAATAACATAGTTATCAGGGACGAAGGATTGCTCTCTCTTTTTTTCGCCAGTAGTGTTAATTTTCGGACCGTAAGACAATTTTTTTAAAAAATACTGGTTTCGCCCCCCTTCAAATTTTTTTTAAAATACTGGTTTCGCCCCCCTCAAAAAAGAATTTAAACCAAACATATTTTAAAAAAAAAAAAATACTCATTTCATCCCTCTCAATTTTTTTACCCAATTTTCCTCCCTCTTATTTTTTATCTAATTTTCTCAACAAATAACCTTTTCTTTTAATCTTTTATTCTATTCTTTAATACCCATATCTATTCCCTAAAATACCCTCCCTCCCCAAGCCCTAATTCCTAAAAAAAATCAATCCCGTTCCCCGCTCACTCCATTTTTCGGCTCCAAGATTTCTCCTGATCGGCGACAGGCAACTCCCTCCCCTACAGCCGGCTGCCGCCCTGCGCCTTCTGCTGACTGCTCCTCCTGGCTGGCTGGCTCCTGGCCTCATGCGCTCTGCACTCGGCTCCCGCCCCTTGCTCCTCTCCATTTAGGTATAAATTTGTTTTTTTTTGTTGATTGCTTATCAGCTTATGTTTTTTTTGTTGATGTAGGTAGAAATGATGCCATTTAGGTATAAATTTGTTTCTAAGATTTGATTTAGAAATTAGAATCGGTATGTTGATTGGGATTAATTGTTATTATTTTGTTTGTTATGATTTAGAAATTAAAATTGGTATGTTAATAGAGTGATCCGATTAATCTTGACACTTCATGTTTCTACTGCAACAACAGAGAGATAATTTTCAGCGGAATTGTAATTCTTCTTTAATGTACTCACACTTTTAATTTTTTTACGTACAATGATAATTATTAGACATTTTAATTTTTATTGTTTGATCCGACTTGACCCGAATCACTAATCCGAACATTTAACCCAACTAGGCAACTAACCGAGCCAATTGCAAAAAAAAATTTTGGATCACGTAAGTTTTCGCCCCCCCCTCCGATACAGTCAAGCTCCGTCACTGATAGTTATAAACTATTGGTAACTGACTTTTGACTTTCTTCTTTGACTTTCTAATTACATAAAAAAAAACCTTCCAACAGTTTATACTAAAAAATATTCTTATACCAAACTTATGCAACGGTTCGATTAAGAATTTGAATAAACTTATGCAAGTAATTCGATGTTTCAGTCAACAAGAGCTCTAACTCCAAATTCACAAACATATGGTGTCACAATTTTGAAAAATAATTTTATTTCTGTACACAATTTCTTGGGTGACCGTAATACAACTTATTCAATTTCTGCAAATTTGGCAGAAGTCTTTAACAAACATTGATTATCATTCAAACTTCATATACTTATAAAGTATTTCTTATCCTTTTGTACTCTAACATCAGCATATTATGTTCATAAAGTGATTTTGGTATTAGAATAAAGAGTTTAACACCCATGACCTTGCAGGTTAACACCAGGTTCATCCAAAAGTTGAATCTTTTAAACGGGTCAAAACACGGGTTGATTTATATAGACTTAGAAAAACAAGGTAACGGATCAAACGGGTCAAAGCTTGAGAATTTATGCAAATTTAAGTAGACAATGATAAACTTGTGTAGCCCACCCAGTAGAGGCTTTCTTAGCGAAAAAAGTATACAAGTAGCTAAAGTGACAACAGTTGCACGCAGGGGCACAAGTTAGCTTGGACAGGGGGACGACCGCCCCCCAGTATTTTCGTCTAACAGTGTACGTTTTTCGATTCGCAATGTAAAATTTTTTAAAAAAAATTATTTCGCCCCCCTGAAAAAAAAATATATCCTATGTTCGCCCCCCTCTATAAAATTATTAAAAATTTTTTAAATAATTTATAAACATATAAAATCAAAATAATGAATTAACTAATAACTATTAACTTAATTCATTTTTTGATTTAACTTAAATAATGATATTATGTATTAAGCCCAAGTTCTCACTTCCGAGCCCAAGTACCCAACCCAATTGTGAATTCAAGATTAAATTGTAGGCCCCGGTTAAGGAAAAAAGAAGAAAAAAAAAGTCACGCACCCCACTTCTTGCATCTCCAATTCTTGCGACTTTGTCTCCACTCGCCGTCTCGCCCGACCAGCCACCAGCAGCACCGCCGCGCACAGCCACCCCCGCCCCCGCACCCCGGCGCCCGCTTGCGGCCTGCAGCCCTGCTTCTAGCGATTGGTTTCTGCCTTCTGCCTTCTTGCGTGAACCACTGAACGAGGTAATAAATTCGAGTAGTTTAATTGCTTTGTTGTTACTTGCTTTGATTAAGTATTTGAGTAGTTTAATTGATTTGTTAGTGAATCTAAACATTTAGGGTTTTGGGTTTTTTCAATTTTTTTACAGATTATTGGTATAAATTTAGTGTTGGATTCTTGGTATATCATGGGGAAAGGGGAAAAAAAATATACTTTTTATTGTTTGACGGTTTGACCCGACACAACCCCGACCCGAATCGCCAACATGAACATTAAACTGTTAGCGTTAGGCCGTTAAGGAAAAAATTTAAATACTGCAAAGTTTCGCCTCCCTACCCTGTAGGTCAAGCTCCGCCACTGGTTTGCACGTATCGGATCTTATAACCTTCTTCCAGGGACGGATCTTAAGAAGGGCCAGGGGCCCCGGCCCCCTGCTTTTCCAGTCAGAATTGTCGATTTACTTGTATTTCGTCGGAATATTCTTCATTTTCTTCCTAAAAATTCTTCATCCCCTCATTTTTCTTCCTAAAAATCATTCGGCCCCCTACGAGCTTTTTTTCAAGCCTTATCACTGCCTTCTTCTTTAGGTAACCAGATCAACTGGTAGATCAAAAGCAAATAGCAAATGACACAAACAATCCGAACTTTCGAGTTTCGAGTCATCTACAAGACACCCATGATAAGAAACATTTACAACTAAGACAAGTTGTGGATATAATAACTAATATGATCATAATAACATTGCAAAATCACAACAAATTCATTAATAAACGAATTCCATTAAATTGAACTCAGCCTAACATAATTACATGGACATAAAGCATGAGAACAAATAAATATCTATTAAATTTGATATGTAATAAATTTTATAAAAGTTTGACCATAGATGATGAATTACCTAAATAATTGAGGTATGTAGATCAAGGGATAGATACAAGTAGCGAAGGGCAAAAGAAAATGTCAAGATTCTGGATAAATAATATGATTAACACCCGCTGCAATTAATCAATCATATTATTTTGAACGGCTTGATACAACGACACCCAAGATAAGATTTACACAGTCTCATCAGATTTGACTATAGGGCGTATACCCGTGCCCACCCCATGAGGAACACAAGACCTCATATAAGAACGTTAAGGGGTAACCATTAGGCTACATGCCCTTTGTTATCAGAAGAAAAAGAATATTTCCATTTTCCAATAGCATTTGGTATAATGACTAACCAGAAAACTATAAAAATGATAAAAATTTCATGTAATTCACCCAAAAATCAAGAACATCACCCCAAAATCAGATAAGCATTTAAGGTCTTTATGTAATATACTCATAAAATAGATTCACGCCACATACCTAAATGTATGGGCCTGATCTAATCAAATAGAAGTCTATATATTCCTCTCCAAATTAGGCTAATAAATTGGTTAAATTTGCGTATGCTTAATCAATCATTGATGGTATGATGTATCAAGTTGGGCAAATTGGCATCTTCGTTATCAAATAGAAGTTGAGGAGATATCTTCACCCAATCATCTACTCATGTCATGCTTTGCAAACTACCCTAGGATACAAAGCAAATCATTATATTGCTCCACTACCAACCTTGAATCGATCATCTTAAAATTGTAAAAATAATTATTAGAAATTTTTTGTTCAAAACATCATCCGTCGTGTATTTTGATGTAACTAAATCTGATAATTCTTTTGTAGATTTGACATTCTGAAAAACATCAAAGAGAATCATACCTAAACTACACGTGACCTTGACAAATGTAGTCATCATTTTCCGTTTTGATCTTTGCTTGATTTGTTCCAATGTTTCATCTTCCACAATTTCGAACATTGATGTACTTTGAACAACAAATTACAGTTGAAAATGAAGTTGTTAAAAACTGTAAAATATTTTGTGAATGTATATGCGCCGCAAGAGGCCAGAGATAAAGTTTTACTCTCGGACTAAACTCAGAATTTTACCCCATGGGAGCAGCAGCTTTTAACAACTTCATTTTCAACTGTCAGTTGGTTGAATATAATTAAAAAAGAAGATACCCGACAAAAATCAAGAATCAAGTGGGTGCTAGAGGGCGATGAAAAGACCTCCTTTTTTCATGGAATTATGAAACATAATTTGAAAAAATCGTATAAATGGTATCCATATTAATAGAAAATGGAGTCAAGATCCCAAAAAAATAAAAGAGGAAATCTTGAGCTTCTTCAAACATAAATTTGTAGAGGCACTACCAAAAAGGCCAGGTTTTTCTTGCTCACTTTTGAAAAAACTCTCAATTGAGGAAGCCTCACTACTGATCACACTGGCGGACCTAGAAATTTTTTTTATGGGGTCGGAATTTTTTTTGGATAATTATTTGTCGTTAAATATTTTATTTTTTTGACTAATTTGAATGAGGTCGGGTCGAATCACTCGAAAAAATGATAAAACTAAATTAAAGAATAATAATAATAATAAAACCATGCCAAATTATTATATCATTGACTAGAATGATATGATAAAATTGGTTCTCTTTCGTCAAATTCAAAAGAAAACTATTTAAATCAACAAATATAAGATTAAAAGAAGACAGCGATTTAAATTTTCTTTGAAAAATTGTTTCATTATTATCTAAATATGCAAGTTGTACACAAATCAACTAAGTTTCTCATCATGCTATCAAGTTTTAACTTTTGAAATTATAAAATAATCACTTAATCTATAAATTGTGGTTGTTGTGATATGGAGGTCAATGATGTATACTAGTAAGTTATTGCTCAGTATATTTTTAAGAGGAAACTGAATATAAATTATGAACATCAATTTAATCACTCAAATTGGGTCTTATCACTCAAATTGTGTTATTTAAGTATTATTTTATTATTTTTGGCTATAAAATGACTTTAAATTGGGCTTTATTTAGTTCGTCAAAAATACATGGGGGTCGGAGACAAAATTTCTTGGGGGTCGGTCTAGATCGGACCATTCATATAAAATTAAGAATCAAAAGCCTATGACTGATCACCCCTTTCTTCGATGAGGAAGTTAAGGCTGCAGTCAGGGAATGTGGTAACAATCGTGCACCGGGACTGGATGGGTTTAATTTTGCATTCATAAAGAAGTTTTGGGACTCTTTGAAAGATGACTTTAAGGCCACATTGGATGCTTTCCATGCTGATGGTTTCTTCTTGAATGGATGTGGGTCTTCTTTTATCACCCTGGTTCCTAAAAAAACTGATCTGGCCTCTCTAAAAGACTATAATTGGATGCATAAGTAAGGTAATTTCAAAAGTGCTAGCTTATTGAGTTACAAAATCAATGGATTCAATAATTTCTGAAACTCAAACCACCTTCTTGGGGAACCGGAATATTATAGATGGTGCTCTGATTATGAATGACGTGATCTGTTGGCTTAAAAGAGCTAAAACAAAAGCATTCTTGTTCATGATAGATTTTGATAAGGCATTCAATACTATCTCATGGGGCTATCTTGATTCTCTTCTGGCCCAAATGAACTTCCCTCATCAATGGAGAATGTGGATTAAAGGCATTCTAGCATCCTCTCGTCCTCAGTCCTTGTCAATGGTGCACCAACTGCGGAATTTCAATGCCATAGGGGGTTAAGGCAGGGGACCCTCTATCACCTTTCATATTCATAATAGTTATAGAGTCTTTAAGCTGCTTTATCGATCAAGCGTGCTTTATGGGAATTCTAAAGGGGATATAGTTTCAAAACAATGGGTTGCGGTTATCTCATCTATTTTTTGCGGACGATGCAATCATTATGGGATATTGGTCTGTTTCAAACTTCGCGAACCTAAAAAGACTGATCAGAGGTTTTTACTTAAGCTCGGGGCTAAAGATGAAAATGAAAAAATGTAATCTGCTTGGAATAAATGTTGAAGAACCTAATGTACTATAAATGATTGAAATATTACATTGTCAAAAGGGATCTTTGCCTTTCACATACCTGGGTCTCACGGTAGGGGCAAATATAAATCACATAAGACATTGGCAGCCAGTTATTGATTCTTTCAAGAATGGGCTCTCACTTTGGAAGGCAAAGCATTTATCTATGGGAGGCCGAATTGTTCTCCTCAATTCCGTGCTAAATAGCTTGCCAACGTATATTTTTCTATCTACAAAGCTTCGATAGCAGTGATTGAAAGGTTGGATGAGATAAGAAGAGGTTTTCTTTGGAGAGGGGCTGAAAAACAAACAAAAATTCATTGGGTTGCATGGGATAAAGTAGTAAAACCAAAAAAGCGAGGGGGTTGGGTATTGGCTCATTGAGAGACATCAATTTGTGTCTTCTTGCAAAATGGTGGTGGCGTTTTAAGGCAGAACCAAATAGCCTATGGAGATGTGTCATCCATGAAATCCACAACAAAACAATGGTGGGCGATATTATTCCAAGCAAACCTATAACTGCAGGGGCTGTAATAATATTGTGAAAATAGATGGAGCTTTGCATGGCAAGGAAGTTAACTTAAAAATACTATTTAAAGGGGAGGTGTGAAATGGGTACAATTTGAAATTCTGGACCGATTTATGGATTGGGGAAATCCCACTTTGTTTCAAATTCAGACAATTGTATAAACTTGAAAGTACAAAAGACTGCAAAATAAAGGATAGGATACAAGCTTTTGTTGAGAGCTAAGTTTTAACATGGGAATGGAGCTTTGAGCCAGTGAAGGGGCAAGAATAGGATGAACTGGAAGCAATTATTGATTTGTTGGGTTCACAAAAACTTACTAACCGGATGGATAGCTGGGTCTGGTTGGGTTCCAAAGACAAGTTGCTCTTAGTTAAATCCCTTAAAAATCGGATTTCTCGCGATACCATAGAATGATTCATTCTTCAGTGGAGCAAATGGGTACCAGCCAAAGCAAATATCTTAGTTTGGAAGGCGGAAATGGATCGGCTTCCTACTCGTATGTCCCTAAGTAGGAGAAACATGCAGATTTCATCACCTACATGCCCGATATGCAACCAGGAGGAGGAAACATTAGAGCATCTCCTAATAGCTTGTCCCTTTGCGAACGCAGTGTGACATTTCATTTCTCAACGGTGCAAACTTCTATCAATTTATGCCTTTCAGCTGAAAGATCTGTTGGAGGTGACTAAAATCTACAAAGGCGACAGTCTAAAGAAGAAATTGATCCATGTAGTAATAATTACTACTTGTTGGTGCATATGGAAGACAAGAAATGACCTTATTTTCAAATGTGTAATACCTTCTCTACATCGTATAGTGGAGGAAATTAAAAGTTTAGGCTTTTTATGGATTAAAAATAGAACAAAGCTAGTTACTCTTGATTGGAATAGGTGGAATACTTTGAATGTAAGCCTTGAAGCTTAGCTTCTGGTGATGTATGGGTTCCCACAGAGTGTCTTGCTTGGTGGTGGTTTTAATAAAATTTTCTTTGCCGTTCAAAAAAAGTTATACAATCGCCATAACTGCATGTGGTAATTATAACCTACATCACTACTGTTGGTAGTTATATGACCACTATAATTACTAATGATGGTTATAACCTTCATAACAACCAATGACACTTTATGTATTTTTTCAGAATCTGAGATTAAGCTCAAGATTCCTCTCTTCACCTAGTATCCCTTAAAGTGTTACCAATGAGACTTAAACTCTGGTCTTCAAGGAGAAATGACAAAATTTAACAATTAAGCTAACTTTGCTGGATGTCCATCACTTTTCTAACTATGTACACGGACTTTGTTTACTCTTTGTAACCAAAGAATGTAATCCAATGTGCTAACCTTAAAGATTTATTTTCTAGAATTTGTTATCTGATACAAGTTAATGGGTCAATATATTTAATAAATGGAATTATATCAACATACATTAAATAGATTGAACATACTAATTGTAACAACATATGTATATTAGAAGGGTTACAAAGTACAACCTAAAATCTAAGTATTTTAAGTTCATACTCAATACCGAGAAACAAAAGTAGTGGCAAAAACACGACTTAGCTGCTACACAATCTGTTACCACTTATGGGTTTTCATAATACAGGCAAACCCGTTTGACCTGAAAAAAATAACTGAACCGACTCATTACAACTCAAATAATCATTATTAGGTTGGTCCATGGTCCTAATATTTATAAAAAATACCGGTATAGATCGAACCTGACTGTAAGAGAATGAACCGATTAGGGTTATCTAATACAATTTAATCTAATATTTTTATAGATCGACTGAAACATTCAACATCAATCCTAGTTCATCCAAGTTCTTTTCAGCAAAAAGAGGCGTATGTCCAATTGATTTCTTATATAATAATAATTAAGGAACAAACAAACAAACCCAGTGAAATCCTACTTTAAAGTAGGGTCTGGGGGGAGAGATAACACAAACCTTACCACTACCCAAAATGGGTACCGAGAAACAAAAGTAGTGGCAAAAACACGACTTAGCTGCTACACAATCTGTTACCACTTATGGGTTTTCATTAGGCCTGTAAATGAACCGAACGAACACGAACACATGCATGTTCGTGTTCGTTCATTTAACCTTAACCGAACACGAACACGAACACATTAACGAACATGAATTTTGTGTTCGTGTTCGTTTATTAAGAAAATGAATATGTTCGTGTTCGTTTGTGTTCGTTCATTAATAAATTTAACGAACTGTTCATGAACATTAATGAACACAAACGAACTAAAATAAACGAACAAACATAAATGGACATTTTTTAACACCATTGAACAATCATAAACGAACGTGAACACTGTTGAACAAACATAAACGAACATAATTGAACAAGTATAAACGAGCACAAACGACAAGTCTTTTAAATGTAAATACAAATCATTCATAAATTAGTCAGTTAACCGAGCAAAAACTAACATTACATAGTTAACGAACATAAACGAACACTAACGAACACAAATAAATGAACGTTAATAAACGAACATAACCGAACTGTTCATGAACATAAATAAACGAACACAAGGTGTGTTCATGTTCGTTCATTTAATTAAACGAATACAAATTTTATGTTCGTGTTCGTTCATTTATTAAATAAACGAACATAAACGAACTTCTTACCGAACAGTTCACGAACAGTTCATGAACTGTTCGGTTCATTTACAGGCCTAGTTTTCATAATACAGGCAAACCTGTTTGACCTGAAAAAAATAACTGAACCGACTCATTACAACTCAAATAATCATTATTAGGTTGGTCCATGGTCCTAATATTTATAAAAATACCGGTATAGATCGAACCTGACTGTAAGAGAATGAACCGATTAGGGTTATCTAATACAATTTAATCTAATATTTTTATAGATCGACTGAAACATTCAACATCAATCTTAGTTCATCCAAGTTCTTTTAAGCAAAAAGAGGCGTATGTCCAATTGATTTCTTATATAATAATTAACGAACAAACAAACAAACCCAGTGAAATCCTACTTTAAAGTAGGGTCTGGGGAGAGAGATGAACACAAACCTTACCACTACCTAAAAGGGGTAGAGATACTGCTTCAAAAGGGACCCCCGCTCATGATTTTTTTTAATTATTATTAGTAAATTAAGTTTTTGGTCCATGTGGTTTAAGTGTTTTAACTATTTCGGCGTAAAATATAATCTTCTATCAATTTAGCCTCTGTGGTTTAAAAAAAACGGTTTTGGCCTCTCGAATTTAACTGTTATAAAGGTTTTGGCCCAAAACCTAACTATGGTTGGGGCCAAAACTAGGTTTTGGGCCAAAACGTTAGTTGTTTGAACCGCAGCAGCTGAATTGATAGAAGATTTTATGTTGGGTTGAAATGGTTAAAATGCTTAAACAATCAGAGCCAAAACCGTGATTTACTCTGTAATTAATCATTGCTGCTTAATTTCTTATTTTTTTCATATATATTTATGATAACATTGTCTCAACGACGATTTATGGTTGAAGAAA
Source organism: Mikania micrantha (assembly GCA_009363875.1). Taxonomy (NCBI): domain Eukaryota; kingdom Viridiplantae; phylum Streptophyta; class Magnoliopsida; order Asterales; family Asteraceae; genus Mikania; species Mikania micrantha. The sequence continues at coordinate 43,109,960 of CM018685.1, read as the reverse complement.
AAGTTTGAGTTTCTTTTTAAATGTTTGAAAAGGTGAATAATTTTATATTTGAGTTTCTTATTTATTTTTTATGTATGCTTGAAGAGATATATTTGAATTGGCATGAAAATAAATTATTTTAGATTTGAAATTTATATTTGAATTAGTTCGAACTTTGAAGAATAAATCGTCCGATCCAACCATCTAGCCCATTAAATCTATTTTATCCGAGACCATTATACCATATTAATGGCCAGTCCACGACTTCACGGGTTTCATTTCTTTAATTGAATGGGCCTGGTCCAAATCTTGGTTTGATCCGGTCCGATCGAAGTTTGGCTTACGCAAACCCCTGTTACCACTAGCAAAGTCAAAAGACTTTTTTGTAGTCTAAAACAATCCACTTTTTAATATATATTTAACAACTGTACATTATGGGTTATGGGTTAGGTTAACATAAATAAACCTCTTTAACTTAAAAAGTTTGTTTGGATCTTGAGTTATTAAATCATTAATCAATAGCTATGATTAAATCAAGTTGTTAGAGAAAAATATTAGCAATGACTACTTTTGTTGACTTTGTATCAAGTTTCCCCACTTTTTTTAAACGTTCATAACTTTTACATACGAAATTATTTTTTGAAAAAAAAAATATATCATAAAAATGAACATTTTTTTAATCAAAAATATTATAGTGTTGCCATTGAAAATTTTTGTTTTTTTAGTTAATTGTATCTTTTGTATAAGACATTGTGTCTTTTGTACATGTTATTGTATCTTTTGTGTTTCTGCTCAATGTTGTGTTTTCGTGAACAATTTATTTAATACACAATGATTTTGAAGAGCATATAATCTCAAGCAAAGATTATACAATGATAAGTATGAATAACACAATGATCTTTAACAAAGACACAATTACCTGTTAGAAAAACACAAAAAGATAATTATACATAACGTTTAAGAAAGACACAATGAGCAGAAAAATTTTCATTTATTATATCAACAATATACTAATTTTAAGATTAAAAATGCTCGTTTTTATGACATATTTAAAAAAAATTATCGTATGTAAAAGTTATTAACGTTTAGAAAATATGAAAGGAAGGTTGTTATGACTTAATTATCATTCAACAACTAGTCCATCTAAAATTTTAAATTTCTCTCTAAAATTTGATCTCATGATCTGATGGCAAATAGTCCTTATACTTTTTAACATAAGAAAACTATTTACTTGAACAGTGTTATATCGTTTCATGGTTAGTTCAAATAACAAAATCGTTGTAATTAAGTCGATGCTTTGAAAATAGGAGTTTAGTTTTCATCAAGATGCATTGATATATAAAAAAAATTGTTAAAAATAAAAGTTATAACCTATTTTTGCCTAATTTGTAGTCTTCTTGTAATCGGATCTTTTTTTATTTTTTAATTTTTATAATACAAGTAAAAAGACTTTAAAAACCGGAAAATATAAAAATAATCATGAAGGGTTTGAGCATTTTAACACTAAAATACGCATTGTAGAAATAGAATGTTCACGTGAAATTCTAGAAATACACGGACTCCTGATCACGGGCCCGGTCCGAAATTCATCTCAAAATCTCAGTTTACCTAAATTAAGATCCGCCATTTTCATGCGGATGATTTGGGGGGATATAACATATTTATATTTCATTAAGTATATTTATAGTAATATTTATTTACATTTGATATAAATAAATCACAAAATTCCAGAGATGTCGTGTTTTAACAATATTTATATTCAACATGTCATTTTAATTAATTAGATGGTACACCTACATGCATTAGTCGCATAGATTTAAAACTCTTTTTTTATCTGGAAAAAGAACCTACAATAAAAAGAAATACACATTAATGGATAAAATGTATGATTATAAAACAAACCTATCATAAGTCGAAGATTATTTAAACGCGTTTGTAATTTTATAATTTTTTTATTATTTTTTAACTGTTCAAGATATCATTTGTTGCTTGAATTGAGTCCCACTAGTAAACCAATAAAATGTCATGTTTAATATTTGGTCTAATTATAAAACATTGGTTTCACTTTCACGTAAAAAATAATAGATTTGTCGCAGGCAATGTAAGAATAATATAGAAATGTTATCAATTTCAAGTAAAGTTAACTTGTCAGTTAATTTTTTTTGAGTAAACTACGATTTTGGTCCCTGTGGTTTAAGTGTTTTGACTATTTCGGCCCAAAATAGAATCTTCAATCAATTCAGCCTCTATGATTTATAAAAACTAACGTTTTTGGCCCCCAACCATAGTTAAATTTTGGGCCAAAACTGTTATAATAGTTCAGTTTAAGAGGTTAAAACCGATAGTTGTCTAAACCACAGGAGCTCAATTGATGAAAATTTCATTTTGGACTAAAATAGTTAAAACACATAAACACATGGGCCAAAACCGTAATTTACTCATTTTTTTAAGATAAATTTTTTACTAAAGGTGAAATATACAAATTTGTATATGACTAAATGATGATTTATATAATTTACGTATTTTTTTTAATTCTTTTTTTTATCTTTTTCTTTTATTTTTCTTCCTATATTTTTTACAGGCATCCGATTTTTAAATGGGCTTCAAACAAATATGTTTAAACATATATAAAACTAAGAAGACACGAGTGAAGAAATATCAATCTTGGTTGGTATTCTCAACACTTTTATGTTACGAGATTTGTTGAGATTTTTAACCTTCAAAACCAATTTCCAGATTGTTTTGTTAATACCTTGTTCAAATCTGGGAGTCTATTTCCTTAATAAGATTGAATAGCAGGTTCCTTATTGAACAATAGTTGGTTAGTATTTTGATAAAGATAAAATAACTGAATAATAAAATGACATACCTCATTAGTATGATCATCATTAAAAAGAAAATTAATCTCAAAACGACATTAATAATAAATACGACTGAATATCAAAACACCAAACAAATATGCATTTAAAAAGGATTTGAATGTAAGAATATGTTGACGATCCTTTGATATGTATAATATTTTGAGAGAATCTTACGTCTTATCAAATAATTTGATTCTTTCTTCATAATTTAAATTTTGAAATTGTATATGGGTCGTATAGGCCTATAATCTACATATAGGGCGTAATATACGGCACGTATAACTTCTTAAACCTCGCAATCACATACTGTCTTTGTATAGGATTGTCAAGTATACGTCACATATAATACTATACATGACACGTGACATCCAATCATAACTCAGAGTTGTCATTACATGCTAAGACCAACACGAGAGATATGAATAAGTATGAGAATATTATGTTGTGTGTAAGTTTAAGTCTTTGAGATCATCCTTTACATAAAGAGGTTCAGGCAATATTGATTAAATAACAAGTGTTGTATTTGTCTGTTTCTTTTCAATAAGAATTTAGTTAAGAGTTATTTTTTATGTTTTTTTTATCATCTTAAATTTTTTAAAGAGCTTACTTATTCTATTTTTTTTATTAGTATCGCTACTTTTGTTTATTGATGTTTAAAATATTTAAAATAGATTTTAACTAATGGTAACACGAGCTGCTTCAATCTCTTTCTCTCTCTCCTATTATGTTTTTTGTTATTTTTTTAACGGCAAACGTCTGGCAAATAGATTACACTTCCACCTGAATAACAGAGCGTGGTAACCTGACCCACCCGTACAGGTCGAAACCTACAACTAAAAAAACCCTTTTGTCTCAACCCAGAGCAATATTTGTTCTAGATGATCTTATGTTGTTGCATAAGACGACCCGCATCACGCCTTTAGGGGCCGGCGCACGTCCCACGTGAATGCCTGCATCTCCGACGAATGCAATGGAGCTCCCCGCACGCCCCTTCTCTTGCACTTCTGGAAGTGCAAACAAGTGCAGAGAGAGAATGTGGGAATAATGTAGGAGAGATATGATACATGTGAGAATGATGAGTTGGAGTTAAAAAGACGAGAAATTGCATGTGAGGAGGGTAGGTAAAAAGCTGATATGACAGTGATAACTAGGATGCATATTGTGGGCAACCTAAGAGGTTATGAGCATAAAGATTAAAGAATAATATCGTTGACGTGTTTCTTTTGGTAATGAAAGGTTATAATGAAAAGGGAATCCCCAAATGCATTGGAGATTAAATTGAAGTCGGAGATGCACTTTTCATTCCCATAACTCCCACTAAATTAAACTTCTCCCTTTTCAATTCTTGGTCAAATATACTATTAGAATTTGTACTCAAATGAAACTCCGAAACACAACCGATAGGTTTCTATCCTAGCGTTACCTTTTTAATTTTTTTAGAGGTCTTGATTCGAGCCTTTGTTACCCCTTTACTTTTTCTTTGTGAGGTTTTGATTCGAGTCTTTTTAGAGTAATTGATTCCGAATAAACGGTAGGTTTTCTATTTTTCTCATATGTATGTCTTTCGAGACCCCTTAAGAATTCCACGGCCTATTGCAAGTGAAAAAATGAGCCCCTAAAACAATAACTTCACAACTTATCAGCTTAAATGAATAATATGACTATAATTGTGATAAAAAATAAATAAAAAGATGATTTAAATATTAAGTGTCTCGAAAACAAATAAAATGTCATAAAAATAAAGGATAATGATAAAGATAGATGTAAAGTTGTCTACATATTATTGTTTTTAGACCTTATCTTAAATTCTTAGTTTTGCTAATAGTGAAATATACTGAATACAATGATGATGATAAATACAATGAAATTAACTAAAAAAAATGATTTTATAGAAATATTTAACTAATAAAAAGTGTGTAAAATTAAGTATAATTTTAAAATATTTATTTTTTAATAAAAAACATAGAAAAAGTATTTTTTCTGAAAGAGATGTAATGCCTAATTAATTCTCAATCATTCAAACACAATGAGGACCCCCAACATTCTAAAAAGCCCTTCACCGTCCTTTAGTCATCCCCACCCTTTATATATATAAGAAGCGTATCTTCTTTATTTAACAAACCACACACCATTCTTTTCCAATCCCTTTCCTTCACCACCCCTCAAGTTCCCTCCTTAATATTCCCTTTATTCACACACACTAAACCCAACGTCGAACCGCCATCGATGACAACCAGAACAAGCTTATGCTCGTTCATGTTTGTGTTCATGCTCATGATGACGGTCGTTGTGTCAAGAAACACGCCATCATCACCACCATTACCGACTCTGAACACAACCAAAACCTCTAAGGCGGAGAAGGGAACAAGGGTGGTTGTGACAACCACAATTCCGTTTCATTTTGTCGCAAGAAAGGTCCAAGCTTATAGTACAACTTCTTCGGGTCCTAGTGACAGAGGATCTGGTCACAAATAATCGTATATGTTTTTGTTACATTTTTTTATGTTGAGTTAGATTCGTTGGAGGTAGTAGGGTGTTGAGTATGTAATTGTATGTTGTGTGTATTGTCTAGTGAAAAGGAAGCAAGAGTTTCAAAAAAAATTTTTTTTTTACAATTCCTGTGTTTAAATAGAAAAAACAAATGCATGTATTAATTTGTGTCGTAGTTTTCATTGTTAGTGTTGTTTATAATATATATATATATGTCTTTGTTATAGTGTCGCTTAATTAGTTCAATTATATGATTGATGCTTCACTTGTTTCAAAAAATTCACACTCATTTGCAATATTTATCATTTTGTTTTTACGTGTCATCGTTCAATTTTTTTTTGAACGGCCAGCTAATTAACTGTTGGGTCCTCCGTACGTGGTTCCAAATGGCTAAAGGATGCCCAAGTTGACCACTAGTTCAGACAGACGGAGCTCCTAGCCCACCAGCTACCAATTCCCGAGGAAAACCCGACCCAAGCACCAGCCCAAAGGCACGACGGTGAAAGGCCAGTAAAACCGGGTGGGATCAAGAATCGAACCCATGACCTGGGTCTCCTATCACTTCCGCTATACCTCCATCTTACCGCTAGGACAAGACATCATTGGTGTCATCGTTCGATTTCATGTATCTTTATAATGGTAAAAATTTTAATGAAAAGGAGTTGTTTTTATGAATTTTATAATGGTATAAATTTTATTTGCCATTTTTCGATTTTAAGGGCAGTTTGGTATCACGTTGTTAGTCATTAAGACACTACTAGAAAACACCTAACATTCCCATAAAATTTTCCGACGACTTACTGAAAAGCAAGTATTTATACAAAATAGCGACGTTCTACTCGTATTCAAATGATCTTCCGGTTCATCCACCATAGAGTTTTTCAGTTCATCAACCCCCGGTTTTATGGTACTACAACTAGAGGGTTTTGTCGTTCATCTAGCGGATATGGCTTCGAGACTATAAAATGTTACCATCATTGTGTTGAAAGTGTAAATGAAAGTTGAAAATGCTTGGAATTTATAGTCGATAAAATTATAGCCGCTGCAAAAATAGTCATTAGAAACATAAATGTTGCAAATACATATAGTTATATTTAATTTGTAGTTATATTTTATTTAAAATTATCATTTATTTTTGAAAATAAAAGAAAGACGTTGAGTGATATGTTTTTATGTTAAAAAAGATAATGTGACATAGTATGATGAAATAATCAGTGATATATGATGAAAGAAGTGAGGAGTTGATCTACACCCCATAGTCTCACATCATAATTATATTTATAGTTTCGTTATTAGGGTTGTAAAGAAATTGAACGAACATGAATTGGTTCTTGTTTGTGTTTATTTGTTTAACTTTTAGGTTTTCGCGAACGGTTCATGTAAACTGACTGAATGAAAATTATTGTTCTTGTTTATTCATTAAGAAGCTAAAAATGTTCACGAACTCTTCTTGGTTGTTTTTTTTTATTTGGAATTGTTGATCTAAAATTTCGAATTCTGACTTTTTACCCTACTTGTCACAAAAATATGTATTTTTAAAATGACCGCAAGGCGCAAACAAACACATATTATTTATAAAATAAAAATTAACATTCTTAAAGATAATCATTTATATAAGTATAAAGTACGTTAAACAATTGATATAAAAATCAAAAAATAATTATCTTAAAACAAAGCTAAAATTGTAAGTAATAATTGTAATTGAAATTACATAAACTAATGTATTAAAGACCTTAGTGTACGTCAAATTAATATTTTTTTTTAGCAAAATACAAACTACAAATTACTAGATATCTAGTTTAAATGTTATGATATTAAACTAACAATAAAAATTTAAGAATATAAAACATATTTTATGAAAAAATAAAATAAATGAACATAAACTAACATAAATAAACATATATGAACGTTAACAAACACATTACCGTACGTTTAAGAACACAAATGAATAAACACAACTTCTATTCATGTTCGTTAATTTAACTAAACGAATGAAATTTTTTGTTCGTGTTCGTTCTTTTATTAAACGAGCGAACTTAATCTTACTTCCCGTCAAACGATTCACTAACTATTAGCTGAACGTTCGATTCGATTATAGCCTTGTTTATATCATTACAAAAATTTCACTATTTTATCCACCAGACTTCAAAAACAATAATTTAGTTAAGTTGAAAGAACTGAATATATTTTAAGAATAAATAGAAATGAGAACGTTGTTTTCTTAAGCTCAATAGAACACGAGAGTGATGTTATTTTTTTATTTAATTAATTTTTAATTTTTGTATATAAAGTTATTTTAGGTGTGTTAAGAGACAACAATGTTGTTTAGCTCAATTGGTGAAATTATGTAAAGTTATTTCTCTTCTTAACTTAAGTTCGAATAATTGGAGGACTCACGCCCAAAAAGGCAACAATTTTTTTTTTACAAGTTTAATTTTGATTTATTTATTTTCTTTTTCTTCATACTTACCACACAAATGTATCACTTTTTTTACCAGTTTAAATTTTTTATTATTTTATTACATTAAATATAATTAAAAGAAAATACGAAGAGCCAATGTTTGGGTATAAGGCATTTGACGGTTGTTTTTGCAATAAGGTTCAATTTCGTGTTTCGGACATATTCACAACTTTTGTGACCAATATTTTCATGTTATGATATTCGTGATTGTACCATCATTTTATGAGCGAATAATCCAGGGCTGTAATAAAGTCGAGCCAAATCTGGTGTCGTCGAGAGTAAGATAAGAATGAAGATGATGATGAAAATCTGATCTTTTAAGCAAGTTGGCGACTTCTCCATCCGTCGCGTACCGCGGAGACAAGAAAAGTGGACTTCGCGTACCGCGAAGAAATCCGGGAAATCGCAGATATTTTGCAAGCATCGCGTACCGCGAAGAACCCTTAGCTCCCCCTTAGCGTACCGCGAAGACCATTTTTTTCCATTTTTCGACAGAAACTTCGGTTTGCGATTCCGGACCATCCGTAACTCCGTTTTGTACGCGGTTTTCGCCCATGTTCCTCATTTTTCGCCTACTATTATCCTGCAATAATTACAATTGCTAAATCAGCATGGATATCCAGCACGATCGAAGGTGCTTACGTCATTGATGACGTAATTCTTCGAACTCAATTGTCACATGTTCCTTTAAAAGCGAGGATTTCTGTTGAAATTTGACGTCTTGAAGTTTGTTTGTTTTTTCTTGCATATTTTAGGTAGAAAGTTGATCCTGAACCGGTCAACTGTTGTCAGAGCCGCTCTTTAATGGGGTGCTGGAGAGTGATCACACCAGGTCTGATTTTATAAAAGGCCTGAAATTTTGAATTTTTTATATATATTTTATATATAAATTTTTTTCAAACAAAAAATAATTTTAATATGTATAAAAACAAGATTTTAATACAATAATTTTGTTTCATTCTATTTATTTACTATTTTTTATCCAATTAACATTGATTTATGAATTTTTCTTATATGTATAAGGCTCATTTTAGTAAACGCACGTAGTATTTAAAAATATAGGAGACGGCTGTGATTGTTGTAGTTAGTCTTGTTGCTAGATGAAGCAAATTTTTAGAATACATATATAGGTATTTAATCCTACTCAATTGGATGTAAGCTGAGAATTAAGCGGTTATGGGAGTTATGTTCAAATAAATAGGTTCCTTATCATAAAAAGTGGACGAAATATCATGAGTTATTAGATTGTAAATCAATGACTATGATTAAATAAATTTATTATATAGTATATTTTAGTAATGAACACTTTTATTGATTTTTTTTATTAAGTTTTCCCACTTTTTTTAAAGGTTTATAACTTTTACATACCACATTATTTTTTTTCAAAAAAATATATACCAAAAAAATGAGCATTTTTTATCTTCAAAATAAGCATAGTATTGCTATACAATTTTTTTTTCAGTTTATTAAATCTGTTTTACAATTCATTGTTTATTTTGTTTTTACTGCTTTAAGTATAATTTCGGTTGAGAAATCATGGATGAAAATATTAAATGAAAATATACGGATTCTTTAGAATGGGCCCAAGCTTCAATTTAAGTAGTCTATTAAGCTTTAAGTTGTCTGTTTTCAGTTGGATAATATTGGACCCCAATTTATGACTCACGTAGTCACGTTAAATATTTGTGAGAGTAAATTATTTAAATCACCTTCATATTCAATCATTTTATTAATAACTTTCCTTTTATTAAAAATAATCAACGAAAACATTCTAAAACGAATTTTATCTTTAAAATTACTTAAATCATCCCATAATAAACTACATAAATCGTCTTTTGTTCTTTATATTAAGTAAAAGGATAAAATCTATTATACATCTTTATTTTTACGGATGATTTCAGTAACAATTTATAATAAAAGACGTCATTCATTAAATGAGTGAATATAATAGATGATTTATGTAATTTACTCTATTTATTATTAAGGAAGAAAAACTTAATATAACACTAGAAAATATTTTAATAATTTGTTTTTGATTGTACTGGAAAGTAACGAAAGTGAAATATTTGATCAATTTATGCATATATTACGAGTTAAGTCTTTTATATTCATGTGCCAATTATGTGAATTTTAAAAAAGAAAATTTGCTAAAGATTTAAAAAAAAAAACAAACTGGATAAACACGAGTTAGATTCAGATGTACTATTTTAATCTTATATTAAAACAAATGGAGATGTAGTAAATAATTAAAAATTATAAGCGCTTAAAAATGTAAAATAAGAAAGACAATATTACATGTATAGGGGCGGATCAATTTGATGTCAACGGGTGGCAAGGCCCTCCCTTAACATAAGTTGAATACTGTAAAATTTTTAGAAAATCATGCTCTCGTGTTTTATTTTAATAGCCCCTTTTTTCATGTTAATTACTCAATGATGACAAAATTAATGCCACTAATAACTAGAATTATCATACTTAAATCAAGTTCAATTTCATCCTATTTTAACTCGTTTTTAGACATTTATGCATTGCTTCTACTAACAAAAACTCTTGAATCCATCGGTGTGTATAATAGGTGGATATTAACAAAATTTATGATCACTATTTGATCTTAAGTTTTGAGTATAAACTTACTATCTTTGCCTCTTTAATATAATAAAAATATCTGAAATAGCATAGAAAAAAAACTATTCACAATTATAATGTTAATTACAAAATACTTTTCAAATACAATAAGCAATGGGTTTAGAATAGTATTATAATACATTTTAAGGTTTTTAAAACGACCTATCTATAATATATTAAAAAAATAACAAATTGTTATTACAATGTGACAGACTTTTCAGGTTATTCACATGACAAACTTAACAAAGTAAAGATTAGTTTTAATTAATACAATAAAATTAAACTTGCAAATTAAAATTAAAAAAAACTAATATTCGTTTTAATTAAATACTAATAAAAATTTAATAATTTTAAATTTTACATTTTACATTTTCAATCAATAATTTCAAAAATTCAAAATTTTCAAATCTTATTTGTATTGTTTAAAGAAATGTTTAGATATTTATAGAATGTATTCTTATTTTTCGTTTATAAAAATGTTAAAAATTCTAGATTATATATTCAAATTAAAAATGTATTAGTATTTTCTAAAGCACCTTGTTTTCATGAAACTAAAAATCACATGTAATATTTTTTAAATTTATTATTATTTTTAAATTCATGAAAATGAGTAACGCCGATCCGGAAACAAAAAATTGACGCAACTTTAAAAAAGGGGGTAACAGATTAAGTTAAAGTTAAACAGAAAAGACGGTTTTGTTAGACAGGTGAACGTCGTCTTCGTCAAATTTAAATAAAAACGAAGAAGCTTCTCTACGTGCCGGCAAAAACCGTTACTCACCGTCGCCGGAACGTGATCGGAAATCCCAACCGGACCGGAAAACTCTGCACATCTCGATCATCTAAGTTCTATCTCTAGAACTTAATTTCCGAAAGTCAATTGAAGACAGACGTAAACGTTCAGTTTCTTACTGTTTTTCGATCGGTAAATCGTGATCTTCCAAATATGGCACGATTCACCGGCTCACTGGCGTCGGTGACTACCGCTACCTTCATCCTGTTCGTTTTTGTGCTGTGTAATAACATGTGGTTGTCTTCGTCGTCGGCGGCGGCGGCGTCGGTTGTGTCTGCGGTCGTTGTTGATCCAATGACTGTTACTATACTTCCTCCGCACGCTGGTAGCAATCGCCACACCATGTTTGTACCTCTTTTTCCTTCTCTTCCTAATTCCTCTCGTGTCTCTTCGTTTTCCGGAGCCGGAGAATCTCGGAGGCACCTTCAGAAATACGATACTGCGCGGATGACTCTGCATGATGATCTCCCTACCACCGGGTATCATATCGATTTCTCGATTTATATGTTGATGATATAGTTTATATGTAAATTTTGTGCTTATAATTGAATTTTGTATGATCACTCTGCTCAATTTAGTTTAGGCGGAAAGTTTTTAACTGAATTGAAATATGATTTTTAGGTATTACTCGGCGAGGCTGTGGATTGGGACTCCACCACAGAAGTTTGCTCTTATAGTCGACACAGGGAGTAGTGTTACTTATATTCCATGCTCTACCTGTCAACAATGTGGCAAGCATCAGGTACTTTCTTGATTTGTGTTTAGATACATTCAGTTTTTTTTTTTTGGTCTTTTATGGCAATTCGTAGGAAGCATTTTGTTACTTTCTGCTAGTGTAATGTTTCAAGTTTATCCTGAGGGCTTCTTTGTCATGGTGATAATAGGATGTGATAATGACATCGCACTTGCCTTGTTGATGAAACAAGTAGCACTTACCAACAAGGATTTTCGGAAGTTAAGGAATACTTGATATTGTATGACTATTCCTTTTAATGTACAAACATTTAGACTGGGTTTAGGTTTAGATGCTTTGATGGTGCAGATGCATCTAGCTCGTGTTCTGCTTTGCTCTCAGAGTACATGTTTAGATGCCAAGGAGATTCAGAGTACGCTTATATGTTGAATCTTTATACTGCGCCCCATTTGAGGTGCACGCATATAATGTATATATGTGTGGCCTTCAAAGGGCAAAAGTAAAATTGCACTTATTTTAATGTTATTTTACTCATTTTGTGAAAATAACGTTAAAAGCGTCGGAATGATTAACTTCAAACAATAACTTTGAGTCAGATACTCCTTTGGAGTAGCCTCTCTATCTCAACTGGGATAGGGGTAAGGTTTGTATCCATTCTTCCCCCAGACCCTACTAAAAAGTGGGAATATACTGGGTAAGTTTGTTGTTTGTTTATGTTGAATCTTTATTCTCTTGTAGAATAATCTTCCATCTTGATATGTACTTGGGTGCTTTAAAATTCGGATCACACCTGCTACTTTTATTTGTATTCTTGAAAGAGAACGTGTAACAAATCGTGTTTTAAAGTGGGTGAGCTGAGAAGTAATATTATTAGCCTGCAAACTTTTTATAGCAGTGAATTAAAGGGTGGCTCAATCATGTGCATGTTCTTGTGCTTCTGTCTTACACATATCCCCCCTGGCCTCTTAAATAGATGTAAGCAATGCAATTAATGAAATATAAATTGTTGCATTTAATATGGAAGGGTAATTTATTCCTTTCTTATATTCTTTCTTAATAAGGTTCTGAACTCAAATTGTTGATATTACCAGGACCCAAAGTTTGATCCCCATTCATCCAGCACGTATCAACCAGTGAGATGCAATTTGGATTGCAAATGTGACGATGTCATGCACCAATGCACATATGGAAGGCAATATGCTGAAATGAGTTCTAGCAGTGGTGTCCTTGGTGAGGATATTATATCATTTGGTAACCAAAGCGAACTTTCACCTCAACGGGCCACTTTCGGCTGTGCAAATTTGGAAAGTGGCAATATCTACACCCAACGTGCTGATGGAATAATGGGTTTGGGCCGTGGTGATTTAAGCCTAGTTGACCAGCTTGTTGACCGAGGTGTGATAAGTGATTCGTTTTCTTTATGTTATGGTGGAATGGATGTTGGTGGTGGTGCCATGGTTCTTGGTGGTATTTCTCCTCCCTCTGGGATGGTGTATGCCTACTCAGACCCCATACGCAGGTATGATTTGTATCTATCTTTCTTATAGATACAAAACATTGCGTATTTTTTTTAATAAAATACGTTTAATACATCTCACACATTACTCTAGTTTGGGGGTGGCAACAGCCCATTTTACAATGTTGACCTGAAGGAATTACATGTTGCTGGGAAGCGGTTGCCTTTAAACTCGAGTGTTTTTGATGAAATGGATGGAACAGTTTTAGACAGTGGAACCACATATGCCTACATCCCTGAAGCTGCGTATCTTGCATTTACGGATGCTGTAAGATTTCATTCACTTAAACCATATTTTCTTTAGTTTATTATTATATTGCCCATTAGAAGGAAAATGTAATCTTGATTGAAGTAATTGCTTGTTGAATGCTGATTGATCTACCGCATCTAAGTACTTGATCTTATTTTCTTTAGTCTGATTGATTACTTGATTCTTGGTCCTTTTTGACATCTAGAAGCAATTAGCATTAATTTTCAATCTTACATGCAGCTTATAAAAGAACTCCACACTCTCAAACGGATCAAAGGTCCTGATCCAAATTTTAAGGACTTTTGCTTCTCTGGTGCCGGAAGGTATTGTTTGTGAACTCTGGATATCTACCAGTAATTACATGGATTAATAATTTGGTTCAAATAGGAAGTTACATTAAATCTTCTTTTACATCAGTGATGTTTCAGAACTCCATGAAAGCTTCCCATCAGTTGAAATGGTTTTCAGGCAAGGACATAAACTGTCACTATCCCCTGAAAACTACTTATTCAGGGTAAACATTAATATCAGTTTTCCATTGTTCTTTTAATCATATTTTATTATATTTCCAACGTTTGTTGATGTCTCCTTTTCAATTTCATTTGTTTTTGATATCAAAAGCATTCAACGGTGCGTGGAGCATATTGCCTGGGAGTTTTTCAGAACGTAAATGATACATCAACTGTTTTAGGAGGTATTTCAAAATTCAGATTCACCAGATGGGTAGTAGTTAGAGGCAGGGGCGTACCCATGTATAACCCAAGGGGGGCAGCTGCCCACCTTGAAAAAATTTTTTTAGTAGTATATATATGTTAAAATCCAAATCGCCCCCCGTGAAATTTTGCAATCGCCCCCATTAAACTTTTGATTTCTAAGTGTTAACTAGTAAACTAAGTTGAAAATGCTCAACTAATAATTTAAAACCAGTGTAAAATCAAGTTTAGTATTAATTATTATAAGTCAAACCATCACCAAACCAGTTAAAACCGAATTAATAAACCAATCCAAATAAACCAAATTCAACCTTATGTATTATAAAGAAAACAAATTTAAATCTGAATTCGCTTTAATCGGTTAACCAAACAAACTGAATTAAAAAAAAGGAACCGATAACCATACCGAAACCGATATTCGGATACAGTTAAGAATCGACTTCGGAATTCGGATACAGTTAGAAAGCAAACAGAAATTAGAATACGGTTCGTTTTTTTCGGTTACGAAAACGGTTCAATTTTTGTATTAACAATTTTCTACTTTTCTAAACACTCCTACTTTAATACTCAAATTCGCTAAGGGACATTTTTTTTTGACTCGTCCTGGCACCCCCAATTCTTAGGGCTATCATTGACTAATCCATTATAAAAACTTATATTATATTTATTTTATACAGAAAGGGTTACTTAGGAACGTCTCCTATACATTGTTTTGAATATATATAAAAAACATAAAATCACGTAGTGAACAACTTTAGATATATTGTAGTTTCATTATGTCTTTATATATGAAATTTAGTTTTATTGCCGTTTTTTAACATGACCCGACGGTCCGGCCCGGCCCGATCCGCCCCAACCCAACTTGAACACCAATTAACCTAAAAAAATTCCGCCCCCCATGAAAAAAATTTCTGGGCCCGCCACTGGTTAGAGGTGGCAAAATCAGTGGGTCCATCAGGTTGGGTAGCTGGTTTTAAGATGTAGTTTTTGGTATGGGTTGACCTGAAGGTCCTGAAACGCTTTTTTCTAAAGTTTCTAAATATTGTATAAATAATTAATGCCATATATAACTACAAAAATTCTATTATTATCGATAGTAATCTACGTTTTAGGTAGAATAAGTGATTTAGGACCTGTTTAATGCCCATTACAGAACAACTATAAGCGGAATAAGCTCATTCATAAGAATTGACTTGAAATTTTCTGTCTACTCTTCTTGTTACTCACTTCTTTTCTTTTTAGTGCTCAAATTCTTTACATTTTTCTTATGAACAGGCATTATTGTTCGAAATATCTTTGTTATGTATGATCGTGAACAACAAAGGATTGGATTTTGGAAAACTAACTGTTCTGATCTATTGGCAAGACTTACTGCTACAGGTGTGCTCCCTTCCACGTCAGATAAATCACATTCAAGTTCATATCCATCTCCTTCGGCTCCATTGGGACCAACATATCATGTGTCTTCAGGTACAGTTAACTGCTAACTTTTAAGTGTCAATGTGTCATCCTAATTTTACAAATATGCCATATTCATACAAATAATTCTAGTGGCTTAGTTCATTGGTTTTATTGTTTAGTATCTTATGATATGTATTTCCTATCATTTGTCCTTTGCATAACGGTCCTAGGAATTCAAGTGTTCCGAACGAACCGAGAAAAAAAGTCTTCTAGCGAATTATAAATTTGTGTTTTTTCGATTTTATATTTTTAAATATAAATAAATATGAAAAATATAAAAGTAACAGACAAACTAACTAACCCAGTATATTTGATTTTAAAAGTTTTTGTGCCTTGAAAAAAATAGGCCCTAAACGGTGGTCGTGTTTGACCCTCCCTAGGGCCTCTCATGGTCCTGTGTATTGCATAGAATCAATCCATGATGGATTTATCAATAAAGTTTTCAAAGATACCCATTATTTCTTGTTTTCGTTCTCATGCAGGGTCGAAAGTTGGAAGCATAGTTTTTTACATGTCACTAAATATTATGCACTCTAATTTGGAACCCCACATTACAGAGCTTACTCAGTTAATTTCAATGGATTTGCATGTTAACGGTTCACAGGTATTTTCATCATTTCATGGTTCAGGAGTCTCTATAAGTTTAAGTATGAAGATAATTTATTATCTGTAAATTATGGTTCCAGATTTACTTATTGGATACTATATCTGAGGCAAATGGTTCCCTTACAATATGGGTCATCACTCCACCAAAACCTGCTGAATATATGTCCAAAGCGGCTGCATCCGTGAGTTATTTGTATAATACGGTCAGATTTTTTAATTTTATAACTGCGCATTCATTACTAGTTATTGTCTGGTGGCAGAATATCATTGCTCGAATAGCTCAAGATGGGATTCACCTTCCTAAAAGCTTTGGAAAACATCGTATAACCTATTGGTATATTGACTCCGCTCCAGACAGGTATTTTATTATTGTCTAAATTCTGTTATCCATCGCATAATTCTGTTATATGTATGTCATGGTCATATATTGTACTTGAGATTCATGTTACATTTTGTCAGATTCTTAGATCCTCGGTAGGAGTAACAAAATGGGTGGGTGACAGGTGGGTTGGATAACGGGTTAAAACATGGTATTTCTAGTGTGGGTCAAAACTCGTCCACAAATACCCAACTCACAGCCAATGTGGGACTAGCTCACTTGTTAGAGGCATTGCCTCTTAAAAACGAGGTCTTGGGTTCAAATCCTAGCAAGGGTGTAACATTGGGTGTAGTGTAGGAGTAGGATACTATGGTTGTTAAAAAAAAAAATGCCCAACTCACAAAAACGTTTCTCTTTTTTGTTATAGACAATAATTAGTTCATGCATTACATTACTGAAAAGCTACATCATTACAACAAAAATCTGAAGTTTTTTTTGTTTTTTTTTTTAATAATACAATCAAGAAAGATCTACGGATTTGGATACATTTTTAATAACGTTCCTGCCTGTATTTCATGTGTTCCCTTTGACCGTTTCCTTTTAGTAAATATCTTAGTTTATGACATTAGACTTGCTAGAGATTAAACATAACTCTCAAGTTGACCCGTATGCATATAATCAGGTCGAAATCGCGACCTCTGGTTTCAACTTTCTATGTACTTTAAAGCTACAAACTATTATACAAAAAATAAACCGGCTCTTTTGCTTATACTATAAAGACAAACATTTATAGATTTGATCACATTTTCTCAAAAAAAAATGATAATTTTTTTTTATTGAAAGGCAAAAAGGATAAGTTTGGTGATAAATTTAAAAATCTGTATATATTTATTCACTTTATGGTGGTTTGAGATTAACCAACATTTTCTAAAGTATTGTGATGAAAATGGCATGCAGCACATGGTGGCAGAACTACAGGAACGTAATCATAGGATGCATTCTGGTTTTTGTTTTGGGATTTGTGGTTCTTACGTTAAGGTGGCTATGGATACATCGACACCAATATAAATTTCCATACAGACCCGTTGGTTCAGCGGTGCCTCAGCTAGAACTCCAGACGATGTGATGTCAAACAGATTACATGCCAAAGTCGTGTGCTCATGAAATATATATCGACACATTTTAATTGCTTAATAATTTCGTGTTCACGTACTGAAAACGAGTCATGTAAAATGTCAAAAAAAATTGTGCATAAATTTTCAAAGGGAAATGGGTGATCTTACAGTAATAAATGGATATTGTAGTGGCATGTGGGTGGAAATGTGGAATTATGGAAATTAGATAAACATGATACTTAATTTTGCATATTGATGGTAACTAGAATGATTATTTTTAGGGGTTCTTTTCAACTATAAGGTAGCGTTTAGTATGCATAAATGATGAAAAGAAACGAGTCATTAAGAAATGCGATTCCTTCACTTTTGATGATTTTCATTTCTTTGAAGTACGGGTGAGTTTTCTTCATTCCTTCAATACATGACCCAACCAATGTCCAAAACCATGAGCCGACCCATGACCAAAACCATGAGCCGACCCTTGACCTGACCCATGACCCAAACCATAACTTGAACCATGACGCGAACCATGATTTGAACCATGACTCGATCCATGATCTGAACAATGACGCAAACCATGATTCAAACTATGACCCGACCCATGACTTGAACCATGACGCAAACAATGACCCAAACTATGACTCGAATCATGACTCAAACCATTACGAATCATGACCTGATTCATGACTCAAAAAATTACCCGCCCCTTGACTCAAACAATGGCTCGACCCATGAACCAAACCATGACTGACCCATGTCCCGAACCATAACCAAAACCATGACCAGATCCACAAACGAAACCATGACCTGTTCCATGAAATGTAGATGATTGAACCATGAGCTAAACAACAACCGACCGCGAACCGACTGATGACCCGAACCATGGCTCGACCCATGACATACGACACAACCCACAACCCAACCTATGATTCGAACAATAATTAAAACCATGACTTGACCCAAAAATTGTATTACATTCCTTCGTCTTCTCTTGTCTACCAAAAACAAGAATAAATGAATCATTTCATTACCAGAGGTAACCAAACAAGACAAGGAATGATAATGTTTAATTTCATTTCTATGTCCATTCCATTCCCTCGTCCATTTCATTCCTCCGTTCAATCCATTCCTTCATACCAAACAAACCCTCATAGTTTTTGTGTGTTTTTAGCAAATTATTCGAATAAAAAGGTTTATATTTTTTTTAATATTTAATTATATAATTTAATTACTAAAAATTAATAGTATTTTAAGAGGGAGTTGGAAAAAATATTTTCACCATTTCCTTTTCATATTCTTGTGATCAAGATAGGTTGTCGATTTGCTATCCACCATTGACAACCAAGAACCGTCATTGATTTACCATCCCCCATTACTGTTGAAGATTCGATTGTGAGTGAGAACGATAGTTTATATTTTGATTCGAGTAGAAAAATCCATGAACAAGATGTAATAATCATTTAGTGGATGGAAGAATAGGTAAAATCAAATAGAAAATTAAAATTTTAAAAAAAGTGTGGGAACAGTTTTGGTTCTTGATCAAACCAATTTGATAGATAATATTAACACATGACAATTTAGAATTTAGTTAAAAGCTAATATATTAATAGACTATTCATAGTGGTCACCTCACTAAAATCCTTACTTATAGAAATTTTCTGTCATATAATCACCCCACTGAAAATTTAAAATGACACAGTGGTCACCTACTGAAAATTTTCGTCACTTTGCCACATCCTCTAAACCTAATCTATGTCTTCATCATATGTCTTCAACTTAACCTGTTACATATGTAAATAAAGGGTCAACTATTTGCATAGTTGGTGAGCAATTCAAAACATTACCACTATATAATCTTAATTGTTCTTTTTTTTTCAGTTGTAAGTTAATAATTAAAATGAATAATAAAATAAAAATGTTAACACTAAATTAAACAAGTCATATAAAAATTAAAAAAAATGTTACAATGCAAACTTAAATAAAAGAACAACATAAAAAACAAACTAACAATTCAAATAAAAACTAAACTCAACGATATTTGTCGAATATTTTCAATCTCAATTTATTATGAACAACTGTTCTTCGTCATTGAATTCTTCGGGAGGCATATTTCCCTTGTTTCGGTGCCATTGGACCGTTGCTCTATCCGGTCGCATTGGTCTCTTTCGCTCTCTTTTCTTTTTTCTTCTTTTTTTTCGAGTTTCGTGTGTCTCAAGCACGAAATCAGTTTCATGACAGGGTTGAGAGAGGATTTGTTAAAAGCCCGGTTGCGTAAATGACAAAAACCTTCTTGTGTGAAGGATAAAAACCCGGTTTGTTGTGAGAGTCGAGGGTTCGGGTTTTGTTGCATTTGAAACAAACACTTTTGAATGGTTTCGAGATCATTCAACAAGTTGAAATCGAGGTTTTTTGAAATTGGATTCATCTTTGCAATGAGAGGATGTTAGAGAGTAAAAAACTGATACTTTTAAAGTGTGTTTTTTTATAAAATGAGAAAGTTTAAATAAGAGAAAATCATTATTTTTAAAATATGACCGTTTTCAAACGGTCCATTTTTCCAAACAGTCAAGCACGAATAAGGGCAAGAACGAAATTTAAAGGTCGAACGTCATTGGGGGAGTGGCCTGACTGCTGCGCATAGTCTAAGAGTTATAAAGGAATTGAAACATATTTTATTGACTTATTTTTGTTAAATTTAACTTTATCATTTTTTTAATATAATTAATAACTTTTATAAACTTTTCTTTTTAAGAAAATAAGTATATTGCTATAATTATTTTTTTATCTCTAAATGTTGTATAATATTGTTGAGCTTTAAAAAAATTTTTAATAAATATATTGCACTTTGTGAACAAAGACATTGATATCATCCAAATACATTATATATTATATATATATTAAAAAGCAAAGTTTTTATGTGAGAGAGAAATACTATTCATTTGGTACTCTTTCTAATGCTTAAGGTACTTCTCAAATGCCTAAGGTACTTCTCATCTTCTCTACAAACACCTCTGTTTTCTTTGAAGTCACACAACCCTCCACCAACGGGAAGCTTCACGCATACATGCTTCGTCTTTTTCCTACGATTTCCGGCGGTGGAGCATCTGATGATGCGTCTCTATCGTTGCACAGGTATCCGCTGACGTTGTGGGGAGACCGATCGTCTTATCTCTTGCTTCATAGTGTGATTTTTTGTGCCTCTCCTTTTTTGTTAGGTTTTGCAAAATCATCTTTCGTTCTTTCGTTCTTCGACTGTTTAAGGTGAGGATTCCACTATGATATGATCGACTCTTCTTCCTAGAGCTCTCACCTTGCAACATGCTCTGTTTCATAAGTTGATGGTTCTCAACTTTCCCAGGTGACTAATTTCAGTTATGGGTTCTTAAAATATGATTTTATGGTTGACTTTTTGGATTCTGTTTTAAAGTTATGTTTTTTTTACCCTTAATTGATTGAACATAGATGCCTTAATCTAGGAGAAGGTAAGTTATTCTTCTTCAGCACCTATACATGTGCCTGCCTTTTTAGGGTTTTTAGCTTGCTTTTGCACTCATAGTTAATAGTTCTTAATTGCTGTAGGTGAGAAAGCCTTTGTACCAATTATAAATTGATATTAAAATGCTACAATTTTGTAATAGATATGTTCAAGGTCGTTAGTAATGAATGATCAATTGATAGAACAACCGATTAGGTGAAGGGCAAAAAACCCAAAAAAAAAGGGTAAACATAACCTACAATAGGTTGTTGTAACCCAAACTGTAGGAGTTGTACATTAATATTTACTTAATGGAACCCTCGAAATGACACTTTCTTAATACTATGATTATACATTCTAAGAAAATGTTCTTTAGCAGCAAGTTCCCAGATTCACATTGCAAAGTAAAATCAAATCTGTTGCATTTATTAGTCTTTACATAACATTTTAGGTTATTAATTGAAAACATAGTAAGTACACTTAGATGATGTTTGGCACATAACCTATTAATGAGTAAGAGATATGAATGATTTAACATGTGTTTTCAGCTTAATTACTAAAAAGTTTGCTGATCAATTTAGAGGTGTCATTAAGAGGCTCCCAAACATACAACCTCTAACCAGTAACCAATTTAGAGTTAGTCTCTTAATAGATTCATTAAATCAAGCAATCTCTTAGTATTGTGTTGTTGGTGAAAGAAATATGTTGGCGAAAGAAATATGTTGATGGATAAGTTGTTGGGTTCTAATATTTGATATTTTTTTGAAAAATTATACGTAAGCGTGCTCACACACTAATGATTTCTAGCTTTTATGGTGCATGTTATCTTGACATTTGTTTGTATTCCTTTCATTCAAAACACAAAACCTCCTATACCCTAAGGTTAGTCCATTGGTTAACCTTTTACATGAACTGCTTGAACATGTTCACAATTCTTCAATCATTAAGGGGGGTGTTTGGATTTGAAGGTAAAACCATATCTTTCAATTATGGTAAATATAATTACAATTCTTTCGCTCTTGCCACAAATCATTTTTTAGGGTAAAAGAAGGGGGTGTTTGGATTTTATGCTTATGGTTATCACATCAAGATTCAAGCTATTTTAATTTGAGATATCCTGCATCAGCTATTTGTTTAGTTATTTAAATATCTATGTTGGTAACATTACATTACGTGTCTGAATTGATGAGTCTCGAAGGAAGCCGCCCTTTGTAGTTATTATTTAAGTTATCATTTGAATTTTGACATGACATGCTTAGAACAGATAATATATCTTATATGTTCATATAATATCAGATTATCTTGATATCAATTTTCTGTACCTTATATAAATCAAAATATGTGTTTTAGTTCTTATATATTGAAGATATATTTTAATAAACAAATACCATGTTTTTAGTTTATTTTGATGGAATGGTTCATTCCATTCCCCATCCATTTCCTGCATATCAAACACTATTATAGTGTTTATTTACTATTTTTTGTGTAGCAAATGGCATGACTAGCAGCACATTAACGTTACAAATTTGATTGTTACACTCCGCTGCATGATTCCAGGGAAGGTGCAAGAGTGATGTGGGGATATGTAAATCGGATTCTTGGGCAACCATCATTAATTCGGGAATCATCTATGGAAAAATTCCCATGGTCAGGGATAGCAACTCATGGAATGAAAAGAATCAGTAATTCAGGAACTTCAGCTTCTGTGGAAAATAAACATAAATTTGGGAATATCGTAATTCATCCTTCTTTGCAGAGGAGAATAAAGCATATTGCTCATGCTACTGCAAATACCAAGTCCCATCAGGCACCATTTCGTAACATGCTCTTTTATGGGCCTCCTGGTACCGGCAAAACTTTGGTTGCTAAGGAAATAGCCCGAAAATCGGTATGCTACAATGCTTAAGAAATATGGCTTCTCTAGATTTAATTCAGCAAAACCTTCTTGATCATGCATATATTCTCTTTTTGTTACTTATCTTAACTAGATTGGCAGATTCCAACCATTTACTTCAGGTAGTTTCTATATCTAATGAGCAAATGGTTCTAATATTGTCCTAGCTATTTTATAAGGCATAAAACCTTCTAAAATCATCTTATTCAATGAACTAATTTATTATTAAAATAAAGTTATTTTGTTACACTTTACGTATTTAAAAAACAACTAAAGACTTTGGACAATATTTTGGGTTTAATCCTAGATGATTCAACCTATATAAAGTCATCCATTTGATCCTTACCATATTGTCACCTTTAATCCATGATTATGCTTCTGATTAATTGTGTGACATGCTTAGGTTTGCAGATGTTATGTGCATGATACGAATTTACTCATATCATGTATGTGTGTGTTGTGCAGGGATTGGATTATGCGATGATGACTGGTGGTGATGTTGCTCCACTAGGTGCACAAGCAGTTACTAAAATTCATGAGATATTTGATTAGTCTAAGAAATTGAAGAGGGGTTTGCTGCTCTTTATTGATGAAGCTGATGCTTTTCTTTGCGACTAAGTTACTAATGTGTTTTGGTCAATCCTACTTATAATAAAACAAAATGTACATCAAAAAACGAAATTGATTGATCCTAATTATGATTAGTTTTCTTAGTTTTCTTCAAAATAATGGTTTTCACAGGAACCCTCCCCTACTAAGTAAATGTGTATTGTGACTTTTTAAGTTGATGTGATGAAATATATAGCATCACCTAAATTATTATTTGCTACATAGGATCCATATATACCGCTTTATACATTTGTTTACTTCACTTTACAACTAAGAAGGTGTTTAGATGCACGCTTGATTCGATCCTTTCAGCCTTGATATGTCAAATGAAGTAAATGAATAAATTGACCATGTAAAAATGAAAAGAGTTATATATACCAACACGTCTTACCAATTTGGATCCACATGTGATCGTTATGTATATATCATATGGTTGAATATGATCTCTTAAGGTTTACCATTAAAAATCAAATTGCGGCCCGCTGCGAAGCGCGGGTCGCTCCTACTAGTTGTTTTCATTTTTTAATGTGATGTCACCTTAGGCCGGCTCTACCTTAGGGTGAGCAAAAGAGTCGGACCGGCCTAAGTCCGAAAAAATCGACCCGGCCTGAACTTTTATTTTTTGTTAAAAAAAAAAAAGGCCCAAAGACCCAATCTAACAGAGTATTTTGGGTTTTGGTTGTTTAACCAGTTGGGCTTTCAGTTATTGGGTAAAGCATGAGCATGAAGAATGCTTTTAAATTTTAGAAACAAGGACCTAAAATGAATCCAACTTCTTCAATTCTAGTTGTGAATTAGCAATTCCTTAAAAAAATATAGATAATTAAAAAAAAATGAAACATTTTAATGCATCATATCATTCAAGATATTGAGTTATTTGAATTTCATGTATGTATAATAATATATAGTAAAGAATAATGAATTTCAGTTGTACAGATCATGAATTTCAATTATGATATTCGATTGAATGAAAATTATGGTTTGGTGGCATATTTGAATACAAAGTAAAGAATTATTAAGCATGTAATTGATCGATGTCGAACAATCAAAAATAAGAGTTTTAATCTCAAGTCCTACTACCCAATTAGATAGGGAAGTCGGGTATCGATTAACAAGGAGTCAAGTGTAAACTACTCAAAGACAACTAAATTAACTAATTAAATGGACTTTAAAAATTAAACTTGAATGTTGGATTTTGGGTTTTATGTTAAATAAGCTTAAGCAAACTAAAACATAAATTAAAGAGTTGTAACTGTTGGATATTGGATTTCCGATTAACGATAAGTTCAGCGTTACTATGAAAGGTATGATCCAAAGAGTTACACTTTGGAAGGCAACGAATTAATGTTTAATTGTTAAACATCATATACGATCACAAATAATCGGTTTTAAGGATTTGGTGATATTATTATTTGTGAAATAATAAATCGGTGGGAATTGATTATAGAGATAATTAATTCGAATAAACGAATAAAGTATTGAACTTTATAAGAGGGTTTGATTATTAATTAATTGTTAATTAATAATAGATGTATTAATTAAATAAGTTATGTTTAATTAGTTAAACATTAACTATTTAATTAAAGTTAACTGATTAATTGTTAATTACTTAAAAGAGGATTATAGAACATTTAAAAGGGTTTTAAGTGTAAATAATAATTTTATAAATAAAGTCTTAAACTAACCACTTTTTGTGGATCTAAGAATTGACAAATTCTTAAAAAAAAAACCCTAATTCTTCCCCTCTCTCTCTCTCTGTTGGGCTGCCGTCACACACCACCACCTTCTTGGTGGTCTTTGGCCAAACACCAACCACCACCACCGCGCTATTGTGAGCAGCCAAGGGCTGCTGTAGGTCGCGCAAAGGGACCGGACAAGGGGCAGCGCCGAGGATCCAGGCCATGCAGGAAGGAGCCTTGGCTTGGCCAGAGGTTGAGCCGCACCAAAGGAAGTGTCGGGCGCACGGGAGCCGCAGCTGGGCCGCACCAGGCTGCGTTTGGGCTGCACCAAGGCCTCATCTGGGCCACACCAGGCCGCGTCTGGGCCACAGCAGCCTACATCTGGGCCACGTCGGATCTGAACCAAGGCAGTCTCGTCTGAGCCGAACCGAGCCGAGCCAAAATCTGTTTTGGTTCAATCCGGAGTTTCATAGGACGAGATCCGAACTCGGGTGATAGTAGTGAGTCAACTAGCGAGACCGTTGCCGATTCATCGTGTGTTTTTGGAACTGCTTCGTAAAGGTCGATTTCTAAAACCTCCTATGGTTGTGTTATTAGAATTAATTGTTGTTTAAATTGTTTGTAACAGGATCCTGATTTGGGAATTGGTTCGATTACGAATCGAAAGGTTATAAAATTTAAATGTTTCCTCTGTGTCAGATCAGATCTGATAGTTAATCCTGTTTTATGAAAACTGATTTTTTCAATTAATATGATTAATTGAAACTGATTAAATTGAAAAGTAACCTAGAATTCCCAACGGTAACAATGTATGAAAAAGGTGAGCTCTTTGGATTTCAAGCTATTAAAACAACTAGGTATATCGATTTGTTAATTGGAAATCACATAGACATGATTCATGCTTAGATTATCAAACAATTATGATTTGGAACCAAGTCAATTACTTTGTTGACAATCGATAACTAGACCGATGTTATTGACTCAGTTTTTTACTTGTTTCACAAAATGTAGGATTTCTATAATACTTTTAAAACCAATAACATTAAACTTGACAATATATGAAAGCATGTAATGAAATTGAATTCAAAGTTGTAAAATAAACCAGAACTCATTATCGTTTCGCAATCAAGCAATATTGAACTTGCAAATCTATGAAAACAAATTCAATACCAATGTTTAACAAATCAAAAGAAAACCTAGTTATTAAACCTAACCATTCACCTAGAGATGATCACGAAAAACTTAGCTGGACATTCCAATGTTTGATTATTCAAGTTTAATGGTAAATTGCATGATGAAATTTTGATCTTGATGTTTGGATTGATGATTTTGGGCTTTAAAATGCTCCAAAATGCTATAAGTTCGTCCAATATTTCGCTTCCAAGTTGTGATATGCGACTAGGGTTGATTTGGACCTTGAATACCCCAAAAATCGCAAAATTCGGTGTTTTCCGGATGCACCGCCATAACTTACGCCCCATCAGGCGAAACTTACACCCAAAACTTCAACTTACGCCTCCAACTCTCTGGTTTACGGTGCCAGCTATGGTGAAAATGCCCCCAACGTAAGTTATGCCCCTTTGACCGTAACTTACGCCCAGCCAGACTTCATATTTAAATTCGTTTTTTGAGAAACGCAATTTTCATATATTATGGGTCACGTAACTCATCTCTTAGCCTAAGATATGTCTTTTCAAAGTTTTTGACTTCTAAACTTCTTGTATTTGCACCTTTTTACCTACAAACACACACGAAAATATTGTAGCTACTATTCTAATCCATAATCACATCAACACTCATAAAACCAAGCATTTAAACACTTTAAGATCAAACACAAACCCCTAGTCATCATTAATGCAAACGAATTATGGTTTAAATGAATTGAGTCGAGCTTTAAATATCCAGGTTCACTAGGTTAAAGTCGAATGGCCGGGCTGAATCTGAAGTTTATTATGGGGACCCATGTAGACATGATTAGGATATTGATGGACCAGGCTTTCGGCTATTTCGGGCCGATTTTTAGGGTTACATGAAAATAAAGCTCACCCCAATATCACGTGATATATAGTTGTACATGACATTGTTATCATTTTTTAACTGTATTATTACGTAAATAGTAAATTTACATAGTGATATTACATGGGTAGTTAATTTAAATGTGTTCAAACATCATATTCTTATTGCTTCCTAATTTTGTTCAAAATTTTCATTTTTTAAAACAAATACAATTCTTTTAGTAACACATAATTTGTAATAACCCTAAAACCCACATCAAATTGTTGAAAAAAAATGTCTAACATATGAGTAGCTTGTTTGATATACGCTTTCTTTTATATGAAAATTCATGAGTTCAGACATAGATAAAAAAAATATAAAAAAGGTAACTTTGACATTTTAAAAAAAATTGGTAACAATATTAAAGAAGGGCAATTTCATCATCTTAGTATCCTTAAATTTTGATTCAAACACAAATATTCAATAAGTTTCCTTGCTTCTTTTTATTGGTTCATTTGACATTGAGGTCACGTTAACCTGGATTTATAAGAATAGGTCTCCCATGCGTGAGGCTTCTCCTCTCTTAATAAAAGTTGATATTTGTCGTTCTAGAGTGAAATTATTTCGCCAATACTTTTTTTTTAAATGGCAAACTATGGCTCAACTACATGTCTATTTATCAATCCTTGTTTGGGAAAAGTATTGAAAAAGAACCCAGATTTTATTTTTTTAAAAATTCAACAACTCATGTAAGAAGTATCTATTTAATTATTTTAGTTATTGTATCTAACACATCATTAACTACGATTGAAAAATCAATTTATTTATGTTATTGCTCTTTTCGTTTTCCACTTGTTAAAATTGACCTTTATCACGTACCTCATTGCGAATAACTAATAAGAGATATAACTATGGACTTTCAAGATCTCATGTTTTAATCATGACCCCAAAGGATTTTATCACAGTGATGGTTTTCCTACTTTCCTCCTAATCGTGCTTGTTTGCTTTCGTAGTTTCGTGGGGGTGCACAACTTATATTGGGATTTTGCTATACATTGGTTTCTTTAGTACTTTGGTAATTTGCTATCCTACTTGTCCTGCACTTTCCTTATTACTTTGTTATGTCTCTAAATGCGATGTCTTACTTGCCATGTATTCATGCGCTCACATGTTGTGACATCCAGTACCAGATCGCCCGGCAAGTCCGTACGGTATGTGTACTTTCACTATTTACTATGTGTAAATACATGCATATGAACAGTGCTTGTATTAACAGAATTCAAAATACAAGATACAGTTGTACGTATTTATGTGAAAACTTAAATATTGTAAGTACAACACTCACGATAAACAATCGCTGTAAGTATTTAGGTGAAAACCTAAGTACAATTAATACAACGAATCAAGAACGGCATTCAAGTAAATAACAAGAACAAGTCGGTTGCGATCTGAT
Source organism: Mikania micrantha (assembly GCA_009363875.1). NCBI lineage: Eukaryota > Viridiplantae > Streptophyta > Magnoliopsida > Asterales > Asteraceae > Mikania > Mikania micrantha. The sequence continues at coordinate 43,080,972 of CM018685.1, read as the reverse complement.
ATCCATAGATGACAGGAATCAGATTGCCGAAAAATCAGTACGAAAACAATGTGATAACAGGATGTTTAGTTGAGTCCGACAGTGAGGAAATACAATTCAAAGCCTAAGTACAGTGTTGTTTCAGAATAGCGAACTGACAGTGTGTTTGCGTGGGTGACGATTCACACAAACATATCTGTGAGTTTAACGTTATGAAATAATGACTGAAAAGTAGAAAACAAAAGTCAGAAAGTCAAACCATCGTCGTGCTCGTTCGAATGACGATTCGAACGAATACGCGCGATGGTGACGCGAACTGACGAAACGAAAACGAAATACGACACGAACGATAATAATTTAAGAAAATAAAATATTTTATATTTTAAAATTTTGAAACTCATCATAAATAAATAAAACAACTCTTTTATTTTTAAAACACGTAAAACACGCGTAACGTTCTGGAAACGCAACGAAGACGCGAACCGAGCAACAAAAACGAACCCGAATACCCTCGTGGTATATAAGCACCAAATGAGTCTCTCACCCTCATTTCTCATCAGCCCCTCTCCCTCTAAAAAGCATCTCACGAACCTACTCTCCCTCTATTTAGAATAATCACTCTTCAAATCGCGATAACTTGCTCGTTTCTTGACGGAATCGAACGTTCTTGGTGTCCAAACGAAGCTCTCAACCTCCTCTACAAGGAAGTACAGCAGATCTGAGCATCTATCAAGCCGAACTCAAGGTATATGAGCTTGAATGTTCGAAGGAATAGGGTTTTCGTGTTGTTGTTCGACCCAAACAAATCTAGCCGGCTAATGACCTCATATTTCGAACCATATGACCATGAGAAACCATGTTTGTGTAACCTTACCATGAAACAACATTAGGATAGGTGGTGATCGACGAAGGGAGGCTGATGAAGTCACATGGCTCGTGGGAAACAAGTCAGCCGAACCTTCGATCAGTGAAGCCACCAAGCGAACCTGTAACCCTGCTAGACGAACCTCTTGGACCAAGCCGAGCCGTCGCATGCTTTACCCGCGAACCTAGTTGCTGTTCACGAACCTTGGATCAGTCTCTCCTTGCCGAACCTGTGTGTTGCTTCATCAAACCCACAACTTTCTTGGTCTCAAGCACAAGCAGCGAACCTCCTGCCTAACCTAGCCGAACCATGCACTGTACACGAACCCTTTGGCTGTCACAACCGAACCCTATCGAACGAACCCAACCATGACCACGAACCTCCCTACAACCACTGAACCTATTGGGCGCACCATGGTGACCGAACCTTAATCCTATAGGTTCGCTGGAATTGGAATCCTCCCCTTGACCGGTTTTAAACTCATGTGCTAGGCCCATGCAAATCCACGTAGCCCAACGCCACCATTCAATTAAATCAATGTTAATCGGCCATCTCCTTGCTATGGCCCAAGGTGGTTGCTTTGGCCCACGAAACTAATAAGGCCCATGACATCCCTTTCGGCCCAAGGACATGGAGTTGGCCCAACAGTTGGCCACGCAAACCATACGGCCCACTGATAGCCTCGGCCCAGTAACAGTTGTCTCGGCCCAACATCAACTATCTGGTCCATAACATTCGGCCCCATAATAATGGATTTGATCTACATAGTTACAATGATAACAAACGTTTCTAACACTTAAGTAATTAAACATGTGCATGATTATGATTTATTACTACAAAGGTGGTAATGTGTTAGTCTACAAACATTTTATCAATACAAGTGATTAGAAGGTTAAGATATGGTTTGAATTTTCAAGGAGCGAGTCAAAGATGAATGAAAGCACTGAAAACTAAGTCTGAATTTGAGAGTCATAACAACGTATCAAATTTAACTTAATTATGTTAAAAAGACTCAAAGCCAACAACATATACACGTGGCCGAATGAGGACTGAGACCCACAAGTGTTAGTCAACCTTAGGATTAACACATACACACACACAAATCAATTACAATCAATACTTATAAGTTAAATACAACGTGAAATCAATACAGGGTCGTGAAAACTACTACAAGTACAATCAAGAGCGCGTGCATTTCTTGTTTAAGCTAAGTCAACCACTTTGATTGCAAAGTGAGTTCATATGCCCCTTTTCTAATCATTAACTGATTTTAAACCCTCGAGTTGAGAAACATGCTTAACTTTTATTTATTTAAAGGTTTTAATTGTTTAACATATTGCTCATACTATGATTAGATAATATTGCTTGCTTTATTATCATTTATCATTGTATGCATGCTTGTATGATTATGATATGACAGGAACAACTAGATTAATATGATAATATAATTTCATAACTCATCAACACAATGGAATAACATAGTTGTACGATTACATCTTACAACACTTAGTTATTCTTACAAGTACGAACATTGAGATAATTACAGATGAACATGATGACAAGAACAAAACACATGAATGACATGAAGATAACACATCTTCATAACATCATTCAACACTAGAGTTAACTAAGTGTAATAAGACAAGTGCTTATAACACTTAGCTTACAACTCAACACATATTACAAGAGAACATGGAACAAGAATCATCCACCACCTGAGTCGACTAAGTGTAGTAAGACTAGTTCTTACCACAGCTTAGTGACAACATGGTGACTATATGGAATAACAAGGAATGATAATCATGATAATGTAACTTCATGATAACAACATCATTCACGCAACAATTAACATAATCTAATAAGACAGGATCTTATTTAACCTTGTTAATAACAACGAGAACATATAACATTGAGAACAAACAACACTGATGAACACGCAATGCAATTGATTACTATTGAACTGTCTGCATTATATCATTTCAATCATGTGCCATGTACTTAAGTGTGATCACTGTAAGCCCCTATATAATTCGCTGACCAGTTAGTTTGACGTGACTAAACCGACGATAGCATAGTGGTACCATATGTTTGACAAACCTCCAGCTTGTAGGGCTGGTATGTTGATCGTATTGATTATTGGCCGGTAACATACGACCGGTGACAGGGCGACTCCAAGTCAGGGAAGTGACACATGGTGATATTAATCTGCAGTGAAATTGTAATTAATCTATCGTTACCTGTTGACTAGTAGACTGAGGAATTTACTTTCTCTCATGTCATATTACTAGTAACCGTTTCGATGAGGCCTACGGTAATACAAAGTGGTAGAGGTAAATCGGATGCATTGTAGTCTGATTACGTGAGGATTGCAATGGATTCCTTTTAGGCTCTACGCACTTTAAGTGAGAACAAATAACAATTGGTTAACTAACACTATTAATATTTAAAAGTGATTAATAGCTAACCCCACAAGTAATAGAATAATACAAGGATCATATTAAATTAATCTAATATCCTTAATACATAAAAGGGTTATCAATACTTTGGTTTGATAACTAAAACCCTACATATGCCCTATATATAAGCATAACTACTAGGATGAGATATTATTTATGAATATAACTATTGAGAAGCCATTGGGAGAACGGGTGAATCAAACAACATACAAGTAACCGGAATGACATTGTGATTGTGCATGTGAACAAATCAAGGTTTTTAATTATTATACTTATGAACTCACCAACCTAGTGTTGACTTTGTTTAAATGCATGTTTTTCTCAGGTGAAGAACATGTTTAGTTACCAGATGTCAAGAACTAAGCTAGTGGACTTTTAGAAGAACTAGCTTCATTTTGTGTTGCATACTTTTGAGATGACATAAACTATGAATCATCTTTTGTATATCTTGTACAGTTACAAGATAGAAACCACAATGATTCTTTTGGTAGAATTACTTAGTTAAATTATGAACATGACTATGTAATTTAACTTTGTAATTCGGTATTGATGTCATTTTAACATTTCTCATTTATATCTCATGTGCTATGTAAACCATCTGATCATTTCGATTATCACAACGATATCGCGCCCCGGGAATCTTCCGCCCGACGGGAAAGTAGATCCGGCCCGCCGGCTCGGGGTGTGACACGTGTATGGGTTTTGTTGTTTTGTGCTTGTCTGTTTGACGTTTTGTGTAGAAAGTGTGTGACATGCTAAGTAAAAAATAGCTTTTTTACGTCGGGTGTCTCTTATGAAACAACATCTCTACCACATTTTGGGATGCTGGTAAGTTTTGTTTTCATTTATCCCTCTCCAGTCCTTACACAGGGGAATTTTACTGGCTATGGTTGTTTGTTTGTTTGTTTATGAGTTTACTTCTGAATTAGTAAGATATAGGTGATATTAATGATGTACAAGCTTTCTTTCAAGTATGTATCAGTCAATCGACTGTTGACATTTAAAAAATAAAAACTAAATAAATGACGTACCTCATTTATTACCTTGTGTTTATACATCACTTACTCTTCCTTTCACTTTATTGGAGTTTTTTTCCAAACAAGTGTTAATGCAAAAGTTATTTACCATATTGGTGTTGTTGTCAAAATATTTACCAAAATAGTGTTTTAGAAAAAGAAAATTATCTCACTTCTAATCTTATTGGCTTAAATCTAAACCAAGAGTATCTATATTAATAAAAAAATATTATGTTGCTTATCTAACAATTAATAGGCCATTTTTATTAAGTTTTAATTGCTTACGTGATATTTTTTTGTCACTTATATGTGTGTGTGTGTGTTTTGTGTATTTTTTTGCATGTAATGTAACCTGACCTGGCTTAGGTTTATTCGTAAATTTTAACATATTTATTTTGGATTTTATTTCTTGAACAAATTAAATTACAATAAATTAGAAAGACATGTAAATGTAGAATAAATATTAAATAGGATACCGAATTTGCTTTTCAAAAAAAAGTTAGTATACCGAATTTCGAAAACATATTAAACTAATTATTTTGCCTTAAAATATATTACTTTTATTAATTATATAATAATAATTTCCTTACAATATATTATAAATTATTTTGTTAGTTTTATCATAATTTTATATACAATAACTAATTAAAATCATGTTAATGTATAACTAATATATCAAATAAAAGTTATATAAATAGCATGTTCATTTTCGAGGTCGATAAGCAAAGATTGGGCTTGTGTCCCATTATTAGATAAGCTTAGTTTTTTTTTTTTACTTGGATCAAGCTCAACATTTGTTTAGTCTCTGCTTGTTTTGAACTTTTAATAAGCTATGAGTAGTTTATATGAAACTCGACTTGATTTAAGGATCATCGAAGTTAAAAATATTTAAAAATTTAAATTTATAAAACTAAGAACTCGGTTTTATTTCATTAAAGTTAGGTATTAAAATATAAATATTTCATTTAAGCTATTGCTTATTTTAAAATTACTTCAATAAAAAAAGTACAAACGTTCTTCTAATAAAACAAATATTACAAGGTTTTCTAAATAATAGTACATGTCTTCATATAACTTATTTAAATTTAATTTATTTAACAGACAAAAGCCTAACTAAATATATCAATATCTAGTTTTATATACTTGTTAATACTTAATCTACGTTTAAATATCTTTTTAATTTAATTTGTTCAACGTATGAAAACCTGGTTAAATACATTAAATTTTACTAATGGATGAGTATTTTTCATGTCAAAAGAAATTACGTAAACATTTTAAACCTATTATTATTAAAAACTGAGTATTTTCATGTCAAAAGAAATTATGTAAACATTTTAAAACCTGTTAAAAATGACATATTAATAGTTATATAAGCAATTTAATTTTTTTTTATTAATTTATACATTCTTGATTTAAATCTAAGCCAATGAGATTAAGAGTGAGAGAATTTTTCTTTTCTAAAACACTAGTTTGGTAAATAATTTTTCAACAACACTAATTTGGTAAATAAGTTTTGCATTAACACCTATTTGGTAAAAAACTCACTTTATTGTCTTGGAAATTATGAATTAATTCCTTATTTAGAAAATAAAGCAATTATGTGAAATTAAAGTGTATACAGAAAACTAGATATGCGAACTACAACCACTCGAAAGTAATTTTTTTAACAGCTAACGCGCAAGTATCATTGTTTAAATGGGTACATTGACACCACTATCTAAGAGGAAACACATACTGGGAAAACCCCCTAGTTCAAACTAGAGTATTTTTTGCTACAAGTGAGACTCAAACCTAAGACCTCTCATTCAAAAAATTAAGAGGGTACCATTAGGCTATTAGCCTTTGGTACTCAGAAAGTAATTAGCAACAATTAAGCTCATTTGTCCTCATGGCCATTTTAGTGGTGAAATGATTTATTCTTTTGATTGTGGTTCAAATTCTGCAACATGTAAGTTGTGATGATTTTATTTTAAAAAATTAAATGTTATTACCAAAAAATTAAAAAAATAATTGTATTTTGCTCGTTTGTAAAACAAGAAATGATAATTTTTCCAATTGGAAATCAGTAAGTCTGAACAGATTACATAGGACATAAAAATGCACACGTTTTTTGGATTAAAAAATAAATAATAAATAAAAAACTTGAAAGTAAATATTCAAAATACAAATAAATATTCATGGTAACTAGACCTTGGTGACGTGGCCTGGAAATCAGTGGTTCACACGTTGAGATCAAATGCCGTTCAAAAAAAAAATAAAAGTGTAAAATGTTTTAGTTTCAAAGTGAAACCGACGATACTATAAATAAACCAAAATACATTAAATGAATGTAGACTCGCTCTATAAAACAACACATTATACATAACTTATTCTTTAATGATTATCATTAAACAAGTCAAAGTTTTTATTGATGAAACAATTTAATGTTATAAATTCTCATCAAGAAACATAGTATCCCTCAAGGGCACTTGCCTTTCCCTTTTGAGTTCTTCAAGTCATTATAACACGGGCACTCGGCCTTGTCTGCGTCTGGACTCGATGGAACACATCCCTCGCACTTTTCACAACAAATCCCACAATATTTCAGACATCTTTCTTTGTAGCCTGCCTTTGCACACCGATTATCGCACTTTTCATCGCATCCAAATCCAAATGTACCTACATGCTCAGTTTCAAATCAAACAATTCAAACCAATATCTACAGTGATATGAACAGGTCGGCGTAACAACTTAAATAAGTAACAAAATATTAGGGTCACAAAACTCACGGCCCCATTTGTTAAAAGAAACCACAATTTGCATCACATAAAACTAAAAAAAATTAACTTAACCAATATAGTAATTATCTTCAAATTTAAGAAATAATTTAGTGTTGTCCGTTCAAAGTCCATATAAAAAGCACAGACTAGCTAATATATGACTTTCGAAAAATTTTTACAGATTTTGTTTGTTTGGACCTATAAACTGGTTACAACGCTCCGAGTTATTAACATAAAACACGTCCGTATTGGATCTTGCAAACCTATGGATGAAGAAGTGGCCATAGAAGTGATGGTGGAATTGATGATAACGATAGAGGAAGAGAAGAAGAGGAGAGTGGTGATTAGCAGAATTGAAAACCGAAAGTGGTTCATTTTGTTGTTGGATTATGTTGTTGAGATGTGTTGGTATTTATAGAGCAAGGGGTGGAGGAACCATGTGATTTGGTTGGGCCATGGGTCAAAATCAATTCCACATGTATTTATTTAATTAAATAACGTACGACTCAACAACCCCATGGGCCATGCCATGTCCTTTTTAGACTCACCCAATTATTATTTTCAATTATTATATTCGTATTTCAGATTTACTATAAGGACTATGACGTACGTAAGATAGTATTGTATCATATTTACCGGATAACAGTGGTAGTGGTAGTATGCAAGGCCACCTGTATAAGCCGGAAAAAAATGTCTTTATCGAATTCAAATATTAAAATAGATTGTTAAAAAAACCGAAATAGAACCATATTTCTAATTGAAAAAACCGAATCCTAAATTCGGTTTTCGATTCGGATCCTAACTGTATCCGAATTCTGAATTCGGTTCCTATCCGCATTCAAATTTTAAATTTCGGTTTTCAGGTTCCAAAATTTTTTTGAATTCGGTTTTCAGTATATTCAATTAACCCGATAAAACTTAATTCAGATTTAAATTTATTATTTTTAATGATATATAAGGTTGAATTCAATTTATTCGGATCGATTTAATCGGTTTTTTTGGTTTATAATCGGTGTATTTGGTTGATTTTGGTTTTAACGGTTTATTTGGTTTTAATCGATTTATTCGGTTTGCTCAATATTAACCAGAATTGAACCACTTCCCGAATTCGGTTCGTTTTCAGATAGGGAAAAAAACATTGAAAACCGATAAAGCCGAACAGATGAACGAACACACCTAGTTTAACGGCATAAAAGTAACTTTTTATACATTTTTTATCATGTGTCTGTAACTTGTTGGTTCTCTGTGAATAAACCTTTGTATATACGTTTATGACATAAATTTTGTGCCTCCTAAAAGTTGGGTCTGGGACGGAGGTCAGATTTGCCCCTCACCCGGGCCACCTATGGTAGTATGATACTATAAAACTCGTATAAAGTTTTATTTAAGATTAAAGGTTGCATCATGTCTCATTAAATATTCATATGAAGTCGTATTGTTTGATACGACCCAAGAATACTGTATATATATACATGTATATATATACACACACATATATATTATACATAATATATATATTTATATAAATATGTGTATAAGATATTGTATATATATATAAATATATATAGGGTAGTGTTCTAATCATAACCCATGGATAAATCAATAACCCAATAACTCTCATCTAATGGCTAATCTAAAAGTAAAATGTATCATATCGTGACACGTGTCATGATTCAATTTTTTTATAATAAAGGATATTTAAGACATTTAATCAAATTAATTTTTTATTCAAAATTTACCCACTCTTTTTCTAAACATTCATAACTTTTATATACTATTTTATTTTTTTATAGAAATTGCACCATTAAACTCGTTTTATTTTTCTCTTTAATTCAATTATAGTCTCGATGAGTTTTTTATAATTTTTTTCGAATCCATATATTTACATCAATGTAACATTACTTAAAAACATTTCATTTACATTATATAAAAAACTGTTTACATTAATGTAATAACTTGTAATAAATTTGGGTTCAAAACTCAACTAAAAATTACTATGTCTTCAATTTGTAACGAGTTGTAACACATTTTGATTACGTTGATGTAAAGTAAAATCTTGCTTACGTTGTAACATTTATTTTATTACAGTTATGTAACAAATGTGTTAGGATGACCTGATATCATTTGGTTAATTACAGTGATATATTTTAAGTTCAAAGTCAACTAAAAATTTCGTTCTCTTAAATTTGTAACGAGTTGTATCGCGTTTTGCTTTGCGTTGCGGTAAAGTAAAATCTTGGTTACATTGTAACTTTTATTTGGTTACAATGATATAACAAATGTGTTAAAATGACCTTATATCATTTATTTAATTACAGTGATGTAATTTACTATTGTCAAAAAAAAATTAAACAAACTTGTATGCTGATGCTTATTACATTGATGTAAATATAGGGATCCGAAAAAAAATTATAAAAAACTAGCCGATACTATAACCGAATTAAAGAGAAAAATGAGACGAGTTTAATGGTGCAATTTTTATAAAAAAAAATAAAATAGTATATAAATATAACCCTTGATTACTATTCAACAATTTTCTATAATATCAGAGTTGGTCCCAGCAAATTTTTCATTTTCAAAACCCTTGTTTGACCTTCTTTATTTAATAATATTAAACAAAGTTTAACGCAAACGTAAACGTGTCACACATTTTACAATACTTATTTACATAAGTAAATTTAAACCCAAAATTTCAAAAGTTTGAAACAAGGTGTGTTCGTTCGATTCACGTTCTGCCTCGATATCTGTATTCATCATGTTTGACCTACAAACATCACACAATATTTCACATTAGTTCATAAGAACTAAGTAAGTAAACCCCAATGGTTTCTCAACAACAAAATGTAAAAATACATTTTTCACAATCAATATTCAAACTGAGTCAAAAACTGAGTCATTTCTATTCGAATTGACTCTCACAATATAATAATATTATATTATCAATCATCAACTATTGCTTACAATAGTTTAATCAATATTACACTATGGTGTTCACATTCCTGTGCTTCCACCATAGCTATTTGTCAGCATCTCTGACTATCTACACATTTGTAGTATCATAAATATTTCAAGTCTTAAGATGTTCACCCACCGAAACTTCCATCTAAGACAATTGCTAGCACCTCTAGCTATCCATCATTGTGGAGTCATAATTAATTCAAGGCTTAAGATGTTCACCCACCGGTACTTCCATCTAAGACAATTGCTAGCACCTCTAGCTATCCACCATTGTGGAGTCATAATTATATCAAGTCTTAAGATGTTCACCCACCGGTACTTCCATCTAAGACAATTGCCAGCACCTCTGGCTATCCACACATTTATGGAGTCACAATTATTTCAATCAAATTACTATGATGTTCACCCACCGATACTTCCATCATAGAATTCCCACACTTTTATTCACCAAGGTATTGGATTTATCATAGGTTGTTGAACTTTTATTATACAACTTTCCCCTATCACCAATACCATATTTATCATACAATTTAATTAACAACAAATTCAATGTTCATTATGTGATGTCATAGTTGTGGGATTACTTACCTTGATCCGATAAGGGATTAGCAACTGCATGCTCCTTTCCTGCTCTATGACTAATTGTTTGACTTCCACTACCACCACCTAGTTGCAAAATACATATACAACTAGTTTTAACACATATAACACATACAATCAAGTTCAACGCACTTGACTGGTTTGACTTGCTCAAAGTCAATTTATCACATAATTGACTCTATCTTACTATCCTTAGCAAGTTTTAGTCAATTATCACAATTAATCACATTTCATGCCTCTCTTAGGCATTTCATTAACTAATTGATGTTCATTATATTAGTTACGATCTTTAATCACTTCTTTTAATCAAAATTCATTTACGATCATAACTGTTAATAATTTTTAACATCAATTTATCACAATTATCATTTAACCCATGGATCATAATCCATATTTCATTTAAAATCATAATATACCCATTCCTACTAGTTATCACACCATGATATGGGTTTTATAACAACCGGACATTACCCCAGCTTCAAAATGAAGATTTCACCGTCAAAATATCAAGTTCTTCGTTTCTAACAATCCCTAGTTATCAACTAGGCAATAATCAATATCCATAATCATAGTAATACATCAAAACTAGATTTAATTCACAAAATATTAAACTAGTAGGATAAAACGAACCGTTACCTAATCTGATGGATTTCTGCGCGTAGAACAACGATCAGATGTTGCAGATACGTTCTCTGGTACGATCCGTAGGCTTAAACGGCTTCAATTTTGAGATTTATAACTCAAAATTTCGTTTATGGTTGTTGAAGCTTCGAGAGAAAGGTTTTAAAACCTTTCTGGAATTGAAATCTGATCCTTTAAACAAGTTGCCGACTCACAGCGCGCCGGGCGTACCGCCCCAACCCGGGGTTTGGCCCGGGGTGTACCACCCCAAGGTAATTTCGTCCAATTTTTGATTTTTGATTCGTTTCGCGATTCCGGACAATCCGTAACTCCGTTTCACGCACGGTTTTCGCCCACGTTCACCATTTTTCGCATACTATCAACTTGTAATAATTACAATCATCAAATCAACGTGGATTTCTAGAACGATCACATGTGCTCTTGCCATTGATGACGTAATTCTCACATATTTTCAAATTACAACAATCACAATCGTTCAATTAACGATTATTTCAAATACATCCACTTATTAAACGGTTGTTACAATAAAAGTTATGAATGTTTAAAAAAAAGGGGGTAAACTTTGAATAAAAAATTAATTTGATTAAATGTTTTAAATACCCTTTATTATTAAAAATTGAATAGTGACACGTGTCACGATATTATGCATTTTACTTTTTGATTAGCCATTGGATGAGAGTTATTGAATTATTGCTCTATCTGTGAGTTATTATATGATACTAAGCCTATATATATATAGGATGGATCAATTGGTAACCCAATCTAATTAAGAAAACCCTATAACCCAAATTGATTGGTTGCCAAATATAATGAATTTGAAATGAGTGGTTGAGATTTGTTTAAGGGTTTTTTGGAGATTTGTTAGGTGTACTCGATTTGATTTTAAAAATGAAAGTTTACCCCCCAATTTTTAAACTTTCATAACTTTTATACACATTATTATTTTTTTAAAAAAATACACCATTAAATTTGTCATATTTTATCTTTAATTCAAGTATAGTTTTGTCAAATTTTTTTAAAGTTTTCGAAATTACACTGAAGTAATGAGCTGAATTTTTCAAAGTGTTCTTAATTACACTAATGTAACGAGCTGAATTTTTCCACATGTTCGTAATTACACTGATGTAACGAGCTAAATTTTTTCTAAGTGTTCATAATTACACTGATGTAACAAGTCGTTACACTGATATAACGAGTCGTTACGCTGATGTTACAAGTTGTAACTTATTTTTATAATAAAAAATAAGTTTGTAATATATGTTTAAGATGAGAGAAAAAAAATTATGATGGAAAATTTTTGAAAAAGGAGGAAATTATTGTATTTATGTTTTTTACGTTAGTGTAATTATGAACGATTGAAAAAAATTGGCATGACTATAATGGAATTAACGAGAAAAATATGACGAGTTTAATGGTGCAATTTTTATAAAAAAATAACATAATATAAAAAAAGTTATAAGTGTATAAAAATCAAGGGGGAAACTTTAATTTAAAAATAGGAAAATATATGGTTTTTTAAGAGTGTAAAAGTTGTCACACTTATATTAAATCTAATTTTTGTAATTAAGACAAAAGACTAGAATGCTCTTTTGTATTTAAAATTAATTAGTGACACATATCACAATATGGTTAAATCTTGAAAATTTGAACAATTGGATTTGAGTTATATAGTTTTTTCAATTAAAGTGGGTTATTATATGATCACTTCCCTATATATATATTATGTATAATATATATGTATGTGTGTGTATAATATAATATATATGTGTGTGTATAATTTAATATCTATATATTTATATATATATTAAAAATCGAGCTGAGCCACGAGACGAGCCAACGAGTCGAGCCATGAGCCGAGCCAACCCTGGTTCCGGCTCGGCTCGGCTCGTTTTTAACAAGCCTTTTTCGAGCCGATCTTTTTTCGAACTTTTTTAGAGCGAGCCTCGAGCCGCGAGCTGTTTGAACAGTCCTACCTATATATTGTGAGCACTTGATATGAAAAGTTACAAGGTAATACAAATAGTGTTATAACATACAACCCTATAAGGCTATCCACATCGGTCACCCCACTGAAAATCCTTCCCCACCAAAATTTCCTGTCACGTCATCACCCCACTGAAAACCTTAAACCCCCACAATAGTCACCCCACTGAAAACCTTCCCCACTTAAACCCTTCCCCACAGTGGTCATGGACCATGGACGAATCAGAAAGCGTGACACAAAGCGGGGAGGGGGGGCCGCTAAAGGGGGGCGGTGTTCCCGCCGTTGGCCACCGAAGTGGGCAAGGCCGTGGGAGGAGCGGGGGAACCGCTGCGGTGGGTCTAATATATGCCGTCCATATATCGCCCTTAGGCATATATATAACCGTCTCTATACTAAATAGATTTTTTAATGCTACACTAACTTTTTTTAAAAAAAATTACTATTATTAATATTATTATTATTTATTACTATTGTCTTTTTACGGGATGAAAATAAGTATTTCTTTTATTCAATTTTTGTCTTATTATTATTTTATTATTCTCATCACATGACATAATACAAGCATAAAAATTCTAAGAAACAGGCCGGTAAAGGAGAGATGTCTTTACAAGCAGTGGTAAACATAGTATACGATATCATCCGGTTTTATGTAATTAAACTGATAAAACTTTTTATATGTATTGTAAGATTAAATATTTATAATATGGCCCTCATGATTATTTAACTAAATAAATCAATTACTTAATTACCCCTAGTACATAGATAATTATTTGATGGACGTAATTATCTTTATTTATCCTAATTAGGGTTTCCTCTTGGGTGTATATATAAAGGAGCTTAAGGCTCATAATTAAGGTTACCAACATCATCATTAGAAATCCCTAACCTCTGGATTTCGTGAACCTCCTTCACCGAGCTCTCCTAACCCATCCTCACTATACACCGTAAACGGGAACCGATCGGATCGTCATCTCTCAAGCATCATGTCAGGAATCAACAACGCATTTACTGAATTCACAGGTTTCATCTAATCTCATATCATTTATTGATTTCGTATACAAACGTGTTCATGTTTAAATCTGAAACAGAGGAATCGAATCCAACATATATATTGTATGATAGTTGAGACATCGCCTATTTTTGGACTCGTAATATCAAAATCGTATTTAGCTAAAAATGTATCTCAAGTACTTTAATTTAACAGCCCATTAACTAGAGGTAGAAAAAAAACCCGACTACCCAAACCGGAAGGTACATGCAATTTCAGTTTCTCAAAGATATCAAAACCGGAACCAGAAATACCGAAATCGGTTGAACCTTCTTCACCTGGCCAAAACCGAAACCTGTCAAAAACATAAACCTGTCAAAAACTGATAAAAAGTTAAAAACCAGTCAAAAACCTATCCAGAATAATTTCTTTTTTTTTTTTTTTGACAAGAACAAAAACCAAAAGAACCCGGTTTGCGGACCTCTACGCTTTACCATCAACAAGCACAGTTAAAAGATAATAAACTAAAAACTAGAAGCTCATCTAAAGCCCAAAAGTAAAAGCCGTTTTTATTTACTAATAATTTAAATAAGCCCAATACATGCGCTACCGTTTCTCCGTTCGTGATCAGTTTTCCAATCACTTAATTCAATACCATTTTAAAGTAATTTCAAAACAGGTCATATGTTCAAATGAAAGGGGTGAGCATAATATAACCATAACCGAAAAATAACCGATAACTGCACCGAACCATAACCGATTTAACCGAAACCGACTTTAACCGACGGTTATGGTTAAGCGAAGCCATTAACCGAACAATTCGGTTATGGTTATGGTTAAGGTTAGTCATTAACTGACTTTAACCGAACCGAACCGAACAATGTATATTTGGTTTTTTTAATATTTATATACTTGTATTTTAACAAGTTATGGTGCAAGCCAAGTATAAAAGATGAATCTTCATTTTTTACTATATGAAAATATTATGAATTATATGTGAGACTATATATAATAGAAAATGAATCAAAGTTTATGTGGTTTTATTTTTTTTCTTACATTTTCAGTCACTAGAAAGTTTTACAAGCTAGCTTTACTAAGATTTTCATCATTAATATATCTATAATTCACAAGCATGTTTACAAGTTTTTCTTAGTTTTTCAACAATTCCATTATTAACCGAATTTAACCGAAACCGAGCCGTAACCGGTGGTTAACCGATCAATTGGTTATGGTTATGGTTAAGGATTTAAAATTAACCGAAGTTGCGGTTTTGGTTATGGAAATGGTCATAACCGCACCGAACCGAACCACGCACACCCCTAAATGAAACCCTAATATAAATTAGTTAAAAGTGGTTGAAAAATAAAGATAGATTTATTGTTAAAAAAAAATTCTTGAATTCAACAAGTTAAGTTTATTAATAACTAGGTTAATACCCCGTGTGATACACGGGTTAAATAAAAGAATGTAATTAATAATCATTAATGAAAATATAAATTCTAATACGAAATATTATTAAAATTTTATATAATTTAATACTTTAAGGAAATAATTATATTATTTCTTTAAACACTGTTTTTTAAAGTTTACTTTTTTAAATATTTCATTTATAAAAAAATTTAAATATTTTATATTTTTTAATAATTTGATTTTTTTAAAAACTGTGTTTTTTAATATTAATATACTTTTAATGTATTGAAAAATCTTTTTT
This sequence comes from Mikania micrantha, assembly GCA_009363875.1. NCBI lineage: Eukaryota > Viridiplantae > Streptophyta > Magnoliopsida > Asterales > Asteraceae > Mikania > Mikania micrantha. The sequence goes on along the minus strand of CM018685.1, from coordinate 43,065,014 downwards.
ATTTTAAAAATGTATAAAAAATTTATTTAATAGGATAGAGAGGAGGGAAACCAAAGTTAAGGTGCTTAAGAAAGCATGACATGTGTCCTTAGAAACATTTATTTATTACTATAGATAGATTTAATTAGGGGTGTTCAAAACATCCGAAACTCGAAAAAACTCGAAATCCGAATCGTATCCGAAACCCGAAAAAACCTTTTTTGGAAATCTATTTTGGGTTTTTCGGGTCGGATAATATGATTTTAGATTCGGGCTAGGTCGGGTTTTGATATGCAAAAACTAGTTTTTTCGGGTTGGGTATCCGAATAACCCGAAAAAACAGTCTTATTCGGGTTGTTCTGATGCACGAATTCGAGTTTTCGGGTCGGATAATATATTTTGAATTTCTGGTCGGGTCGGGTTTCAGATAGACCAAAATAATTTTCAAACCCGAAAACCAGATTCGAAAAACCCGAATAACTCGTTATCCGACCCGATAAACACCCCTAATTTTAATTAATAATTTTACCCTCATAGTTAGTTATAAAACTATGTTTCATATTTGAGCTCATCTATTTTAGGTTACTCGATTTACCGTTACGATATAGACTGCCTTATTTACTAGATGTCTTGTCTCTTAGATGAGATATCTCGGGTTTAAACTTTGCATGAAGTACATTAATTTTGACAGAAATAAAATAAATTTACCATTTGAAAAAAGCGACTTATTGGATAAGAAAACAAACGCGTCTTGATCTAAACTTATCACTACATTAATCAACTTATAAAAAAGATTTCAAATTTATCAACTCGTATATCAAATGTAACATTGATGCTCGAAACAAAGAAACATTCTTATTGAAGTTATCATCTATTTCATTGGTCTCAAATTTAAAATGTTTAGATATGTTTTTCTATAATTAAATTTATGTGGTTACATGTAATGAAACGTGATGATTATATGAATAATTGTTTGTATATATTACATTGGGAAAGAAACTTATTGTTTTGAACAATAATTTAATCAAACATTATTAAATTAGAAAACTCATTTAGAACTATTATAAAATGTAATGTACTTCTATTTGTTCACATCAATTATTATCTTAAGCTGATCTAACTATGCTCAAAAACGAAAAACCTAAGAAAAATTTATAGTAAGTTGATGGGCAATTGTCTCCAAGGGATGTCATAATAGTATAGGTGCACATGCATATGTAAGTATATGCACATGTAATTGTCAATCTTATATAGTACTATCAATAGCTCTCTCTATCGGCTCCAAAGTGGTATGAAAATGTCAATGAAAACTATGTCCGGTAAAATAAGTGGGGTGGATAATAGGTCAGAACATGTACGAGTCATGATGAGTTTTAAACAAAATCAATTTGGGTCTAAATGAGTTGTTTTTAAAAAACATCAATTTAGTTCAAGTTGAAATAAGTTGTAACTAAACAAATAGTTTATTTAAATATTTTATTAATGATTTTCTCATCAAATATATTATTGATCATTCTTACCCATTTGAATCCGTTATATTCATATAGTTTTTAAGTTACTCATGTTGACTCATATTATGTTAAGGTTTATATGTCATAATGCAACTCATTTCAACTCAAAATACATTAATTTTTACCCAAATCCATCCATTTAACTTGTCATGGGTCAAGATTGTCAGGTCTAACGAAAACCTAATGTAATGTTATGTCACGAAAAATGTCCATGCAATACATATTAACAGCTCATAATGCATCATGTCACAAAAAGTTAAAACACAGATCATAAAATAAATACTTTGAACAAGCCTTCCTCTCGAGAAAAAGTATATAAATTGAGGCCACAAAACTCCCCTGAATTGGACTCCTTTAGCCACTTCAGAGAATCACAAGCAAACTCAATCACAAAAACCTATAGAATAATATATTAATATTGTTCTTTAACACAAAGTTTGATTCATTAGCTTTGAATACTAAACGAGGCTTTGGGTAAGATTTGACGGGTTGTGACGCGTGTAGCATGTTTTTAGTCATTTAATTCCCTCGTTTTAGGGAATTTAACCTTGTTTCATCACTTAGGTGGTGTTTGTTTTTTACAAAAAGCTCTTTTTGGTCTCTTCTGTCTGCGTCGTGCAGACCACGGGCAGAGGTTGGGGGCCGCAGAGTGTTTGTTTTTCAGAAGACGTTTAATTAAAAAATATCTGCCCAACCTCTTTTTGGAGCAGACTTGAACCAAACTCTTTTCCAAGCAGACGTTAACCTCTTCACGTTCAAATAAAGGCTCCCCAAGGCCCAAGCCCTTTCTCCCCGTTTTCTCCACAAGCGGCCGATTGGGGTTCCTCCTCCACGCCGCCGTGACACCTACTAAAGCCACCGCCGATCGTGACGGTTCCTCAAGCCACAGCCGCCGTGAGGGTTCCTCAAGCCACCGTCGCCGACACACCTACTCAAGGCACCGCCGATCGTGACGGTTCCTCAAGCCACCACCATCGTGAGTTCACTCCACCTCTTCACCGCCGACTCGGACCCTCGTTCCACCTCTCCTCCGCCACCTTAGACCCTCGTTTGCAGCTTCTGGGCAGAGATCGGTGGTGGCTGATGAGGTGGGTGATGGGGAGGTTAGGGTTTATGTTTGGGGTTGTTGGTGGGTATTCAGACAAAAGACAAACACTCTTTCCGCAAATGTTTTGTTCAGCTCTTCTGCTACAGATGTCTGCGGATATGATCCGCAGACTGTAGACCTTTTACCTCTTTAAAAACAAACACCACCTTAATTAATCCAATGTTTCCAATGGTCTTATGGTTCAATAATTTGGAGAATGAGGGACAGAGTCATAGATCTTGGGCTTCTTGAGGTCACAAGTTCTAATCCAAACTCTGATTAGTTTGACCACAGTGGTGAGTTTCCTCCTTCTGGGACGTGCCAACCAATCGACAGTTGTCGTTAAAAAAAAATAATCCCACGTTACTTCACCCACTCATCTCGTATTCAATCTTTGGGCCAGAATCAATGCAACTCACACAACACATACACTCATGACCTTCAAAACCCTACACAAATCAAGCATACCCATGGCTTCCTTCCAATCTCGTACACATATTTTCTTGACCATGCACACGCACACGCACAGGCACACGCATATGAATACTTACTACCACACACACACGGTTATAGATTCATGGCACACCCATGCTAGGCCCTAACCCACACGAAAACCCGAACCGAATCCTGTTCCTTTTAAATCGTAACTACTGAAAGCGAACCGTATCTTTAATCGAGTGATCAGAACTTCAACCGGTTCAGATGTCTGCAACGCGGGCGCAACCGGTGTCTTAAATCATAAGGATTGGAACGACTTAACTCGGTTTCGTGAACAGTGTCTCCTTCTTGATCTGTCCCCTGGCCGTAGAACAAGGTTTCATTTCGTTGCTAATGTTTGTTAACCATTTATAAATTTTTAGATCATGATTAGATTACTTTAGGTGTGTGTGATTGTTTAACGTGTTATGAGTAACACGATATAATACAAGTTCAAATTTTGGTAAAACTTTAAACATTTGTACCACATATCGTTTATAGGTTACCAAATTACGTTCATATGCTTGACCAAGATACCATATCTTAAAAACTCCTTGTGTGTGTTATAAATTTTTAAACTTTGAGGCTATATAAATAATTTATGGAACTTAGAGAAAAAAAAAAAGTAAAATACTAACAAATTAAATGGACCATCTCGACAATATGCTCTTAGATCTATAATCAGTGGTTAACTGAGATCAAGTTAGTAGAATAATATTTCAGTCATGATCATATTTGTTAACTTTTTTATATCCCCTCAACTTTTTTAAACGTTCATAACTTTTGTATAACACATTATGTTTTAAAAATAATTACAACATAAAAAAATGTTTTTTATCTTTAAAAAGAGTATAATATTTAAAGATAAAATAATAGTTTTCATGTTGTAAACTTTTTTAAGAAAATGTGTCATATATGAAAGTATTCATAAGGGTGTAAACAAGCCGAGCCGATCCCGAGCTCGTTAAAATCGAGCTCGGCTCGTTAAAAAAATTTTAGGCTTGAGCTCGGCTCGGCTTGTTTAGATTTTATTTATTTAATTTATTTACTTCAATTACTAATTTAATTATATTTGTAATTATATTTGTAATTATATTTTCTAAATTTAACGTAAAATATTTGATTTAAATATATTTATCATAATTTTATATATATAAATAAACACTTAATATAATAAATAAAAATTATATAAACAAAGAGATCGTAAAGGCTTGCGAGCCGGCTCGAGCTCGATATGTAAAGCTCGAGCTCGGGCTCGATAACTAAATGAGTCACATTTTTGGGCTCGAGCTCGGGCTCGGGCTCGGGCTCGTTAAGGCTCGGCTCATTCGAGCTTTTTACCAATCTGATCCCAAGTATTTCACGAGCTGCTTTGGTTCGATTACATCCCTAGGTACTCATCATTTAAAATATTATTTTTACAACTTAATCTTAACAATTAGTTATAAATCTAGTTATATATATCTTATATAATAAATCAATGTTTTTGTTTGCCACATGTCATGCAATGTAGCATGTTTCATTTTTGTTTCTCTCCTAAAACTTGGAGCATTAAAACACTTACAAACACTCATTTACTAATAGTGATAATTAATAAATTTGACAAATTAATTACTTTAACTTATTTTCTTATATTTAATAAATCATGTATACAAATAAATAATTAAGTCATGAATATCTTACACTTTCAATGTCGAAATTTAATAATATGTTTATAGAGTATATGGAAAAAAGCAAATAACTAAACAAAATAAAATAAAATAAAATAGATACATTATAAAACAAATTGCAAGCTATACAAATAATGATTTTATTTACTTTTTTTGAACAGCAACAACCGAGCGTAACATCGTGGCATATGCACCACGCCAGCAGGCTTCGGAAGACCCCTTCCTCAAGGGAGTGATGGCCCGTTTTACCGAGCGTCATTCTCGGAAGAGCTGCGCCTGATGCGCAGAAACCAGCTTATTTTTGCTGTAAAAACTGCGCCTCCCATCGGTTCAGAACCCGAGATTAAGATAAAGATTCATCCCCTCACCTGGTATCCATCAAAGTGCCTCAAGTGGGAGTAAAACCCTTGACCTTCACATCGGAAGGCGAGTCTTCTACCACTAGGACAACTTATCTGGATAATAATGATTTTATTAAAAATAAGAATATTAAAACCCGAATTATTTCATGTATATTCATATATTTTTATAACAAAATAAAATAAAATAGATATATTATAAAACAAATCGTAAACTATACAAATAATGATTTTATTAATAATAAGAATATTAAAAACCTAAATTATTTCATGTATGTTCATACATTTTTGTATTTTAACTTACTATTTTCATTAAATAATATAAAATTTTAAATCTTTTCATTTTTAGGTAAGTTACAAAAATTAAGGACTAATTTATATATTTTACAAATTATGGTATAATTATAATTAATAAAAGTTAATTCTTTTTATGTATAGTAATATTATTAAATGTTAGTATATAAATATTTTTACTTATTCAGCTAATTATGTAATAAAATATGAAAATTAACTTTAATATTCATATATTTTATTATTATTTTTTTGACAACAACTTATTTTAAATTGTTATTATCTGTTTATAACTCTTAATTTAAAAAATATAAATAATTAGCAACATTTATTATCATTGTAGTCATTTAGTTTTTGTTTTTAAATGTGTTTTCATTATTTAATTATCGATATCCATTATTTAATCATGCATTGTGAATTATAGATATGAAAAATAATTCATATATTATTAAGTAAATGAAGTTAATATGCAGTTAGTTTTAAAGTTTTTATTTAAACTTCTTTTTTTTTATCTAAACTTCTATTTAGGTCTCTTACTATCATTAACTTCAAATTATGTTCATTAAAATATTCAATAATATGAATAATAATAATAATAGTAATTATTCTCCATAAATTATTTTTAAATATTTTAAAATATTTACCTTGATAGGATGATTTGAATGTTAAAATACAATATGTATAATTATAAAAAAAATCAAGTGTAATTCTTATTTTTTTTATAGACATAAATTTTTTATTAAAAAGTATATAACTTTTTGAATATTAAACTCGTGTAACATACGTGATTTAACCTAGTTTATTAATATAACCGAGTTCTATATGTTTAACTATAAAATATGATTGTAGCATAGAATAGGGCTCGTTTCCATTTTTAAATTATATTTATTAATATAACCGAGCTAGATCTATATTCCTGCATGTGTAATGGAGATGGTTGTTTATAGTTAATTAGTTGATGTCTCTAACCAATGTTTTCAGAACCGGACCGGACATCAAACCGGTCTCCTTACCGGTCAGAGGTCCGACTGGTCGGAAGAACCGGATGATTTTATAAACATTTTATAAATATATATATATATATATAATCAAAAAAATATAAAAAAAATTAAAAAAAATTAAAAATTAAAAATTAAAAAAAAACCGGTTCAATCACCGGCCCGACCGGCCGGTCCACCCAAAAACGGTTTCGAAGCTAGAACCGGCCAGTTCACCCCTCCGAATCCCGGTCCGACCGGCCTGTCCGGTCCGGGTTTGAAAACACTGTCTCTAACTCTCTAAGGCTAATAAAAAATTGATATGATTGAATGACTTTGTTATAATAAGAAATATAAGTCCATGTTCTTTGTTTTAATAAATATATAAGAAAAGTGATAAAACAATTTGTCAGAGAGTTGGTGAACCATTGATCGTTCTTTATACATATAATAATGCAAAAAAATAATGCCAACATCAAACCTAAAGTCTTCATAGTAACCTTAAACTTCTACTTGATTGATGAGAAGGCAGAGGACATTCACTACATATCAAATGGTTTTACGATATACACTCTACAAATCCACAAATAATTAAAAAATTTTCTAAATAAATAAATAAATATATATATATATAGGGGAAGGTTCTATTGTTAACCCTTCCTTATAGCGTTAACCGCTTAACCCTATCGTTTTTTGCCCGAATCTTAGTTTTTTTCATGGTTTTATTATACATAAATAGGAGGGTTTCTTTTTTGTGTTTTGCTAATTCATCACCGTTTGGAAGTTATAGTAAGTGTAAGTTACTTACACTTACTTACAATCCTATCATATGTAAGCAAATGTAAGTAAGTGTAAGTAACTTACACTTACTATAACTTCCAAACGGTAATGAATTAGCAAAAACACAAAAAAGAAACCCCCCTATTTATGTATAATAAAAACCATGAAAAAAAAACTAAGATTCGGGCAAAAAACGCTAGGGTTAAGCGGTTAACGCTATAAGGGAGGGTTAACATTTGAACCTCTCCCTATATATATATATATATATATATTAAAAACCCCTTTGAGTTAAGAAAACTCTATGTAAAAAAGTTTTTTTTAATTTTTTTTTATAGTTTTGTAACATTATTAGGATCATTTTTATAAAAAAAATATAAAAAAGGCATCGACCTAGCTATTTTTTTTTAAAAAAATTTGTAAGCGATGTAGCATAGAGTACATCTGTGTTACATCGTTTACAAATTATTATTATTTTTAAACTATGGTTGGCTTTTTTTTCATTTTTTTTAATAAAATTGACCCTAATGATATTATAAAACTGTAAAAAAAAAACTTTTTTACATTGTTTTTTTCAAAGTTTTGAAAGTTTTCTCAACTAAAGGGGGTTTTCAAAATATCCATCTCCTATGTGTGTGTGTGTGTGTATATAGGGATTGTATCATGTGAAACCCGATCTTAGAGAGAAAACTCTTAAACATATATGGGATGGACTCCCTATTTGGAATCTTGAAAAATAATATGTGATATACATTAAAGTTGAATAAAAAATTGGAGTTTGTATAAACAAATCAATTTTAATTTGATTTAATAAGAATCACATGTTTATTTTCAAGATTCAGATGAAGGGACATGATAGAATTTAAGGGTGTTCTTTCTAAGAACGAGTTTTCATATGATACAAACCATATATATAGGACGGAAATCAGTTGTTAACTCACCTTAATTTTAGTAACCTAAGTAACTCCGACAAGATCACTTTAAACCTTGGGGGTATTTTATGACATTTATAATATATGTATAAAACTATCTTTTTTATGTGTATGCGATAATCTACAAGCATTTAAAATTTAAAACAAGTGTCAATTTCTATGACATTGTAAATATTTATTTACCAGTGATGTCAACTTTTACTTACGTAAGATCTTAAACAAAAATGAATGTAGGTAACTTTTTTTACTTAATCATTTAATATATAGATTGGGGGACGCATTATGAAAGCGAAATATGATTGAAATTCATTTCAACGATAAATATATTCTACTTTAGTCTAAAACTACCACTGAATAAAAAACCTCTTGTAGAGTTTGAACTATGACATTATATCTAAGAGGTAAAACCTCTACCAAATTCGGTAATTTAACGTTTACTATTATAGTAACATTTTGATTCACTGGCCTCAAAACATTTAACAAAGAAAACAACTCAAACTTAATAATTTACTAGTAAAATTTATTGAAATTATAACATCTCACTTGTTCACAACTACTAGCCTCGATGAACCCAAAATATTCAATTTAAATATAACCAATAATAAAAATATAAAAACTAAGGGCACTTGTCTCTGCCCTTGGGGTTCTTGAGATCACGGTAACAAGGGCACTCGGCTTTATCAGCATACGGACCCGACGGCACGCAGCCCTTACATTTCCCGCAGCAGATCCCGCAATACTTGAGACACCGGTCCTTCCAGCCCGATCTCGAACATCGATTCGTGCATTTTTTATCGCATCCGAGCGTATCTGTTTATTCATTTCAACACCAAATATAATCAAATTCAACATCTGCATTTGCATTTGCTAGAGACAGCGGTGCATAAAATACCGGTTTGTGACCCAAACCGACCACCCGAACCGAAGCTGGTTATGTTCCAAACTAGTTACAACCGTCACTTTGACACCAGTTTTTGAACCCTCATGCAATGTTTTCAGATTCGGAACGGACATCGATCTGGACGCCTTACTGGTTACTAATCGGACCAGTTGGACCGGATTTAAAACCGGATAACATAATAAATATATGAAAATTCCAAAAAAATTATAAAATTATAAAAACGCATTAAGCATAATTAATGTTTAAACAAACATAATCATGTGTAAAAAAACACAAGGTTTGATTTTAATGTTTAATTCCTTAGATTTTAGCTAAAAAAAACTTGAAATCCAGTTCGATCAGTGAACCAATTCTCGGTCCGGCTGGTTCCCTTGAGGGCGGTTTACATGTTGTTTTTGGGCCGGCCGACCCCAGTTCCCAGTCCGGATGTCCGGTCCGGTCTGAAAACACTGCCCTCCCTCGTGCCCAAACCAATTTAGGCCGAACAAGTTAAAAATAGTAACATAAAAATCACGTTAATACCAAAACCAAATTTAACGTTTTTATCATATATACACAGTCCATTATTTTATTTGTAAATTTCATAGTTTTTATTATCGATCTAAATTTGAAGAATGGTTTTTAAAAATGACATTCAGAAAATTGTCTTGAACTTGTATTTTGCTTTATTCAAAATGATTGAGCCACACCTCGTTAAAAAACCTAGTTGATAAACAAGGTCTTCTTAGAGGATACGTAGATTGCGTGACTAAGGACGGACCTTTTAAAGGGTCCGAGGTACAAATATAATAAATCATGTGTAGATTAGAGATGGATTCGCAAGACAAGTAAGAGAGAGTTGTATAATTTTAATATTTGTACTGTATTTTAAAGACATTGGAAACACAAGATTTATTTATTATTTTCACAATTATATATGATCAATTTTCGTACATGTAAGATCATGTTTTTAGTGTTCGCATAGGGCATCTGAAATCTTTAAGGAGACCCAGTTGACAATGGCAAAGATTTATGGATTGATTACCTGAGGCTGGTGCTGGTGCTGGGGCCGGGTAGCCAAAGACGGTGGTGGTGGCGGAGGAGAGGAGGAGGAATGTGGCTATCAGAAGAGCTGCAATTCTTAGTTGCTTCATAGTGTTTGATTGTGTTGATAGCAATCGGAGAGTAGCAATTTTATAGTGGTGATGCATGTGAAGATCCCACTCTATCACATGCTTGTATTAAATTGGGATTTGACCATGTACTACCTAAGACAATCAATGCACCGACATTTATAACCAAAGAGCTTGTATCTTAATGGTTACCCCTTTGACTTCTTAACAAGAGGTATTGGGTCTAAATCCAGATCGAGTTATATTTTTGCTGAGTTAAGATTAGGAGGTTCGCGTAGTTGTGTGGTGTCTCCTAGGGTAGACTCGGTGTACGTCTCAGAGCATCAAATCTGAGGGGACGGTTGAAACTTCGTCTTAGGTTTCGTCGTACCAAACTATTCAAAAAAATTACTGGCATTTATATGTGTAATTATTCATGCATAGCTTTTAATGGAAGTGAGTAAAGGTATCCTCTTGTCTTGAATGTACTCTTTCTTGTTAAAGAAGAGCATAGTGGTAGTTATTTGACTTTTTTTATAAGAAGTATTGGGTTCGAGTCTCACCTATATCAAATATTGTTCTGGGTTAAGTCAAAGAGTTATTCTAATTGTAGGTTCCCTACGAAGCGGGTGGGTCAGGTCATTACGCTCTGTTTTTTGGGTGGTAGGAAAGGGCGAAGCTTTATAGGGGCAAGTGGGTGACAGACCCTCTCTTTTTCCGTCCGTAGTGTTAATTTTTTGTCCGAAATGTTATTTTTAGTTAAAAATAATGGTTTTGCCCCACTCGCTTCAAAAAATTAACATATGTTCTGCGTTTCAAAATTTTTCGTCCCCTTTCACTTCGCTCAAGCTCCGCCACTAGTGGTAGGATGATCTCAAGTGACCAGGTATTTGCTGAATTATTTTAGTTAATTACATGGGAAGAGAATTGGAATTAAGATTAAAAAATTACCCAAATGGTTGAATTGTATGAGAGCGAGTTACACGGAAGGCATTTACCTTGCTAGTCGTTAACTATTTTTTATTAAGTGTACATAAAATGATTAAACTATTCTTTAACTTCAAAAAAATAAAAATGCAAATAGGAAGTATTATTTAATTATAATACAACTCTCTCTCATATTTGAAGTTAACCTAACATAACATGTGATAAATATAAAAAGAAGAAAAATAATAATTACAAAGAAAAAAATATAGAATTATTATTTGTATAAATATAAAAAGATATGAAAATGAGGTTGTCGAAAATTAAAAAAAATAAATAAATAAATAAATTTATAAAATAGTAATTATATTTAAATTATTAACACACATAATAAGTAAGAATAATAACGTAGTGTTAATAATGATACCTTCACCAGGTACATTATGAGTAGCAAAGGTAAATGCAGTTGGCAAACACCTTACATTATTTATCTCATTGATTAATTTGAATAATTTATGTTCAAACATTACAACCTGTCTTGGTTTCTATATTTACAAATTACAACCTGTAACGCATCTTTTTGCGTACGAAATAACTCTCACCATATTTTTGGGTCAGCTCACCGCGTTTTGTTTTTCAGATGGAAAATTGATCTATTTATGAAGATAATACTAGATAGGAGTGTAACGAATCAAGCCGGCTCATTAAATACTTAGAATCGGATCAATAAAAAGCTCCAACAAACTCGAGCCTAAACAAGCTCAAGCCTGAGCTCAAGCCCAAAAATATGGCATGTTTAGTTATCGAGTCTGAGCCCAAGCCTTACATATTGAGTTTGAGCTAGCTCGCCAGCCTAAACAAGCTTTTTATTTATATAAGTTTTACTTATTATATAAGTGTATATTTAAAAAATTAATTATTTTTATATCTAAAATTATGATAAATATATTTAAATAATATATTTTATGTTAAATTTAGAAAGTATAATTATAAATATATATTAAATTAGTAATTAAAATAAATAAATTGAAGAATTAAAAAATAAACGAGCCGAGCCGAGCCGAGCTCGAGCCTTGAAAATAAAGCTCTTAACGAGCTGAGCTCAAGCTCAAGCCATATTTAGTCAAAACGAGTCGAGCTCGAGCCTTAACAAGCTCGAGATAGCTTGGCTCGTTTACACCCCTAATCTCATATGTTGGACATTTGTTGTCAACAGTGGCAGAGCTTGGTCGGCGTGAGAGGGGGCGGAAATTTATGAAACCCAGAATACGTGTTAATTTTTTGAATCGAGTGGGGACGAAACCATTATTTTTAAATAAAAATAACATTTCGGTCGGAAAATTAAAATTCGGACGGAAAAAAAAGGGGCGCCCAATAAAGCTTCGCCAATGGTTGTCAAGAAAAAGATAAAAAATCACTCAGTTCACTCGCACACAGCATTCACTCGTAGATTCACATTAATATCTCTCTGTGTATTTTTATTTTTAAAATTTAGATATTTATTTTATTTTTTTTATTTATGTCAAAATTTTTATCTTCAGTTCTATTACCAAAATTTAGAATTTATAAATAGTGGTTCTTTAAATAAGAAAATCTATTATTTATCATCTAATTTTTTTGTTAATAATTGACAGAATAAAATAATAAAATTGTTTGTGGGTAGGATAAAAAAATAGGAAAACTCAGGGAATCTTCTAATAACCAAAGAATTTGTAACTCGTGTTATTTCCTTATTTAAAAAACATGACATATTTTTCTAAAGAAAGCGATTAATTTATCAACTTTAATTTATATGTCGACTTGTTATATGTCGCTTTTATCAATTTTCATATTAACCTATTGATGGTGAAGTGAATGTGTGTTCTTGGTCCGGTTTTTAACAGCTTTCATACCTCGAACCGAATCCTGAAGTTCAGTTTTTATGCTTATTATATCTGCAATTATGGGTTAAAATCTAAGAAACCTAATCAAATGCTTTAATCATGAACATGAATAATACATCAAAAGCAAAATTAAATTGTAGGAATCAGTAATTTAGAAGATAACGATGACATTATTAATTTCTTTGTTTTTTATTATGCCACAAAGATTGATGGAGATCTTTGAGAGAAAACATGGTGTTTTTTATTCTCTGTAATTGTTGTGTGCATCTAAGACAAATATTAACACTAATTATACTTATCATTACTTCTGGAGATACAATCTTCAGCCAAATCAAAAGAAATGAGTTTTGGTACACAATTATTGTATAATATGTTGAAATGTGTAACATCATAACATATAATGAGTTGAGATGTGTAACATTTTAATACAATATGGGTCAAGATGAGTAACCTAAAAACTATGTAAATGTAAAAGATTCAAACATTCAAAAATGATTAATAACATGTTTGATGAGAAAATAACTAAAATTATCCTAATTGACTATTTGTTTACTTTCTATACATTTTGACTTAAACCAAATTGATGTTTCTTAAAAGCAATCAATTTTGACCCAAACTAATTTTGCTTAAAATCCGTTTTAACTCGCAATCATGCTGATCCAAATCGGTTTTGACCCGCTATCCAACCCGATCCAACCTACCCATTTTGTCAGGTACTCAGGCTTAATTAGTTCCATCAAAGAATCTGTGTATAAGTATAGGGATTATATAACTCATTATGCCAGGTAGATGCCATTTAAGTGATACTCCAACATTTTAAGCTCTATAAATCAAAACCAAAAAACTGTTGTAAGATATAAATACAACCAAACTTAATCTTACAAAACGTTTCGTTTAACAGCTTAAACTTGATTAATAAATGTTCAAATAAAACAACAATAACATCTTATAAATGCAAACTAGAAATAATAATCTATCAAATATGTATATTGATTAAATACTGTAGTTGAACATTACGTAAATACGAAGTTTATGATTATTAATCTTTGATCAAATGACATCAATATGGTCCATTAATAAGGTATTGTAAAAAAAAAAAACTCTTATTTATTGACGTCAGGGCGACCTTAGAATTGAGGTGTCCAAGGTGAGCATGAAAAAAAAAGAGCCATAGCGATTAGCAAATGCAAATATTAAAGCATGGTGTTTAAAAAATTGAAAACCAAATCGTGTTCGTAACTGAAAAACCAAATTCCAAATTTGGTTTCCAAATCCAGTTCCTAATCGTCTAAATTTCGGTTGGTTATCGGTTCCATTTTTTTAATTCGGATTATTCGGTAACCGATTAAACCTAATTTAGATATAAATTTATAATTTTATTAATACTATACAAGGTGGAATTCAATTTATTTGATTTTTAACCAGTTAATTTGGTTTATAATATGTTTATTTGGTAGAATTAAGTTTTTAACCTGTTTATTTGGTTTTAATCGGTTTATTCTATATTAACCAAAACCGAGCCGAACCATTTTCCGAATTCGATTCGGTTTTCGGATAGGAAAAAAATTGAAAATAGATTAAACCGAACCAATGAACCCTCTAGTTTAAAAGACATGAAAGTAATTTTCTTACTTTAAAGAGAATTACATTTTGTATCTCTTAAATCATGAATTTATAAATAGTTTTTTTAATCATCTCCAACTTGTTGGTTCTCGTTTGAATGAATAAATGAGCCGGAAACGAAGGTCGGGTTTGCCCTTCAATCAGGCTGCCCCTGATTGATGTGTTTGAATGTGAAGTACCAGGAGAAAGAAAACATTATATAATAACCCTACCTTTATCACATAATATTCATCAAAACTAAAGTCATCTAAAAGAAAGAAAAAATAAATTAAGATCGTCGTTTTATCATTATCAAAAAATATTTATGTTCGATATGTTTTATCAATTATTTTCATTATATAATTGAATTGATCAAAATATTCGCTTATAATGTTGATCTGCAACATGAAATCCTCAACGTGTACGGAGTTATGATATTTATGTTGATCAAATCACGCAAGTCAGATTTTACAAAGGGATTCGTTATTGTCACACTCAACTTTTTTATTTTAACACCCACACCGACCTATACATCTCATATAGGTCTATACGCGACGTATAGGCCTGTACGTCTCGTATAGGAGTCCAATCATTAGCACTGACACCCAATGATTGGTCACGTATAGAGTCGTGTATATGTCTATACGTCTCGTATAGAAGTTCAATTATTAACACTGACAAATTTTAACATCCAATGATCGTATAGATCTATACGAGACGTATAAGGTGGGATGCGTGACGTGGGTGTGAGAATCACAGCCTTTGCAAATCAATGAAGTTGGAAATTAATAATTCACGTTTCTTTATTTTCGAACAAATTTGATGGAGCTGAAAATAAAATTAGATATGATTTAACCAAATAAGTGCAATATAAGTTTATTCAGTTGAATGATTCTAAACTAAAGGTTTACATCAATTGTGATTAATTTGAAACTAAAAGAAGTCTAGAAAATCAATTTTAGCAATAGAGTAAACTAGTGATATTCATTAAAAGTTATTGAAATGAGAGCTTCGCCGTTTAAAAAAAATATATTATAGTTCTTATCTTCAAAGTAATTAACATCTATCTATATTTTATATCAATCATGATGATACATTTTTATAAAGAAAATAAAATAAAATAAAATCGAACTATTCATGTGTAAACAATTTTTGAGATTTCAAGTTAGGGGTTGTTTGGTATTAAGATGCTACCTTTTAATGGTTTATAATCTCTTAATAGTTACTAGGTTATTAATTAAAATGTTACATCTTAATGTTATATCTTAACTATTCAGATTTAAGGTTATATTTTAACCATTAAAGTAGTACGATCCATTAAAATGTATTTTTTTAATAATCATTAAGATAGTACCAGATTAGTAAAAAATCATTCGTTCAATGTGTCATTTACGTAATCAATTTGCTGAATTAAAATGTCATCAAAATCAACTCATACGTTAACTCCTTTCTTGCTGCAAATCTTCAAATGAATTTAGACGATTTTCGTATACTGTATTTTTTTTCAAAATATATATTTTTAGTATTTTCATAATCATACTTTTAAAGAATTTAAATTTTGCCTAGTGTGTGATTCACTTAGTGCTTAAAATTTGTGTTCTCTTATTTTGATGACACATAAATTACCTTATGGTATATAATAATCATGTATATTTTCATTAGAACCTAACTTAAGAGATTAAATTACATAAATAAAACTATTGTTTAAAAAACTAGTTTTAAGGATGTGTTCAATGATTATGCTTTAATGTTGTTTATATTTCAACGTCTTAGGTTTGGATGACTTGAATGGTCAAACCAAAGAAAAAGTTATTCACGTCAATTAATCATAAATTAATGTAATATGCATTATTGAATAATGAACCTAACGACTTTTCATAAAATATTTTCCTAATATGCAAGAAATTTCATTTCCAATTAAAAAAATTATGTTTTTTTTTCTTGTGCCTTAATATACATTTTAACATGTTAATAAAACTAGAATATTGGTAATATTTAAGTAAAATCAATGTTCAAGCACAACTATATTTTAATTTGCTCATAATATATATGAGTGTTGGTTTAATCCAAAACAAAGACATTTAAATAGAATGCTACTCTTTTAAAACAAAACTGCCATTTAAGTAAAGCCTTATTTAGTCAATTGTTTTGGTATTATACATGCCCCATTTGCGGTGAACACATATAATACATATATGTGTGGGCCCTCAAGGGCCAAAGTAAAATTGCACTAATTTTAACGTTATTTTACTTATTTTGTGAAAATAACATTAAAAGTATTAGAATGACTAACTTCAAACGACAACTTTGAGCCGGAGACTCCTTCGAAGCAGTCTCTCTATCCTTCCCCCAAACCCTACTGAAAAATGAGAATATACTGGGTATATTTGTTTGTTTTAGTATTATACATTTTCAATATATTAATTTTTTGTTTGCTTTGTTTGATTGCTCATGATTTAGTTCACTTTAAATCTTTTTAATATCTCACTTCTGTCAATAATTTAACATCTAATTTTACTCTTTACTTTAGGAATTAAAACTTTGACTATGGCAAACTTTACCTCATGGAGGACATCAATGTTTTCCAAATACACAAATCCTCCAGGCAAAGGGTAGGTCTTTGACTCGACCCGACTCGTTGTGAGCTTCTTCTATCGCCCAGAGCCGCTTGTTACAAAATTGCATACCGATCATCTTTGCAGACTGCTTCAATATTGCAAGTATAGGTATATTTCATATTTCTCTTTCAAACGATAAATAAACAAACAGTATTCCAGTTTTTGACCATTGGAGTCAAAACTGTAAACAACCAAAAGCCGACTAGTGAACCAGACCACCATTTTCACAGGGCCGTGCTTCATGAGCCGTATCATCAAGCTCAATCTTTGATAATTACATACACCCCCTGCTAGCACCTACAAAAGATAAAAACTATATGCTACACCGGTTTATCTAAATTACTTGATACCCATTTCAAGACCATGGGGTTTAAGGTTTATTGTATGAACAAAATATGGTGTAAGCAGCTACCGTGCAAGATCATGGAGAAAAATCAGCATTATCAGAATTGAAAGTGAAAACATCGAGTGGGGAGGCAGTGATATCATCTTGGAATTTACCGCTACTATTGGGCCATCCTTGACTGTAATCAAGGTAAACAACCACCACGGATATATCATCGTGAAAATGGCGCCTCACCCCCTTTTCAATTTTCTTGATATCATCATATCTCATCTCTCTTTTCTTTGCTGCCACTTCAATTGCAGCCCGTATTAACCTCTTTGCTATTCCCTGAAATCAATCAAAGTCATTAACATCACTTGTATTAGAAAGACAACAAATTTCACCAATTTGTTTATTAATGGATCAGTATTTGGGTTAAGTTTGATCTTTAACAGGCAAGTGGTAGAAATGTAGCTAAAAACTGTTAGTTGTAATCTTGAAATGGGTCGATTTTGAAGAACTTGAATGTCGAAAGGTTAATTCAAAAGAGTTTTATTGGTTGGTATTTAATTAATAGCTTGAATGTTAAGAATTATCCAGTTTGAGTAAATTAGTAAGATAAAACGTTTTGAGATAAAGATCGGAGTTAGTATTAGATTAAAGCTGACAACAATATTTGAGTAGTCGGTGACTTGTTTTGCAAGAGTTAAATTATAAAAAATAGGGATTAGGGGTTGTTTTGTATGTGTCAAGTGGGTTATTGTTTTGTACATGTCAAGTTTTATAAGAAACAAGAAAGAGTCGATTGATTGTTGAGATCAAATTTAGTGTTCGTACTTCGTACTATTGGGCTTGATTTCCAACAAATATAAAACTGGTTGAACATATCTATCGAGTCAAGATTCGTCCAACATGATTATAGTAACATATTTGTTTTTGTAATCATATTTGAAATACCAACTATTAACCAAAGAAATTAAATTTATAGACAAGATCGTCTTGACTCAACCCCACCCAGCTCGTTTCAACCTGCACAAAAAGTTAGCCATTTTGACCCAAATCTGTTTTGACTCATTACTCACTCTGCCAATGACCCCACCTCTGCTTGTTATTATCCGAATCCTTATAGAAGAAATAAAACTTACATTTCTTGGATTTTTGTAAACGATTTCAACAACGGCCTCATCACTGAGTTGTTCCCACAGGCCATCTGAAGCAAAAATTACGAACAGGTCTTGTGGTTTCAACTTGTGGGTCAATATAGATGGTTCTGCTGACATCACAGCCCTTTTTAAAGGTATAGGAGATGCATATTGCTGGAAGAGAGGATTCCTGTTAAACTCGGGTTTCTTCAAGTAGACATCACCAATTGATCTAGAAACCTAATTACAATTCACAAAAGACATTGTAAGAAACATTAAATGATATAACAGTTAAAATGAATCTATATATCAAATAAATAAGTAAATATTTATGCCACGTGTCACAAATATGAGGTCCCAAGATATCTTTTCACACTTCTCTTATTTAGTCCCTTCATATCCTATTTCTTCCCCATTTGATAATTAGTATTGCTTTTATTTAACTCTCTTTCTTATTTCACCCCTTTACTATTATATATTTTCTTTATTCAAGTTATGTAATACATAGGTTGCTAACCTACTTATAAATCAAAGCAAAATAAGCAAAAAACAGGAATACTATATATTAATACCTGAATAATGCCCTTTAACCTCCAGACCCCACGATGAAGCACTACAATATGTGAATCATCCGGATGAAGGGCTTTGATCTCCTTTCTAACCTCCTCAACACCAACATTATGGTCAGTTGATAATCGTTCAGCCACAACACTTGAGGAATGTACCATTCTGCCACCTGATGCTTGCCGACCAAGCACAGCCCTTGAATCACCAAGATTTGCCACAAAAAGAGTACCATTTGAGATTAAACCAACAAGACAGCACGAACCTACTGATACAAGTTGAGGTCTATCCAACCAGGAGTCTTTCACCAAATTCAAGAAATCTGTTTCAGTTGCATTAAATGCTTTCTCTATTACACGTTTGGATAATCCACCATGTTCATCAGCAAATCCTGAGATATTAAAGATCATCGTCATGCAATTCACATACACAATTCATAAATTCTGAAAATTTTGCTAAGAGGCTGGTAGTCTGTTATATCTTCCTTGGTTATTAAAAAGCACGAAACGCACTGAGGCAGTAGGATCCCAACCCAAGAGACGAGGTGCAAAGTGCATTTCTTTTTATATGCAAGGTGTACATAAGTAAAATTTTGTTGTATATTTCTCATGGGTTTCTAACATCACTAGAACAAAATTTAGACGAAATAAGCTTTCTATAGTTAATATATAGATAACCTATATATACAATTAAAAAACTTTCATGTACAACAACCTCGTGCATAAAACCTGCTACTGACAAGAGGCACACCTCAAGATTGTGCTTCCTCCTAGCTCGCCTTTTGTATGCAACGCACTTTTTCTAGTGATGACAGTATTGGGTGCTGGTCCAATATAGTCATCACTCGAAACCCATTTTGACATCATCCAGTAAGCAATTTTCTCCTTTATATTAGGGTTTTCTTGCATATAGCTCAACACAAAGAACTAGTCCTTTTTTACCTATAAACCCTACATTAATTGGTGAAGCTCTTGACTCTTCAAGGGCCGGTTCCCCCCCCCCCCCCCCCCTTCCGTCCATAATGTTAATTTTTCGGCGGAAATGTTATTTTTAGTTAAAAATAGTGGTATCCCCTCTCTTCAAAAAATTAACATGTATTTTGGGTCCCGTAAATTTCCGGCCCCTCTCAATAAGCTCTAAGCTCCATCACTGCCTACTTTAATCAGTAATCACCTGTACAACCCACATGACTTACAATGGTTTTGATCATTAGCATATTTTGCAGTTGATTTTTTGCCACTATTATTAACCTGTAGACACATTTTATAATGATTCATATTAAACATTTTGATCAAAATCAATCAAAGTTTTTACCCATTATATCCCTAAAATATCTAGCTCCCACTCTTGCGATGATTTTAGTACTCCTAAGCAGGTTAATCTAGTGATTGCAAAGAATTTGAAGCAATTTAGTTTATTGATCTGATACTGTGAAGTTCCACCATATATTGGCCGATCGGATCAAAAATCACTATTTTGTACTGACGTCTCTCAGGTCTATTAACAGATTTCAGACAAAATTTCCTGCCATCAGACTACCGAAAAGCCGAAAAACACACAGACACACAACAAAAAAATAATAATTCTATAAACTAAAAATGGATTGAAATTAGGGTTTATAAAAAGTAAATTACTCTGTATGTAACCAAAGAGGTGATTTGTGATGAATCGAGACGCTTCAGGACCACCATGACCGTCGTAAACACCGACGTAAGTCGCGGAAGGTGAAGTCAACACTTGAGCTTGATCTTCTAGCGATGAATTCGCCTGAACAACGGCAATGGAGTATTCACCGGAGCTGTGTGGCTTCAAATCAACGTTCCATAAAAGTCCGTCGTCGGCACCACCGCCGAAACACCGCTCCAGCGGCTTGTAACACGACTCCAACATCGAAGATCAACCACCTTTCTCTCTCTAGAAATACTCTCTCTCTCTCTCTCTCTCACACACAGAGACCCAAGTTTTTAGAGAGAGTGAGAAGGAATTGACGAATGTCGTTGTAGTTGTTGGTTGGTTGGTTGGATTTGATTATTTTCTTGCAGCATAAAACACATAAAAGAAGATGTGAACTTGGAGATAAAGCAAATGGTATTTCTTTTAAGTTTTATACTTTGTTTTAAGCAATGGATTACCTTTCGCGTTGCGACGGTAATCAGTATAATCTCGTATATTTAAACACAGATTGTCACAAATGTCAGTATGTCGTAAACCTTAAAGTATATCTTGACGTATATCGTCACTTCACCGTAATGCCCAATATAAAAACAGAAAAGAAAAACCGTTCATATTGTTTTTTAAATGAGTAATTACGGTTTTAGCCTTTGTGGTTTAAGTGTTTTAAGTATTTCGACTCAAAATAGAATCTTATATCAATTCAGCCCCCTGTGGTTTAGGCAATTATCGGTTTTGACCCCTAAAACTTAATTATTATAACAGTTTTTGCCCAAAATCTAAACGTTGTTGGAGGCCAAAAAAGTTAGTTGTCTAAACCACATGGGCTGAATTGATAAAAGATTTTATTTTGGACTAAAATAGTTAGAACACTTAAACCACATAGGCCAAAACCGTAATTTACTCTTTTAAGATGTATAAGAATTTTTAGGAAATTCTAGAACAAAAAGGAGATTAATTAACACTTATGTGTCAATGCGCCTTTAGCCCAATATAATTTTTACAAATGTTGCATGCAATTTTATATAGTGTTGAGCAATTCTCTAATAGTTTAACTTTCATTGGTAAGGAATTTGGTTCAATTGACAAAGTTATTAGACTTAGATGTTAATATAGTAATATTTTTTTTGGATATTAAAGGTTCGAGTACCACCGATGTTAAATTGGTGTAACGTAGTTGAGGTACAAATTAAATAGAATATGATAGTTAGATGAATGTATAACTTACCGATCTTGAAAAATAATCTGGTTAAATTGAAAGTTAAACGACAAATTATATCAATAATAGGAATTTTTTTTGTTAGCTATGATTCTCACATAAATAAAAGTTACATTTATGCATCATAATATATAAGATACAGAACATAAAATACAAAATATTAATATCAATTTTAATATGTGATGTAATCCCCTAATTAATAATAAAAAATATATTCCTTTTTGAAATATTTTTTTGAACGAGAACTACTGAGCGTAACGTTATGACATATGCACCACGCCAGCAGGCCTCGAAAGTCCCCTTCCTCAAGGGAGCGATAACGCGTTTTACCGGACGCAAAACTGGGAAGAGTTGCATCTGATGCGTAGAAACCAGTTTATTTTGCTGTAAAAATTGTGCCCTTCATCGGTTCAGAACCCGAGATTAAACTCAAGATTCCTCTCACCACCTAGTATCCATCAAAATGTCTTAAATGGGAGTCAAACCCTTGACCTCTACATTGAAAGGTGGGTCTTCTACCATTACGACAACTTATCTGGATTTTTGAATAATTAAATAATAATAATTAAAAAAACAAAGTGAGAAGTTAAAAAGGAAGGATAAAGGTGGAGTGATAAGTGGGGAGTTAAGCGTGTTTAACGGGGCGAGAGAAGCATCTGTGGAATTCAGCGCAAGCGGTTGATGAAAAGTGGGCCTCCTTTGACGTTGACCTAACTGTCCCTTTTGAATATTACATTATTTTTGAACGGCGAATATCTCAATCGTGTGAGCTCACTATTTCAAAGTCATGTTACTAAGGTTCAGTTACCTAGGCCTCTCATGAACCATCACAACCACCTTAGAAGGAAACCCCAATGGAAAAACCCCTCTCAGACCATTTTTCGGCTGCGGGAGAGATTTGAACCCAAGACCTTTCGTATGAAAGAATCTCAGGTACAATTAGGATTTCAATCCAAGACCTCCCTTTTGAATATTACATTTTTTTAAGACACTTAAGGAAATAACTCCTCTTACTGTCCAACGTTCAGGTGTTAGCGAGTGCTAAACCAAGCAAAATCACATGCCTCTTAAGAGGATACTCGTTATACGGTAAAACCCTTTATTGACTGGTGACCGTTTTAGGTATTATTTAAACTCATGTCCTCACATAACCTAAAATTTATGAGAATCATATATTATCAGTTGCATTAGAAGCTCTTTGGCCCTTTTGAATATAACCTAAATTCATATTTTTCTTTACACTTTTTATTATATTTATATATAATATCTGTATAGTGATATATATATATATATATATAGGAGAAGGTTCCATTGTTAACCCTTTCTTATAGCGTTAACCGCTTAACCCTAGCGTTTTTTGTCCGAATCTTAAAATTTTTTTTCATGGTTTTTATTATGCATAAATAGGGGAGTTTCTTTTTTGTGTTTTTGCTAATTCATCACCGTTTAGAACTTATTGTAAGTGTAAGTTACTTACACTTACTTACAATCCGTATCTGATGCAGTAAATGTAAGTAAGTGTAAGTAACTTACACTTACAATAACTATATAGGGTAATGTTCTAATACTAACCCACTCTTACGGCGATAACCCATTAACTTTGGCAAAAAATAGCCGAATCTTGAATTTTTTTTTAAACATCATTGTAACACAATTTGAACACCATGTTCTTTTATGAGTTTGGACTAATTCATTACCGTTTGGGCTCTTACAGTGCTGTAGGTGTTTAAATATTTAAAACGTACAGTACTGTAGCAAAAAACTTACAACGATGATATTTTTTAAACGGTGATGAATTAGCCTAAACTCAAAAATGAACATGGTGTTCTAATTTTGTTACAATGATGTTCAAAAAAAAATTCAAGATTCGGCTTCGTTTTGGCAAAGTTAATGGGTTATCGCCGTAAGAGTGGGTTATTATTTGAGCAAAATCCTATATATATATATATCGAGAAAAACTTCATAAAGTTTAAAAACAGGCTTGACAATTGATCCTCGAAACAAAATGTTGCAAGTATGTCATTTAAAAGAAGAATCAAATAACAATTAAAGTGTCTCTTGGGTTATTGCAGAAATTATAATTATTGTTAAGTTTTTAACTTCTCTGATTTTCTAAATGTTGATAGCCTTTTTTACACAAATATTTAAAAAATAATTACACAATAAAATTAAACATTTTTTTATCTTTCTAACAGGTATAATGTTGTTATACTAAAAAAATGTGAACATGATGTTCATGACAAGGCTTTCTTATGGTGTTTATGTATATTTTTGAAACTTAACGCTAGCTTATTATATTTTTCACAAAATAAATGAAAAGAATAACAATTATTACAATGAATCAATATTTATGATATTTTTACCAAATTAACGAAAAAATAACAAGTTTATTGTGGAGTTTTCGTAAGAAGCTCTCATGCTCGGTCGAACATGAAGTTTATGCATAATGTTTAATAATTATATGATGTTATTAGTTTTTGTCCATAGTTTTTATCATATATACATGGTGGTGTTAGTTTGTATATGATGCCTTAAATCTACACACATTGTTTTTAGCATGTATATGATACTTTTTTTTTTGGGTTATTGGATTTAAATACTCCCAACTTTGACCTATTGGCCATCAATACTCCCAACTGAGGAAATGTTTACTGGCACTCCCAACTTTCAAAACATTTTCCATTGGCACTCTAAAACATGATTTTTTTTGATGACGTGGCACATGTTTTGGAGTGTCAATGGAAAATGTTTTGAAAGTTAGGAGTGACAGTAAACATTTCCTCAGTTGGGAGTATTGCCGGCCAAGAGGACAAAGTTGGGAGTATTTAAATCCAATAACCCTTTTTTTTTTATCCATGATGTTTATGACTTGTACATGTGTTTTAAGTATGTTATTAGTGCTTTTAGTTTACACATGATGTTTTCAGTTCTATACATGCTATTTTTTATATGTATATTTTTTTTAATTTATACATGGTCTTTATAGTTTATACAAGTGTTTATTGTCTCAACATGGTGTTTTAACATTTACAGTATATATTGAAAAAAACCATAAAGATGGCATGTTAAAATTACTTGGTTTCAAAACACAATGCATAAATTTACTCTTGTTAAAAAACATCATGTAGAATTTCAGTGTTTATTGTTCTATTTGACATTCCAAAACGTCATAAAATGCTTAGTTTCATATACATTCTGAAAACACCATAAAAATACCATTTGAATTCATGTATAAATTTCTTGGTTCAAATATAAAGCACACAGTTTCATGAATACCTGAAAAAATAGCACAAAAAACCCAAGTTTCATGACACTTGATTTGGGTTTTTTTTTATTTTTAAAAATATGACAATATTATACTCATTAAAAAATTAAAAAAAAATGATTTTATGGTTTAATTATATGTATGTATGTATGTATGTATGTATGTATGTATGTATGTATGTATGTATCAACACATAAGTTTGAACATAACGTTTTTCAGTATGTGCATGATGTTTTAAGTACCATTCTTTTTAAACACCATGTACAAACACACCATGTTCTATTTAGTGTTTAAAAGCACCATAAAAAATCTAGTTTTATAAACAGCAGGAAAAACACAACAAAATGTCAAATTGTAAACACTTAGTTTTAAAAACGGTTAAAACGTCATATCTAAAATTACCCAATTTTAAAATAAGCATTTGTAACATTACACATTTAAACACATGTAATGTTTTGTGTAGTGTTTAAAAAAGCCTTTAAGATATTCAGCTTCTTAAGCAACATGAACAATATTAGAAAAACACCAAATTTTATTAACACTTAGTTTAGGTTGATTTTTTAAATAAATACATCAATATTATAATCGTAAAAAAAAATAAAACACTCGATTTTATGGTGTATTTTTTTAAATATTAACATATAAAATATTTACATACATTTTAAAAAAATAGATGGAAGTTTCATATGGGGCCTACCTTTTTATTTTGACGCTCTTTCAACCAACATACACATGTCTTTCTTTTGTGGCTTTATACACTTTTTTATTTTTGCTTTAGTATTATATCCCCACCCTATATGAACACATCAAAATGAGCTTTTTGCAATCTCTAAAGCAAGTACATTAGTATTTTCTAAAAGAATTCAAAAAAATGTTTTTCAGCTCATTGTGTTTTTAACACGATATTGTGTCTTTTTATTTGTTATTGTTTCTTTTTACTCGTCAATATTTCCTACTATTTTTTTTAAATGAAGAGTTTTGAAAAATACATTTGCGAATTAACAAAATCGTACATTTTTAACATGTAAAATAAAATTATAAAATAAGAACAAAATTATCTAATATATAAACAATAACAAAATAGCAGAAATAATGAAAAAATATAAAACATAATCTATCTATTCTAATAAATAAATAAAGGTTTTTAAGGACACATGTCATGATCCTAAAGCACTACAACTTTTATTTCTCACATCTCTCCTATTAATTACATCTTATATTAATTATATCTTTTATACATTTTCAAATTAAAAAAGATTTTTAATAAAACAAAAATATATTAATGTTAAGATACACACTTTTTTTAAAAAAAAATTATTATAAATTTTAAAAAAATAAATGTTTGAAGAAAATAAACTTTGACAAAATTAGGGTTTTAAAAAGTAATATAATTATTTTATTAATTAAAGTATTAAGTTATACTAAATTTTAATTATATTATTAAAAAATCATCTTATAATGTATAAATTTTCATTAGTATTTATATATTATATTTCTTTATTTAACATGTGTACTATACGGGGTATTAACCTAGTAATAAATACATAAGCACTAATCTAACATGTGTGTATTCTAAAATGATGAGTTGTAAAACATAAAACCAAAATGTTGTGTTTAAAAAATTTAAAACATGTTACATGATAATCTCAAAATTCTCTTCACCCTTTTCACAAAAATTCAATATTTCATATATAATATATTTAAATTAAAAATAATAACAAGATTGGGAATATGGCAAATCTTGAAGATGGTTTAAAATTGTAGTAAACTAGTATTTTGACCCGCCGCACGTTGCGGCGGCGTCATAACGGTTAGTAATTAAATTTATACTATCGACTAAAAACATATATGGACAGACTTTTAAGTGACGTCTTACAAAATTTATGAATGGAACGTAAAATTATAAGAGTTAATCATAAAAGTTTTAATATTAAGTGTATAAATAAACTTTTAACTCTAATCGACGCTCTACGAAGCCTAGGGATAGAGCATAAAAGTTTAGAAGTTAAACATAAAACTTTAGATATTAAGTGCAAAGGTAAACTTTAAATTCTAAAAGGTAGTTGTTACAAATGTGTTTGATTGGACGAATGAGTATTCGATTTTAATAGTATACTCCTGAGGAATATGAACTCAAAACACAAATTGTTAATTTATAAAACTAAACCATAAAAAAAGTTACATTTCTCAATTACTATTATCATTCTCTGTTTAGAAATATTTAATTATTATTATTATTTAATTATTAGTATTATTTAAATATTTTTATTAGGTAAATAGTTTGTGAATTAATTAAAAATAAAATATGTGAATATTAAAAATATGTGAGTAAAGTATGAGGAAGCTTTAAAAATAAAAGTTCAAAGTTCAGGGTCAAAAGTGTAACTTTTGATTTAATTCAAGTTTGAGACCCCCTTAGTTGCAGCCTGCGGTCGTAATATCGTTGCAACATTTTGAAGCGCTTTGATCAACAGTCGTATTTTGAAGCGGTTCATTTAGAAATGAAAGCACTCCAGAAGTAGACACGGATGTAAGAAAAATTTATTTTTAGTTAAGTAACAAAAAAGGTAAATTAGAAATTTGAGGAAACTAAAGTAATATTTACAAAGTTTTTTTGAAATTTAAGGAGGTGAAAATGATAACTCTGAAATCATATGATGAAGATTTAAAGTCTAAAGATCAGTTGCAACTGGAAAAAAAAAGTGAAAAAAAGAGAGATTATTAAAAATAGTTGGGAAAAAGATAGGAGAATATAAAAAAAAAGTTCTTGAGAAGGATTCGAATCTTCACACAAAGCTTCCAAGTAAAACCCCGTTACCATCTCATCCAAAGCTACAATTGTTTGTTGTATTCGAAATTTGTTTATTTAACCAAGTAATAAATGTTAAGAAAGAAAAGGATGAAGCCACCGACGTTGGTTTTATATATATAGGTAATGTTAGAAAAATAAAGATAAAAAGATTAGGTTAAAAATGATTAATTAATTAAAAGGAAAATGCAATTAAAATATTTAATATAAAAATATAAAGAAGAAAAAGAAAAAAAAAAAGAAAAAAAAGGCCACGTCGGCTGGCCACCGAGTTGCTTTTTATACATATAGGGAATTGAAGGCCGTATTCATTAATTAATAACTGTTAAAATAAATTTTTAGGCGTAAATGGAGAATATTGTTAAATGTTAGATCTCTGTCGAATCAAAGATTCATAGGAATTCCATTCCTCCTTTACCTTATCAAAAAATTAACAGCAACATTTAAATAGATATAGAGAATAAGCTTAACAATTAAACTAAAATAAAATTACAAAAGTTATTTTAGGTGTATTATAAATGTATAGTTATATATTAGTTGACTAGCTTAGCATCCCTTGTATTACCCGTGTTGAATAAGATTTAATAAATATTCAATAATATAAATTTAATAGTTGTAAATGATTTTTTGATTTAAAATATGATTAAGATTACATACAAAATAAAACAATAATATTGTATTTTAAAAAAAAATTCCTTTTTCATAGTTTGGTTTTTAAACATTTCATTTTAAAAAAGTTGATTATTTTTTACAAAATTATAGGATGTTATCTATTATTACACAAGTTGATAAAGAAAAAAATAAATAGTTAATAATAATGACTTATAAATTATAAAAAGATATTCTAACTTATAAATTATTGGATAATTTTCATATATTATAATAATTTGATTTTTCAAATGTGTGTTTCTTAATATTAAAATATTTTTTTATTATATTTAGAAATCTTTTTTAAATATAAAAGGTATATAAAATATAATTAGTATTTAATACTTTTATGTAATGTATTTTTTAATATTAAGAACTTTTTTTAATTGAAAAATGTGTAAAGAATATATAATTATATAATTAGTGTTTAGTAAAGTTGTGCATTTATTAGGAGAGAGAAGGGGAAAAAATATTGTGAGTATACTCTAGATTTGTGACAAGTGTCCTCCAATTATTTTGATTTATTAAGTACTAGCATAAGAAGTATTAATATCTAGAAATTATAAACAAATAATAATAATAACATTCAATAATTAAAAAATTATATTTTAAAATAATATATAATTTAAATCTTATTATAGTTTATCAAGTTTACTAAATTAGTAAATAACTAAATAAGAAGAGTAATACATTTTAATATTTAATTATTAAAAATTGCTAGAATTTATTAGGAAAGAGAGACGGGAAAACAAATTATAGATTTCACCAGAGTATGACACGTGTCTCCTAAATATACTTATTTATTAGAATATATAGATAACAGATTAAAGTTTATAGTTATGAAATGTATCACATAACCGTGTATATGCTTTTGGTGGAATACACAAGACTTGTAATCTTTCATAACCCAAAATATTTATTTAACCTATATAACTTCATCAACATCAATTCAAATCTTTTTTTTCCCAACATCACTGTAACACATATAGAACACATTCTTCTTTAATTTGTATGTGTAAATTTATCATCGTCTAAAAGTTAACATCGTTATAAATTTTAACTTATATCATTATAATTGTTTTGAACAAAACTTACAACGATGTTAACTCTTAAACAATCGAAAGATTTGAATCGATCTTAGCAAAGTTATACGGGTTAAACATATACTATTGGGTTATATTTTATTCTCATCTACACACATATACGAGGGGTGGTTAACATACAAAGGGGGAAAACCATGCGAAACGTAGGACAGAACTAGAACGTGTCACATGTCATCTAAGTAAGGATATTATCATCCATAGAAAATTATGGATCGCGCCATATAAAATTATAGACTGTGATTTGACACTCATAATCAACGAACTACCTGGAAAATCACGGACCAATAATCATGAGCCTTACTATAAAAATCACAAACCGTAATTTTACATACATATTCAAAGACCAACTGCATAATCACGGACCAAATAATTACGGACATTGTTATATAAAAATCACGGATTGTCATTTAACATGCATACACAACGAATAACTGCATAATCACGAACTAAGCGTAAAAATCACGGACCACATAAGAAAATTGAAAAAAAAACTATAACAATGTCATTCTTAAATTAAAGATAATAAAATTCTCAATTTTATGGTGTAATTTTTAAAAAAAAATGAATAAGAGAATAAAAGTTATTTGATTTTTATAAAAATGGTGAGATGTGATTTATCCCGGAAAAAGTCAACAAATGTAATTAATTCCTTTTTTACATTTTTAGTATTAATTCTCGCAAGTTTTTAGTGAAACATGAGGACCGCAAGATCTTCACCTTTGATTAATTTGATTAAGAGTCTAGAGTCTTTAATATCCTTCTTACTAAGAAAACCCTTTGTATTTGATCCTTTTACTATATACACACATATAGTAAATTGATAATCAAATGCAATAATATAGTGTCATTTGTCATTCTTTTTTTTTTTAACTACAAATTGTATTTTAAACTTTGCTTATGCCAAAAATTTACCTCTTAGTTTATAAGGCAAAGGTTCAGCTAAATAGGGGATTAAACCTAAGAAGTCTAAGAAGCAATGGATGGCTGCCATGTGGCAGATTAAATGTTGTTAATTAAGGGTATTTTGGGGATTTTGCAGGTAAAATAAAATAGGGTTAGTTAATGAGGCTCTGCTGTTCGTTTTTTTTTTATTTCACCGTATGTGGCTTCAGGATATACACTTGTTGATCGATTTCTTCCATCAATTGATCAATTAATCGATTTCTTGTTCGATTGATATCATGAAATCTGTAATTTCGCTGCAATT
This sequence comes from Mikania micrantha, assembly GCA_009363875.1. Taxonomy (NCBI): domain Eukaryota; kingdom Viridiplantae; phylum Streptophyta; class Magnoliopsida; order Asterales; family Asteraceae; genus Mikania; species Mikania micrantha. Next base: position 43,033,982 of record CM018685.1, on the reverse strand, counting down.
GTTCTTCACATTATACAGGGTGTTATCAATTTGGCGCTAAAAGAGGAATTCATCTATTTATGTTTAAATGAGTACGTATTCTTTGTTTTTCATGTGATTATTGGTTTTTTATGATTTATCGTATTGTTTTCAATGATTATATGCGTGATTTAGTTTCATTATACGTGTAATTATATTTTTTAGGAGCATCGTTATGTGTATTGTGTATATTATACATGATTTTGTCTATTGTGTCAATTATGTATGCTGTATTGTGTTATAATGTGTATTACTTTGTACAGATATGTAGTATGTGATGTTAATAATAGTATTTTGTGTTATTATACACAATTGTTTATAGTGTCAAATAATATTGTGTCTTTTACATAATTGTGTCTTTTATAATTGTGTCTTTTATATTCAATGTGTAACAATTCAGATATTGTGTAATGTTTAAGTAGTGGAATTGTGTAATAGTGTATGTAATCATCAAATTTTCAGTTGTCTTTTATATTCTATTGTGTTTTTTTATGTAATTGTGTCTTATATAATTGTGTATTTTATACAATTGTGTCTTACATCATTTTGTTTGTTAATATGTGAAATGTTAACTGGTTTTGTTTAATTTATGTAGATTTTCAAACATACAAAGAAGTTGGTCAACAAGATGTATCACCAGGTGGTAGATCGTATTATAGGCCTGATTGTAACCAGTCACTAAATCCTTTTGTAGGCATGGTATTTGATTCCATTGATCATGCGTTTTCTTTTTATCAAAAGTATGCTATTGCTAGTGGTTTCTCAGTTAGGAAAAACATGGAATACAAACATTGTGGTATTATCAAGTTGAAGTATTTTATTTGTACTAAGGAGGGTTTTAGAGAAGATAAACCAGTTAATAGTCCAACTCATGAAAATAAGATTCGATCAAAGCGTAGGAGACCATCTAGAAGATGTGGATGCAATGCACATCTTAAGTTGCAGTTGAATAATGAAAATAAGTACATGATATATCATTTTGAGGAATTGCATAATCATGCTTTTGTTGAAAAAGAACATGTTCAATTTTTAACTGCTGCAAGAAGGGTTGATCATGTAAAAGAGAATGCAATTCAATCTTTGACTTCTATAAATATTGGGCCTGTAAAAGCTTTTAATATTTTGAAAAGTTTATATGGTGGTTATGCAGAAGTTGGGGCAACAAAGGCTGACTTTAAGAATTATAAAAGGGATTTTAATGAATATATTGGTGAATATGATGCAGAGATGATCATTCAACGTTTGAGCAGGAAAAAAGAGTATCTTCCTAATTTTTCATTTGAGTATAGTATCAGAGAAGATAGATCAATAGCATCGTTTTTTTGGGCTGATGAGGATTCGAAGAATAATTACTCTGTATTTGGTGATGTAGTAGCATTTGATGCAACGTACAGAACAAACAAGTATGCTAAATAACATGTCACACCCCCAAATTCCCACTCATGGCGTATGTCCACGTGGATGTGACGTGTCCAGAATCACAGCTTAAGGTCATATAGAACACCTCTATATGCGTTTACAAATCCAAAGTTTGACACATACACTCATAAAATAGTTTACAGCGGAATAAAAGTTATCATATCATATTGCAGCGGAATATCAAATGTTTGACAAAAATGCAGCGGAAATGTAAATAGTTAACACAACATTGTTAAATAGAATAAAAGTAAATTTGTTTTCAAAATGACAGGACAGAATGCATGTAAGTTCCTAATGCTCGTTCCTTAAATCGTGCATTCATGTCCTCCTACTAGCCGTGCTAGTTACCTGAGAATACAAGTTAGAAAAAGTGTCAACACAATGGTTGGTGAGTTCACAGGTTTTGATATACATACAGTAAGAAAGTGTGTCATGCTGTTTATCAATGTTAGTACCGAGCCCTAGGCCCAAAGTGTCAGTGCGTCACTACCGAACTAGACTTGTTTGTCCTTGCCTCCGCTATGTCTCGTATACATAGCAAGTTAGGTCAGAATTTGCACGGGTTATGACATCCAGTCAACATAGTGCCCCGTGGGGTTAGTCATTCCCTAATGGATCCATCCAAATCTACCACGTTGTTCGTACATTAACGGTAAGACTTTGTGAGGGCTTAATACGAGTTCAAAACTTAATGTTTGTCCAATAAACCAGCATACACCAAATATGTTTGTACAGTAATAAATGTTTGACTCGATGTAACTAGTATTCTCCCCCTATTTAAAAGCGTTTGAAAAAGAGTAAAGAGGGGCCGTAAACTCACCTTAGTGATGAAAATGCAAATCAAGCGTAAGCTCCTGATGTAGTACCACGTGTCGGTCACCGGCAACCTATATCGTACACCGTACGTGAGTTCGTGTAAGTGACCGTGCTAGTGTTTGTGTTAGTGCTCGTGTTTGTATCCAACAACCCTTGGTTGTTCATGTTTGTCCGTGTCGGTCCACAATGACCGTGTTTGACTGTGTTGGTCCACAATGACCGTGTTTGACTAGAGTTGACCAAGGTTGACCGTGTCAAGTCAACGACCCGTTGGTGAACCGTGTGACGGTTTGTGAATCGTGTAGCAATCGTGTAACTGTTTGTCGTGTGCAAAGCGCGTAAATCGCGTCTATGGACAACTTACTATTTATAGTAAGTTTCCATTTATGGAAAGTTCACAGAGCATATCGGTTTTATAGTTCTAGCATGATCAATAGTCCTACGGGATCACGTTAACACATAGCACATTATCATACAAGGTCACATAAGTCGTTTATAACATGTTAGCACATAAAAGTTTCCTAAAATGGAAACTTTCCATTTTTAGCATACGTGACATCGGAAACCATCTAACTTAGAATCTATTCATCATGTCATAACATAACTAGCCATTTAGCATGCTCAATTCATACAACACGTTGACAAATCAGTTTTTGTAAAAATAAAGTTACTAAATATAGTAATTTTCTAGTTTTGCATAGAAATGACCATTTTAACATTTCTAAGCAAATTCTTAGATTATCATTCATCCTAATAGATCATTTAACATCATTCTAAGCATACCAATATAGCCAAATTCATCATCTATCAACATTTTAACTAGAAAAGTTACTAAAAAATAGTAAACATGCCAAAAATGATCATATTCAACATCAAGATCACATTCTAAATAACAACATCCTCCTAATAACATCCTAGTAGTAAATCCACATACATGCATGTTGCTAATACCAACCATAACATCATTTTATAAATAAAAAGTTACTATAAATAGAAAGTTTCATCAAAAATCATCATCTTAACCATTTTAAACAAATCCAACCATGAGTAATCCTTCTAATATCATTAAGAAACATTTCTACATACACAAAATCATTCCAATAATCATGGATCATACATGCATGCATCTATATCATCATAAATCATCATTTTAAGCAACAAGACATGCACCCATCATCATAGATCATCACAATATGTTACTAAACCACTTTAGATCATCAAGAAACATAGTGAAATCAACAAACCCAGAAAATAAATTCGTGCATGTGCTTGCTATGAGCTTGCATGTGGGGTTTAACACATGCATGTGGGTGTAGAAGCATTTTTAAGCTACAAGGAGTGATGAGCTACCTTCCAAAGCTTCTGGAAGTACTGAGATGATAAGTAGCAGCCTCCTTGTCCTCCTGGTTCGTGGGTTTCGACGAGTGCTAGGTGAGAATGATGGTGTGCGAGCTTCTATATGGATTCCAAGCTTCAACCTCTAACTCTAAGCTTCAAAAACGGCCTCTAATGGTGGATTCAGTGAGTTTTGCAGGGAAGAAGAAGAAGATGGTCGAGATATGGCGTGAGAGACTGAGTAAAATGATTGTAAGGTGTAGGCTAGCCATAATATTCTTGGATTTATAAAGATTTTGTCGACTGGGCGGCTTCGCGTACCGCGATGGGACTTTCAAATAATCTCCGCGTACCGCGGCGGATTTCGGGAGTCAACTCCCCGCGATGTCTGTCGCGTATCGCGACACTGCTCCTTGTTGGGCCATCGCGTACCGCGATGGGCCCCTGGAGAGCCCAATAAGCCTATCTTAATGGGTTTGATCCGTCCATCACCGTTTTCACATTTACGAACTATCGTTTGGCCTCGATTGAACTTCCAAGTTCAATGTGTGAGTGTTTCGTGAGGTTTCGAGTGTTGTGCTACACAATTGTGTTCGACGTTCACCAACGTTCGTGTGTTTTGACACGTGTGTGCTGTTTGCCGATAATTCCACGAATTATCTAGTCATGTGTCGGTGTTTGTACTGTCGTGCCACGTGTCACACTAAATTAATATAATTCTAATGCCACGTGTACATAAAGTATTTAAATAAACATTTAAATAAATATAAAGCTGACCTGGAAAATACGGGGTGTCACATCCTCCCCTTGTTAGAAAGAATTTCGTCCCGAAATTCAACTCGTGTTGCCAGTGTTTGTCTGTTCCGCGAACAGGTGTGGGTACTTTTGTTTCATCTGGTCTTCACGTTCCCACGTGAATTCCGGTCCTCGTCGCGAATTCCATCGCACCTTTACAATCGGGATCTTGCTGAGTTTGAGCTTCTTGGTTTCCTGGTCCATAATTTCCACCGGTTCCTCAACGAAGTTTAATTGTTCGTCGATTTGTATCTCCTCGAGAGGAATAACAAGTGTCTCATCGGATAGGCACTTTTTGAGATTCGAAATGTGAAACACGTTGTGCACGCTGCTCAGCGCGTCTGGCAGGTTTAGCTCGTAGGCCACAGGGCCTATTCGTTTGGTGATCTCGAAAGGTCCAATGTAACGAGGGTTTAACTTGCCTCGTTTGCCAAACCGTATGACTCCCTTCCAGGGCGAGACCTTGAGTAGCACTCTGTCCCCCAACTGGAATTCTAACGGTTTGCGTCGTTTATCAGCATAGCTTTTCTGTCTGTCCCGAGCTGCTGCCATTCGTTTGCGTATTTGCACGATTTTCTCCGTCGTTTCGTGTACAAGCTCTGGGCCGGTCAGTTGGCTGTCCCCAACTTCCGCCCAGCAGATGGGTGATCGACACTTACGCCCGTAAAGTGCCTCGAATGGTGCAGCTTGGATGCTGGTGTGGTAGCTATTGTTGTATGAGAACTCAAATAACGGTAGGTGAGTCTCCCAGCTGTTTCCAAAGTCAATAACACATGCCCGAAGCATGTCTTCCAATGTCTGGATGGTGCGTTCACTCTGCCCATCAGTCTGTGGGTGGTAAGCGGTACTCATATCCAACCTCGTGCCCAAAGCCTTATGCAAAGACTTCCAGAAATGTGACGTGAATCGACTGTCGAGGTCGGATATGATCGAGATTGGCACCCCATGTCGAGTGACCACTTCCTTCAGACAAATACGAGTGAGTTTGTCCAACTTGTCAGTCTCCTTGATAGGTAGGAAATGTGCAGACTTTGTTAGTCGATCTACGATAACCCAGATGGTATCGCAACCACTTGCCGTCTTTGGCAGTTTAGTGATGAAGTCCATGGAAATCTGTTCCCATTTCCACATCGGTAATTCCGGTTGTTGAAGTAACCCTGATGGCTTCTGGTACTCAACTTTGACCTTTGAGCACGTTAGACACTTACTCACGTAAGTTGCTATCTCAGCTTTCATGTTTGGCCACCAGTAGGTTGTCTTCAGATCGTGATACATCTTGTCAGAACCCTACCGGCTCTTGTGAGCTTCGTCCATCACTACTTCTCTCAATCCTCCGTAGTGTGGAATCCAAATTCGATCCATTAAGTAATAAGCTCCGTCATCCTTTACTTTCATCTGTTTATCCATACCACGCATGGCTTCAAGAGTGAGATTTTCAACTTTCAGGGCTTCCTGTTGTGCGATTCGAATCTGATTTGGTAGTTCAGAATGAATTGTGAGTTGCAGCGCACGTACGCGTTTTGTTGTTTCCTTTCGGCTCAACGCGTCGGCCACTACATTTGCTTTACCGGGATGGTACTTGATAGCGTAATCATAATCGCCTATGAGTTCAACCCATCTTCGCTGCCTCATGTTTAGTTCCTTCTGGTCGAAGATGTGTTGTAGGCTTTTATGATCGGTAAAGATAGTGCATTTTGTGCCATACAAGTAGTGTCGCCAGATCTTCAGGGCAAATACTACGGCTCCCAACTCAAGGTCATGAGTCGTGTAGTTTTTCTCATGCACCTTCAGTTGTCGTGAAGCGTATGCTATCACCTTCTCGCGTTGCATAAGCACGCAACCAAGTCCTTGTTTCGAGGCGTCGCAATACACCACGAAATCATCGCATCCTTCCGGTAAGGATAGGATAGGTGCAGTACATAGTTTCTGCTTCAACAAATTGAAAGCAGTTTCCTGTTTGACTCCCCAGTCAAACTTCCTGTCTTTATAGGTCAGGGATGTCAGTGATTGAGCAATCTTTGAAAATCCTTCAATGAATCTCCGGTAGTACCCGGCCAGACCTAGGAATTGTCGCACCTCAGTCGGAGTTTTGGGTGCTTCCCAGTTCTTGATGGCTTCAATCTTGGCTGGGTCTACGTGTATCCCTTGCTCATTAACCACGTGTCCAAGAAATTGGACTTCGCGAATCCAAAAGTCGCACTTTGAAAACTTCGCGTACAGTTGTTCTTCCTTCAATAATTCCAAGCCTAGCCTTAGATGTTCAGCATGTTCTTCCCGATTCTTTGAATAAATCAGAATGTCGTCAATGAACACTATTACGAATTTGTCAAGGTAAGGTTTGCACACTCTATTCATGAGGTCCATGAATACCGCGGGTGCGTTGGTTAGTCCGAAGGGCATAACCAAGAATTCATAGTGTCCATATCGGGTTCTGAAGGCAGTCTTAGGAATATCATTTTCCTGTATCCTTAGTTGATGGTAACCCGATCTTAAATCGATCTTCGAATAGTAGCTTGACCCTTGCAACTGGTCAAACAGATCATCTATTCGCGGTAATGGATATCGATTCTTGATCGTCACCTTGTTCAGCTCTCTATAGTCGATACACATACGGAATGATCCGTCTTTCTTCTTCACAAATAAGACCGGTGCTCCCCAATGTGAGAAACTCGGTCTGATAAACCCCTTGTCTAACAGTTCCTGCAACTGATTAGACAGTTCTTGCATCTCAGTTGGTGCGAGTCGGTACGGAGCTTTAGCAATTGGTGCTGCTCCAGGTGTAAGGTCTATCTGAAACTCGACTTGTCGTTTCGGAGGTAGTCCAGGTAGATCCTCGGGAAACACTTCGGGAAAATCGCGGACTACAGCGATGTCCTCAATCTTCCTTTCCTTCTTCGGTTGCTCTGCGATGAGGGCTAGTATGGCAGTGTATCTCTTTTGTAGATACTTGTTCGCCTCCATGCATGACATGATGTTCAGGGGTACTCCCCGTCTTTCTCCCTGAATCGAGATCTGTTCACCGTTCTGCAACGTCACTCGTACGATCTTCTCGTTGCGTACAATCTCGGCTTGGTTGGCGGATAACCAATCCATTCCAACGACTACATCAAAGCTTCCGAGAGTTACCGGCATTAAGTCGATTTCGAGTTCGTGATCCGCCAACACCATGACGCATCCTCGAAAGACGTGTTGTGTTTCAATCAGCTTGCCATCGGCTAACTCTACAGTATATTTATAGTCTAGTGGTGTCGGGGTAATGTCTAGAAATTTACTAAACTCACTAGATATAAAGCTCCTATCGGCACCGGTATCAAATAATATACTAGCGTAGACATTATTTAAAAGAAACGTACCGGTCACGATGTTCAGGTCATCCTTGGCCTCCCCCGAGCCAATCACAAAAGCTCGACCCTTGGCCGCTCCTCCTCCTGCCTTCTTTAGCTGAGGGCAATCCCTCCTCATGTGGCCCGGCTTGCCACATTCATAACACCCCTTGAGAGTGTTCTGGTTGTTGTTGTTGTTCTGGTTGCGATTGGGGTTGTTGTTGCTAGGGAATTTAGACCTGCAATCTCTGGCCATGTGGCCATGTCTTCCACATCGCAAGCATCGGTATCGCTCACATTGACCAGAGTGGTGGTAAGAACATTTGTTGCACAAAGGGTATTTTCCTTGGTACACACCCTTCCCCTTATCATCGGGTTGGGTGACAGTGAAAGCTCTGGCAGGTGCAGATCGTTGTTGTTGTTGAGGTTGATGGGATTGGTGCTGATTGGGTTCCCATTTTCTTTTCAGGCTTTCTTGAGGCTTCACGTGCTCGCCCCGTTTTGGCAGCTTGCCCTGTGCTACGGCTTGATCAGTCAGCTTATGGCCAGTCGGATCAGTGGTTGGATTGTGGTGAGGTCAGACGCCGTCACCATGCTTTGAATTTGCTCGGGCAGTCCACTGATGAACTGCTCGATTTTCTTGTATTCCGGCGTCACCATAGCCGGGCATAGTTTGCACAGCTCGTGAAATCGAGTGCAGTACTGCTCGATTTCAGATCCCACCATTTTATGCACCCAGAATTCCTCTTCGAGCTTCCGGATTTCATCACGAGGGCAATACTCCTCGTGAAGCATTCTTGTGAAATTCTCCCAGGGAATAGAGTTGGCGGTTTCTAGTCCAAGAGTCTGGACATAGGTGTTCCACCATGTGAGGAATGGTCCCTCCAGTGTACCGGTTGCATACTTAACCCGGTTTTCGTCAGAACATTCGCACATGGCGAACACCAATTCTACTTTTTCCACCCAGCGGAGCATCCCGACAGCTCCTTCAGTTCCCTTGAACTTGTGGGGGTGGCAGTTCAGAAAGGATTTAAAGGCACATCCTTTGTTGTTGTTGCCTTGCGATCCTGCTGGTCAGAAACCAATGTTAAGTGTTAGTGTGTGTCAGCTACACTGTGTTAGTCATGTTGGGCAAGTGTTAGTACCATTGTTAGTGCCGCTAGTTTCACTAGCATGTCGGTTCGCCTCGTACTCCGCGAGTACCTTGTTGAACTTACGTTCGACCATCATGTCGATCCTTGCCTTTTCGGCCTTGCGTTTGAGTCTGAGGGCGTTAGATCCTCTTCCAGACATGATGCTATATGGAAAGGTTAGAATGTTAGTTAGCATGAGTTAGAGCGTTAGCAAATGTCATGTTAGAAGTCAAGTCAGATGTCATGTCAGAAGTTGTGTTAGCAACAGTCATAATGATACAATAGAAAATAATAAAGCATAATTCTCATTAATATCAGATTTTTGAAGTACAATAATTTCAAAAGGAACTACAATACAAGTTCTTCGAGCACATCCCGCTCGTCTAGGCCAAAATAAGAAGAAATACCAAAATAAAATAATCCTCTAGTCCGAGTCCATGGAGACGTGTGAAATATCACTGGCATCGTCTCCGTCGTCATCATCCTCCTCGGGATCCTCATCAAAATCCTCCTCTTCGAGGTCCTCGGCCTCGAACTGTGGTTCGTCGTCATCGGCTGGCGGCTCCTCAATGAATTGCGCCGCCCATGCATTGAGCATGGCGTCGCTAGCTTGAACCATCGCCTGAGTTTCCTCGTTGGCGACTCGGTTCTCAGTTATACGTCCATCATGCTCCTGCATGATGTCGACCATCTGCCCATGCTGGGTCATCAACTGGGACACTTGGAGACGAAGGGTCTCCACCTGCTCCTCCAGTCGACTGTTTCGCTCCTCCAGTCGATCGTTTCGCCTTTCCAGGCGATCGTTCTTCTCGCGAAGAACTCGAACCTCATCAGACAGCTCGCCACTCCTCCAAATCTCTCGTCGTGTGCAAGCAACGTGGGCCGCGAAGGCCTGCTCCAGTGGTACTCCAAATGATGGTAGTCGGTGTCCTGGAGTGGTATCGCCAGGGAAACGGTATGGAGGTACCCTCTCTCCGATGATCCACTCCTGTATCATAGTGGGTAACCATCCCCAGTGTCGAGCTCGTGCCGCATGTCGAGCCCGTCTATCCATCTCGGCATCTACCTGTGCCACTATGTCATGGACCCGTCGTCGACTCTCTGCCACCATGTTGTCTGTGGTCGTGAGCCTAGCTGCGTTCCTGTTAGCGTCGTTGCCGTCGGCCATCCTGTAAGTCTCAAGTTAGTAAGCAATAGCTCAATATAAGTAATAATATCATCAATGTGCAAGTTCTACGTGTAGTGTCTAAAGTTGAGCAATGGCTATAGTCTAAGTTCACTATATGCAAACCTAGTTCTCTATAACCAAGGCTCTGATACCAGTCTGTCACACCCCCAAATTCCCACTCGTGGCGTATGTCCACGTGGATGTGACGTGTCCAGAATCACAGCTCAAGGTCATATAGAACACCTCTATATGCGTTTACAAATCCAAAGTTTGACACATACACTCATAAAATAGTTTACAGCGGAATAAAAGTTATCATATCATATTGCAGCGGAATATCAAATGTTTGACAAAATACAGCGGAAATGTAAATAGTTAACACAACATTGTTAAATAGAATAAAAGTAAATTTGTTTTCAAAATGACAGGACAGAATGCATGTAAGTTCCTAATGCTCGTTCCTTAAATCGTGCATTCCGGTCCTCCTGCTAGCCGTGCTAGTTACCTGAGAATACAAGTTAGAAAAAGTGTCAACACAATGGTTGGTGGGTTCACAGGTTTTGATATACATACAGTAAGAAAGTGTGTCATGTTGTTTATCAATGTTAGTACCGAGCCCTAGGCCCAAAGTGTCAGTGCGTCACTACCGAACTAGACTTGTTTGTCCTTGCCTCCGCTATGTCTCGTATACATAGCAAGTTAGGTCAGAATTTGCACGGGTTATGACATCCAGTCAACATAGTGCCCCGTGGGGTTAGTCATTCCCTAATGGATCCATCCAAATCTACCACGTTGTTCGTACATTAACGGTAAGACTTTGTGAGGGCTTAATACGAGTTCAACACTTAATGTTTGTCCAATAAACCAGCATACACCAAATATGTTTGTACAGTAATAAATGTTTGACTCGATGTAACTAGTATTCTCCCCCTATTTAAAAGCGTTTGAAAAAGAGTAAAGAGGGGCCGTAAACTCACCTTAGTGATGAAAATGCAAATCAAGCGTAAGCTCCTGATGTAGTAGCACGTGTCGGTCACCGGCAACCTATATCGTACATCGTACGTGAGTTCGTGTAAGTAACCGTGCTAGTGTTTGTGTTAGTGCTCGTGTTTGTATCCAACAACCCTTGGTTGTTCATGTTTGTCCGTGTCGGTCCACAATGACCGTGTTTGACTGTGTTGGTCCACAATGACCGTGTTTGACTAGAGTTGACCAAAGTTGACCGTGTCAAGTCAACGACCCGTTGGTGAACCGTGTGACGGTTTGTGAATCGTGTAGCAATCGTGTAAGTGTTTGTCGTGTGCAAAGTGCGTAAATCGCGTCTATGGACAACTTACTATTTATAGTAAGTTTCCATTTATGGAAAGTTCACAGAGCATATCGGTTTTATAGTTCTAGCATGATCAATAGTCCTACGGGATCACGTTAACACATAGCACATTATCATACAAGGTCACATAAGTCGTTTATAACATGTTAGCACATAAAAGTTTCCTAAAATGGAAAGTTTCCATTTTTAGCATACGTGACATCGGAAACCATCTAACTTAGAATCTATTCATCATGTCATAACATAACTAGCCATTTAGCATGCTCAATTCATACAACACGTTGACAAATCAGTTTTTGTAAAAATAAAGTTACTAAATATAGTAACTTTCTAGTTTTGCATAGAAATGACCATTTTAACATTTCTAAGCAAATTCTTAGATTATCATTCATCCTAATAGATCATTTAACATCATTCTAAGCATACCAATATAGCCAAATTCATCATCTATCAACATTTTAATTAGAAAAGTTACTAAAAAATAGTAACCATGCCAAAAATGATCATATTCAACATCAAGATCACATTCTAAGTATCAACATCCTCCTAATAACATCCTAGTAGTAAATCCACATACATGCATGTTGCTAATACCAACCATAACATCATTTTATAAATAAAAAGTTACTATAAATAGAAAGTTTCATCAAAAATCATCATCTTAACCATTTTAAACAAATCCAACCATGAGTAATCCTTCTAATATCATTAAGAAACATTTCTACATACACAAAATCATTCCAATACTCATGGATCATACATGCATGCATCTATATCATCATAAATCATCATTTTAAGCAACAAGACATGCACCTATCATCATAGATCATCACAATATGTTACTAAACCACTTTAGATCATCAAGAAACATAGTGAAATCAACAAACCCAGAAAATAAATTCGTGCATGTGCTTGCTATGAGCTTGCATGTGGGGTTTAACACATGCATGTGGGTGTAGAAGCATTTTTAAGCTACAAGGAGTGATGAGCTACCTTCCAAAGCTTCTGGAAGTACTGAGATGATAAGTAGCAGCCTCCTTGTCCTCCTGGTTCGTGGGTTTCGACGAGTGCTAGGTGAGAATGATGGTGTGCGAGCTTCTATATGGATTCCAAGCTTCAACCTCCAACTCTAAGCTTCAAAAACGGCCTCTAATGGTGGATTCAGTGAGTTTTGCAGGGAAGAAGAAGAAGATGGTCGAGATATGGCGTGAGAGACTGAGTAAAATGATTGTAAGGTGTAGGCTAGCCACAATATTCTTGGATTTATAAAGATTTTGTCGACTGGGCGGCTTCGCGTACCGCGATGGGACTTTCAAATAATCTCCGCGTACCGCGGCGGATTTCGGGAGTCAACTCCCCGCGATGTCTGTCGCGTATCGCGACACTGCTCCTTGTTGGGCCATCGCGTACCGCGATGGGCCCCTGGAGAGCCCAATAAGCCTATCTTAGTGGGTTTGATCCGTCCGTCACCGTTTTCACATTTACGAACTATCGTTTGGCCTCGATTGAACTTCCAAGTTCAATGTGTGAGTGTTTCGTGAGGTTTCGAGTGTTGTGCTACACAATTGTGTTCGACGTTCACCAACGTTCGTGTGTTTTGACACGTGTGTGCTGTTTGCCGATAATTCCACGAATTATCTAGTCATGTGTCGGTGTTTGTACTGTCGTGCCACGTGTCACACTAAATTAATCTAATTCTAGTGCCACGTGTACATAAAGTATTTAAATAAACATTTAAATAAATATAAAGCTGACCTGGAAAATACGGGGTGTCACATAACATCATTGTGTTATTATGTTCTTTAATCTATTATGTTATTTTTGTTGATTGTGTTATGTTTACCATTGTGTTTTTAGGTATGATATGGTTTTTGTTCCTTTTACTGGCATTGATAATCACAATAGGAATGTTACATTTGGTGTTGCTCTTCTTGGATCTGAAACTGCTGATTCATATAGATGGTTATTGGAAAAATTTATTGAGGCATTTGGTTTTGCACCTAGAGTTTTTGTTACTGATCAAGAAGCTGCAATGAGGTGTGCCATTTTAGATGTTTGCCCTAATAGTCGTCACAGATTGTGTATGTGGCATATATGGGAGAAATTGACTACAAAGGTAACATAACATATTTATTGTGTATTTTTTTTAAATTTATTTGTGTCTTTTGTTAATTGTGTCTTTTTAATATTTCTGTCTTCCATCAATGTGTCTTTATTAACTGACTCAAATTTTGTGTCTTTATTAATTGTGTCTTTATAGGTTGGAGCAGCTATATGTAATTTAACAGATTTCAAAAAGAAATTATCTAATATTGTATGGACAGATTGTATTACAGTTGATGAATTTAAAAAGGAGTGGCATATGATCCTTTCTGAATTTGGGTTAAGTGATCATCCTTGGTTGGGTGATATTTATAACATTAGAAGAGATTGGATACCTGCATATTATAAGGACGAGGAGTTGTCTGGTCTTATGCGTACCACCTCAAGAGCAGAGAGCGAAAATCATTTCTTTAATCAATTTTGTAACCGGAATGCAACTTTTATGGAATTTTATACCCACTTTGAGTCAGCGATGGAGCGTCAAAGGCATGAACATCAGAAGAATGATCATGACACGAGATTTACTGATGCTGAGATTTGGAGCACATTTTGCCTTGAGAAACAAGCTTCAAATATTTTTAAACAAACAATATTTTTGGACCAACAGCTGGAGATAGATGATGCAATAAACAGTTGTGGGTCTGCAATGATTGAAAAAGTTTATGATTTTCAGATTTTTTTCTATTAATGATTTGTTGCATCCTGCTCATTCATATTTTAAGGTATTACATTTCTTTATTTTTGTATACTTATTGTGTCTTGTTGTATATGTGTTTTTATTGTGTATTTATGTGTATATTTTTTGTTGTGTCTTTATAAGCAGTTGTGTTTTATTGTTAATTATGTTGTATTGTGTTTTGTGTTATATGTTGGTTTCGTTTCGAATAGAGGATCTTACAATTTTCTGCAGTTGTGAGAGGTTTAAACAATTTGGATTGCTATGTAGACATATATACTATGTTCTTAGATTTTGTGAAATCACTGAGTTTCCAAAAGAATACATAGCTAGGCGTTGGACAAGGGAAGCCGTACCAAATAGTTCCCTTCGATCTGTTATCATTCCTGGTAAAGATAATGCTGTTGACATCGAAGCTAATGTTCGTGAGATTATGTCTTCAAACGAGTACGTTATAAATCGGTTAGTTACGAACAAAGATGAATTGTTACTTTATAGAGATCATGTTAAAAGTTACATGTCCAAGGCTGATGAGGTAGAAATTGACACTCCTCGACCTAGCATAAGGGGTAAATTTGCATCAATAACGGGAATGATTGAACCACGTTATGCAAGTGTTCGTGTACCTGTAAGAACAAGGACTAAAGGATGTGGTACAAACAAGTGGTTTAAGTCTGCTCGTGAGATAGAAATTAACATTTCAGAAGCAAAGAAGAAACTTAGGGGATGTGGATTTTGCAAATCTGTTGGTCACAACCAGCGAACATGTCAATTATATATTAAAAGTATTGAAGACAAACAAGGATCAAGTATTTCAGGATCTAATTAGAAAGTTTTTTAAATATGCATTTTGTATTTCATATTAGAATTTCAATAAATTGGATTTAGAATGAAATTGAACATGTTTTACATTTGATATATAATGTTTAATGTGTAATGTGTCATGTGTCATGTGTAATGTTTTAGAATATGCAATGTGTAATTAGTAATGTATAATGTGTAATGTGTCTTTTTACTTATAAGTTTAACTGTGTATTTAAGTGTTTCTTGATTATGTCATTTATGTAAACCTGTATTACAACTCTCTTTTGTTTTTTTTGTTGTGTGTCTTTTTATAGTATTTTTTATGTTGTCTTTTTTATGTTGTGTCTTTATTATGTTGTGTCTTTTTACATTGTGTCTTTCTTTATATTGTGTTTAACCTTGAAAATAATTACCATTCAAACAGAGTTAATCAAAATATATAATAAAAGATGCATACTGATTTCAACCAAAAGACAATTACAAGTAGCATGTTTTAAAGAGTGCTAAAAAGTATTAACAATCCACCATTGTCTAAATACAACTAACCTACTTCAAAATAAGCCTAACACATTCAATCGTTCACTGATTCGAGCTTGTGCTGTTTTCTGAAGTACCTTTTTCTCATCAGCAGTTAGATCCAAATAGGCCTTCATTTCACTTAAGACAACACTTTTTACTTCATTAACATCATGAAGAAGAATCTTGGCAGCATACTTTCTTCTTAAGTCAACGAGCTGTCTTTTCTGGAGTTTATCTTCCTCCAATGCAAACCCGGCATCATATTCTTTTTCATCATTCCCTTGGAATGTTTCCATATGCCTCATCAGAAACACCCCACAATCCACATGATTGTGTGACGTTCTCCATGGCATTTTATATCTCACAATGTTTGACATTTTTACATTTTTTGCTTCTTTGTGTGATATGGACTCCAAGTAGATTACAAATGCATTTTTCTGAAAAGAAGAACATTATTATTATTATTATTAAACTAGTCATTTTTTATAATATAAAGATCATCAAACTTACCAAGTGTTCGGGTCGACCAAGATACTTTGCATCATAGTCATCATATCAATATAACCTTAGGAAGGTTTTTTATCTTGAGGTTGAAGCACATAAGATAATAGTGCGCTTGTGCCTAATCCCAACTTATATGCATCTTTCTGACAGGGCGCTTCTTCATTTGTGTGTAATGTGCTTAAAAACACATATGCATCAGAAGCCATTGAATCTTGTTTGGATGTGTACTTTTGTATCAGGGATGCCCATTCTTTCTTCAATTCTACAATCAATGAGCCTTCTGGAAAATCCTTTTCTGCCTCTTCTAACATCAACACTATTTGTTTTGCTTGATCATCGAAAGAATCTAACTTTTTGCGTATCCTCTCCACCCTCGCCTGTCATTATTTTTAATTGCTTATGATATCAAAATGTATGTATTAAATAAATAAATTAAGAAATAAAATTTTCATACCTCTTGTGAATCTGTTTTGAATCTGTTGCAACACAATCACCCGCGACATCCTCAACAAGTTTCTCAGCTTCATTAAGCTCCAAATTCTCACCCAAATTTTTAGACTCAACCATTTCTTCATCTTTATCAGTTTCTGTAGTGCATACATCCTTTTTATTTGGTACTTTCAACCTAAGTTTCAGGCTTTGTTTTGATTTTGTTTGTGACAATCTTGCCTTTTTGTGAACAGGAGCCACTTCTACTTCGTCTTCCTCATCAACTGTATCTTTTTGACCAGAAATTGCAAGCCTCTCCTCATACTCTTGCAACTTGTTAAAGTCAATTTCCTGAAGCTTTTTAGGCTGTTTACACCATTGTGCTTTGTTTTTCTCTTTCTGATAGATGTAGAGAACCTGTTTTCCACATAACAGATGCAAAAAAACAATAACACAAATCAAATGTGAATGTGTAATGTGTTATATTGTGTAAGTGTAATGTGTTATGTGTTATGTGTAATATGTAATGTGTAATGTATAATGTGAACTGTGTAGTGTAACTGTGTATTATGTAATGTGTAATGTGTAATGTGTAACTGACCAAATATCAAGTATAAAATATTACCACAAGTAGCAAAATAGGGCCATTGTAGAGGTCATCTTGTTTACTATTCCACGCCTCTCTGGTTGTTTTTAAACAAGCCATCATATAATCACACCAGTTTAAATTCCTTACATTTGTTGTTGTCTTTACAGATGTAAGGAATCTTTGATTAACAGTGTTGCTCATCATTGTTTCCCCCATTAATGAGAAAAAAACAACCAAAAAGTTGAGCTTGAACATCCTACCTGCATCCTTCTTATCTTTTATGTATGCAACAAGATCCTTGACAAAAATTTTCTTTGGTAAGTCATCTCCAAACTGACTCCTCCATTCCTTGACAACCGGGTCATTTGCATTTGGTCGTGTTTTAACAGTGACCTTTGTCCCTCCATTTGGGAATTTGAATACTTTCTGTATCAAACTAGATGACAACTGGATTTCTCTTTCTTCATCATTAATTGAGTCCCTTTCTGGATTGTAGTTCCGTAGCAGCCAGTAAGCAAAAGTGCTTGGAATTGCATGCAGTTGAAGGCACAGAATTTCTTGAAATCCCATTTCAGCCACTGCTTTTTTCTGGCTGGAGGAGAGATTTTGAATGAACTTTGTTAGGTTAGAAATTGCACATCTCACAATCAACCTTTTCTCGTCAAACGGAAAATGAACACTCTTCGGTTTCTTTTGCTTCTTTCTTTTCTTAGGACACATTTGTGTTGTAGATATAGACTCCTCAGTAGATTGTGTTTTGTTTTGTTTGTTCTTGTTTGATTGAGTCTTCATTATAAAAGTATTTAAAGGCTCTAGCATCTCATGATCTTGCTCAGCTGTAACACAATAGAAATAACAGTTAAAATACACATTACACAATATGTAAACACATTACACATTAAAGATTACACATTAAATTTTACACACCAAAACATGACACATTACACATACAATGTACACTACACAAACAACATCCTATGTGACAAAAATTATAACAACACAGAGCCATTCAAATACCCTAAACATTACAGACAACACATCAATTATGACACAATTGATAAATCACTTACAAAGGAAGGAGAATTCAGACTCATATAAGACACAATACACATTACACAATTGACATAGTACATTTCAAATTCCATAATATTACAGACGCAACAAAACAAGCTCAATATCAAATTTTACACACCAAACATGACACATTACACATACAATGTACACTACACAAACAACATCCTATGTGACAAAAATTATAACAAAACAAGGCCATTCAAAATACCCTAAACATTACAGAAGACACATCAATTATGACACAATTGATAAATCAGTTACAAAGGGAGGAGAATTCAGCCTCATATAAGACACAATACACATTACACAATTGACATGTTACATTTCAAACTCCATAATATCACAGACGCAACAAAACAAGCTCAACATCAAATTTTACACACCAAACATGACACATTACACATACAATGTACACTACACAAACAACATCCTATGTGACAAAAATTATAACAAAACAAGGCCATTCAAAATACCCTAAACATTACAGAAGACACATCAATTATGACACAATTGATAAATCAGTTACAAAGGGAGAAGAATTCAGCCTCATATAAGACACAATACACATTACACAATTGACATGTTACATTTCAAACTCCATAATATCACAGACGCAACAAAACAAGCTCAACATCAAATTTTACACACCAAACATGACACATTACACATACAATGTACACTACACAAACAACATCCTATGTGACAAAAATTATAACAAAACAGGGCCATTCAAATACCCTAAACATTACAGAAGACACATCAATTATTACACAATTGATAAATCAGTTACAAAGGGAGGAGAATTCAGCCTCATATAAGACACAATACACATTACACAATTTACATGGGGCATTTCAAAATCCATAATATCTCAGACGCAACAAAACAAGATCAACATCAATTTTTAGACACCAAACATTACACATTACACATACAATGTACACTACACAAACAACATCCTATGTGACAAAAATTATAACAAAACTGGGCCATTCAAATGCCCTAAACATTACAGAAGACACATCAATTATGACACAATTGATAAATCATTTACAAAGGGAGGAGAATTCAGCCTCACATTTTACACAATACACATTACACAATAGATCTTTACATCAATTATTACACAACAGAATACACATTACACATTACATCTTTACATATTTTAATTATTACACAATACAACTGAAAATTTGATGATTACATACACTATTACACAATCCAACTACTTAAACATTACACAATATCTTACTTGTTACACATTGAAGATAATATATGACTTAAACATACGTAGATGTTGGAAAACACAATCGGTACGATTAATGTTGATATTGTACCATTATTTGGAGCTTCGTTCGTCATTTCAACCTCTTTGAGTGATTCTTCGGCTGTTTTTTGCTCCTCCAGCGCCGAAACGTGGATAGACTGTTGTAAATCACTAGTATCATTGACAATGATCTCTGAGACGAACACATTAGGGTCAATTTCGGGCTTTGATGAAGACATCGCGACGGTTTTTGATGGATTTTCGAAGAACTGTGTGTTTTAGGAGGGAGAAGTTCGCAGGCGTGTAGAAGACGAAAGAACTAAACCGTTTGACGGTTTTACCCTTTTCTCGGATTAAAATGCCGTGGTATTTACAATTATGCCACCGCATGGATCTGGGCCCTAGATATAAGCAATCTGACGGTTTTGATGGCTTCTTAGCCTTTTTAGCTTAAATGCCCTATTTAGGATAACCCAACCCTAGTTTATAAAGCTTTCATAATTATGCAATGCCATTTTTTTATAAAAACTATATAATTAAACTCGTCACTTTTTTATATTTAATTCCGTTATTATTTCGGGAAAAAAAATATTATACAAAAACAAACCATGGTTCCATAATTCTAAAAGTAATAAAAAAACAATTGAAGAGATCTATCCAAATAAATGCATGAAATTTTAGATAATATAAAGAAGAGCAACTAATTAAAGGTTCCCACAAAAAAAAAATAAATTAAAATCCACTCTTATTACGCTTAGAATAGAAAATAAATAAATAAGCAATTAATCATGCATAACAATGTTTAGAAGATATCCAAGAGATGGAATTTTCTTGATATTTAACATTAATTACATTATATTTCTAATAATTGATAAACGATGGAAACAATTTTTTTTTAACGGCGACGATCCAACATACAACGTATATTGTCTTAACATGGCCCACCAGGCAGAGGTAAGACGCGGTCACACCAGAGGCGCGAGAACCCCCTGGAATGGGTAAACCCTCGCCCCCCATTGGTCCAGAACCCAAGATAAAGCTGAAAATTCTTTCCCTCACTTAGATGTCCTTTGAATCGCCTCTAGCAGGGCTTGAACCCATGACCTCTGGATCATAAGGTGAAACCCCAACCAATAGGCTAAATTCGCAAGACTTATCTGGTTCCTACATAGCACATATTTTGTCTTAACAGGGCTCAAGATTCTTTCTCACCCGAGATGGGAACACTTAAAAATCTGGTTTTAGATGGTGATTTTTTAAATTTCTAATATTTAACATTTAATTAAATTAAATTTCTAATAATGGATAATAATTTAGTGGTGGGATGAAGTAAGCTAGAACATGTTTTTATAAAAACAGAAGCCAAGAATTTCACGTAAAAAAATGTTACCGATTGATTTAGTTTTTTTTTTA
Source organism: Mikania micrantha (assembly GCA_009363875.1). NCBI lineage: Eukaryota > Viridiplantae > Streptophyta > Magnoliopsida > Asterales > Asteraceae > Mikania > Mikania micrantha. The sequence goes on along the minus strand of CM018685.1, from coordinate 43,013,267 downwards.
ATGGCGACGATCCTACATACCAAGTATGTTGTCTTAACAGGGCCTACCTGACAGAGATAAGACGCGACCACACCAGATGCGCGGGAACCCCTGGAATGGGTAAACCCTCACCCGTGCGGGCCTAAAACTCGAGATTAAGCTCAAGATTTTCTTCTCTTACCTCGATGTCTTTTACATTGCCCATGACAAGGTTTAAACCCGTGACCTCTCGATCAGAAGGTAAAACCTCAACCAATAGGTTGAATTCACATGACTCCTAATTGATTTCGTATCATGCGGGCAGAAAATAATGTAAGTATCTATTTCTTTTATTCTTTTGTAATTTAGTTATTAGTTTGGAATAAGATCTTATAGAATTGCCTCTACCACCACAGAAGCAGGGGACCAAATTTTCCTCACCTTTTAACTACATTCCAATCCTTAACACTCCTTTCTTGACCCATTAATGTGGCCAAGAATCATCAATCAACAAAGATTATTCACACCCAATTCTAGATTCATGTTTTTCTCTGCGTATTTAACCATTTTGATTCACAGATCGACTCGCAGTTTGATTGCGATGGTGTTCATGTCACTGTGCAAAAAGATGCCTGCCATGTGGTTGATAAAATGCCTCACTGAGAAACCTCCAATTTTCAATCTTTATCAAATTGCCCAAAATCATTTGCACCACACACACTTCTTGATAAGCTGATTTGGCCGGCCTATTATTGATCCCCATTATTGGTATTGCATTTATGTGCACAGGTTGTTTTCATTCAAGAACACAAGGAAATGGATGAAAATGAATTCAACCACACAATGAAACGTGCATAATTTTGTTTTGCAAAGATTAAGGTTATTCTTTGTTTCTATATGTAGGACATGATTAAGGTTGAGGGATGTACCAAATCATCAATATGGTGGATGTTCATCAACAGGGAGGTGACCTGCAAATGACACTTCACATGCCAAAAAAGGAGCTTAATTCTGATGCCATGAAGAGAATTAGTGACTGGTTTGCTTTCAGTTTTCTTCATATTTGTTTCAAATTTATTTTTAATATACTTTGTGGTGTTCATTACTTCATTTGGTGATAGCTTTAATCAATTTACTCATGAACATTTGCTGAATATAGTAAGAAACTAAGAAACCTTATGAACATAGAGGATGATCTTTGAAGACCTTATGAAAAAAAATTTATAAAATTTGCAGGATTTCATCCCAAGATATCCCTAGTGATGTTATTGTTTGTGTAGGAGGTGTTTCTTTTCCAATACACAAGGTACACAAATTGTATTCTCTTGTTATAACTCTTATTTTTATATAATTTCTCAATTTCTTGTATACCCAGTGTATTATTACTTTGTGGGGTCTGGTGGGGGAGAGATGAAGACAAACCTTACCCCTACCTCTACCCAAAAATGCGGTAGAGAGACTGTTTCTAAGTAGACCGCTGACCGCCGTTTCAACTTCTTGTATATAATGATTCAAATTTGGTTTTGGAACATTGATGAAAAGCAAACATGTTTATTTTGTGTGTGAGGTTTATGCAGACAGTCTTACACTTAATTCTTTATCATGTGCAGTTTCCTTTAGTTTCAAAGTGTGGTTATATAAAGAAATTGTTATCCGACACCAAAAACGCTGATCTTTCTGTAGTTGAAATCCCTGATGTCCCAGGCGGTCCTGAAGGATTTGAACTTGCCGCAAAGTTCTGTTATGAAACACATTTAGAATTATGTACAGAAAACATTGCTATGGCAAGATGTGTGGCAGAATATCTTGAAATGACAGAAGAATACGCGGTTGGAAACCTCGTATCAGTAACCGAAGCATATTTGAATGAAACTGGGCTTCAAAACTTATCTGGTGCAGCTTCCATTTTGCAATCATCTGGAAATTTTTTACCAATATCTGAAAACGTAAAACTGGTTGATCGATGTGTAGACACAATTGTGAGCATGATCACTGAAGAAAGTGAAGTTTATGTTGTTGATTGGTGGGCTGAAGACTTGATTGGTCTTAGAATTGATATCTTTAAAAGGGTTCTTCTTGCTTTAGTTTCAAGGGGATTCAAACAATTTGCACTTGGCCCGGTTCTAATGCTTTATGCCCAGAAATGTCTTCGCGGTTTGGTAAGATTTTCTTGCTTGTATGTATATACAACTTGACTGCATTTTGATTATGAGCATTCAAGTTATTTTCATTATTTTGGCCTGTTTATCAGCTATTGGGTTGATGTAGATTGTGCTGCATTTCAAATGGTCAAAAACTGAAATATTTTAGCCAAAAAGGGAACAAGCCAAACAAGTGAAACGGTTGAAATCACCCAAAATTATGAACATCATCATACTCAGTATAACCCCTCATTACCAAAGCTAAAGAAGGGTCTGAGAAGGGTAAGATATATGAATAGAGAGGTTGCTTCCAGTGAGACCCACAGCTCATGATGCCTGATTAACCGACCAGCATAATACTTTTAATGTTACTTTCACAAATATTAAGTAAAGTAACATTAATATTAGTGCAATTATACTTTTGCCCCTTGATTCTCTACACATATATACATTATATACTCACACTCTTTTTAATGCATACAATCTCTTAAATCAGTGTTATTCCAAGTAAATCACAGATTATGCTCTTTAGCAATAGTGTAAGTTGCAGATTGTGTCTTTGGCGATAATTATAGTGTATGTTCTTTATTTGAAACCTTTGCACAGATATAGTCCTTTTCACTAACCGAGTTAGCATTTGTGTTAGTTTTCTAGTAAACAACCATCTTGCTCTTGCTCCTTAAAGGACAAAATGTGTAACTTTCACCATACTTTCTTTTTATGATGGTAAACCCTTTTTAATTTTGTGTAGTTACCACCAAATCTTGAAAAAAATTCTAATAATCAAACAGGAGATCTATGGAAGATCAAAGAAAAATCTTGATCCAAAACAAGAACACGAGAAGCGGACTATTATAGAGACGATAGTCGGCCTCTTACCACGGGAAAAGAATGCAACATCAATAAGCTTTCTCTCAATGCTGCTACGATCCGCCAAATATGTAGACACAACGGTTTCATGCAGGCTAGATTTAGAGAAAAGAATGGCTTTACAACTCGGGCAGGCGGTTTTAGATGATATATTAATTCCATCATTTTGCTTTGATGGTGACACTATGTTTGATGTTGATACTGTGCAACAAATCATGATGAATTACTTTGAATATAATTCTAAGGATTTGGGTGATGTAAACTATGGTTATTCATTACAAAGTGACAATGAGAATGTTGGGAAGCTAATGGAGAGCTTTCTTGCTAAAATAGCTTCTGATAGGAACTTGTTGGTTTCAAAATTTTTAAATTTTGCCGAATGTATTCCGGTTGAAGCTCGGGTGACAGAGGATGGAATGTATAGAGCCATTGATATTTTCTTGAAGGTATGCTATCATTTTCTTGTTAAATCATCATTTACCAAAACTATTTAAAAAAAGGTGTAATGTGTCTTTTGGCCCATTTGACCTGTGAAATATACAGGGTCAACTGAGATAGGGGTAAGGTTTGTGTCCATCCTTTCTCACTAGGCCTTACTGAAAAATGGGAATATACCGGGCAAGTTTGTTTTGTTTGCCAGCAATCATATATACATTCTTCTTTGGGGTCAAAACTTGACCATCTAGAATTGCATATTGACCAAATTATTACTTTCAAATCTTTCAGGCTCATCCAGCTTTAAGTGATATGGACCGAAAGAAAGTTTGCAGTTTGATGGACTGTCAAAAGCTGTCCCGAGAAGCCCGAGCCCACGCGGCCCAAAACGAAAGGCTTCCAGTTCAAACTGTGGTTCAAGTTCTATACTATGAGCAGCAACGGCTACGAGAACTAGACACTAGCCCGGTCACTGATCATGCAATCTCACAAACAACCCCGGAAGCTCAAAAATCAATATCGGATGAGATATCAAGTTTAAAAAAAGAAAACCAAGAGCTGAAATTTGAGCTTTTGAAGATGAAAACTCAATTGAAAGAGATCGAGCGGTCAAGTGGCAACAAACCGAGGGTCAACAATGCACATGAACCCAAGGCTGGTAAGCCACCATTGCCGAAGAAATCGTTGATAAGCTCGGTGACCAAAAAACTTGGAAAGATCACACCTTTTCTTCATGCTGATGGGTATTTGCCTTCAAGTACAAGAGGCAGGAATAAACCTGATAAAGATAGAAGGCATTCAGTAGCTTGATATGGTTTTTGTGTTGGTAAATAATGTCATATGGTGTAAAATATAATTAATGTCAATATTGTTTTGGTATATTTCATAGTAGCAGATACAAAGGTTTAAATTTTGTGAAGATTTGGATTGCTAAACACACTTTTTTTAAAAAATACATCATCATTATAGTACTCGGTATAGCTCATCATCAGCAAAATAAGGTAAGGTTCAAGAAGAATAAAATTTAAACAATCTTAAATATGTCCCTAAGAATAGAGAGACTGATTCCAATAAGACTACAGGTTCATGATGTCTGATTAACCGACCAACTCAACATTTTTAACGTTATATCCACAAAAATTAAGTAAAAATAACATTAAATTAGAGCAATTTTACTTTTGTCTTTCAAGAACCGACACACAAAAATATATATATATATATATATATATATATATATAGGGGAAGGATCAAATGTTAACCCTTCTTTATTGCGATAACCGTATAACCCTAGCACTTTTTTGCGTTTTTTGCCCGAATCTTTCTTTTTTTCATGATCTTTATTATACATAAATAGGGGGGTTTCGTTCTTGTGTTTTTGCTAATTCATCACCGTTTAGAAGTTATTTACAACCGTAAGTAAGTGTAACGACTTACAGCACATATCTGATGTAAGTGTGATGTAAGTAACTGTGATGATATTTTTTAAACGGTGATGAATTTCCACAAACTCATAAAAGAACATGGTGTTCAAAATGTGTTATAATGATGTTAAAAAAAAATCCAAGATTCGGCTTCATCTTGCCAAAGTTATTTGGGTTAGTACACATTTAGTGGGTTATTAAAAATTCCACACCCTATATATATATATATATATATATATATATATATATACATATACGTGCACACGGCATCCAATTGACCAAATTATTCTGAAAAATGTTTAGCTTAGTTTGCAAAGATTATCTGCCAAAGGAAAAATGTTTTGGAACATTCTTCAATTAAGTCTTTTTTTCATCAACTTCTAAGATTTTCAACCAACGGTTTCGTCTTTTATAGTGGAAGTCAGTGTAATTTAGCGGTGTGTCGATTCTAGGCTACTTCAAGCCAATTTAAATTATAGGCCCATCAAATAATAAGCAACAAAAACAGACTAATCAATAGGCTCTTCATGAAATGTATCATTTAAAAATATATATATATATCAAAACAGGTTCGCTCGGTATATTTGATTTTAGTTCAGGTTAAAACAAGTTATTGGCAATTGGCATACCAGGCTCACCTTGAAATGTCGCTTTAATAAAAAGTATCAATATGGTTCAAACATTATATTTACTTCTAAAACACTTAGTACGACCCCATTTGCGACGCACATATATAATGTATATATACATGAACCCTTAAATAGCAAAAGTGAAATTACACTAGTGTTAACGCTATTTACTTATTTTGTGAAAATAGCGTTAAAAGCAATCGCATTATTAAGCAGGTTATTTTACTTTGAGCCAGTGACCCTTTCAGAGCAACCTCTTTATCCCAACTGATATAGGGGTGAGTTTTGTTTTTATCCTTCCTCCAAACACTACCGATGTGTATAAATAAATATCCTGGGTAAGTTTGTTTGTTTATAGCAGTTAGTGACAGCGACGTGTTGGCTACAAAGGTGGACGCATCTACAGTGGGGATGGCAGCGGAGCCGTTAATGTGGCATTAGTAACAGCTTGTATCAAAACACAAAAAACAAAACAATTTAGAACAAACAATCTCTAATTGTTAATTCATAACAACTTAAATAACACATATTATCATAAATATAGTTGTAGATTATTATAAAACAATTTAGAATAAACAATTTCAGACTGTTAATAGTTACGTCTAAAAATTGCAAAATGACAGACCCATTTATGACAATAGTCAAAATTGCTAACCAGAGGATAATGATTTGTTCAACATGCCTGAAAATCTGCATCCACTGCACTCAATTGTGCATCATACCTATTTTCTTCCTCTGTTCAGCCTCTGCAAATGGTAATTAAGGGTTGCCCATGGTTTTCTTTTTTTGCCTGTCTGCAAAAACACAATTACATATAAATTGAATACTAAATAAATAAACTCTGGTTTACATCTCTTGTAATAATCAGTATAGGATAATCAACTGCAACCAAACAAGCTGTTGAAGATGGTCTTTGGATTTGCTATTATTGTTTAAAAACTAGGGTTGTTCAAATAGTTCACGACTTGCGGTCACGGGTAAAAAGCTCGTTTGAAAGCAAGCCATACAGAGACGGCTAGTTTAATCATCATGCCGAGCCCTATCTAGTGTTAGCTCACCTTGTTAGCTTGTTTAATAAATAATAATGTATGTGTGTGTATATTGGTTATATTTTATTGGTTAGTTTTTTATTCAAATAAAATGGTCATCATGAAGTATCAAAAATCACATACAAAAAATTGCTAACAAGGTGGTTCTGAGTTTTTAAAAAATATGAAATTTAAAAATGAAAAACAGAAGTTCTAAAGAGTATAATTTTGTTTAAATAATTGAGCCGGCTAGTCAAGCCACGAGCTGACTCGGGTTTTGGACAGACCTAGACAAAATTGATCTTTTAAGAAACCAAATGATAAATTGACCAAACAACATATATAGGTAATTTTATTTTATCCTTTGATAGTCAGCTTTCTAGCACCTGGTATAAAACTGATTTTGATCCAAAACTGAAAATTACAAGATGTAAAAACTGAAATCTGGTTATCAAACACTCAGATTAAAAATGCAACTCCAATCACCCCTAGACTGTCATATTTATGCTAATTTGTACCTGAGACTCCATGCAAGTATCCAGTACTTGGCGTTGACGGGTGCATTTTTCATCACTATTATGATTAAGAGACAAACAGCCAAGATAAGTCATCATGTCCTTCATACAAGGTTTTGCCAGACCACCAAACTTCTTTGCATTTATATGTAGTTCACCAGCTTTTTTGCCCATGTTTTTCAAATGTGATCTATAAGATAAACCAATAACAAGAATGTAAGTATTTAAACATCAACAAAAGAGCCTTTAAAAAACTGTGGCACACGAGCATTCAAATTTCAACAATTAATGAAACACATTTCTGAACTTGAAGATTTTATGTAGCAAAATGTTTAAAACATTCTCTTGATATCAGGCATTATCAGAAGTGGATAATTTGGAACTATATCAACTATTAGCTAACAAAAAATTTTAAATTGCCAACTCTTCACATCTCACTTGCTGTTGGCCCAGATTAATATCAATCACACACACACAAAAAAAAATCCAATATTTGTGAGAAACTCCCCATGACTCTTTTGATGTTATTGAGAACAAACAAAACCACACATATAAACCTAATACATAACCCTATATATACTAAACAATTCCTTGGGAAACAAGACTTTAATTAGACTCAAACTCCTACTTTTAAGCAACCCGTTAACAAAACTAACAATAATAATAGTTTTCAAATCCAAATCCCATATAAATCAGGATTAACCCTTCACTTGTGATTATGTACTGTATAAATAAATTCATAAGCAACCTCCTTAAAGTTGGTATTATCATGTATCAACATGCACACGAACATAAAGATTCACACATCTACTAGCAATCAGCAAGTGACAAACAAACAAACAAACAAACTTACTCAATATATTCCTACTTTTTAGTAGGGTTTGGATTAATACAAACCTTACCCCTATCCCAGTTGGGATGGAGAGGCTGCTCCAAAGGAGTTTCCGGCTCAAAGTTATCGTTTGAAGTCGGTGTTGTAAAAATCGGGATTAATCGGCCAATTAATCGGGATTAGTTGCTAGTTGGCCCAAATCCGATTAAATTTTGCCTAGTCGGTCCACTAATCGGTAGTCGGAGCTAGTCGGTTCAAAAAAACCGGTCACCCCAGTTTAAAGCCCAAAATTTCGGTCCATCCCAAAGAAATTGTGGTTTTTCTTTAACCTAATAACTAAAAGCCTTTGTCTAGCCCATTTTAAACATGTTTTGGCCTATTAATTGGTTTTTTAATTGTGTTTTGGCAAGAAAATGTACTTATAGGCTTTTTAATTTGTGAAAATCTTTGATGTATTGAAAAACTAATATTTATTTTGAAAATTATATATAAATTTTTGTATATACATACATACATATATATATATATATAATTTTGTAAAATTATATATAAATTTCCAATCCGATTAATCCCTAGCCCCCACCTCGTCGCCCGACTACCGATTTTTACAACCATGTTTAAAGTTAATCATCCCAACGCTTTTAGCATTATTTTCACAAGTGACAATGACCACTAAAAATATTTGATAAACAGCACTCCATTATGAAATTCTGAGAATCAAATAAACTATGGGCAAAAGAAAACAAATTTTTCTCTGTTGTTGAGGCATTATACTACATTTAAATTCTGCTATAAGTTTTCATGCTGAATTTCATAAATGAAATTGTTATCTTGTAAATATTTTCATTTAAATGACTTATGAGGAATCCAACTTCCAGTTGTCTTGTTTTATCACAATATTATCAAGGTTATCCAACTTAATGTGTAGCTTTTTGTCAACTATAGTCTCACACAAATGGAAGTGTGTGTGTGTGTAGAAAAAGACAACATTCGATTAGAAACAAAAAAATGCCCTTCAAACGCTTGAATCTTGGAAAAAAAAATTATCCACATGCTCTAACGTTCATCATGTTGGACTAATCTTGTAATTATTGAATAGTTATTGGTTAAAGTAAAAAGTTTATTTTAAATTGTTTTGGTTTATTAAAAGATAAAGTTAGATTAAGTTTTGTATTGGATCGTTTTTAATAGACAGTTTTTTAGGGATAGATTTTGACTTTGTTATGTTTTGTTTCATTATAAATAGGGTTAGATGTTTTTGGTTTGATTGTACCATAAAGTTTTATTCAATAAATTCGTGTTAATGTTTTTATCTGGTTAATCAAATGAAGGATCTTGGGCTTCAATTGGTATCAGAGCTTAGTCTCTACCAGTTTGAGGATCGCGATTTGGAGTTGAGAAGGCAGCAGCCTTTGGCTGCTGTTGTTGATGTCAGACATAGGATAAAAGATCAGCAAGAGGTGTGATCAGAAATTAAAAGGAAGGACGCCGGTTGAAGACTCGATCCAAAAGGACGATTACAGCAATAGACTCGATTTGTGGTGCCGATCAACAAAGAAGAAGAATTTGGCAGCAAATTGAATCCGAAGAGGGGCTGTGATACTAACCTGTGACTGGTTCGATCCATTTGAGAAGCTGAGAGAGCTAATTACGTGAAGCAATCAAGGTATTGATATGCGATTCAGGGTGGAACGATCAGAGAAAACAGGGAATAACCTGTGATAGGTTCGAACCTGGTGTTGAAGGCTATGAGGGCTGGATAAGGCTGATACGGAGCTGCAAAGGCTGCTATTGGCGTCAATCTTGTGCGATTCAAGAAGTGAGTGGTGCTATCGTGGAAAAAAATTATCAATCTGTGATAGATTGATCAGGTTCTAATGCTGTGTGAAACAGCATGTGAGAGTGAATGGTAGGTTTAATCAGTGATTGATCAAAACCAGCTGATGTAGAAAAGAAAGAGAATGATTAGTGTGATCAGGTTCTGAGTGAACCAAGCATGGTTTTAAGTGAGACAACAGGAGGTGTTCTGTGTGTACAAAAGAGGCTTTGGGTGAACCGAAAAACAATTTTGAGTGAGCTGATGAGACGAGAAAGAAGACGGTTCTGTGTAAGCTGTGAGGTTGTTCTGTGTGAACAAGAAGCAAAGGATTTGTGGAAAAATAATAAGTGTGATTCATGGGTTCGACAGAGAAGAATTTTTTGTATGGTTGTCTTTGGTTGCTTGGGTGTGTGCAGATGTACAAAGGAATGGAAGAAGGCGGAAGGGATGTGCAAGAGTGATGCCAAAAAGAACTTTGTGTTTAGAGAGAGAGCCACATCAAGAATTACAAGATTAGGGGTGATTGTTGGACTAATCTTGTAATTATTGAGTAGTTAGGGGGTTAAAGTAAAAAGTTTATTTTAAACTGTTTTGATTTATTAAAAGATTAAGTTAGATTTATTTTGGATTGGATCGTTTTTAGTAGGCCGTTTTTTAGGGATAGATTTTGACTTTTTTATGATTTGTTTCATTATAAATAGGGTTAGATGTTTTTGGTTTGATTGTACCAGAACGTTTTATTCAAGAAATTTGTGTTTGTGTTTTTATCTGGTTAATCAATTGAAGGATCTTGGGCTTCACATCAAACTACACAACTCTAGGCAAATTTTAAAACCTTTGACATAAATATGAATCCAGTATAAGTCTATTTAGCTGTTCCAGACTAAGCTATAGTAAAGAATTCAATGTAATCGTTTTGGTTGACAGCAATCCATGCCCATGTACTTTCAAGCGAAATCAATCGAAAGGCTCTTTAAAATCTAAAAAACACTGTATTTATGTAAGATGAATCTATAAAAGTGTTTTATTAGAATCACAAAAACCCTAAATCTGTAAAAGTGTTAGCTTGATAATTTCAATAAGTGTGTTAGCCTTATAACTTCAATAGAAATGTTAAGTCTAACAATTTCAAAACTGAAACAAAAATCGCATGATCAATAAAAATGTTAGCCTAATAATTTCAACTGTCTAAAATAACTTTGAAGCAATGAAACTCAATCGATTAGAGTCACAAAAACCCTAATTCTGTTCATGAAATTCAACCTAAAAAAAAAAGCAGCGTGTTACGCATCAATTCCCTACAGACACCACAACAAACAGCGAATCGCAACGACAGCATATAAAATCACATTCAAACTAATCTGAATCAAATATTTTCAAATTTGAATAAAAAATTAAGTGCTCACAAAGAAAGAAGATACTTAAGTCTGAAGAGTAGAAACAAAATATGGAAGATTGGAGCCCTGGACCTTGTGGCGGAATAGAAAGCGGCGTTCGGTGGAGAGCGGCGACGGCGAATGAGGAAGCCAGATGGAAAAATAGCTAGAGTGCCTTTGATCAGTTGGATACTAAGCAACCACAAGGACCCATTGTAATTACACTTTGCAGGGTTGGGGGAGAGATGAAGATTAGCCGAAAAATATACTAGTAATCTAGATCTGTTAATCTAGATCCAAATCAACATAAACTAGAAAACTCATCCGCGCGTTGCGGCGGTATGACACGATTAAAGCATACGTGTTGCTACTTCATGGTACGATTAAACAAACATATTAGGTTGCGACTGGTTGGTTATAAAGATTGAAACATAAGTAAAAAAACATTTTTCTGTCTTACAAGTGATACATGATGTGTTTACGAATTTCATTGCGCTCGTTACATATTAGGTAAATAAAAGATATGTAGCGGGTTGCAACTAGAGCTGACGTAATAGCTCCGACACCACATGATAAGTCACGAACACGACACCACATACATGATAAGACACGAACACGAAAAAAAAATTCCAAATTCTCATCTTACACACAAGAACCATCTTACTCTAATCTCTACAAAAACAAACTGCAAAATCAAAGGTGATGCCTTGGTTCAATCAGCACAAAATAAACTGCAAAATCAAAGGTGATGCCTTGGTTCAATCAGCACGAAAATAAACTTAAAATCAGTCATGAAAACATACCCGAAAAAAGGGGAGGACTGACGAGCGTGAGGAGGGAGGAGTGGCGGGGGAGGGAGGAGTAGCGGCGGTAGGGGAGGGTAGCGGCGGTGGGGGAGGGCAGCGGCGTGACGATGAGAGGAGTATCGGCTGACCGACGGTAGGGGGGATCGGCGGAGGCGACGGCTGGGATCTTGAAGTCGAATTTAGGGTTACGCAAGGAGAACCGAGAACGGGAAGTCGGTAACGGGAACTGGTGTCTTGGGATTTGAAAATTGAAAGTAGTGTTTTCAGTACCGGACTTGTCGAATCAGACGTCTTACTGGTTATCAGTTAGACCAGATTTAAGAACCGGATTACATAATAAATATATGAAAAATTCCAAAATTTTATAAAATTTTAAACACATTTAAAAAAAACATAATCATGTTAAAAAAACACTTTAATGTTTAATTATTTGAATTTTTATGAAAAAAAAACTTAAAATCCGGTCCGACCAGTGAACTGGTTCCTTTGAGAACGGTTCACATGTGGTTTTTGGGCTAGTTAACCCCCGGTTCCCGGTCCGGTCTGACAACACTCATTGAGAGTCATATATTTATATTACTAATATATTTTATTATTAAAAAATATATTAACATGTTTTAAACATATCCTAACATGTTACCATATGTTTTAACCTTTTAAGACATGATTTATATCTTGTATAAACGTGTCGACATATTAAAAACACGAAATCTTTTAATTTTGTGTTGTATCATATTAACAGGTTCGTGTTTGAAATTGTCAGCCCTAGTTACAACAACTCGGTTTTAAAGATTAAAACATATATAAAATCATTTATATAAAGGTGAAATTTTATCTAGTTAGTGTCAATATTGATTCTCATTTTTTAACAAAAAACAAACCGTCTTTCGTAAGAGCCCACAACTTTATGCTTAAAAGTAAAGATATTATGAAAAAATCATATCATATATAATATAGGAGATAAACTTTATACTAAAAAAACCGTTACAACGATATATGCAAAAATAATAATAAGTTATATCGTTGTAAAAAACGTTAATAAAAACGAAAACAATCAAAATATAGGTAAGAGTTCATGTAGCTGTAAAAATTAAAATCAGGAAACTCAAAAACGTTTAATATTTTATCGTAAATGGACTCGTTCTTGATTTATATTATATAAACCTTATTTAGCGATGTTGGTTTCGACCGACACAAGTATTGTTTATATATATTCTTAGGCTTAACACATTGCGCACGAAATGTGGTGATCCTTGCTTACGTGGAGGAGAGCACTTGGGAAGTGCACATTGGGGTGGGGAATGAATTTTAATTGTGCATGTGGGCAAGTGCATCAAAGGATGGGAGTATATGTGGGTCCCACAATAAAACTAGAGGTGTGATTATATATATATATATATATATATATATATATATATGTGGTAAAATGTGAGAAGAGAGAGAATGCATGTGAGAAGGATGCGTTGGAGTTAAAAAGAGGAGAGAGAATGCATGTGGAAAGAAATGGTAAAATGCTGATGTGGCAGTGATGACTAGGACGCATATAGTAAATGCAGTCTTTAGCATTGCGTGTAGTCTTATGGAAGATGAGGCAATGAAATGATAGAGTTGGCCCAATGGTATATGGTCTTTTACAAGTAGTGTGTTCTCCCTTCTAACCTGGGTTCGAGTCCCATTGATGCTCATTTTATGTAGGTTTTTGGTTTTTTATTCCCACCTATATAACTGCCCTATATATATATGCTGCTTATCGAAAATAAAACAATTGAATGGCTTGGTTTCTGAACTTTTACATGTTAGTTGTTATCCTTTCCAACCAAGGTAACTTTTTATCATCATCTTTCTTTTTTCACCTTTTTTTTTTATCACAACTAATCTTTAAACTTTAAGTCTTCATCCTATGATTTCAGGGTTATTATTTTTACCTCCTTCAATTTCAAAAAAACTTTGTAAATATTACTTTAACTTCCTCAAGTTTTAATTTACATATTTTGTTCCTTAGCTAAAAATAATAATTTCTTACGTGCATAGTTTATTTAAGAGCCTATATAAATTCGTGTTGATACACATTTCGATATAAAAATTTCCCGGAAACGAGTCCGGTTAAATATAGTACGTTTTCGTACTTATTTTCTATATTTTTTATGTTGGTCTACGTTTCAACATAAATTCTTTTGATATATATGTTGGGCCAAATATATTACGTTTTCATTTGACGAAATAAATTACACGTCCTTTATGTTTTGATACCGCCGCAACGCATGACGGGTACTTTACTAATTTATACTGAAATGCAGTTATAAAAAATTGCTATCTCAACATTTGCCTAAAGCAAATGGAATGAATATATTTCAAAAATAAAAAAGTACATAATGAAAGAAAATGGAAAAAATAGAGAAAAAAATGTAGTAAATGATTAGCAAGAGATAAGTTTCGAAATTTGATCCTTAAATACGAAATATATATAGAATATAAACTCCTCTAGAAAATAGAAAAAGCAAAGTATATGAATTATGTGGGTAAAAAGGGGCAAAAAACCAAAAAGAAGGTGGCTAAGGGACTTGAAATCAATGTTTTCAGAACCGGACCGGACATCGAACCGGTCTCCTTACTGCTCTGACCAGATTTAAGAATCTGATGATTTTATAAACACTTTATATATATATATATATATATATATATATATATATATATATATATATAGGGAGAGGTTCAAATGTTAACCCTCCCTTATAGCGTTAACCGCTTAACCCTAGCGTTTTTTGCCCGAATCTTAAAATTTTTTTTTCATGGTTTTTATTATGCAAAAATGGGGGGGGGTTTCTTTTTTGTGTTTTTGCTAATTCATCACCGTTTTGAAGTTATTGTAAGTGTAAGTTACTTACACTTACTTACATTTACTGCATCAGATACGGATTGTAAGTAAGTGTAAGTAACTTACACTTACAATAACTTCTAAACGGTGATGAATTAGCAAAAACACAAAAAAGAAACCCCCCTATTTATGCATAATAAAAACCATGAAAAAAAAATTTAAGATTCGGACAAAAAACGCTAGGGTTAAGCTGTTAACGATATAAGGGAGGGTTAACAATGGAACCATCCCCTATATATATATATATATATATATATAGGGGATGGTTCCATTGTTAACCCTCTCTTATATCGTTAACCCGTGTTAACCCGGCATTTTTTGCCTGAATCTTTGTTTTTTTTCATGGTTTTTGTTATACATAAATAGGGGGTTTCTTTTTTGTGTTTTTGCTAATTCATCACCGTTTAGAAATTATTTACAAGTGTAAGTAAGTGTAAGTTACTTACATTGATTAGCAATAATACAAAAAAGAAACCTCCCTATTTATGTATAACAAAAACCATGAAAAAAAACAAAGATTCGGGCAAAAAATGCCGGGTTAACATTTGAACCTCTCCCTATATATATATATCTATACTTTATAATAAAAGAAGATTTTTTTGCTTCCATGTCATCACCACATCAATTCTCCTCTTAAATTTGACACTTGTCAATACTACATTTATCCTCAAATTAAATTTGACAAATGGCAATCATCTATTAAATCTAATTAAATTTTCAGAATTTAAATTTGATTAGTAAATATTTAAATAATCCTGTTTTTTTCGTTTAATCTAACTGCATACCAACCCTAAATTATTTTTTTCGAATGGCCTCATTTTGACTACGTGCTTCGGAATACGAAAGCTTTTATTTGGAAACACTATAGATCTTAATCAGTATTTCCAGCATATCTCCTTCATACCGAGTATTTTGATTTAGGGTATGTTCATATTTTTTTGTTCAAAATCATTTTATACTCATCGTAACTCCTTGCTTATTTTCTGTTATGTCTCCTATTTGGTAAGCTGTCATCAATTAATTGACAATCAAATTATAAAAGTTGTGGATTATTTGTTTTTGGTTTGATTTACTTGATGCATTAAACTTTGAGTTGTGATAAATAAAACCATGAAAATCTTCCGTTTTCTTTCCCTTCCAAGAGTATATTTGGTTAATCTGTGCAGATCAAATGCCAACTAATTATTATATGTTTTGTCAAAAAAATTAATGGTTAAATGTTATGCATTGAGATTATTTCGACCTTAGGCCGTTTGGGAACTGTAATTGAATTTGTGTCGCTAAAGAGAAAAAAACGATCATTTAGTGTGTTTTTAGCAAAGGGTGCTCCAAGGTTTGTGTGAAAGATGCTATTTTCCTTTCCTTTTACAATACTATGAAACAACTAAATAAACAAGTGATAGTTTATTTCTTATACAGATATCAGGGGCATATTGCAAAGGAATCGGATGCTAGGGGACTATAACAATTATTACTGATTCTTCTATGTTTGCCATGATTTTACTTGTGAACATGGTATTGTTATCTCTCATAACTTAGTTCTCTCTCTATATATATTTTTTTAATTTAGTCTTATTTTGGAATGTCATTGTGGCATGTGATTGTTGGGGTTCATGCTGTCATGAATTTCTTAATGTATTAGAAAGTTTACGTGCTTCAAAATTTGATATCTGAAATTTGTATATATGGTTGTAAAATACACATTATAATGAAACTTGATTTGCCTATCGTATAGTTGGGGTTGGTTTTGACAATTTTGGCCTAAACACCAACCATGGTTTGAGAAATTAACAAACCAAACTGGTGATTTGAATTGAATATTATGGTTTATGTTCAAAGTTGTTTAAATGATTAATTTGGTTCATGTATGTAATACATATACTTTCCAAAATCTTGACTAGCCATTAAACCACCAAAACTTTTTTGGTTGTTCTGTTAGTTTCAATTTCCAAAGGTTTACAAATACCCATGTTGTATGTAGTATACAACTATTAACGTTATATGATGAGCTTTTGAGGTAGTTTTTTCCAGCTTCCTTAGAGGTAGCTAGAGTGTCAATTCTTCAAAAACATTATAATCAACTATATTACATCGCAGAAGTTCTTGTTGGAAACATTGTGAGGAAGATGTTCCACTGACAACAACATCAATTGGTGGACTGAACTTTCAAGGCTTGAATGATGATGATTTTAAAGACAATTCACTTGTACCAGCTGCTATAACTACTCTCAGACCACCTTCCTTGCACTCCTAGAAGATATGCCACCTCACTCTATAGTTGTTCTTCACCATTCTTCATATTCTGAAGATAAGACCAAATGTTAGTATGGTTAATCCATTTTCTTCTTTTTGGAAATAATATATCTACAAAATTACATCTTAGTCTTTTGTTTTATTACTTACTATAATTTATATAATTTATATTATATACTGAAAGCTAAAGCATAATGTTTATGAGACTGTCAAAGAGCTTATTCAAGATACTGCCACATGTTATTGAGACTATAAATATGTTCTCTAATTAGCAAGTAGTATGTGACATTACTTTCCATGGTTCTACAAGAAGAAGGATTTGCATCTACTTACTATGATCTTGATGGTTGTGCATTTGGATGCTTGATATGATCATATGATGGTTTGCATTTGTATGCTTTAATTTGGATTTTGATGATTTTGTTTGGAATTATATGTCTGATATGAATTATGCAAAATAAATAAATAGTCATTGTTTGTGGATGCCATCCTTCTTATATAGGCATGGTACCAAAGGAGGCTAAACATATAGATCATTTCTTCTGTGAAAGCTGTTCAACTGAAGAACAAAAGTTGCTTCAAGATTTACATGCTATTTTCACACTTATAGATAATGAAGGTAATTTCATGTCTTATAATATGAAATGATTTAATTTGGATCTTTATGATTTTGTTATGAAATTTGAATGCTTGATAGTTGATATGACCTTCATTGTTGTGCATTTGGATGCTTGATATAATCTTCATGATTGTGCATTTGTATTATGTTGATTTTGTCGTGGAATTGGATGCTTAATATGATCTTGTGGTTGTGCGTTTGCATGATTGAATTTGGATCTTAATTATATTGTTATTTGGATGCTTCATACATGATTTGATCGGGAGGCAACCAATTTTTTCACACGAACAATGTTGCTTTATCCGGAGTCAAAAGCATGGATGGTTTGAGACTTTTAATTTTTTTGATAAATCCAGTAATTTTGCTAACATGACGTCCATTACTGTATACAAAGAAGTTTTTCAAGATTTGTAGTTTGTATTTTTAATTATAAAATGTATTTGTTTATAGTAGATTATGTAATTCATTGTAAATATATTTTGATTGCATCATTTTTGTACTTTATCCCATGTAATATACGGGTTTATAACCTAGTATATATATATAATCAAAAGAAAATTAAAATAAAAAAACGGTCCGACCACCGGTTCGACCGGCCGGTTCACCCACTGGTTCCTGGTTCGGCCGGTCCGATTCGGTTTTCAAAACATTGCTTGAAACGCAACACCATGAATGTTTCACAATACATATGAATTCACGCCAACCATCTCAATAAGCTAAATTTAATATACAAATCCTAAAGAATTATGTGGAAAAAAAAAAACGAAACAAATTTAACTGGAGCTTGAATCAAACTCCCGTCAACCACAACCCAATATCTTACGATAAGAGCCAAGACCATATCGGCTACCCAACGTATTTTAATATCCGAAGTCTACACATAACACATATACGAAATTTGAGTAAAACACACACACAAAAAGAGAGAGATTTACTATCTTGCTGTAGTGATGTAATCTTCTTTAATTCTTTAACCATTAAGATCTAGTTAAACGGTTATCGTAATAAGGCAGAGATAACAATAAAACCCTTCCCTATATATATAGGGCGAGTTTATAGTAAAAATGATTATATTGATGAGAAGTGTGAGAATGATTATGAGCCATTAAATCTATAATTTAATTGTTGAGATCAAAGTTGTATTAAAACATATACCAAATAGATGAATATATATAACACAATGACCTTAACGTCAAATACAATAATGAAGAAATTACACAATGACCTGAATGTAAAACACAATAATTAATATATTACACAATGACCTGAACACAAAAGATAATGACCAAAATGAATTTTTGAAAAAATTAAGATAATTTATGAGTTGAACGTAAAACACAATGACCTGAAGTACAACAAAATATGAGTATATTACACAATGATGATAAATTCCACAATAACCCGAACGTAAAACATAATAATGAATATATTACACAATGGGCACAACATAAAACACAGTGATCAAAATGTATTTTTCAAAAAATTAAGATAATTTATGTTTTTTTTAATTTTAAGTTTTTAAAAACACAATAGTAAAATAACACAATTATGCACTTTTAATACATAAAACTCAAAAAATTAAATAACAACAATTTATTTCATTACCAAAATAATACACTATGATATAAAAAGCAAACTGTAACATCAGTGCCGGAAACGTCATCGGAACAGTGATCGGTGCAATAAAATGAACAGTAAACCAAGCACACATACAAGTTGTTGTTCATATATCATTATCACTTCATGTTATCATAGCACAGTTTCAGAAATTACTCAGAAACGAAACTCAGAAACATGGTTCATCAGTCAGATAACTATCTGGCAATACAGAACCATCATGTGATTATTTGTTAAGATTTTATAATGTATAAACGTATGTGAGGCTTTACAGAACAAAACAAAACGGATGTCGTTATGTGAATGCTAAATCGACGGATTATTCGTATAGGTGACGATCTATACGAATACATCTGAAAGTTTAACGTTCTGAATGATATCTAATAATTAGAAAATCATATTGAAAAGTATAGTTATCGCAGTGGGGTGACGATTCGAACGAATACGCGCGACGACTGTATTATTCGATTATTAAACAGTAAATTAAATATTTTCGAAAATTTAAAATAAACAGAAGATATTTAGTTAATTTATTAGGAATCACAACCTAAAATAATTTTATTAACCTTATTTTAAAACCGAGACGTTTCGTTACGAGAATGAAATGAAACCGACATCGACATCATTCGCGAAACCGAGCAACCGGAACGAACCCGAACTCACTCGGGGTATAAATACCCGGAATGAGTCTTCTTCCTCATTCACTCTCTTCACTTTCTCTCTCTAAAATCAAAAGCCCGGAACTTTCTCTCTCTAGAAAGTTCCAACTTCTCACACTTAGATCTCACCCGTTTCTTGACGAAATCTCGCGTTCTTGGTGTCTAAACGACCACCACAACTTGTAGAACACGAAAGTACAGTCGATCGGAGCTTAGATTCATCAGATTTGAGGTAAAAATCGAGCTTTATGTCACGATTTTAGGGTTTTGGAAACCTTATTTCGAACCCCTTTGAAAACCGGTTCTAACCACTTCAAACCTTAGGGGAATCACTCACCAACACCATAGAATAATGTAGGAACAAGTGTGCTAACATGAGCATGGTTGGGGTCTCGAATTTTTGATGACTGCACCTTGGAATCCTCGAACGACCGAATGGCCTAAGTGCAAGTGGGCCGAATGGCCACCCTTAGGCGCATGACCATCCTTCGGCCAAATGGCCTCACCCATTCGCCAAATCCTTCATTCGGTCGGGGCTTGCTTCAATCGGCCTACCTCTCATTCGCCCCAACACATTCGCAGATCAAGCCCCATTCGGCCGCACACCCCTTCGGCCCATGATCATTCGGTCGGGTGGGTTCTGTCACCAGCTTCACTATCATTCGGCCATGCCCTCATCCGGCCAAGCACATTCGGCCAAGCCAACTCATTCTCTGGCCACAGCCTCAAGCAGCCCAACTCTTTTGGCCAAGGAACCCCCTTTTCCTTGAACTCTATTCGGTCGGTCATGCAGACCCTCATTCGGTCGACCAAGACCTCACTCGGCCACCATGTTTCTGTTGCCTATACATTCGGTCACTACCCACCCTGTCGGCCCTATAAGTTCATTCGGAAGGCCCAGACATCAAATCAATGGTTTGCACTTGTCGGCCCTTGTGCATGCACACATGTTGACGTGCGTGTGCATGGGAGGAGTTATTAAGGTGTCATCACAAACAATTAACTTGGGGGTCAAACATAGAGTGTAACAAAGGAGAAACTAGTATGGTTTCATTATGAGGTCATAAAATAAGGTTTCTCTTAATGACAATGGGACCTAACCTGGGATGTGGGTTGGATGAAAACACAAAAGTTTATTTAAAGACATCACGAATTAGGGTTTTCAAGTAATGAAATCAAATTGTAAAATCCCTTATGATTAGGGGTTGCTAATGCAAGCACTTAAATACACAAGAAGTAGGCTATAACATGAATGTTGTAGTCATCCTTTTTGATTAACACAATCCAATTTTGATAAGCTAAACATGAGTTCAATATTAATGAGTATCGAAACAATCATCAAAGATGTCGAGTGTTGATTTAACTATTAGCATTTAGCCTTTGAGAAAATCCATAAAGACATATAATTGACCTAGATGGTTTACATAAACTGTAAAGGTTAAGTTAATCAAAGTAGTGATGAGAAGTCACTTGGTAATCAAATACTAATAATGGGCCCAAGGTTGGCCCAATGGGCTTAACCCAAGCCCATCATGTATAAAGAAACCTTTCTTAAATTACTTATGTTTTAATACGGAAATTAAATTGTAAACCTTGTTAAATTAAAATAAATAATTTTTTCTAAATAAATGTTCACCTAAAAATTTATTAATTTGAAAATATTTTAACAAAAGACTCGTAATTAATAACGTGGGATAAAGGGGTTTACTTACGGGTAATATGTTAGATTAACCAGATAAAATCTTAGAAACACATTAGTATCATAGGACACTTAGTTGCACACCGAAACCAAAACCCTAGACGCGTCTATTATAAATACTCATCGCATTCGAATTCTCTTAAAATAACTCAGGTGCTAAAGATACATAGGCAACAATCAAAGAGCGCGCATATCTTTTGTGGTTCATTGGCACAGCAACACAGGTGAGTTCATTGCCCCTTTTCTAAACATTTCTGTTTTAAAACGCGAGGCTGAGAAGCATGCGTAAACTGTTTTAATTAAATTGTTTACTTTAAATGTTTTGATTATTATATGTTGTATATATGAATGTTTGTTCATAATCCTAGACTTATGTTTAGGAAATCTCTATGCCAAATTAACTAACACGTTAATTAAATTACTCTTAGGAGTAATACTTAAATGCTACAACTCTAAAGAAACCCTTAGTCCATCGAGTTCAAATTTCAGAATCTAAATTCAAAGTGAAATCAAAAGAACCAAAGCTAAAGATCAAATGCAATGGAATCTAATCCAGTGTGTGATCAGTAAACTCAGGATCCTACTCATAAATCTATAATCATTGTGAAATCATGGAATTCTACAGATCAGAAATCAAGTGAATCATGGGAATCATAACCGTGTGTGAATCATTGAAATAATGAAATCATTATGATCTAATGAAATCATTAATACCTAAAGTAAGGTGAGTTGTCAGTTGTATGCAAATCGAGACCACGTGTAACACACGGAAAGTCCCTTCACAGTAGTAGACTCTAGTAGTCAAGCTACATGGGCAATAACTTAAACTATCAGATGAAATCAAGAAATCAAGATAATCAAGAATCAATGAAGATCAGAATCAAAGGATATCCGTAAAGTCCCTGCATGTACATAGACCATTGGGTCAAGCTGTATGGGCATCAATAAAATCCCTTCACGCTCAGGTAGGCTCCTAGTGAGTCCTGCCTGATAGGGGTCACGTGTGCGAGGGTACAACTTGGACAACCACCAACAACTAAGTCTAATTGATTGAGTCAAATAAGGCCCAATCATCATGTCTTAGTTGTATGTAAATGTTATTTATTTATTTAGTTAAACATTTAACATTTTATTTCTATAATTGCTTTTGGGAAATCATGAAGACATGGTGAACCCAGGAAATCAGTTTTATTGCAAATTATGGTAATCAAGTCTTTTAACATAGAAGTGGGTGTTAGGTAAGACGCTTAATTATCATTAAGATCAATGTCCTATGCGGCTTAGTATGTGGTGGGACGGCGTCTGGGCGGGTCGTAGGCTCGACTTAGGGGTATGCCCTATATATAAGCATACCGAGCTGGATGATACAGGTGATGTTAATGAGATTAAGGTTGTTACCTAGGGGGGAAACATAAACATTTTTGGGTTGATATCATAATCTATTAAACAGTGTGTTTTAAATCTCAGATGATCATAGAAGAGAATGGTAGGTAAAATGCTTAATTATCATTAACAACAATGTCCTATGTGACTTAGTATGTGGTGGGACGACGTCTAGGCGGGTCGTAGGCTCGACTCGGGGGTATGCCCTATATATAAGCATACCGAGTTGGATGATACAGGTGTTGATAATGAGGTTAAGGTTTTACCTAAAAGGTTTGCAAAACTATTTTCAAATATCAAAATCATATGAACTCACCAACCATTGTGTTGACTTTGTTTTATTTTCATGCTTTCTCAAATGACGTACAGGATTAAGCTAGGGATTTGGATTGCATGCTAGGATGCTCAGTTAGAGGACCTAGTAGTTTTGGAAAGCATATCTTTTGTTGATCATTGTGAATCATTTTTGAGATCTTGTACTCATACAAGATAATGAACTTATGATTCATTTTGAAATGTTTACTTGGTTAAATTATCAGACATTGATATTGTAATTTAACTTTGTAGATTTTAGTTAAATGTTATTGTGCTTTAAACATTCTTAACATTGATGCTATGTAAACAATCTGATCATCACGATTATCATCCACGATATCGCGCCTCGGGAACCTTCCGCCCGACGGGGACTCCGATCCAACCCCGCCGGCTCGGGGTGTGACACAAACACAATAATGACGTATTACACAATAACATAAAAAGTAAAACACAATAATAAAAACATATTACACAATAACCTAAAGCATTAAACATAATAACCTGAATCATTAAACATAATGACCAAAATATCATTTTTAAAAAACTAGAGAAATGTCACATGTCAACCCGACAATCATAATTACACTTCTCCCTTCAGCGTTTTACTAACGAAGTAAATCGGTGTTTGGATGCCTTGTCTTTCGACCAATAAAACTGCACTGATAGCCTTTTTCGCTGCCGACAAGTAAATTGTGAGTGTCTCTGTCGGGAATGGTGTTGCTAAGGCCAGTAACGAGGAGAGGTGTTTTTTGACTGCTTGAAAGGACATTTCCGCTTCATCTGTCCAAGTGAACTTATTCTTTTTCAAACACTTCCTCAGGGTCTTCACGAAAGGTAAGGACCTTTAGGCTGTCTTAGATAGGAAACGACTGAGTGCTATCAACCTACCATTCAGCCGCTGCACCTCTTTTACTGGCTTTGGGGACTCCATTGAAATCACAGCATGCACCTTCTCCAGGTTTGTTTTAATTCCTTCTTTGGTGACTAGAGCTCCCAAAAACTTGCTCCTTTCTACTCCGAACGAGCACTTGCTAGGGTTGATGTCACCTATCATTGCATCTTCTTCCCTGCTTTTAATGACCAAGTCATCAACATATACTTCCACATTTCTGCCTATTTGATTATGGAACAAACTGTCCATCATGCGTTGGTATGTGGCCCCGAAATTTTTGAGGCCGAAGAGCATTTTGGTGTAGCAGAAGGTTCCCTCAGCTGTGTAAAAAGACGTTTTTTCTTCATCTTCCTTGGCCATTTGAATTTGGTGGTACCCCTTGTATGCGTCGAGGAAACAGCGGATGGGGTATGTTTGCAAGGAATCGATTTTTGCTTCCATATCCGGAAGCGGGTAACATTCTTTTGGTGTGGCTTTGCTGACATCTTTAAAGTCGATACACATTCTCCACTTCCCCCTGCTTTTTCGTACCATTACTGTGACAATTGCATTTAATAATTACGTCATCAATGATGAGAGCACATTTGGTCGTGCCTGAAATCCACGTTGACTTATGTAACATCCCAATTTCGATTAAGTGATAATATTAATATAATGGTTATGTTTAAGTTGAATTTGTATTAACTAGTAGGTTAATTTCTTAAATATTAACTACTAGTAAAATGAAAATGTTGTTTAAAGTTAAATACAAGTAGAGGGACTAAATTTGACAATATATCAAACTTAACTTAATATATAAGGGAGGATGTTGACCAAATTCAAAATCACAACCCTTCTCTTCCTCTTTCTCTGGCAAACGTGAAACAAGAAGAAGAAAACCCCAAAATTTTCATACTTTGATCAAATTTTCATCTAACTATTGTTGGATCTTGAATGCATTCATCTACAATGATTCTTCTTGCATCATAGAACATCCTGGTAAGTGATTTTATAAGTTTTGATCTTAATTTTCGTGGGTCACCATGTGTGTAAATGGGTTTGAGTAAAAACTTGAAAAAAAGTTGTTCTTGAGTGTTAGATAGTTAGGGATTCATGTATATTAACATGAAATCACCTATTTTGAGATTTGATGATGATGCATGATGGTTAATTAATAGATTTTAGGTGATTAAGTTATGAGTTAGAAATCTTATGCACACCAAGTGCTTGTTTAAATGTTTGCTTGAAAAGTAAGGTTAAGTGCAGATTGAAATAATTTAGATTTCTGCACTGTTTTAGAAAAATCATATAAAATCAACCGTACCTTCGATTGAGGCGTATTTTATATGGTTGGAAAGGTATTTGAGAATACTACATTTTGTCTTTGAAACTCATAAACTGATTCGGGTTGTAAGGGAGTCAAAATGGACGATTTTTATAGCATGATTGAAATCTCAGCATGCTGATAGAAAATGATTTTTGTTGCTGTGCTGATTTTTGAAAAATCATATAAAATCAACCGATAATCGGTTTGAGTCGTATAATATATTTTTGGAAAGCTTATTGAGTCTACTTTCTACAGATTTTTAGAATGAGAAAATATATGAATCTTAAGTACACGAAAATTTCAGTTGAAAACAGCTTCACAGATTTTGTAAAAAGCTGAAATTTTGGTTAAAGGATGAATCTGTTCTGTTCTTCGAAAAATCACATAAAATTGTATAAAAATCTGTAGAAAATGTATCTTATATGGTTTGAAAGCTCTTAGAGTCTACTACAATCCATATTTGAACACCAAAGGCTAATTAAGATCTTATGTTGGTCAAATTTGGCATTTACAGCAGCAACTCAAAAAGTTGCTGCACTAA
This sequence comes from Mikania micrantha, assembly GCA_009363875.1. NCBI lineage: Eukaryota > Viridiplantae > Streptophyta > Magnoliopsida > Asterales > Asteraceae > Mikania > Mikania micrantha. Next base: position 42,987,278 of record CM018685.1, on the reverse strand, counting down.
ATTGTGACATTTCAAAAGGTGATTTCGAATGTGAAACTGAGTAGATATGTCTTGGAACAATAATGTATGGTACTAGTAGATCATATACATATAATTGGGTGTGTTACAAGTGTCTAAGATACTTGAAAAATGGATAAGACCCATAATTACATTAACGGGTCAAAATAAGAATTTGGTTAAACATTTAGAAAAGGGAAACCTAGTGTTATTGTTTTGTTTGTTTGGATTTGAAAACTCTAAATGGAGTGTATGCTATAATATTTGTATAGGAAATGAAATTGAAAGTAAAGTATAGACTCGAGAAGGAGTTACGAGGTTTGGCACTTCCTACGGGCCAAGGTGAGTTACCTACTCACTAATATGCAACCATAAGACATATTAGTGCTTATGTGTTATGTGATTATGTGGTTGTAACTACTTGTAATTGACTTGTAGTATTTGTGATAAATTAAATGATAAATTGACCATATGTGTCATGAAATTTGAAATATGAATATGGAACCACATGGGGTGGTATTTAACTACTTGATAGATGTCTTGTAGTATTGGATGAATATTATGTGCTAAATGCATAAGTTGAAAGGCATTGTTAAATGTTAATTGATATTTAGCATAGAAAATGATGACAATCCACATTGTGTGGAATTATATGAATATGAAACCACATGGGGTGGTATTTGGATTGTTGAAACAATATTGGATGTGACAAATTGATTTTTGTTGAAATTGGTTAATGTTTTGCATAACTAATGAAAGTGTCAATATATGTTTAGAATAAACGATACAGATAATTGGTGATGATCCACATTCGTGTGGAGGAACATGTAAGTCCATAATGAAATGACATTGAAATTATCATGTAAGACCACTGGTGTGTGGCATTGGGTTTGTCATGTAAGTCCATAATGATATGGCGTTGGTGTTTGTCATGTAAGTCCATAATGAAATGGCGTTGGAATTATCATGTAAGACCACTGGTGCGTGGCATTGGGTTTGTCATGTAAGTCCATAATGATATGGCGTTGGTGTTTGTCATGTAAGTCCATAATGAAATGGCGTTGGAATTATCATGTAAGACCACTGGTGCGTGGCATTGGGTTTGTCATGTAAGTCCATAATGATATGGCGTTGGTGTTTGTCATGTAAGTCCATAATGAAATGGCATTGGAATTATTATGTAAGACCACTGGTGTGTGGCATTGGGTCTGTCATGTAAGTCCACATTGTTGTGGCGTTGGGGGTAATCCACGTATGGGTGGGTTGAAATGATAAGTTAATTAAAATGGGTTTTGACCTGTAAATAAAAATTAACTTGAAAGTATGATTATACAAATGTTTGATATGAATATTGGCTAAACAAATTGATGTGAATATTCAAATGAATGATAAATTGCATTAGACTTGAATTGATAAATTGAGGTTTGGGTGAGATAATCCAAAGCCTAATGTTTGTTTAAAAATTTGATAACCAATTGTTTGATAATGCAATGTGGTTGATAAAAGAATGATAAGTCACCACAAATGGTTTGGGACTTAGTTAGCTTCCATGTAGCGTCATGGAGCGGAAATGAGATGAAAATGATTAAGTCAATGGAATGGGCAAAATTGACCCATTAGTGATTATTTTAAAAATCAATTGTGATTGATTATTTTTAAATTGATGAAATTACAATCTTAGATATGATTGTATATGTGATATATTGAGTTTTAAATGTATTTTGAAACCCCGGAATGTTTAGAAATGGTTTTGGGTGTTTAAAATGTGAAATAGTTGAAAAATAGCTGTAGGCAGAGTACAGTACGCCGCAGGGGGCGTACTGTACGCCAGGCACAGTATGGTACGCTGAAAGCATTCTGTTGTACGCTGGTGTCCTGGCGTACTGTACGCCGGGGCTGCAGTACCATACGCCGGGCTGTGTAAAATTCCCGGATTTCAATTTTCGTGATGAATTTGATTCCGGGGGTTAAAGGGGTTAACTCACTTAGTTCTTGTGAACTAACACTTGATTAATTGTGGTGTTTTCAGGTCATAAATTGGTATGGTTCGGAGATCATGATCGGGCAAGAGTTTGTGAAGAATCAAACGTTATGCATGTCGAAAGTTTGTGGTCGCATACAAACTAAGTATTTGTGGTTTTATGAAATGATTAGTAACAAAACAAGTATTGTTTAACATATGTATTTAGTTTTCACGCTTCCGAACGAAATGTTTTGTTAAACTTAAGTCGAAATTTTCTGGGACCGTATTTTGAACACGTGTAATCACGTGGAGGTTTTGGGGTGTCACAAGTTGGTATCAGAGCCTAAGGTTTGAGTGAATCAAGTGCGTCGCGAACACTTGATCTCAAACTTTTGTGCTCTTGATATGAAATGGTAACGTTTGATTCGAAGACCCGATTATGAAGCCGAACGCATAAGGTTAGCACATCAAATTCTTGTATTACATTGATTGAATTGATTGGGAAACTTTAAAGTTAAATTGATATTGATTTGTTATTTGGAACCGAAATCCTTGTCCTAGGTGTGAAATGGGAGAAATAAGAGAACATGCATATGATGAGTGCCCTAATATACCTGGCCAGTATATTAGTACACCCATGGTATGATTGTGGTCTTATGGATATCATTTTACATTAAGGTCATAGATTTTTGGTATAGTGTTAGTAATTTGCTTGATATGTGATTTTGAGATCACGAAATTGATAATTGTGTAAATGTGAATTTGTTGTGTATAAATGGAATTGTGTGTTAAGTGACATAGGTCACATGCGGGTAAGAATAAAAATGACCAAATAGTATAAAAATACGAACATAGATTATTATTTTGGTCTATGAAATTATCTAAGTTGAGATGTAAGATATGCATTGCAAAATTCACATTGGTGTGAAGATAATGCATAGTCTTTAAAAGAGATGATCTACAAGAGATGTAGACATTTATATTGAAATATGAAATTTGATGATCTACAAGAGATGTAGACATTTAAATTGAAATATAAATTAGATGATCTACAAGAGATGTAGGCATCTATACTGGATGTGAATTGGGGTGATCTACATGTATTGTGAAAAAAAAAATTGAAATATGAATTAGGATAATCTACAAGTGGTGTAGAGACCTACATTCAAATATTGAGTTGAGATGACCTAAAAGTGGTGTGGACATATATAATTGTAAGTTGATTGAGATGATATTATTTGTATGGAAGTTATGTAAGACCACATGAGTGTGGCATTAATGGTAGAATCCACATATGTTTGGAAAGCATAATAGAAATGCGAAAAAAAAATGATTGTGTTGATAAAAGTGAATGATCAATTTTAATACTAAGTACACTAGTATATTAATTGATAATAAGAAAATTGTTCATACTACAAGTTTGTACTGAATTTTGTGATATAGCTGCTTAAATAATTGTTGTATATGTGCAAACTATGTGTGATGGACTTTGAGTACTAAAGTGAAGAAATTTGACAAAATTTGAGTTATGACAGATGTCTTAGGATACTTTGATTATCCTTGATGAAAATTGAGAAGTACGGTTATGGTTTTGAACCTAAGATACTAGAAAAGACATGATCATGGTGTATCGAAGAGGTGGTGGGATGGTGGCTGGGCGCATGCTCTATGTATACCCTATATATAAACTTTCTTCGTTGCATCAAGAAAGTGTCCGTGTATAGTCTTTGGTGAAATAATGGTAGAGTGGTGATGTGTTGTAAAACACATCTGTTTTTCTATTTGTTTTTGTTTCGTTTCTGTACATTTTTATTCAGTTTTGGAGTCGATTTAAGTTGGTGCTTCACATTTCTGTAATTTGATGCTTATAGGTGATAAACATGCATATTTGGTGCTAAAGTACAAAGAAACGAGCTCACGGTTGGATGAGAACGGACCCGGAAACAAGAAAAGAAGAAAACTGAATTCTGAAATCTGTCGCGCTACGCGACAACAATAGCAAACCCTGTCGAGCTACGCTAGAGGTGGAAAAGACCAAAATACCCTCTGATATCTCTCGAGCTACGCGACGGATTTGGTGTATCTGTCGCGCTACGCCACAGACTCAAAATCGCAGAATTTCAGTTTTAAACCTAAAAGTCGAAAAAGAAATAGGAGGATACGTTTTTGGACGGCTAGAGGCGACTAGGAGGACGAGGAAAGGCTATTCTAAAGTGATTAGAAGGTTGGGAAAGCATTGGATTGAAGATTGAAGGCCTAGGATCAAGGAATTCGGGTGTTCTTCATTCGGTTTACCTTGTTTCTTTGTTTTCTTTGATTTCTATGTTTCTCATTCACTTTAAGCAGATTATGGATTGTATTCGTATGATGTTTCTTGGCTAATCTTTTAGAACTACCTAGGTTTTGATTATTGCACATGCTTAACATTGGTTTTTATTGGTTTTGGATTATATTTATGTGATGAACTCATGATGTAAGAAACTTGGATTGGATTATTGGATGTTTATATGTGTCTATGATTGTTTATGGATTGATGATTTACTCCTTGTGTGCCTTGGTGAATGTCTTTCATGTAATAGGTGCATGCTAGATCAATTACTGTGTGTTTTTTATTATTGGATGGTTTACTACGTACGAGTTTACCATAGGAGTTATTATCTTGATATAGATATATTAGATGTGCAACCAATCTTGATAGCCGTGAGGTGAGAGATTGTCGGTTTGTCTAGGGTGTTAGATTTATTAGTTTAGAAGCTTTGTGAGAAGATCTTTCTAGTTCATCTTATATCTTTGTTTACCGAATCCAATAGGAAAACCCAAGTTATCCCTAGCATTTAAGAAAACTGTGACTTTCGCGCTGTGAGGTAGATTGTTCAACAGTTACTTCTTAGGTGTTTTGAGATTATCGTGCCGTGAGGTAGATTGTCTAGCGGATACATTTTGAGTATAATTGGATGACCTGTGAGGGAAATCCATTTAACCGGTGGTTTAACGGCTTCTAGGATTCTTAGTTGACAATCCTTGAGAAGGGTCGAGGGTGCTCTAGGTTTCCTTTGAGTTTAGTATTTTAAGATCCCGGTATCACATAGTTTCCATTAACCAATAGATTCTTTGTTGAGCATGTGTAGGATTCATACCTAGGTAGTGTTCTTTTCTCGTCTGATCTTCGTTTTAGTCTGGTGTTTTCTCTTTAGTTTTCTTTTAGTTATTCTTAGTTTTGTTAGAAAACCCCTCTTCCTTAATATTATTTTATTTAAGTGCAAATTTTGTATAGATAAGTCCTAGAGTCTAGTTAGTACAGTCTGTAGAAGTCTGTGGGTTCGATATCCGGACTTACTTTTGTCTTGCTACATACGATAGGTACACTTGCCTGTTGGTAGCTTAGGTTTTAGAGAGTCTAGAGTATTACTTAGTGTCTAGGATAGTTTTAATTTTTATTAGTTTTAGTTAAGCTACTTTACACACATCAAGTGGGAAATGACTTTAAACATTTTGGCATGAGAGCCTAAAGTCAAATAAAATATAATGACAGTAAGTTGTCATTGATTAAAAGTTAAATGTTTTAGGCAAGAGATGCCTTAAGTAAAATTGTATGTTTTGAAACATGACAAAATTAAACATTAGAAATGTTGTGACACAAGTGTCATAAAGAAAACGAACTTGTTATAATAAACATGTGATTGTGTAAGTTGCTTGCGCCTTACTTGAAGTAATTGAAAGTAATACGTGTTTAAAGATGATGTGATAATTTGTTAGGAGTTTTTGCAAAATCCTTGATTTTGAAAGTTTTAAAGAACTTTTATGTTCTAACTTCATGTGTCAAAAATGTAAGTTACACAGACATATCCTTGAGTAAAAGGATGATGATATAAATGATTGTGTATTCCGTATGTGATACTATAATCATGAGTTAGAAAAGTGTATTTACATCTCGTGATGTAGGTCTAATACCTTAATAAATCACCAGAGTAATACATATAGAATTGTCGATGATTGTTTGATTGTTATATTGATGTTAACAACTATTTATGATACTACCAAATAAATAGTGCCTGTTAACATCGTTCATATGACATTAAACTTCGAGGAATAGATGAATCATGTGCAAATAAGGAGACTCTAACGAATATGGGATGAAATAAAAAGAAGCAATTAAAGTTTTAACATGATTATGTGTAAAGCTACATGTTGTACAACATTTTATGTGTGTTATGATCGTTAGAGGATGAGTTATTGTTTGACATGTCAATATAAGACATGTATTAGTACAACAACAAATAATCCTTGTGGAAAAAGGATTAAAATTAGAAATGGGTACAATTGCTTTTGAATTATTAAGCGGTTTCGAGGACGAAACCTATTCTAAGGAGGGGAGAATTTGTAACATCCCAATTTCGATTAAGTGATAATATTAATATAATGGTTATGTTTAAGTTGAATTTGTATTAACTAGTAGGTTAATTTCTTAAATATTAACTACTAGTAAAATGAAAATGTTGTTTAAAGTTAAATACAAGTAGAGGGACTAAATTTGACAATATATCAAACTTAACTTAATATATAAGGGAGGATGTTGACCAAATTCAAAATCACAACCCTTCTCTTCCTCTTTCTCTGGCAAACGTGAAACAAGAAGAAGAAAACCCCAAAATTTTCATACTTTGATCAAATTTTCATCTAACTATTGTTGGATCTTGAATGCATTCATCTACAATGATTCTTCTTGCATCATAGAACATCCTGGTAAGTGATTTTATAAGTTTTGATCTTAATTTTCGTGGGTCACCATGTGTGTAAATGGGTTTGAGTAAAAACTTGAAAAAAAGTTGTTCTTGAGTGTTAGATAGTTAGGGATTCATGTATATTAACATGAAATCACCTATTTTGAGATTTGATGATGATGCATGATGGTTAATTAATAGATTTTAGGTGATTAAGTTATGAGTTAGAAATCTTATGCACACCAAGTGCTTGTTTAAATGTTTGCTTGAAAAGTAAGGTTAAGTGCAGATTGAAATAATTTAGATTTCTGCACTGTTTTAGAAAAATCATATAAAATCAACCGTACCTTCGATTGAGGCGTATTTTATATGGTTGGAAAGGTATTTGAGAATACTACATTTTGTCTTTGAAACTCATAAACTGATTCGGGTTGTAAGGGAGTCAAAATGGACGATTTTTATAGCATGATTGAAATCTCAGCATGCTGATAGAAAATGATTTTTGTTGCTGTGCTGATTTTTGAAAAATCATATAAAATCAACCGATAATCGGTTTGAGTCGTATAATATATTTTTGGAAAGCTTATTGAGTCTACTTTCTACAGATTTTTAGAATGAGAAAATATATGAATCTTAAGTACACGAAAATTTCAGTTGAAAACAGCTTCACAGATTTTGTAAAAAGCTGAAATTTTGGTTAAAGGATGAATCTGTTCTGTTCTTCGAAAAATCACATAAAATTGTATAAAAATCTGTAGAAAATGTATCTTATATGGTTTGAAAGCTCTTAGAGTCTACTACAATCCATATTTGAACACCAAAGGCTAATTAAGATCTTATGTTGGTCAAATTTGGCATTTACAGCAGCAACTCAAAAAGTTGCTGCACTAAATTGTGACATTTCAAAAGGTGATTTCGAATGTGAAACTGAGTAGATATGTCTTGGAACAATAATGTATGGTACTAGTAGATCATATACATATAATTGGGTGTGTTACAAGTGTCTAAGATACTTGAAAAATGGATAAGACCCATAATTACATTAACGGGTCAAAATAAGAATTTGGTTAAACATTTAGAAAAGGGAAACCTAGTGTTATTGTTTTGTTTGTTTGGATTTGAAAACTCTAAATGGAGTGTATGCTATAATATTTGTATAGGAAATGAAATTGAAAGTAAAGTATAGACTCGAGAAGGAGTTACGAGGTTTGGCACTTCCTACGGGCCAAGGTGAGTTACCTACTCACTAATATGCAACCATAAGACATATTAGTGCTTATGTGTTATGTGATTATGTGGTTGTAACTACTTGTAATTGACTTGTAGTATTTGTGATAAATTAAATGATAAATTGACCATATGTGTCATGAAATTTGAAATATGAATATGGAACCACATGGGGTGGTATTTAACTACTTGATAGATGTCTTGTAGTATTGGATGAATATTATGTGCTAAATGCATAAGTTGAAAGGCATTGTTAAATGTTAATTGATATTTAGCATAGAAAATGATGACAATCCACATTGTGTGGAATTATATGAATATGAAACCACATGGGGTGGTATTTGGATTGTTGAAACAATATTGGATGTGACAAATTGATTTTTGTTGAAATTGGTTAATGTTTTGCATAACTAATGAAAGTGTCAATATATGTTTAGAATAAACGATACAGATAATTGGTGATGATCCACATTCGTGTGGAGGAACATGTAAGTCCATAATGAAATGACATTGAAATTATCATGTAAGACCACTGGTGTGTGGCATTGGGTTTGTCATGTAAGTCCATAATGATATGGCGTTGGTGTTTGTCATGTAAGTCCATAATGAAATGGCGTTGGAATTATCATGTAAGACCACTGGTGCGTGGCATTGGGTTTGTCATGTAAGTCCATAATGATATGGCGTTGGTGTTTGTCATGTAAGTCCATAATGAAATGGCGTTGGAATTATCATGTAAGACCACTGGTGCGTGGCATTGGGTTTGTCATGTAAGTCCATAATGATATGGCGTTGGTGTTTGTCATGTAAGTCCATAATGAAATGGCATTGGAATTATTATGTAAGACCACTGGTGTGTGGCATTGGGTCTGTCATGTAAGTCCACATTGTTGTGGCGTTGGGGGTAATCCACGTATGGGTGGGTTGAAATGATAAGTTAATTAAAATGGGTTTTGACCTGTAAATAAAAATTAACTTGAAAGTATGATTATACAAATGTTTGATATGAATATTGGCTAAACAAATTGATGTGAATATTCAAATGAATGATAAATTGCATTAGACTTGAATTGATAAATTGAGGTTTGGGTGAGATAATCCAAAGCCTAATGTTTGTTTAAAAATTTGATAACCAATTGTTTGATAATGCAATGTGGTTGATAAAAGAATGATAAGTCACCACAAATGGTTTGGGACTTAGTTAGCTTCCATGTAGCGTCATGGAGCGGAAATGAGATGAAAATGATTAAGTCAATGGAATGGGCAAAATTGACCCATTAGTGATTATTTTAAAAATCAATTGTGATTGATTATTTTTAAATTGATGAAATTACAATCTTAGATATGATTGTATATGTGATATATTGAGTTTTAAATGTATTTTGAAACCCCGGAATGTTTAGAAATGGTTTTGGGTGTTTAAAATGTGAAATAGTTGAAAAATAGCTGTAGGCAGAGTACAGTACGCCGCAGGGGGCGTACTGTACGCCAGTCACAGTATGGTACGCTGAAAGCATTCTGTTGTACGCTGGTGTCCTGGCGTACTGTACGCCGGGGCTGCAGTACCATACGCCGGGCTGTGTAAAATTCCCGGATTTCAATTTTCGTGATGAATTTGATTCCGGGGGTTAAAGGGGTTAACTCACTTAGTTCTTGTGAACTAACACTTGATTAATTGTGGTGTTTTCAGGTCATAAATTGGTATGGTTCGGAGATCATGATCGGGCAAGAGTTTGTGAAGAATCAAACGTTATGCATGTCGAAAGTTTGTGGTCGCATACAAACTAAGTATTTGTGGTTTTATGAAATGATTAGTAACAAAAAAAGTATTGTTTAACATATGTATTTAGTTTTCACGCTTCCGAACGAAATGTTTTGTTAAACTTAAGTCGAAATTTTCTGGGACCGTATTTTGAACACGTGTAATCACGTGGAGGTTTTGGGGTGTCACAACTTAGCTGTTGTAATTATTACAGGTTGATAGTATGCGAGAAATGGTGAACGTAAGCGAAAACCGTGCGCGAAACGGAGTCTTGGATTGTTCGGAATCGCAAAACGAAGAAAATGATAAAAATATCAAAATCTGTGGTGCCAGGCGGAACGCCTAGCGTCAGACCTCCACGCTAGGCGGTACACGCGGGGCAAGAAAAAAATCTGATATTGTGTGTCTCGAGCGCTACGCCCCGTGCCAAGTGGCCACGCGGGACGTTACGCCTGGAGTAAGTCGGTTTGGTGGATTAGCTTAAAAATCAAATTTTATGTTGAAAATATGTGTTCTTCTTCTATCTCGAACTCTCTTTGTTTCCAGACGAACAAGACCTCATTTTTACCATAAAATCTCCATCATAAGACCCTCAGATCGTATATTTGAATCTGGGGAACGTACCTGCAAGTCCTGATCGTTGTTCTACCCTCAAAAATCCGTCTGATTAGGTAACGGTTCGTTTTAACCTTCTAGATTGATAATGGTTGATTAGATCTTGTTTTTGAACGTAATGGTATAGTTAGGATTGTTGATTATTGCCTAGATGATGGCTAGGATTGATTAGAAATGAAGAACTTGATGTTTTAACGGGTAAATCCTTGTTTTGATCCGTTGTAATGCCCGGTTTTCATGAAATCATAACTATGACTATAATGGTTTAAACCATTTGATTGTGACAATGTAGGTGATTAATCTTTGAAATTCAAGGTTAAATCCAAGTGTTTCAAACTAATCACAATCATTAACATACTCATTGGAACGATTATCTAATGTTTGTGATAACAGTCAGATTAGTATGTTAAACATGGTTATTAAACCTATTCTAATGTCACATTGTGATATTTCATGATATGTGGGTAATCAATAACAAGGATTGGTCATTCCTAAGCCATAAATTCATCTAGAAACGGTTTCAGCACCATAATCAACAACATTAACTATTTGGTTAATCTGAGATTATTCTGATTAATCAAACGTGTCATCAACTGTGTATTAGGAACCTGAATCAGTATAGGTTCCTACATTATCATACATTGTATGATATGACACTAAAATAATTAATTAAAAACCTAATATCGGTTTGATGACTTTCAAGGCAATGTTTTTGACATTGGACGTTCAGAAAGATCTAATCAGTAAGTTAAAACATAAATAACTAATTAAACATAAATTAATGCAGAATCATCCTATTATTACCAGATTTTGTGATATTCTGCTACCAGTGAGATATCAGGTGAGTTTCGTACAACCCCTTTTCTTTTTAACGTTTTATAAACATCGGGGTATTACTGTGGAACTTTTCTCGAACATATGATATGTGTCACTGTTATATACGTGATTTCATGTGATTTGTTGAGAACTTGTGGATTTCATGGGATTTTTCCTGTAGAACAGAACTTTATCACAGAACTTAAAAGTCCTCATTCCTTGAACTGTATCTAGTGAACCCATGTGGGGTCGAACAGAAAACAATGATAGTACTATCGGCTGACAACCCATTTGCCGGGAGCTTGCAACTCCCTTTGGTGTAAATGTTTGTTATCTGTTTCCAGAACTTCTTAATGTAGTGATAGACATTAAGACAATGAGGCACTAAGATATTTACCGACGGGTAGTATCTTTATAGAACGAGAACGGAGTAGTCTGAAAGGAACTAGATACGGGTCCCATGGTTATCTTGAACTGAACATTTTGAGAACTTACATATCATATCATATTGTTGAACTTGAACTTTACGATCTCACTAGCTTTGTGCTGATCTTTCAAATTCAAACATTTTGTTGGAAGACAGTGACCAACGGTGAGGATGCACTTTAAGCACTTGTAATTAAATAAATCAGATTGTGTAATAAACTTAAATTGTAAACTGTAATGTTGTGATATCGGATCAAGTAAGTCACACCTCATCTCTGAGACATCACCACTATGCTTCCGCAACCTTCTTAGAACAACGAATGACATCATCTCTAGTGACGCGAGGTGGGGGTGTGGCAATTACAGGATTAGAGATCCATGAGGGGTATTGAACTGCCCGCACTATCCCGGCATCAAGTAGATTTCGTACTTCTTCAGTGACAGATTTGCTTCATTCCTCTCCCATGCTTTTTTTTTCCTGTTTTATTGGCTTGGCACCCAGGTGTATATTGATCTTGTGCTCAGCTTGGTCATGTGGGATGCCTTCCATGTGAGAGGGGGTCCATGCGAACATATCATGATTCTTTAGAAGCAATTCCTTGAGAGCTGTCTTTCCTTTGTTACTTAATTGTCTGCCGAGTTTGATAGTGGCCTCAGGATATCGGTCGTCTAACACCCATTCTTCTTCAGTGTCATTTTTTCTTTCTTCCTTTTTGTCAACTATTGCTATTATTTCGGCGGATGAGCTTACGGTCGCCACTCCCGTAGGTGTAGGGAATTTTATGGCACCATGGACCGTGGATACCAGTTCTCTAAGGGCTTTTATCCCAGTCGCCCCAAAATGGCATTATATTTTGATGGTGCCCTTACGATGTAAAACGTGAGTTACACGGTCCTTCATTTAACCCCTTCCCCGACTGTAAAGGGTAAAGTGGTCTTACCTAGGGAGTAGGAGATTTCTCCAAAAAAGCCAACCATTGCTGACGTGTCTTCTTCCCATCTTTCTCTGACATCCGGGTCTAGACGTCGGAAGTAGTGTTCGTACATGACTTCCGATCCACTGCCTCCGTCGACGTGGATCCTTGCTACTCTGTGACCTGCAATGTTTGCGAAGATATTTAATGGTGCTTTTTGGGTTTCCCACGGCTTTAATGATGGGAAAGTGATTGATATCTCCATCCAAGGGTATCCTTCATCTTCCATGAGTTTTTGGCACTTTCGCATTTCATACTCATTGTTTGGCTTCCTTCGGATCATATCTACGTAGGATCTTTTCTTCTCTCCTCCGTCTTCCTGAAGGATCTCCTTACCCTTGGACGCCGCTGCTCCTATCTCTTTGACCAAATGTGATAGTTTTCCGGATTTCACGGCTGCTTCAATTTCCCTTTTAAGATGAATACAATCATCGGTTTTGTGGCCGTAACATCTGTGAAATTCACAAAACTCGTCAGGGTTTGGTCGGGAGGTATTTCGGAGCGGTTGCGGTTTTGTAAAAGAGTTTTTTGTTTTTTATGTTGCTAGAATTTCACTGGGAGTTTTCGTGAGTGGTGTAAATTTTTCCGTTTGTTTAAAACTGGCCCTGTAAGGAGTGAAAAACTGGCGATTTTTCTCTGTAAGGATCTTACCTTTTCCGGCGTAAGGTCCACCCCTGGACGTTTCTTGCATCTCTTTAGCCCTGTAGCTTCCGCCTTTTTTCAACTCCCATTCTCTGGCTCTGAAACTGGTATCCTTCCCTCTCACGAAAGCCCTTACTTTATCCATCAAACTATTGAATGTTTTTGGGAAGTCCTCTCCCAACTTTTCACATAGTTGGGGTTGTCTTACCCTGTTGATAAAGCTGCTAATCTTCATGACCTCGGGCACGCCCTGTATTTGCATGCTCTCGGTTATGAATCTTTCCATAAATTGCTCTACGTTTTCATCATCTCGTCTCCTGATGTGTAATATTTCATTCGGGTTTTTGACAGCTTTCTTCTTCTGGTGGAACTGCTTTAGAAACTTGTCTCGCAGTTCTTCGTAGCTGTCAATACTCCCGGGTGGGAGACTGTCAAACCACAGGTGGGCTGCACCTGTCTAGGTTTGCACAAGCATGTGACACCAAGTTGGAAGGTTCCACTTTCCTACCCTACCAGCTCCCGCGAAGGCGTGCAAATGGTCATCTGAATCTTCGGTCCCATCATACTACCCCACGTTTGCGGGCAACTTCAGCTTTTCTGGCAGCGGAGCTTCTGCGATACGGCGGGTAAACTTCGATAAATTCGTATAGTTGGTGGGATGGTAAGGTTTTAGCAACGGGTCATCTCCATCGCTTAGCCCCCCTCCAGATTTTGTGGCGTCTTTGTTCTCCTCCTTATGTATTTGAGGAGTCTTTTGTTCTTCCATCATCTTGAGAATCTTTTCCCACAGCTCCTCGCTGTATCCAGGCTCTTTGGATGCTCCTTCAGATTCTCCTTCGTCATACGACAGCCGAGCCTTTAATTTCTCCAATTTCTCCCGGTACTCTAGTTCGGCTAGCTTGGCTTTCAGCATTTCTTAGTGATTTCTAACAAAATCCGGGGCGATAGTCACCTCGATTTCCTCCTCATCCGATTCTTCGGTTATAGTCGACTCAATATCGGCGAAATCCCCACCCGGGGGTCAGCGGCATTTTCGGCTGACGCGGATCCCTTCTTGACTGGACCTTTGGAAATCGCACTGAGGGGTGTGGAACGAGTGTTATCATCGGCCATGTCATGTGCTCGTGCAGCAAATGGTCACCCGAAATGGGTCCCACAGATGACGCCAAATGATGAACCAAATTACAGCGTATTTGATTATGAACGACACAAGCAAAGCTCAAATGATAATCTCATTCACCAAACAGGGGTAGTACAAACATCCCTCATTGCATTGAATGCAAGGAATTATACAGGGTTACAAGAAAGGTTCTTTACAGGAATATTACAAGAAACTAAGGAAATACAAACTCAGCTTGCAAGAGAATGTTGGCTTCCTCAGTCCCGACGTAAGGACCTTTCAATCTCCTTAAATACCGGTCGCTCTTTTTAATGCTTGCTTTCTAAGTAGCTGAGGAGTAATCAATGAATCAGCCGAGTTATCTTATCTTCCACATTTATATCTTTTCTTCCTGGTTTTTCCCCCTAAGTTCTTCTGAATACCTCTGGTTCTTTGTCCTCCGGGTAAGGACCTTCCGTTAATTCATCAGTCGCCTTGACTGATGTGCGGCTGGCCTTCCTTTCATTAATTGCCAGCCATGACCTTCATTAAATGCCAAATGAGCTTCATTTAATACTTGTCCAGGTTCATGATTACATTTAATTAATGCACCCATGCTTTTCCTTAATTGCGGCATCTCTATATGCCGTCGTCATATATATATATATATATATACATATATATATATAAGACAGAGATCATGATAATACATCATATGATAAATAATGTTGGATTTTGCATGCTTAAATATACTTTTATCAACTATCCTGATATATTATTTATGCTAATAGTTGTATAACATGTAAGCTCTAAAAAATGGTAAAGATAACTTAAACCAAATCTTTATCAACTATCCTGATATATTACTTTTGTTCACACGACTTGTATTCCTTGTATGAAATGTTTGGCATATACTATCAGCATATATTGATTATATCATTGTCGTTTTGCGTACGATGGGAGATGCTAGAAATATTTTATTCAGATTCGACCCATTTTAATTGAATATCTGGTGTAGGGGTGAACAAAAAACCGAACCGAATGAATAGCCGAAAAAAACCGAAATAGAACTTTTCGGTTCGGTTTTTCATATTTTAAAAACCGAAATAACCGAACCGAACCGATTTGTTATCTTATTTAAAAATCTATATATATATATGTTGCTATATATGTATGTTGCTATTTTTATACTTACTTAACGGGATAAAAACACATAAAGAGTCTACCGTTTGAGATGATAAAGATTTGGTTTAAGTTATCTTTACCATTTTAAAAGATGAAGATCGTAATTATTTCAAATTTAATTATTTACTTTTGTTTTTTTAAATGTAGAACATGATTATAATTATTTAGTATTATTATGATTAGTTGGTGTTTGATCAATTAATTTATGAATTATGTATTGTTAAACATGTTTGCATTTTTAATATTAAGTGTGAGAAAGAACGAAAAAAAGTAAAAACAAAAAAAAGTAAAAAAAAACCGAAAACCGAACCGAAACCGGAAAAAAACGAAAACTGAAAAACCGAAAAACGAATGGTTCCTAATAACTAAAAATCGACTATGTCGGTTTCGGTTTTAGCCAAAAACCGAACCGAACCGAGCACACCTAATCTGGTGTATGGATGGCCATACGGTTAAACTAGATGATTAATGGTTTTAAAAAGAGATAATCAAAAGTTGTCATCTAAAATAAGATGAAATTAATTAGTATTATTATTTCGTATTGATCCTTGAATCAACAATGTGATTTAGAAGTTTAAAGAATGTTATTGTTTCTTAGAAGTTATTCCAACCTCAACACCATTTATATTCTCTTCATATCTTATCAATAATGTAATAAAATAAGGGTTGTTTAATAAATATTTAATGACTAAGATGTTTAAACGATTAAGCATGCGTTTTTATTTTAATTATTAAAAGGCTTGTTGATCTACTCAAGGTGTCGTTAAGAGACTACTATACAGTCTAACATTTGACCGATTAAAATGCAGCCTCTAAATGAAATTATTAAAAGACTATCAACAACTCATAAATGTGTTATATACCCAAAAGTTAAATGACTTGTTATAATGTATAAATATTAAATAAAGAATATTTCGTCACAAAAAAATGGCTAAACCCGATTTGGTGTAACCACATCAATTTATTAATTAATTTGATGAAATTAAGTTTCGATGATACCCATGCATGTAGTGCTACTTCCCTTTATTTATTTATTTATTTTGACAAAAATCTTATGTTTGGTTTAGACTTTAGATTATTAGACGAAATCCACCAAATGAGAGAACGATTGACATGATATGAAATTACTCTTATGCATGTTATGTTTTAAGAATATTAAAACTTGTAATTCATAGTTTTTATATTCAATATAGAAAGGTCATAATATTCATATACCACCCACATCTTCTATACACCACATTCAAGTCAAATCAATCACAACATACTGAGATAACGTTTACTCAAACATATTTTTTAATATTAAAAAGTACAAAAGACATTGTTATTCGGTGTGTACACCGGTATACCAATATCCATACCCTATAAAAAATACCATATGCTTTGATTGTAATAATAACTTTTTTTTTAAAAAAAATATGAAAATATAAATATTGACTTAACCATTTCAAATCTAAAATAATAATATTATAAAATGTTTGTTAGATCTAGTCATCCACGACCCCATCAATACACACATTAATTATTCATTAATGCAAACAAATAACCAAAATAAAAAATTTGAATTTGCATTGTTCAAGAAGTTGAGTGCTAGCCCATAACTTTGATGCTCCTTAGATCATGTTATCAAATGATTCAAAGCAAGTATAAAACGATCCCAAAAAAACATTACGACCATTGAAATATCCCAACTTCATCATGGGTCGGGTCACTCTTATTCAAGTTTTAGCTCTCATTTCACTTCTCATCATCTTCCCAAATTTGGCCTTTGCTCAACTCAAACAAAACTACTACTCAAACATCTGCCCGAATGTAGAAACAATCGTCCGGAACACGGTCAAAGCTAAGGTTCAACAGACATTTGTCACCATCCCTGGAACGCTTCGTTTGTTCTTTCACGATTGCTTCGTTCAGGGTTGTGATGCTTCGGTTATGATAGCATCCAGAGGGTCCAACACTGCAGAGAAAGACCATCAGGATAACCTGTCATTGGCTGGAGACGGGTTTGATACAGTTATCAAAGCTAAGGCTGCGGTTGATGCGGTCCCGAGTTGCAGAAATAAGGTTTCGTGTGCTGATATTCTCACAATGGCTACAAGGGATGTTGTTATGCTGGTACAAACTACTAACTGATTGTATTTTATGCAGTTTACTAAATATTTTTAAACATTTGGATACTAACCGTATGGGGAATGATGGTGGTTCCAGGCGGGTGGACCGTCGTATGCAGTTGAGCTGGGGAGATTAGATGGACTGAGTTCCAAGGCAGCTAATGTGAATGGGAAGCTGCCCAAACCAAACATGAGTTTGGATCAGCTTAATGCCATATTTGCTGCTAACGGGTTGACCCAAGCTGACATGATAGCTCTCTCAGGTTAATGGAAAACAATTAAACATGAGCTCGATTTGTAATGGTGTCAGCTTCAATCTGATAATTTATGAATGGGTTGATTCAGATTGCTTTTGTGTCAAAATGGCTAGTAATAAGTATTAACTCCCTCAATCAAATTTTGATATTTTTAAAGTTCTACATTTATTACAAAAAAAGAAAAAGAAAACCTAACGAAACTAAGTTATGTATATTAAAGTCCCTAAATTTATCTAAAATACACGTACTTTTGGAATTTTTTAAATAAGAGTAAAATGCTATTTTAGTCCCCATGGTTTTGCAACTTTTGTCATTTTAGTCCAATAATTTAAATTTTTTCATTTTGGTTATTATGGTTTCATTTTATTGCCATTTTCGTCTCTGTGGTTTGCTAATTTTTGTCATTTTAGTCCAAAAATTTAAATTTAATTGGACTAAAATGGCAATAAAATGAAAACCATAATGACCAAATTGGCAATAAAATTAAACCATAATGACCAAAATTGCAAAATTTAAACTATTGGACTAAAATGACAAAAGTTGTCAAACCATAGGGACTAAAATGACATTTTATTCTTTAAATAATAACCATTAAAATTATTTAAATAATAATTTCTTAACTCTAAAAGTAGTCAGATGTAGATGGTATACTCTTTTTTGAGTTGTTGAATGACATTTTTATTATGTTTACCAATTGAGGAGTAACAACTTAATATTTTAAAAAGAAATTCACAGCTGCATATGGCACCATGACAGGTTCAGGGACTTTAATATACAAAAAAAATTAGTTTTTAAGACTTTTTCATCAAAATTAAGAAAGTAAATTGTTTTTTTCTAAAATTAACCTTAGTTTTATTAAATAATTAGATTCTGGCCAAAATTATAGTCTGCAATCATATTTGACACACTAACTATTTATCGAAAAAAATAATATTTTTTATGAAAAATTTTCTCGGGTAAATCCGATTTGAACAAGTGCTATTTTGCTAACCATATCCAGGCGCGCACACACTTGGATTCTCCCACTGCAATCAATTCACAAACAGGATATACAACTTCAGCAAGCAGAACCAAGTGGATCCAACACTAAACAAAACTTATGCAGCCCAATTGCAACAACAGTGTCCAAAGAATGTTGACCCGAGGATAGCCATAAATATGGATCCAAACACACCAAGAACATTTGACAATGTATACTTCAAGAATTTGCAGCAGGGAAAAGGATTGTTTACCTCTGACCAGGTTCTATTCACAGACTCGCGGTCAAAACAGACAGTGAACTCATGGGCCTCCAGCCCACAAGCTTTCAATAATGCATTTGTTGCAGCCATGACCAAACTGGGTCGGGTTGGTGTCAAGAAGGGGCAAAATGGGAATATCAGGCGAGATTGTTCTGCATTTAATTGATATTATGCCTGAAATCATGGAGCTAAGTACATGAATTTTTTACATTAATGAAATGATACAAAAGTATAAATGATGTATTTCCTATTTTTATAAAATAAACGCCCTTATAAAGTTAATGGTATAGTAAAATCAAGAATTCTCATTTGTGATGCTTGCAAAGCCTGTTAGGAAATAAAGATAACCAAGGAAATGGTTGACCAACAAAGTCAAACATGTTCTAATAGTATGAAGCTGTATTTGGTACTTTGGTCAATCTTATTGCAAAACCATGAAGAATGTTTAATGTTTACTAATCTATAAAAAAAATAACATCGTTAATAAATTGATGGGTATAATAAACATACTTGTCAAAACAACAAAAATTGATATAAAAGGAAAGATTTTAAGATCAAAACCTTCTTCTTGGTTTTCAGTCTTAAATCTTGGCAAGCTGCAATCTTTAAATCTATGAAATAGTGAAAAAGATATCCACTGACTATTAAGCCTCATAGGATAATAAGGCTAGCCATTAGTCATTAGAAGTCTTAACTTGAAAAATCAGTAATAATCAGACGTTAGGAGAAAGGTAGCAGTTTTTTTGAAGTTAATATTCTGACTCATTTTACCATATTATATTTACTCACAATAAAATCAAACTGTGAAAAGTTATTTCCAAAAGGCACAGTTTCAACTCAACTATAACACTTATAGCTATCTCAACTCGAGAATAATAAATTTATCAACGGACAATAAACAAAATAATTGAGTAAACTATAAATAATAATTAATGATCACTATATTTGAAGTGGTTGGGAATCTCACAAAGTAGTCATAACTTATGCTTCAATAGTTCAATGGACAGCAGTTCTGTCCTGAAGAATCAGTATTGAGATTTATATACAACCTAAAATTTTTTGATCCAAAACTTTTGTGGCTTCCTACTCTTCCTCCACCCATGATTTACAGCTTTACTTCTAAAATTCAAAAACATGTTACTTATTGTCAAAACCACACGAACAAATCTTCTCAAGTTGTATAGACCAATCTTCTCCAAGCATCTTGGGGTTGGTCATTGTTGCCATCTGAAGATCTAACAATGAGACAGCAAACCGTTTTCTGGGTGTGTGTAAAAACCTTGATCTAGCTAACTCAAGACTTGGATTTACAACCCTTTTCAAATAAGAATCCAGCCCAATATTCAATAGGTCAACACTATCCATAGAGACATCCAAACCCTTCATTTTCAACTTCTGCTTCAGTCGGTTCTCTAGAGAACTTCTACTTAGAAATTGACCGCTGTAATGACATGATTCCGTGTAATAAGCGGAACATGAATCATTATGTGACACTTTTAGCATGCCATTAGAGTGAATATTAATGCCATATGGAGCTATAATTGGGATTCTTCTGTAACCAACCAGACTTGATGCATCTTGCTCAGAATTAAATTCAACCATATGATTTGTTTCATCAGGTTCAATCGGTCTATCTTTAGACTTTCTTTCATGAAGATTTGGTGTTCGTGCTTTTCTAGGAGACTGAGGGAAAACTTCTCTGCAAATAGATTGAAGACCACCATTTGGATCTTTGAAGGTCAATGGATTATCATGATTGACTTGTTTTGGAGGAGGTGTCTTTGAGACTGCTGCATTTTTCAAAATTGCCCTGATAAGTTCATTGTGAAGACCGATGTTCTCTCTACCAATCAAACGAATGCAAAGTTTATCAAACTCTGATTTTTGAATCTTTAAACTCAAATATCTTGTCAGAAGATTGAAATACTTCTCAGATCTTTGAGCACCAAGAATCCTTTCCATTTGAAGTTTAAGCTCAACAGTATTGATTCTAGAATAATGCCTAACTGCTGGCATGTTGGTATTTTATTCAATGTCTCACAATCATCAAAACATCTTTTATATCTAACTGAAATTACAGCCACATCATAAAACTAAAACTTTTGAGGTCTGACTTATATTTGACTTCAGGATGCAAAAGTCAACTGCACTCACCTGATTGAAATCTTAGCCACAGAAATTCTGCAAAAAGACAACAAAATCTACGTAAAATTCAACTCAAACATACTTATTGTTACTTCATTGGATCAAAATCATCGTCAATTTCATTAATCGTGCCACAGTATAGCTCAAAAATCAATTCACTCAAATTCAGACAGCCAGATTCAATCAACTATAAATTACCAACAATACAAACAAATTAACTGATGAAAAAACAAGTTTTGATTACAAACATAAACCCCATGATCGAATCTCTTTCCAGAAACGCAAATTGAAAACTATACATCGAGCAATGGAACAGAACTACAGATTCGATAAAGCAAAATTGGAAAGCAGAATAGTACGCTAACCTGATTGATCAAATACAGAAGTTGTATTTAGAGTACGATACTACTAATTTTGAAACGGATCAAAGTGGCGTGATTGATCGAGCGATCTTAGTGGTAGAGGAAAGAGATTAGGGCTCGGAAGTGTGTTTGGGTATTTTGGAAGCTTCTATTCGAAAGAAGGGATAGGACACGTGTAAAGTTGTAAGTGGGCGTGGGTTTCTGATTGGGGGCTGAAAACATTCATTGGTTAAATCTTAAAATACAAACAAATGTGTCGTATGTTCGTTAAGAAATAAACCGATTTGTTAGTTTGAACAAGATTTTGTTTTGAATTTTATTTTAAATTAAACTAACTTATTTATTTATTATTTTTTTTAAATTAATAAGTTAATAAATTGTTTTTGCAAAACTAAAGTTACTTTTGAAAATAACCTTTTGTAAAATGTTAATAAGTTGATTTTTAAAAGTTAAAAATCATACATTTTCAAAATAACTTATGATTTGCTGCCATAAAATTACAAATCAACATTCACTCATTACCCCTTACCCAATCTACCTCCCACCATCACCCACTGACACTGTCACCCCACCACCACCATCCTACCATGAAAGCCACCACTGACAGCCACCGACCACTATCACCCAACGCCACCATCGCCACCACTGCACCACCCACCTCCAAGGCCACCCACCATCATTTTTGCAATACACTACCGCTACCCATAACCTTAAAATGATTTTTAATATAAAATGTCATTTTTGGTTATTTTGAAAAAGTATTTTTGAAAAAGTTAATTAAAACACATTTTGTAAAAACTTTATTTTAAAAAGTCGTAAGTTAATAAACATTTTTGATAAAAAAATCATTTGAAAAATTAAATAAACAATCCCAAACAAGGTCTAAAAAGAAAAGAAAATAAGAAAATCGATTAATGACTTAGGATGCGAGCGTTTGGTTATCTATATCCGTTTTATAATGTATTATCTAAAAATATCTGTTATCTGGTAAAAGTTGTCGTACTTAACTTTGAAACGCATATAAACATATTATTGTATGTATCATACATTAAGGTGGTGTTTGTTTTTTCAGAAGTAAAACGTCTGCGGTCTGCGGACCACATCTGCAAACCTCTTTTGCAGAAGAGGTGGACCAAACCCCTGCAAGAAGAGTTTTTGATGGTGTTTGTTTTCTAAAAACCTCTTCACAAGAAAACCTCTTCCACCCCAACCTCTTCTAACCCCTGCAATCTCATCGTCCACCCCCTCTGATCTTCCACCCATGGACGAAGGTTTATTAGGGCCGGGGGAGGCGACCGCCCCCCCTCTTTTTCCGTCCGTAGTGTTAATTTTTCGACCGAAATGTTATTTTTAGTTAAAAATAGTGTTTTCGCCCCCCCCCCCTCGATTCAAAAATTTAACATGTATTTCGGGTTTCAAAAATTTTCGCCCCCCCTCTTACTCCGCTCAAGCTCCGTCACTGCTTCCACCCCCTCCGACCGTCGAGCCACCACCACTGTCAATATCACCTCCGATCGTCCACCCCCTCCGACCGTCGAACCCACGCAAACCAAACCCTAGACGGCGGTGGAGTAGGGCGGTGGTGTTTGACGAACCATCGATTGAAGAAAACCACCACGGATCTAGGGTTTCGTCCGACGAAGGTATGCGAAGGGTCGCGGCGCAGGGACGAAGGCGACGATGGTCGCGGCGCAGGGAAGAAGCAGCGGCGGTGGAGATGGTGGAGCTCTTGGTTGCCGATCGCCGCAAGCTTGGCGGCGCAGGGAAGAAGCAACGGCGGTGGAGATGGTGAGCGTGATTTTGAAAAGTGAGAAGATGTATGAAGAGGTGAGAAGAGGTAAGACCACGTCTGCGCCAAGAAGAGGACGCGCAGACGTTTTTTAATGAAATGTCTGCGAGAAAACAAACGGTCTGTAGAGGTCCAACCTTTTCCCGCGTCTGCACCGCGCAGACATAAGAGATCACGCAGACCTTTTTGGAAAAAACAAACACCACCTAAAAGTCTAACATGTACTAGCTTTGATCATGCAACATTGTAGTCAAAAGACACTAGGTGGTTCTTAACTATTTTTGCACCAACATAACCATCGTAATTTCATGTACACCAGTATGACCGGCACCGTGTGTTACTATATAACAAGCAAAGTTTTGGTTTCTTGTGGATCTGTAAGATTTAAGAAGAACATCTAAAAAGGTTGAAAAAAATATCACCCTATAAGTTTATCGACTAGTTATAATCAATGTTGTAGAAATCGCTATGCGCTAGTCGGGCGGTGGGGTGGGGCCTAGGGATTAATCGAGAATTATTCGGGATTAATCGGCCAACTAATCGGCTTAATCGGATAGTCGGGCCTAATCGGCCTTAGGGGACTAGCGATTAACCGGCCTAGTCGGGGATTTTTACAACCATGGTTATAATTACAAATTTTATAAGATAACCTAATATTAAAAATAAGATTATATTTGAAGACAGGTGAAACTGATTATAAGTAAAAGTTGATATATAACCCATGTATGTTTTGTACTATCATAGGTTACAAAAGATTATACATATGATGATATATAAACAAGGTCTCATGTCATGACTATACTGTTATAGGTGTGAATATATATATATATATATATATATATATATATATATATATATATATAGGGAAAGGAGTGAATGTTAACCCATGATAATTGAGGTAACTTATAAACCCAATTTGATTTGTTGTCTAATTTAATGAATTTGAAATGTATGGTACATATTAAATATGGGAAAAATGAGTGGTTGAGATTTTTTTAAGGGTATTTTGGAGATTTGTGAGGTGTACTTGATTTGATTTTTAAAATAAAAGTTTACCCCCCAATTTTTTAAACCTTCATAACTTTTATATACATTATTATTTTTTAAAAAAAATTACACCATTAAATTTGTCACATTTTTATCTTTAATTCAAGTATAGTTTTGTCAAAAAATTTTAAAGGTTTCAAAATTACACTGTTGTAACGAGCTGAATTTTTTCAAAGTGTTCGTAATTACACTGATGTAACGAGCTGAATTTTTTCAAAGTATTCATAATTACACTGATGTAACGAGTCGTTACAGCGATGTAACGAGTCGTTACAGCGATGTAACGAGCTGTAACTTATTATTTTTTTACGTTACAATTATCTAACTTTCTATCTTATTTGATATAAATTTATCTAATTAACTAAATTTTATAATAAAAAATAAGTTTGTAATATATATTTAAGATGAGAGAAAATAAAATTTTGATGGAAAATTTTTGAAAAAAGAGAAAAATTATTGTACTTATGTTTTTTACGTTAATGTAATTACGAACGTTCGAAAAAAAATTTGGCATGACTATAATGAAATTAACGAGAAAAATATGACGAGTTTAATGGTGTAATTTTTATAAAAAAATAACATAGTATAAAAAAGTTATAAAGGTATAAAAATCAAGGGGGGAACTTTAATTTAAAAATAGGAAAATAGATGGTTTTTAAGATTGTGACTTATATTAAATCTGATTTTTGTAATTAACACAAAAGACCATAATGCCCTTTTGTATTAAAAGTTAATTAGTGACACATGTCACCATTAGATTAAATCTTGGAAATTTGAATCATTGGATTTGAGTTATAGAGTTTTCTCAATTAGAGTGGTTTATTATATGATCCCTTTCCTATATATATATATATATACACATATATATTAATTGAATCTAATAAAAACCCAATATTAAAAAAAAACCCTTAAACTCTACGTGGAGTTGATCAAACTTTAATTAAATTTATTTTTATTTAATTATAATGGGTATATTGGTAAAGTTACCACTCTATCTCTTTCTTTATAAATTCACATCACCATCTTTCTATTCAAATCATTTCATCTCTCTTTCACGCACTTTTCTCTTTCACACACTTCTTTCTAATTTAAATTCTTTTAAATATTACTGAAAATTAATTAAAGATGTTTAATAGTATTAAGTATTTTTTTTTTAAATTAGAAAAATTGATTTGTTTATACATGTGTAGTTTTCAGATATATATCAGGGTTTTTTCTAGTTTTACACATATGTAGCTTACGAATTTTATAATTGCTTCTTTTAATTTGAATCTGTTATACATGTGTATTCTTTTTTAATATTAGTGAAAACTAATTAAACATGTGTAGTTATAGATTTTTGAGTTGATTGTACTTGCGTATTAAAACTTGTAATTTTTAGAAGGGTTAAACATGTTTAATTTTTTTAATACTATTGAAAATTTATTTTGTATAAAAAGTACATATTTTTGTTGTGTTTTTTATTTTTAATTAAAGATATATTTTTAGTAAAACTACACATTTTTTTTGCTTTTTGTTCTTAAAAATTGTTTTTGATTATTTAAAAAAAAACTATACATGTGTAGTGTTTGACTGTGTGTATTTTTTTATTACTATACATGTGTAGTTTATAAATTTTGTAGTTGTTTCACTGAATTTGAATATATTACACATGTGGATTCTTTTTTAACATTAGTAAAAATTAATTACACACGTTTTGTATTATTATATATTTTTTAACTTGTAAATTTTTAAAACTTGTAAATTTTTAAATCGGTTAAACATGTTTAATTTTTTAATATTAGTGAAAAATTATTTTGTATAAAAAGTACACATTTTTTTGTTCTTAGAAAAAGACGTTTTTTTAGTTCATATAAAAACTACACATTTTTTTGTTTTCTTTATTCTTAAAAATTGTTTCTATACATTTTTGTTTTTTTAATCTTTAAAAAGTATTTTTTTAACCTTTTAAAAACTATTTTTTTAACTTCAAAAAAACAAAACATATGTGTATTATATGGTTAATTTCAAATATAGAAAGTAGGGATGTAATCAAGTTGAGTCGAGCCAGGCCTAGCACCAGCTCGGCTCGTGGATTTTCAAGCCGAGTCCGAGCCGAGCCGAAATTTCTTTCAAGCCAAAAATTCTGGCTCCAGCTCGGCTCGTGAAAAACCTCGAGCCCGCTCACGAGCCGGCTCGTTTTTTTTGTTTTTTTACTCCACTTTACATACATACATACATACATATATATATATATATATAGGGGAAGGTTAAAAACATAACCTACTAAATGCGCTAACCCAAATAACTTTGGTAAGATGAAGCCGAATCTTGGGTTTTTTTTAAACATCATTGTATCATATTTTGAATACCATGTTCTTTTATGAGTTTGGGTTAATTAATCACCGTTCAAAAACTTACAGTACTGTAAGTTTTTAAATATTTAAAACTTACAGTACTGTATCACAAAACTTACAACGATGATATTTTTTAAATGGTGATGAATTTACACAAACTCATAAAAGAACATGGTGTTAAAAACGTGTTACAATGATGTTCCAAAAAAAATCCAAGATTCAGCTTTATCTTGCCAAAGTTATTTGGGTTAGCGTGCATTTAGTGGGTTATGTAAAATTCCATGCCCTATATATATAATCTAATATATAAAATCTAATATATATAAAATCCAATATATATGTATAGATACATGTATATATATACATACATATATATTATACATAGTATGTATATTTATATAAATATGTGCATAAGATATTGTGTGTGTGTATATATATATATCTGTGTGTGTATGTGTGTAATTTAATATATATATATATATATATCTACTTATTATAATAAAGGAATATTTTTAGGGGACACATGTGGCGTTCTGGTGCAATGTGAAAAAAAATTTCCCGCCTCTCTCTCCTAATATATATTTACAATTTTTTTAATAATTAAATATTAAAAAATATAAATCTTCTTATTCTAAATTTTATTAATTTATTATAAATTATAAATTATAAAAATATTTCAATTATACTTTATCTTAAAATATAATTTTATAATTATTAAAAATTTATTATTATCTTATATTAATAAATAATTCTTTTTTAATTATCCAACTCGTGTAATACACGCGGTTTTAGGCTAGTATAATTATATATACGTATATTAAAAATCGAGCCGAGCCACGAGCTGAGCCAACGAGTCGAGCCATGAGCCGAGCTCTGGCCGAGCCAACCCTGGCTCCGGCTCGGCTCGGCTCGTTTTTAACGAGGCTTTTTCGAGCTGAGCCTTAACAGCCCAAATAGAAAGAAGAGAGATGGGAGAGAAGAAGAGAGATTAGAGAGAAAGAGAAAAAGTCTCTTTTACCCTTATAAGGGTAAAAGATTTTTTTTCCCTCTTAAAACCCTAATAAAATATTTAACTTTAATTATGAAACACAAGTTTTTTCTGTTTAATTAACTAAAATATAAAATAACTTTGATTTAATGGTCCACATAGAGTTTAAGGGTTTTCTCTTTAAGATCGGGTTTTCAAAGTATTAAATCTATATATATATATATAGGGATTGTTCGAATGTTAACAATTCGTTATTGCGATAACCGAATAACTATATCTTATTAGTTTGAGGTCCACGTTAAAGTAAATCTAAATATGTAAGTTTGTTCATATTTTTTATTAATGTAAGTTAGCCCTATATTAATTAAAAATAAAGAAAAAACCTACACCTTAGATTTACTTTAGTGTGAGCCCAAAGTAATAAGATGTAGTTATTCGGTTAACGCAATTAACATGGGTTAACATTTGATTATCTTCCTATATATATACATACATATACGTGTGTATGTGTATGTTATGTATACTATGTAACCCACCCAGAAAAATGGTTACTTTGGTATCTAGAAACACTAAAAACTCACAAATCATATAATCAAACAAATTAGGACAAAAAAAATGAAAAACATAAACACTATCATCAAGTTTAAGTTCTTAAATGAGCTACTCAAGATACTATCAACTCATACTTCAATTCATAGCAATATCAGTTAATCCAACTCAAAATATAATCTTCAATCCAAGCAAGAAACTAAATTCATATTCGACGTGTAACTCGAGCAAGTTCGTGTCGTTAATGAGTTAATTCTTTTTTTATTTAATCTCAAATAAAATGTTAACAAAAACCTCAAATAGTACAAGTCTCATAAAGCATAGCACAAAACTATCATTATACAAGAAAAATCAAAGATGAAAATGTTAGAAATTCATAGATCTATATTAGGTAATCTCAAAATCGTGAAACACTTTTAGAATGAAACAATTCATGATCCACTACTAATTTCTCAACTAGATAAAACTCATAAATTTCTCAAGAACAAGCATGAAATCTGTGATTTTTTGAACCAGAATGACGACCAAAAGAAGATCTTCATATTTATCAAGAAGTTAATTTTTTAACTTTCAAATTTACAAAAATATAGTTGAAAAATAAGTTAATTTTTTTAACTTAGGTTAAAAAATCAAATCAATTACACTAAAATAGCTACATTCCTCTCATATTGCAAACCTTTATTAACCTTAGAAAATCATAGCAGACAACAAACTGTCGTAAAAAATGAATTTTCATCTTAGTATATTGTTCATTCCAAATATTTGAAAATCAAGATGTCATTACGAATTAAGTTCTTGATATCCGTAGTGGATACATGTAGATAATATAAACAAAAGTTTACATACTCATATGTTATTGCTTGACACTATCTTTTACTAGTCTTATTGTCATATTCCTTCAATATGCATATCAAAGACAAGTCTTCATTTCTTAAAGTGGCTAAGCTTCATGCTCATATAGATTGTTTTACTTTTTTGACTACATATGCAATTTTTCAAAATAACTTTTAAGAAACTAAACTTCAACCTTCTCAACTTGCAAGTCTGAAAACATACGTTGAAATGTTATCACTGATGTGTTTCAATCTTTAGATGTTAAATTTTCATATTTAATTAAACACATCATGTTATACTAGAGGCTCAAAAGTGAAATTACACTAATTTTAATGTTATTTTACTTACTTTTATGAAAATAATGTTAAAAACATTTGATTGGTCAGTTAGTTACACATCATGAGTCAGTGGTTTTGATGAAAGCAACCTCTCTACTTCTACAGGATAGAGGTAAGGAGGTCTTCATTTTAACCTTCTTAGACCCTAACTTAGTTTTATTAATAACTAGATTATTACCTCGTGTATTACACGGATTTAACATAAAATATAAACCTGCTAATAGTAAAAATTTAGCAATTATAAAACGATATTTTTATATAAAATGATTAATTTACATATTAATAAGTAATTTAAGTAATAAACAAAAAAAATTTATAACTAAACAACTTATACCTAAGTTTCTTGATTTTAACAGCTGAAATTTTAAAAGTAACTGCCATACATTTTTTTTCTTCAAAACTATTTGTTGTAAAATTAAGCTTCTAATTATCAATTTTTAATTATCAAAGTTAAGTGACCAAATTTGAAATATCCGTAAATATAAAGAATAAAAAATATAATAGTTTTTTTTCCCGCAAAATAAGAAGGTAGGATGCAATTTTTTAGTCATGTCATAATTTGAAAATGTCATTAAACATTAAAGATTAAAAATGTAATTTCCACTATCATTTTTAAAATTTTAGTACTTTAAAGTATTTATTTTTAAGGATTTTGTGTTAAAAATGTCATTTATTTATAAAAATCTTTTTGTTTACAGTCTCTGTTTTATAGTTTATTTCCTTCTTTTTTTAAAAAAATTGTGTTTTGTGAGAAACTTATTTATTAGAAAAATTATTAAAAATAGCGCTTTAAAATCTTTTTTGTCATTCAAAATTTTGATTTTTATAAAACTTTCATATTTTAGTAAAAACAATTTAAACTACGATTTTTTAACAAAATATATTGATTTTGCTTTTATTTAAAAACTATTTTTAATATTAAAAATGTAAATAATATCATTAGTATTATAATTAGTTAATAGGAGGGATAATATTGAATATTTAATATGGAAGAGAATTGGCTGATATTATAAAAAGTTGACATGTGACAACATTAATTTAAAAATTTGACAAGTGGCAAAATAGATTATTGTTTATTATAGTAGTATTAAGCTGGTAATTATCAATTTTTAATTATCAAAGTTAACTGACCAAATTTGAAATATCCGTAAATATAAAGAATAAAAAATATAACAGTTTTTTTTCCCGCAAAATAAGAAGGTAGGATGCAATTTTTTAGTCATGTCATAATTTGAAAATGTCATTAAACATTAAAGATTAAAAGTGTAATTTCCACTATCATTTTTAAAATTTTAGTACTTTAAAGTATTTATTTTTAAGGATTTTGTGTTAAAAATGTCATTTATTTATAAAAATCTTTTTGTTTACAGTCTCTGTTTTATAGTTTATTTCCTTCTTTTTTTAAAAAAATTGTGTTTTGTGAGAAACTTATTTATTAGAAAAATTATTAAAAATAGCGCTTTAAAATCTTTTTTGTCATTCAAAATTTTGATTTTTATAAAACTTTCATATTTTAGTAAAAACAATTTAAACTACGTTTTTTTAACAAAATATATTGATTTTGATTTTATTTAAAAACTATTTTTAATATTAAAAATGTAAATAATATCATTAGTATTATAGTTAGTTAATAGGAGAGATAATATTGAATATTTAATATGGAAGAGAATTGACTGATATTATAAAAAGTTGACATGTGACGTTATTAATTTAAAATTTTGACAAGTGACAAAATAGATTATTGTTTATTATATTAGTAAGATAAGATAAGATGAGATATATTGAGTATTATAATGATGATGATGTCATACTATAATAAATTTAGGTATCTTAACATGAGAGATTTTAAATGGAGTTTAATCTCGTCCTTTAGATTAGGATCTATAGACTATAGTTGTGCTTACTAGAAAAAATCTTCACAGTTAAATTTCTTTAGAATCTTTTAAATATAATGGGATTGGGAAAAAGAAATACCATTTTTTTTCTTGCTTGGATTTACAGGTGGGCAAAAGTAGGGGTGTTTCGGATAGTAAATTTCAATATCCGAATCCGAAATTTCGGATATCTGAATTCCGGATACACGAAATCAGGAAAAGAATCTAAAAATATATATTTCGGATATCCGAAAAATATCCGGATATTCGAAAAAGTATCCAAAATATCCGAATATACGGAAAAAAACTATTTTGGATATTGGATATCCGAAAAATCCGAAAATTTTAAAAAAGGTGTCCGAATCCGAATTTCCGGATATCTGATTTTTTCGGATTTTCGAATATTTCGGATTTGGATTCAGATACAGATTTTTTGTTAACAGCCCTAGGCAAAAGACCCGAAACCGGAATCGGTTTCACCTTTACCTGGCAAAACCCACATCGAAACCGGTCAAAACCCGAACCAAAACCGACCAAAAACCGGGTGGAATGTCACACCCCGAGCCGGCGGGATAGGATCGGTTGTCCCGTCGGGCGGAAGGTTCCCGGAGCGCGATATCGTGAATGATAATCGGATTGATCAGATTGTTATATGGCACATGATGCATACATGAGAAATGCCAAATATGATAGAATTACAAAGTTAAATTACATCAGTATTGTTTATAATTTAACAATGTAACTCTACTGTTAACACCATGAGTTTCTATCTTGTGTTTACACAAGATATACAAAATGGTATGTGTAATGATGTCTTCAAAATATGCGGGTCCAAAACACTAAGTCTTCTATTTGAAGTCCTAGTCCAGAAGTAATGACTTCCTAATTAACCTGTTCGTCACCTGAGAAGTCATGCAAAAAGATCAAGTCAACACATGGTTGGTGAGTTCATATAGTTTTGTAAATTTGAAAATGTTTTGAACCCTTCTTTCGGTAAAGACCCTAACCTCATTAACACCACATGTATCATCCAGATCGGTATGCTTATATATAGGGCATACCCCTGGGTCAAGGCTACAACCCCGCCCAGACGACGTCCCACCACATACTAATCCGCATAGGACATTGTTGTTAATGATAATTAAGCGTTTTTACCTACCATACACCTTTAAACACCCATGATCCCTCTGTTCTCTGTTCCTGTAATTGCAATCATTTGAAATCTCTCTTGATTTCATATGTTCATCATACAAATATGATTAAAACAGCAATTGTAGAATTTATTATAAATGCTTAATTTAAATAAATAAATAAACATTCAATAAAAATCTAAGTCCTAACGATTGGGGCCTTTGGTCAACTCGAGTAGACTAGTCTGTCAATCAAGGTACTTAGTAGTGAAGGAGATCTGTAAACCTCATCAAACATGTGACCTATAATCAATCAGTCTAGCTAGGACATCTTTTGATATATAGGCTTTCATAGTTCTTTAGACCGTCCATAGTTCGTATAGTTCTTTAGTTCTTTGGCACATGTTATCTTTGAGCATTTCCCAGATGTTCCTCAAAATAGTTCTTTGTAATAGTTCTTCGAAATAGATCGTTAGTTCTTTGACAACACACCCTTGAAATAGTTCTTTGAAAATAGATCGTTAGTTCTTTGACAACACCTTCTTGAAATAGTTCTTTGAAAATAGATCGTTAGTTCTTTGACAACACCTTCTTAAAATAGTTCTTTGAAAATAGATCGTTAGTTCTTTGAAAATAGATCTTTGAAAATAGTTCTTTGTTTGAGGTCTTTAGTTCTTTGAAAATAGTTCTTTGAAATTAGTTCTTTGATACATAACAGTTACCTAAACAGGAGTATAAGATAACAGTTATACATATAAACATATAAAAGCATTTAAGTAAACAATTTACATAAAATAGTTTAAGCATGCTTCTCAGCCCCACGTTTTAAAACAAAAAGTTAGAAAAGGGGCAATGAACTCACCTTGTAGTTGTTGGGTTGACTTAGCTTAAACGAAAGAATTGCACGCGCTCTGTATTGTAATTGGGTTTGTTTTCACGTTCCTGTATTTATTTCACGTTGTTAAGACTCGTAAGTATAAGTTTTGTAGGGATTTGTGTGTGGATATATGTGTTAGCCCTAAAGTTGGCTAACACGCGTAAGACTTGGTCATGATCCCTGTTCGGTCCCATATGTTTGATTCAAGTTAATGACCTTATAAGTTATCATATTGTCATTAGTTATATGCCATTTGCTTTGATGAAAGACTTAGTGCTTAGTTTCCAACTCGTCTTTGTTGATTTTATACGTTTTGAACATTTATCGCATAATTATTGATTAATTAAGCAAACATTCTTTTGACATATCATATTTTGATCTTATGAAATGTAGTGAACTCATGTGGGCTAAATCATGGCATATGGACCGAACATTGTGACCAAGTTACTTGTTGGGCCTTTGTGTAGCAAGTTGGGCCTTGGGCCCAAATACATGGGCCTTGGAATAGTTCTTGAACATTTGAGGATGGTGAGGCTTATTTGAAAGTGTAGGACATTGATTTGGACTAATGGAGTACAAAGGTCTTGCCAAAAGTTACATGGGCTAGAGTTCAAGTAGTCTTGTGGGCCTTGTTTTGGGCCTCTAAGGAATTTATCGGGCCCAAGGTGGGCCTTGGTAATATTTGTTGGGCCTAGAGTCATATAAGGCTGTTGGAATTGAATTTGGGCCAGAAATGAGCTGTTGGCCAAGGTATTAGCAAAGTGGCTCCAAAATGAGGACATGGGCCTCAAAATAGGCCTTGAATTGGTTTTCTGTGGGCCTCGGGCTGATTTTGTTGGGCCCATTGAGATTTGTCTTAGGCCTTCACTAACATAACTCATAAGCCAAGTTGGGCCTTGCTAAATGGGGCTGAAACAACTGTGGGCCTAAAAATTGGACTGTTGGCCTTAATTGTGGCCTTGGGCCAAAATCAGTGGGCCAGGAGATGATTTTACTGGGCCCCTTGGATTCCCTCAAGGCCTGTAGTAAAATAGATCATGGGCCAACCTGGGCCTGGTTCCTTTGGGCTGAAATCGATCGTGGGCCCATTTTGTCCTTGGTTACTTAATAAACATGGGCCAAACAAGGTTTTTGGGGTTAACTATTGGGCCTACTAAAGGTAATGGGCTGGAACAGATTAACTGGGCCAAGATAGCATTGGGCCTGGACAGTACAAGGTTGGGCCCATCTTGGGCCATCCAGAATACATTTGGGCCTGATGTTGGGCCTGTTGGGCCAACAAATCTGACTTTGAGCCACCTGGTGTCCTTGGTGCCTTGGGCAAGAAAGATGAAATGGCTAGCAAGGAAGTCATGAGAACTGGGCTTATCAAAAGAAAACTATGGGCCCACCTACGAGCTGCTTGGGCCAATCAGCAGCCACATTGGGCCTGTTGTGGGCCGGCTGATTCTGATGTTGGCCGTGTAAGTGCTGCTTGGCCAGCTTCTTGGGCCGCTTGTATGGTGGCTAAGTGGTTGGACCTAGGCACTGCCGAATGAGGGAGGGAACTGGCGAATGATGATGGTCGACTAGGTTGTTGGCCGAATGAGGAGGGAATGGCGAATGAGGAGGCCTTGGCTGGCGAATGAGGGCTGGCGAAAGGGGAGGCCTAGCTGTCGAATGAGAGCTGGGCATGGGGCCTTTCGGCCTTGCCCATTCGACCTGGGCCATTCGGCCATCAGGTTTTTCCTTTGGCCATGGCTAAGTCGCAGCCCCCAATCCGAGGCCTTTGATGTTTTTGGTGATGGTGTAGGTTAGGGATGGTTCTCGTGATCATTTGACTCAAGTGTGAGGGTGGGAAAACCGGTTAAAAGGGTGGGGCGGCCAAAGGGTTTGAAAACCCTAAAATCGCCCATTTTGAGCTCATCTTACCTGCGATCTAGAGGATTTCAGGGCAGATCCCTTGTACTTTTGTGTGGAGGATGATGAGAGCTTCAAGTAGGTTCAAGAATGGGGTGATTTGGTGAAGAAATGACCAAGTTATAGAAGAGAGAAGGTGATTCTTGGTGGTGGTGTGGTGGTAGCCGGAAATGGAGGTTGGAGGGAGATGGAAGAGATGAAAAATGAGAAAACTCACTTATTTAGGGTTTATATATCCCGCGTGGTGTTCGGGTTCGTTTTCGTTGCTCGGTTCGCGTTTTCGTTACGTTTCCGGAAAATTACGCGTAATTTAAATGGATTTAAATAAAAAAGAATTTAAATTAATTATTTTGATGAGTTTCAAAATTGTAAAATGTTATTTATTTTATTTTATTAAATTACTTTCGTTCGTGTCGTGTTTTCGTTTTCGTTTCGTCAGATCGCGTCACCTTCGCGCGTAATTCGCTCGAATCGTCACCCGAACGAATACGACGATGGTTTTGCTTTCTGACTTTTGTTTTCTATTTTCCAGTCATTATTTCAGAACTCCGAACTCACAGATATGTTTGTGTGAATCGTCACCCACGCAAACACACTGTCAGTTCGTTATTCTGAAATAACACTGTAATTGTGTTTAGATTGTGTTTCCTCACTGTCGGACTCAACTAAACATCCTGTTTTCACATTGTTCTTGTACTGACTGGTCGGTCATCTGATTCCTGTCAATTGTGGACATCAGATCGCAACCGATATGTTTCTAAGTATTGTTTGAGCATCGTTGTTTTCTCGCGATTTGTTGTGTTAACTGTAATTAAGTTTTCACTTAATAAACGCAACTAATGTTTCAAATGTACGTTGTACTTAATGTATTTAAGTTTATACGAAAATACGTACAACGATTTCTTGTATTTAGGATCCTGTTAATACAAGTACTGTTCACAATCGTATAGTACACATAGTTACTGTAGAAAGTACACGTGACGTACGGACTTGCCGGACGATCTGGTACTTGTTGTTACATGGAACTAGTCAAAAACCAAAACCGGGGCCAATTGTTAACTTTGTTGACCAAAACTGGACCCATTTGGAACCGAAACCTGTTAAAAAAAAACCAGTTTGCTAACCTCTACTTGGATTTATCAAATTTGGTTAGTAGCACAAATCAACATGTAATTTACATATAAGCAAATTACAAACCCTTCTCCATAAACATCAAGCTAGTTTGAAAACATAAATCAACCATAAGAGATTGAGTGACTATATCACATCCAAGTCCAAGAACTAGAAAAAACTTGATTGAAAACAATAGCTAACACTAACCCTACACTATTAAAATCAAGAGTGGCTTAACATCTTTATTGAGGAATAATTTTATCTTAAATTGCGAGTTTTCATCATGATTTGAAAGATTAATTGATGATTTTCCAAGCCTTTGGTGCGTGAAAAGTACCCCTAAATTATACTTTCAAGTCTTTAATATGTGCCTCAAACATATTATACGTTAGGTACTAGCATATAATACATCACCTTAGACTCATACGATCCCTAGGCTATGTCTTAAGCCATGTGTTATATAAGAAATACCACAGCAGACATAGCCTGGTTAGACTTTGATTACTTTTGTTTTTCAATTCCCGATCCTTCCTTTTTCCAAATCTTTTCATCTCAATCCTCCCAAGTTGTGTAATCTTCAGTTTAAGACCTCGAAACACAAACCAATTCAAAGTCTTCATATTCTATGTAAATGCATTCGGTAAAAAACACATAATTAAACACCTTATAATACACATGAAAAATACCCAATCCATCAACCTACCAGGAACAACCTCATTCTTGTTTTTACTAACTTGACGTTCATTCTTGAAACGATCAGATTTACCACACTTCCAACATGTCATCTTAGGCTTGTTGTTGGGAGTGGTTGTTGTTGTTACCTTTAGATTTATGTTTATTTCCTTTAAACTCATTGAAATTCATTGATGATCCACCTTCTTGCATCATGCTCACAAAAAAGTGTCCAACCTAATTCTTGTCATCAACTTTGTCACTTTCAAGTTGAACTAGAATTTCTTCTTCTTCTGATGTTTCGATGTATGTTTGATAAACATCAAATAGATAGCCAGATTTACCGTTTAAATTATAGTTACTATAGATGTAATCATCGTTCTCCCATTTGGATCACCTCTTAGTATGTTCTAGGGTTTTTTTTCTCAATCATCTTTGGTATGAGAGTGTTTAAAATTTAGACAAAATTTGGAGTTATCAGGAAGTACATCTTCTTTTGTCATATTTGAAAATATTGTCTTTCAAATTTCTCTTGTTTGTTGAATTTTTTGGTCATTTCTTTCATAAATTCTTTAGTTATGTTTAGATTATTTCTGTTAGAAAAAACAATGGTTTGTTCCTAATTTCATCTCGTTATGAAACACTGATGGGCCGTAATGGCATTGGGCTATTGTCAAAACTCAAAAGTATCAAAATGGCCCAAATTGATATTTTTATATATTTTTAATCCAATTTTTGTTAAAACAGGAATTAATTACAAAATGCGAGATGTAATTTATATATGTTGATAAAAAAAAAAAACTATTTTCCTGTGATACTCATTTTAAGAGTTATTATACGAATGTTTTAGTAAGTTATATATTAATTATGCTTAATATTGGATATGTGCTGAATTTAAAATCCAATGTGATAATTGGTTTTACACCAAAGTTCATATAACATGTGGGATGAATGATATTTCATTAAAGTATTAAAATAACTATGGTTTATACAAAATTTTTCCTCATATAAATGTTTCATATAAATATATTGGTGAGCAACTATAATATGCTTGGTGGATATGTTTAGTGAATGTTGGTAACACGCGATACCAATAATTTTTAACGTATTATATTTGCATTTGACATATGAGTGACATCCTATGTTTTTTATCTCTAAAAATGATAAGTGAGGGGAAAGGGTGTGAAGGAGGCATTTAGTATGATCTAAATCAAGACATTTAGCGTATTTCTTGATCTAAAATCGTATTAGAATTTTGGTCAATTTTGATGACACAATTTAGTTCAGGAGCCGAATATGCAACAGAAATCTAATGTTGCGTACCCACATGGAAACTAAAATCTTTTGTTTTGTAGATTTTTGTCAAACCCTAATGTGATTTTAAATATTTAAATCTTCTAATTTCGAAAATTGCTTTGGGCGTTTATTATTATTTTGTTCATCGCTAAAATTAGGTTAGCTGTTACTTTATATTCCTTAAAGATAATATTTGAAGAACCTCTGACTGGAATTTGCATCTTTTATTGTAATAATATATGACAATTTTCTTTATTGTACCAATAATTGCATAAAAATATAAACAAGAAAATAATTAAGAGTAAATGTAAAAATGCACGTGGGCTAACTCAGGTGCATGAATGGCATGGGATATGGTGCATGCATGGCATGGGTACGACACATATGAAATGCCATGTAAATTATAAGCATTTAGGATTATCGTTTCTTTGATTTTCCATAGTTTATTTGAAGCAATGTCAATTCAAGGCGTTTCTAAGATATTATGTGTCATGTGCGAATGCTAAAACTAGTTCTTTGTGTGTGTATATGGTAATTTGTTTGTAACTAAAGTAATAATAAATTCAATTATTTAGCATGTTACTAGGGGTATAAACAAACCAAGACAACTCGTGAAATACTCGTGATCGGATCGTTAAAAAGCTCGAACGAGCCGAGCCTTAACGCTCCAAGCCCAAGCCCAAAAGTGTGGCTCGTTTACTCATCGAACCCGAGCACGAGCTTTACATATCGAACTCGAGCCGGCTCGCGAGCCTGAATGAGCTTTTTGTTTATATAATTTTTATTTTTTATATTAAGTGTTTATTTATAAAATTAATTATTTTTATATATAAAATCATGTTAAATATATTTAAATCAAATCAAATATTTTATGTTAAATTTAGAAAAATATAATTAAATTAGTAATTAAAGTAAATAAATTAAATAAATAAAATCTAAACGAGCCAAGCTCGAGCCTAAAAATTTTCTAACGAGCCGAGTTCGAGCTCGAGGCTAGTAAATAAAGCTCTTAACGAGCCGAGCTCGAGCTCAAGTCCTAATTTATCTAAACGAGCCGAGCTCGAGCCTTAAGCCCTTAACGAGCTCGGGATCGGCTCCGCTCGTTTATACCCTAATCCATACCTTTCCTTTTTGAAATTTTGATATATTTTTGAGTTTTTGGTACATTTATTTAACATTAAAATGTAATAGCAAGTTAGCAACTTAATGCAAATTGTTCTAGCCTTATGTCTTAAATCTCTGATTGAATTTTTACTCTAAAGTGTGTAATTAACAATAACTGTCATGTTAAATATGAGAAATATTGTATAGTTTTAGTTGTTTTAGTTGTTTAAAACAACTAAAATTAAAAATTTAAAAAATTGAACTTTGAAGAAGTGAGATCTTCTAAAAAATATTTATTAGTTGAGAACGATGTACATATAATTAGGTTACATAATTATGTT
This sequence comes from Mikania micrantha, assembly GCA_009363875.1. Taxonomy (NCBI): domain Eukaryota; kingdom Viridiplantae; phylum Streptophyta; class Magnoliopsida; order Asterales; family Asteraceae; genus Mikania; species Mikania micrantha. Next base: position 42,947,551 of record CM018685.1, on the reverse strand, counting down.
TTGAATAATGAAATACCCAATTAACATAAATAAATAATGAAAATAAAAAAAGGGGGTATGCACCAAGAAGCTTGGAAGCTGTCGTATTTGGCTTTATCCTAATAATAATAAATAAATAATAATGTTATTATATATATGAATTAAAAATGCAATGCCGGTGTGTTCCTCGTCACACTTCCCTTTATTCCTCTATTATTATCATCGTTAAATTTTATAATATTTAATATTTAATTTTTTTTAATAATTAATTGAAATATGGGCCCACTTATCCTAGAATCCACGTCATACCCATGTGTCGCTGTATTTTTATCCATTGAAATATTAAATCCAAATATTCCTTCCCCCGTATAAAGTTAGTTCAAGAAATAAAGCACGCGAGTGAGATCATCGTTTACGATTTTTTTTGTGTAATAATTTATATATTTAGATAAAGAAATATAATTAATTGTAAAAATATTATTTCAAAGTTTTATTCTTTTATAAGGGTTGGATCCACCAAGAATAGATTTTTGCTCAAAAAACAATAAGAGTTTGACACGTGTCATGCTAAAAATATAAAAACAAAAATCTGGTACAAAAAAACAAAATTTAGTACAAAAAAACAGTACAAAAATCAAAAATAATTTTAGAAAAATCAAGTACAAAAAAATAAAAATTCAGTATAAAAAAATAAAATTCTTTACAAAATTTTTTTTAAATGTAGTAAAACAAAAAATACAGTAGAAAAACACACAAAAATCTTGTAAAAAATACATAAAAAAGAATCTAATACAAAAAATAAAAATATAATACAAAAAATAAGATATTATACTTAAATTATCATGACACGTATCAATCTCATATTAATTTTTACTATTTTTATACAAAAATATATTCTTATTTGATATTTCCTCTTCTTTTATAATCATAGTAGAAAAAAAAAATTCAAATAACAGGGAAGCATTTGAGTGAGAATTTTGTTGCAAATAAAAAAGAAACATTTAATATACATAAAATTTACTTTCTTATACTTTGAAAAAGTTGCTTTTATATTTTCAAATCATGTATTTATAAACGCTTCTTATGATTCTTAATTTAACATTAGTTCCTAATTAACATTGAATTGTAATTAAGTGATTTTTACATATATTTCCTCACTAATTGTTTTTATTACTTTTTTTACATATTTATCTAACCCTTATAATAAATTACATATTTTTTTATTGAGAGGGGGGATATATGTAACTAGCTTTTTTTCTTTGAAAGAGTAAATATGTTTTAAGATGAGGAAACATGTAATTAATTTTCTTACTTGAGCAAATCTATGTAATATAATAAATCAAGGTTTGTGAGTGACATGTGGCACTAAATGAGGCACCTTTTGGACGCCATTTTTCGCTCAAACTATCTCCACATTATTAAATTATTCGAAGCATAATTTTAAAAAATTGTAGCAATTAATGGCATGAGTGAACTTATTGCAAACTCTACGAATTAATTTGTATACATAATGACGTTAATAAATTATTATTACCGTTGCTTTTCTTGCGAGTCTTTTTTGGTTTTTTTATATGGAAATTGTAACTGGTATTCTCAAGAGCATGTAATGAGATAATTTGATTTATATACGAAAAGCTCATTTGAATGAAAAATAAAAAAAGAACAACCAAGTTTTTATTATTATTTGTTTATTTTTTTAGTGGAAATCTAATGATATTAGAAGTAAAAAATGTAGGAAAATTTTGCAAAAATTATGGTTTTCACTAACGAAGCTAAGATGAATGTGATATCGATATTTTAATTTGTGTGGATTCGTTGTGCGTGTAGGTATAGTGCGCTGTGCGCATCTGTGTGACGTGGTTCGGGTCAAGTCGTGAATCAAGTGTCTATTCAAAAATTTAGATTAGTAACTCTCATATATTTACTTTATAATAAAAGAGTACAATTTTGTCATTTGTCAATTTCTCATATCAATAAGGACAGTTGTCACATTCTTACAATATTATTGCCACATCACCTATTAACTCACTTAATTTTCTCTCATATTAAATAATCACCCAAAGTTAGTTTTTGATATAATATAAAGCAAAGTTTTTAACGTCAGTTATTTTAAAAAGAGAAATTGTTACACATCATAAAGTCATATATTATTTGTATAGTGATTTAAGTTTTTAAATATTTTCTTATTACTTAAAATATATATTAATATGTCAAAATATCATTTTATAATTGCTAAATTTTCATTACTAATTAATTATTTAATATTTTATATTAAATCCGTGTAACACACGGGTTAATATCCTAGGCTATTACCCCATGTATTACACTGATTAAATATAAAATATTAAATAATTAGTAATAAAATTTATAAATTTTGAAATATAAAATGTTTAAATTACGTTTTAATAGCTATTTTAAGTAACAAACAATATTTAAAAATTTTAATATCAATATGAATATCATTTAACCTTCTTGATTTCTAATAATTGAGTTCTTCGAACTAATTAACTTTAAATTCTTAAAGTTAATGTTCTGTCAAAAACTAACTACTTTTAAATTAGTAAGGTAAGATAATATTTTTGTAATTATTAAAGTTAAAAAAGTAATATGAAATTATCTTTAAACAATGAAGACAAAAATGTAACTTGTATTATCATTTTTACAAGTTTTGGTTGATTATCATTTTTTTTAGAAAAAAAAATTGTTTTTTAAGAAAACTTATATTTTTATACAACTTTTATTTCTAAAAAAGTTTACATATTTTTTTAAATTTTGATTTAAAAATTATAATATATTAACATTTTCATAACTATGTTTTTTATAAAATGTTTTGATTTTTAAATTATTAAAAACTTTTATTTTTAATTTGTAAAAGATAAATAATATCATTAGTTAGAATTATCATTATAAATATTTAACATGAGAGATAATATAATTATTTAAGAAGAAAGAGAATCATGTGAGTGCACAAAAAATTAACAAATGACAAAATGATTTTAAAATATGATAAGTGACAAATGAGGATTTTTGTTTATTATAATACTAAGATAAGATGATGGTCTTATATATGGTTTATATTGTTGTAATTATGTATACACTTTTTGATTGAGATATGATATTTATGGATAAATGAAGTGATATAAAGTCAAGATAGGAAAAAAATATTTACTAATTAAATATTTAGTCATTATAATTACAATGATATTAAAAGAGCCAAGTGTCTCTCAAACTCTATAAATAAGCATGTTATGAGTGAAATTTTTTATGCATGATTGATTGAATGATATTAAACGAAGTTAAGGGAAGACAATCCGTATCAATTTTTTGTTTGCTCGTATTTCTATCAACGATTAAATGAAATAAAGAACATAGTATGTATGTATGTATGTATGGATAAAAATCTTTAAATAATATAAAGGGAAAACACTAAGAGGAGACGAGTAAGCAACCAATAATATATTTGGGGGTCTTTTTTAATGCCAAATACATAAATTTAATACAAGTATAAACATGGCTCTTCCAACCCACCAACAGCCATCTTCTACATGTCCCTAAACCCTAAAAATAATGACCTGAGAAACATGTCATTTAAACAAATTTTAGAGTTCTTAGATTATTAATTATATTGTGTTTGTTAAAGTATATACAGAGAATTACAGTTAGATGACTAATTTATTCTTTATTTATTTATATATTTATATCATAAGTTAAAAACATGTGTATTACACAAATTAAATAAATAAATTTAAAATTATTTATTTTGTATGCATATCATATATTTTTTAAATATAGTTTTGTAATTATTAAAATTTAAAAAATATGACTTATATTTTAATCATATTTATCAAATTGAATAAAATAATCACCATTAATATGCGTAAGGTTAAAAAATGAAAATCGAAATTTTTTTTTTACAAATATTTAATAAGAGAAGGAGACGAAAAAACGAATTTTTAGATTGCGTATAAAGCTAACATGTGTCTTTTGAAAACCTTTATTTATTATATAGCATTGATATTGATTTTCTAGTTTTACTTTTCTTAAGTTAGTCTTGTTTACGAGTTGATTAATTATTAGTTTAGAAATAAAGTTGGTTGTTATAATTGTAAAACTGAAATATATAAAAAATACATATTTTATTTGCATGTAAAGCTTTGTATAAACAAGAAATTATTTATATATCGATCATATAAGAGTTCATGACTTTGTAACTACAAGGCATTGGGTATTGTATTCTATAAAAGAGTTTAAGTTTCTGAAAAAAGAAAAAAAAATAGATGACTTTAAGAGCTGTGGCGGAGGTTCAAACGATTTTTAGGGGGGCGAAAATTTATGTGACCTAAATTTTTTTTTCTATCGATCGGTATGTCTTGGTTACTCGGGTTAAATGTTCGGGTCAATGATTCGGATCAATTAATAAAAATACAAGTATCTAATAATTACCATTATGCGTGAAAAAAGAGTAAATATCTGAAAGAAGAATTACAATTCAGCTCGGCAACTTTTGATATTAGCTAAGGATTGTTTACATTTATCTTGATTTGCATCAACAATTTCTTCATCAAACAAGTACTTGGGGTGGGTGGTGATCTGGAACATGTGGCGGCGGACTGGTAGGGACGGAATTCAGGAAATAAAATGCTTTGCGATCGAGAAGAAAAAAAATAAAGAAATTAGGGTAGGAAGAAGTCAGTAAATTACGGTTTTGGCCCATGTGGTTTAAATATTTTACATATTTCAACCCAAAATAAAATCTTCTATCAATGAAGCCATGTGGTTTAAAAAACTAACGGTTTTGACCCTTAACCATAGTTAGGTTTGAGGGTCAAAACTGTTAGAATAGTCAAGTTTGGGGGCCAATATCGTTAGTTATTTAAACTACATGGGTTGTAATGATAGAAGATTTTATTTTGGGTTGAAATAGTTAAAACACTTAAACCACAAGTGCCAAAACCGTAATTTACTCTATTTAGGAGATATAAAGGGGAACAAAAAAAAATAGGACTTTAATATGTGGATAACTTTTGAAGTTAATTTTTTATTTACCAATTACGAAAAAAAAATATTTAGAAGAGATGGTAGTATAATTTTTTTTAAATGAGGGAGGAGGGGCGAAATCAAAATTTTTAAAAAAATTTAATCTTTCGACCTGAAAATTAACACTACTGACGAAAAAAGAGGGGGGGCGCTCGCCCCTTCCAGTCCTTACATAGCTTCGTCCATGTTTAAGAGTAATATATCTATATATATATATAGGGTGTTGTTCATTTGTTAACCTATGTTTATTGCGTTAACCGAATAACTACATCTTATTACTTTGGGGCTCACATTAAAGTAAATTTAAAGATGTAGGTTTTTTTTCTTTTTTTATTAATGTAAGTGAGCCCTACATTAATTAAAAAATAAGAAAAAACATACACCTTTAGATTTACTTTAATGTGGGCTCCAAAGTAATAAGATATAGTTATTCGGTTAACGCAATAAGAAATTGTTAATTTTTGATCATCTCCATATATATATAGACATGTGTGTATGATAAAAGAAATTAAGAAGAGTTGTGTTAATCTCACACCCAATTCTATATTTTCACACCCTTTGTACGTGTCGTATAGCACCCTACGCCATGTATAGGTATCTATACGTGGCGTAGAGAGCCCTATGCCACGTATAACAAGATTTGCACTGACATTCTAGACAATGATTGGGTGTTGTACGCTACGTAGAGTACTATACGCCACAGACAGAACCTCGTACAACTAGTACTGACACCTCTGCACATTTATGGGATGTTGTACGCCAGTAGAGAGTTGTACATGCTAAAAAAGTCATGCGCCATGTAGAGTGCTGTATGTGGCGTATAAAGGACAATAATTGGTTTTAGATTCTGGTGAGTGTACTGAAAATGGCTATATACGTCATGTATAGTCCTATACGACACGTATACAAATTTTTAAATTTAACTCTCGTACAACCTTTGAAACGACGTAAGATTCCCTAAATTATATATATATCGAACGAACATTTCGAATTCATTCATGTTTTTCTTCATTCGTCCGCTGATGGGTTGTAAAACACATCCAGTTTTTAAGTGATTTTGAGTCGATTTTAGTTTGTAAATACATCGTTTATGGTTATTTTTAGTTTTTTTTTACATTGTGTGGCTTTTACAGGGTTGTCGAGTGAAATGAGCGGAAATCGAGGCTGAAACACGAAAGAATCGAGCCCCGGTTGAAAACAAGAGAAAAAGACAAATTTGTCATCATTTTTCACCTGTAGCGGTACGCTGAGAGAAGGAAACAACCCTTGGCGGTACGCCAAGGATTTTGGGAGGAACCCGCTTGTTTTGTCCTTAGCGGTACGCTGAGGAGGATATAGTGGAGCTTAGCGGTACACGACCAAGTTCAAAATTTGAAAAAAGCTAACTAGAATTCGAGAATTATAAGGAGAAGCTTCCTAGCCGTTTGAGGAAGCATTCTTGACCATTTTTGAAGCAGAGGAGCATCTCTGGAGCTTTTGGAACCATTTGGAGAGCTTTGGAGGGCTAGGAATTACTAGGAGGCTAGGGCTCATGTGAAGACAACTTGGTTATTTCTTATTTGTTCTTCATTTCCAGTAGTTTATTACATTTCATTCCATTGTTTCTGATTGTTCTTGACTGAGAATGATGTGTATTGGCTAGTTCTTTGATTCTACTTAGGTTAGGATGAATGTTTGAATGATTATTGATTACTATTGACTATGGTTTTGATTATTGATGGAAAATACTTTTGTAACAGATCTTATGATGTCATTTTGATGAGTTTTTCATATCTAATCTTGATTATATCAGTTCATATCATGTTCCATACGTGTTTATTGAATATCTTTCGGTGTTAGACGCTTATTAGGTCATTGATTTGGTGTTATGACTAGTTTGTGGCTTGTTTGATATCACTAGCCATAGGAAAAGATGTGATTGATGTTCTAAGGGTTTTATGTGTGTCTAAGTTTAGAAATCTGGAAGGTGATAGACCTGTCGGGTGATCTTTAACATTAGGGTTTTCTTATTAACTACCCGGAAGGAATGTTTCTTTGAAAGTCTTGGTGTTATTGTCATTTCGTGTCAAATTAGACATTTTAAGATTACTCCTTGCATCTTTGGTGTATTGGGACTAGAAAATCAGGAATGTGACTTGTTTATTTGAGTACAAAAGTGTTGTTGGAAAAATCCGAGAGGTGATCCAACTAACTAGTGTGTGTATTGCAAGATTAAGTTTTCTTAGTTGGTTACATCTGGTAATTGATCCAGAATCCATTATGTTACCTATGTTATGCTGTTTAAGATCCTAGTTCCATCGTGTCAACCTAAGTCAATAGTTCCAATAGTCACAAACAGGAATTCAACCTAAGTAAAGTTTTTCCCATTTGTTTAAGTTTTTCTAAAATTGTGAGTCATTTCTTTTAAGTAAATCTATAAATCTGTTTCTAAGGTTAATATTAGTTAAATTGGTTTTTTCTAATTTAATTAGGATAATTAGTTTAATTAATTTAGTAACTTTCATTTTTTTCTATTCAAAACCCCCCTTCTTTGTTTAAATCATTTTCTAGTCTTATTTCGTTAGGTCAGTGTCTCTTGGGTTCGATATCCGGATTCCATTAACTATTCTGCAATTGATAGGTACACTTGCCTGTCATAGTGGTTTAGTTCAGGAATTTCGATTATAACTCATTGTTTTTAAGTTAAGTCTAGGTTAGTGTTTAGAGTCATTTTCTTAGGCCACTTTTAGGGACATCATCCGCATTCTCTATTTGAATTCTTTCGGTTGTTTATTGTATTCACATAATGTCATTTTGGGACGTTAACTTCTTCTTTGGAAACGAGAAGATATAACATGATTCTGTTGGTCAATCTTATCATGATGACAGTAAACCTCAAGGGCTGCCTGATTTAAACGAGGAACCCAACTTTCAGTCATACAACGCGAATATGATTCCCGATTTAAATGAGGATCATTGCATTGAATTTTTATACATTTATGAAAACCAACATGAATTTGGATGGGAGAGTCAACCTTCATACATGCATGAATGTTTGTATGAAGAAAATGATGTATGTTCAGAACCACAAAATAGCAGACATAATTATTTCGACGAAGGTCATCATGCTAAAGTGTTTTGGGATACCAATCAGGCACGCCTCGAGGCATCCGCAACGGAGGTACCAGACAGTGAGGCTTCCGGCACGCCTCGAGGCGATACTGCAGGATCTTTCTACACGATACAGGGAGCACGATCGCATCCCGGCTTGACAGAACGAGATGGTGCCCTGGCTGATCGATCGCGAGATCGAAAGTTCCAGGCATGCTGGTATTGAGCCTCCTCCCCTTCCGCCATCACCTCCCCGGCAGGATTCGTAATTTTATTTCTTTTTCTTGTACTGTACAGACACTGTTTATGTATATATTATGTGATTTGTTTTGATATGATTGGTTGTTTATTTGTTTAATTTGTATATACATTGTGTTTGTTTCATACGTGTATTTGTTAAAACAAAATAATATTAAATTAATGAAATTAATGATAAAAACGACAAACGTTAGAAATAAATGTTATTAATGTTTAAATTACTAAACGTTAAAAAAGTTTAAATTTATAAAACTAAATTTTTAACATTACGGATTTTTTTAATTTAAAGTTTGTAAAAAAATATTAAGTTTTTTAGACTTATACGAGGCGCACAGTACTATACTCCACGTATAAGATTTTAATGTTGAGATGGGCTAAAAACCAGTCATTTTAATCAGAAATACCTACCTATACGCCACGTACAGGTCCCTACGTGGCGTACAACACATAATTTAAACAATCACATCTAAGAATTTAAGGTTGCAGGTGTCAGATGTCGTACGCCACGTAGGGATCTTTACGCGGCGTATGACATGTAGAAAACAAGGCTGCAGGTTGTGTTGTACGTGTCGTAGAGACCTATATAACACGTACAGAAAAAGGTGGGATGTTGAATTAAAAAAGTGGGGTGTGTTATTAACCACTCCCACTAAGAATTATGCCTTACATATCCACAATAAGTTTTTTATTTTAGGATAATACAATCACGTCACCTTGACACCTTTGTCTTGATTAATGCATTAGTTTGATATGACAAATGATATTTATAAGATGGTTTACAATCACATGATCATTATATCCTTATGCTGTTGTACATATGGTTGAGTTCTATTCCTAATCACATTTCAAATGTGTGCTTGAATCATAAACGGATATCAAACATAAAAAGTGGTCATGAGACATTTGGAAAAAAAAAAGCAAAAAAAAAAAAGCGGTTCAATTCAGCAAGTTATTTAGTAGGTTTGACAGGGTTAAGGTGTTATATTAAAAGCAAAATCTCGTAACTAAAAAGTAGTGTGTTCAAATCTTGAAATTAGGAAAAATGGATGCATAATGAAAAAAAACGTTATTTTTTGGTAGAAAATGATGTTGTACGTCATCTTGTGTTACTTGGGATATTTTGTTGATAACAGAAAGTCTATGTTTGATGAGTTATATGTCATATAATGTGTTACACATCACTCGTGCAAAGGGTCAAATGCACTCACAATAGGTACTTACAAAAGTAACAAATATTTTTAGGTATAACTTTGTAGTATGCCTGACAAAATGGGAGGGTTGGGTTGAATTGGGTAACGGGTCAGAATGTGTTCGGGTCAGGATGGGTGCGGGTCAGAACGGGTTTTAAGGAAATCATTTCGGGTCTAAATGGATTGTTTTTAAAATACGTCAATTTAATTTAACTTTAGATGTGTTATAAGTAAACAAATAGTCCATTTGAATAATTTTTAGTAATTTTCCCATCAAATATGTTATTAATCACTCTTAAATGTTTGAATCCGTTGCATTTACATACTTTTTTGGTTACCCGTCTTGACCCGCATTGTGTTTAAGTGCTACCCATCTCAACCCATCCAATATTATTATGTTACCCATTTCAACTCATTATACTACAATTGTTTACCCAAATTAACCAACCTATTTCCTTTAACATGGGTAAAAATTGACACCTCTACTTTGTAGAAATGTAACAAACTTTTCGTTTTATTCCAATCAAGTCACTCAAACTCTTTTTGGTACTAATTAAGTCATTCAAGTTATTTTTGTGTTTGAATTCTATTTTTTTAACTTGAATTGTAGGTAATACAATATGTTGATATAAGTTTGAGTAAATATTTTTTTTAAAAAAATGACTTCTTTGAATTAATAATTATTAATTTTAACTAATATCTAACAAATAACAAAAATTACTAATTAACAATTACTTATTCAAGTCAGTCATTTTTTACAAAAAAATTATTCACTAAAACTTATATCAACATGTATTACCATCAATTCAGGTAAAAAACATATAATTCAAACACCAAAAAAAACTTGAATGACTTAGTAGGGACAAAAAAAAAAGTTTGACTTGATTGGAACAAAATGAAAAGTTGGTTACATTTCTATGAAGTTTTCCCTTGTTATCCCATTTAGAATATGGTCTGGAAAAAAGATAAAGACAAACCTTACCCCTATCCCAGTTGGGATAGAAAGGCTGCTCCGAAGAAGTCCCGGCTCAAAGTTATCGTTTGAGGTTAATCATCTCAACGCTTTTAACGATTATTTTCACAAAATAAGTAAAATAACAAATTAGTACAGTACATAATTTTTATATCATATTGTCACTAATTCATCAAAAATACATAATTTTTTCTCTAGCCCTACAAGCACTATTATTAATACTTACATTTTCACATCATATTTAAACAATAAATTTATTTACAGATGAAACTATTTATATTATTATAAAAAAATATTTGTATAAAAGAAATAATAGTAATATAAAAAATAAACATTTTAAATAAAAACAACATATTTTTGTTATTTTACCCAATTTATATATTTAAAATAAACAATAAACATAGTGTACAAATGCACATGTTATACAAACCATTAATTTACTACATATAAATATATAAAAAAATCATCAATAATTATATGGACCCGAGAAGGATATGCACGCATTGGCAACGTGCTTCGATAGGGGCAGTGATGGGCAAGCCAAGGGGCCCCCGCAACTCGCAAGTAGCCCGTTGGGCATCATCTTGGTATGATTGTATGTACATTAAGAATTAAGATTATGTGTAAGTTAAAAATTAAGCTTGTATTTTTATAATTTTATTAGTAGCTCAAACTAAATATCTTTTAATGATAAAATATAATAACTTAGCATTCTTGTGTGTATAGTGTTACTTTATCATCTATCACGGTTTAAAAGGTTGTTTGATAACCTTTTAATGGTTACAAAGTTAGTCAAAGAACGAACTATAAGTTTTACTTTAAAAAAAACATTTCAGAAACAATACCAGCTTCTTAACCAATAAGTTTTAAATATAATCTAAATGATTTAGACTTTTTATTAAGGGGATGTTCGGTAGACTTTTAATACTCACTAAGATGGTAGCTCTTAATAGATTATAGCTTCTTAATGATAAAATAATTAATATAAATTAACATTGAGAGTTATTCGTTTAACTATTCAATTTAAGATTAGCTTTTAACTATTGAAGGACTACAAAATTAAAATGCTATTAATCAACTGCTAACTTAATACTTAATAAACCAAGCACTATTCTCTATCATATGTTAATCCAAATCATTTACAACTTTAGAATAAGGTGAATAGTTTCAATTTTGAGTTTTTATGTAGGTTTTTCTTATATTATAGAAATGAATTTTTAAACATTTACAATTATCACACAATAATTTTTAATAAACAAAGGTATTCGTTATTCTCACACCCATCCCATGCAGAGGTGGCAATATTTGTATGTCAGAATTTGTCAGCGTCAATGATACGTCTCGTATATATGTGTCGTATAGGTTCTATACGCGAACCCTTAAACAAAATAATAACCATCTTAAACCCTATAGGAGACATATATGTTTGATGAGATATGAAAATACAATAGTTGAGTGTGCCAACCCTTAAACAAAATAATAACCATCTTAAACCAAAACTAATAATATTTAATAATGGGAAAATTCCCATATTAACCACGCCCACAAAGGAACTTCCCAAAATGTCCACCACCATGGGCGCCCACGCCCATTGTTCTCCGGGCGCCGCCCACCATTCTCGACCAATTCGGGTTCGCCACGTGGCCTCTATAGGCGCCCACGCCCATAAAAATGCTCCGACGCCCGTAAAAAAAAAAAAACCGGTCACGGGCGTCGGGCCCACTCTGACACGCGTGTTATGGGCGTCCCGCCCATAGTCAAATTTTTTTTTTTGTAGGCGTCGTCGACTAACTGAAACGAACCACCATTGTGGGCGCCCGAACCTAGCTATGGGCGTCCCGAACCTAAATACGGGCGTCCCGCCCTTTTTTTTGAAATTTTAAGCGGGAACCCACTACGGGCGTCCCGCCCATTATGAATTTTCTACTACGGGCGTCCCGCCCATGTACTCGATTTTTTTAAAAAAAAAATTATTTTTTCCCCTTACCTCATTACGGGCGTCCCGCCCATTATGAATTTTCGACTACGGGCGTCCCGCCCATGAACTCGATTTAAAAAAAAAAAAAATTTTGCCTATAAAAATCCATTTTTATTAAAGTTTTTCACATTTATCAAACAGAAAAACTTAAAAATTTCTTAAAAATTTCGTTTTTTACCTTTTTAAAATATGGAGTTCACCGTTGTAGTTTGTAGGGGTGGTAACTGGGAACATAAAGATGGTACATACGATTATGTTCCAGTTGATTGTATTCGTCGTGGTTTATATTTTTCTTCTAAAATCAGCTATGGTGAGCTGACTGATTTGATTTCAGTTCGTTTTGGTATTCAACATATAAGACGTTTATCTTATAAGTTTTCAACATATGTGTATCCCGTTGACATATCCGATGACAACGATATGTCTGTGTTTTTAAAAATTATAGAGAAAAATCATACAGACATATGTTATCTTTATGTAGTTGACTCTTTTACGGTTCGTCTACCTCTTGGGAAAAAAGACTCATCACATGGACATATGCGTCATCAATGCAAAACTCTATTGGCATCACAAGTTCTGTCCTCATCAAAAGTTTATGGAAAAAATAAGGAAACAACAAAGTACGTTGACGCAGATAATTTTCGAGATTTCTTAGTAGGGACAAGTGGCCAAAATAATTACTGTTACGATTTGAATGAATTTTAATTGTAGCAGTTAAGATATTATTAGCACTTATTATTTCTCTTTAATTAAAAATCATTAAATAAATTTGGTTATATTCGGAACGCCCATAAACAATTAAACATAATAACTATCAATAAATTTGTACAAACGATCATATTACAATGGATCTCGGATCTGGGCCGGGCGCCCGTATAGGGTATCCTTCAAGTAAAAAAAAAAAATTTAAAAAAAGTGATGTCGGCGGCGCGCCCGGTATCCTTCAAGTAAAAAAAAAAAATTTTGGGTTTTGGCGGGAAGTTGGTGGGCGGCGCGCCCACTAAAAAAATTGGATCCGGGCCGGGCGCCCACTATGGGTGTAATATTCAATTAAATAAAAAAAAAATTTTAAAAAACTTTATACGGGCGTCGCGTCCACTAAAAATGTGGATCCGGGCCGGGCGCCCACTATGGGTGTGTCATTCAATTAAATAAAAAAAACAAAAAAAATTTAAAAAAACTTTATATGGGTGTGTCTGTTTGATGAATGTGAAAAACTTTAATAAAAATGGATTTTTATAGGCAAAAAATTTTTTTTTTTTTTAAAAATCGAGTTCATGGGCGGGCGCCCGTAGTCGAAAATTCATAATGGGCGGGACGCCCGTAATGAGGTAAAGGGAAAAATTAATTTTTTTTTTTTAAAAATCGAGTATATGGGCGGGACGCCCGTAGTCGAAAATTCATAATGAGCGGGACGCCTGTAGTGGGTTCCCGCTTAAAATTTCAAAAAAAAAGGGCGGGAAGCCCGTATTTAGGTTCGGGACGCCCATAGCTAGGTTCGGGCGCCCAAAATGGTGGTTCGTTTCAGTTAGTCGACGACGCCTATAAAAAAAAAAAATTGACTATGGGCGGGACGCCCATAACACGCGTGTCAGAGTGGGCCTGACGCCCGTGACCGGGTTTTTTTTTTACAGGCGTCGAGCATTTTTATGGGCGTGGGCGCCTATAGAGGCCACGTGGCGAACCCGAATTGGTCGAGAATGGTGGGCGGCGCCCGGAGAACCATGGGCGTGGGCGCCCATGGTGGTGGACATTTTGGGAAATTCCTTTGTGGACGTGGTTAATATGGGAATTTTCCCTTTAATAATACGTTGTCAAATAAATTTAGACGTAAGAAATAGCAGGAAGAAATAATATTTTATTTTCCGATCTCAAAACTCAAACAAAAAATAAAAAAGTAATCACAGGCTAACTTTCATTTTCCCCTCCTTACAAAATCGACGGAGGGAAATCCCGAGCCGATGATCTACAAAAGTCGCCGGAATCAAAATTCCGGCCAAAACATTTCTTAATATAAAATCAAAATTGACGGTCTGATCGAGCTCATCACTTGAACAGATTCAACAGATGAACTTCTCTTCCTTCTTCACTATAATTATGTTCTCCAAATCCCGTTGTAGTCACAGAGGAATCTTCAGAATTCATCGACGGACTTCCCTGCCGCCGGTTCCCCGGCAAGTTTTTTTTCACCGGAAAACTCTGGTTTAGATCGAGATCGTGAGATTGAATCATGTTTGACGGATGCTCAACGCCTCGCCGGCGCTTCTGCACCTTCTCCGGGGGCGCTACATATCTTTCAGAAGAATCACCAAGTTTTGGTACCATCGGAGATCCGTCTATAAGCTCCGAGATCGGCCGTAACGTGCCGCCGCGTAGAACTGTTTCCACCGATGCCTGACACACGTGCCAGTTCCCCGTTGATAAAAGTCCGACCGCTCCGGTCACCGGATTGACCGTCCGGCCGGCAGCTTCGAATAATAGCGATTGGAAAAGAGCTGCAGATGCAAAACGTCGACGTATTTCAATCACTCGTTAATTCAACAACAATTTGAAACAAATTTATATATAATATACTTGTTAAATTAAATTTATATACGTAATAAAATGTTTTTATTTTCCTGATTAAAATTAAAAGTTAAAACTACACAAATTCAATAAATAAAATTATATCTTTTAGTTTTTATTAATATCTAGGCCGGTTCAGTTTGACAGCCGGTTCCATACCATAAACTGTACTTTCAAACTATAAACCTTAAACCAAACCGGCCGATTTAGCATGGTTTTAGACGGGTAGGATGGTTTATAACGGTTTTCGAAAACCCTAGGATCGACTAGATGAGGTTTTAGTTAAATAAAATAAAAAATAAAAAAAAACATTTAGATATGTGGGTTACATGGTCGTTGGTTTTCCGGCACGGCGGAGATGAAGGACATGAGGCCGGCGCGGCCGAAGAATTTAGCGACGAAGACGGTGGCGTGACCTTGAGCTTCCGGAGCATCGATCCACTGCAAACAAGGCCGGAGAATACAGTTATCACTGCATCCTTTTCGAAGAACACGGCAGCCGTTGCAACTCATGGTTGCCGGAAAATTGATCGGAGAAGGTGTCGACGGAGGCGGAGAAATGAAACCGAGAGATGGGGAAAACGGAGGGTGAAGGGGCATTTGTAGAGGAGAGAGATTGGGTTAAGTTAACCATGGTTGGGTTAAAGAGTGAGTAAGTGGGTGGGTGGAGTGGTGGTGGATTCCAAAGTATTGGGTGAGAGCGGCTCCGTGTTTTCGCGGATTTATCTATTGTTCTAGCTTTATGTTTTTTTCAACTTCTTATTGGATAGTATTTAATGCTCTTTCACTTTCAGATAATATGGAATCTAAAGGAATTATTTATTTATTTATTTATTTGCAACTAGTAATTAATAATTATATTCTTATATATTTTTACCCTCTTGTCCTCTTGTTAAAAAAAAAAAAACACATGTAGGAAAAATTTAAATATTTTTGTTGGAACGAGCCAAGTTACTCATGTGATGCTCGATTATTATACGATTAAAGAAACATATAAAGTTGTGACAGATTGCTTATGAAAATTGAAATGCATATAGGAAATATTATTATGACATGCATGTTATTTTATAAGAATTATAATTAAGTAATTTAATATAAGAAAAATTAAAAGCAATATCACGTGATAATAATGTGTTTGAGAACTTTGTTATTTATGTTGAGTTGGTGACGTTAATGTGATGAAAGAAATGTATAAATTTACGTTGACTCGGTTTTGAAGATTCAAATATAGATAAAAGACAGTTATATAATGATATTATTGTCAACCGATATAACCTAGAATAATTATTATTATTTTAAAATTAACGAACAAAAGTTATTGAAAAAAATCATATTATATGTCCTAAAAACCCATTACAATGGTTAGGTC
Organism: Mikania micrantha; assembly: GCA_009363875.1. Lineage (NCBI taxonomy): Eukaryota > Viridiplantae > Streptophyta > Magnoliopsida > Asterales > Asteraceae > Mikania > Mikania micrantha. Next base: position 42,931,112 of record CM018685.1, on the reverse strand, counting down.
TCTCACTTTCCAATATGGAAGTCGGGGGGTTCGAATTCATCTGGATCCAAGTTTGAAACACACTAGGTGAAAGGTCAGCTTGGGGTTTTATCCCAGGTTTAATTCCGATGGGGGGCGAATGTTTACCCATTCAACGGGGTTCCTGCACATTAGGGTGTATGGGTTCTCACGGCGGTTAGAGGAGTCTGACCTTGGACGATCGCCCCCAAAGCATATGAACACTTTGAAAATACCGCCGTTCAAAAAAATTATATATACAAAATAAAAGGCCTCTACTCTTTAGAAAATTTTGAGAGTCAAAGTAAATTTTATAAAACCGATAGGTGAAGGTGAGTTTTGAAGTTTTTTAAAGTTGAAGGTTAGTTCGATCGGTGGTAAATGCCACCGATTATAGCCGGTTCGGTTATAAATATATGATTCACCAAAACCGAACCGAAATTACTGGTATTTCAAAAAATAAAAACCAAACCATCGGTTATTGCTTTGGTTCACTTTTTTCTGTCCGATTATTTTAGTTGCCGTTCGGTTAATTCGGTTTTCTTAATACCTCTAATTTAAGGTTCATCTTAATACATTTTTTTAATGATAACCCCGTGTAAAGTTTGTTTCTTCACAGGACGTTAAAAAATTACTTAAAACATCAACATGATGGGGTTTGTTACCTTAACCACAACTTGATTAGCTTAAACACAAGTTATGTGAATTTAATAATAGCTTTCGGCATTGTGAGTTTGTTAAACTTAATACTCAAACCTACAAAGTTGTACTTGTACTTAAACAGTCAAACCTACAAAGTGAGTGGATTTATAAATTATAACTATATTATATATTGATTAATTGAATTTACTCTCAATTAAGTTCAGTTTAAATATTTTGAGGGTCTAAAACAGAAAATAAAATCAATTTATTTTATTAAAAAATAAAAATTTTCTTGTAATTATAGTTAATGTTAAGAACACACTAACGTATTAATTTTTCGATAATAACATAACAAATATATTGGGTTTTGAATTTCCAAAAAAATGACAATGAGTTGGTGAAATGAAATACGGTTCGTAATTGGATTAAAGAGATGATGCAATTGTTGAGACGGAGCAATACGACTAATATATTTAAGTTAATATTAGTTGTTTCACTACAAACAAGCCACTAATAGGAAGGAAGGACATCAAGACTCGAACAGTGTTGGAGAAATCGCTAGTCGCTAGTCGGTCTGCGATGTAGGGACTAGGGATTAATCGGATTGAGATTTTTATGTTGAATTTTTCTAAATTTTATATATATACACACAAATACACACATAAATATAAATATAATCCTTCAAAATTCAAATACTTTTCTAGTAAACTTAAGAACAATAAACAAAGTACCTAATAATTCAAACATTAACAAAAGCTGAACCAATTCAATTGCCAAAAAAAAGCTGAAGCAAAAAAAAATCAAACAATTCGAGTGTGAAGGCCAAAAACTAAAAATTAACTTACTTTGGTTGGATAATTACTTGAATGTGAAGGCCGATGATTACTTGATTGTGGTAGTTGATTTTGACTTTTGAGCAATGGATCGAATTGTTGTGCTCGTGATTGGGATATTGTGAAGGCCGATGGTTAGCAGTCGATCGTGACAGAGCCCCGATTTTGAACGGCGACTTCGAACTGTGAGCGCTCCAGCAGCAACGACTTGGCCTTCGACTTCGATTGTGACGCGATTGGGATTATGGAACGAAGAAAACCCCAATTTTGTTGGGACTGGACCAAAAAATTGGGCTTTGGACCGATTTTTTTCAGGAAAAACCGATAATCACATCGGCCGACTAGGACCGATTTTGACCGACTAGGACTGACTATCGATTAATGGACCGACTAGGCTAAAATTAATCGACTAAGGGCCAACTATTATTAATCCCGATTAAGCGGTCGATTAATCCCGATTTTTACAACACTGAACCCGAAGCCTTTGTACAATATATTTAATAAAATGGCTAGATTTGTAATTAGATTATTTTATTTGTACTTAAATATAATTTTACACTAGATATGACTAGTGGTCTAGACTCTAGACTATAAATAACAACATTCTTCATGTAAAATGTAAGAAGAACTAGTGATTTCTCTTTCTAATGTAACAATTCTCCTCCATTGAGTTTGAGATAATATAAATTTTCATTTCATTTTCTGTTCAAAAATAATTTCCAACAAAATATCTAATAACTCAATTGTAAACAAAAACAACAAAATTGTGTCAAACAAGAATAAAAAGTGCAACTAAAAAAATATTATGTGTTATTATTAATTGAAGTTTTTAACAAACATGCAGTCTTAAACAATTTTAGAAATATATGTGCGATATATGTTCAAAAAAATAAAATGAGCCTTTTTGCAAACTATTACTCCCATAAAGTCTAAATTATTGTATTGTTAATTCTGTTTTTTTTTTTTTCATTTTGGATCAATTAAACAAAAAAGTCTAATTTATATAAAAAATTTGATAGAAATTAGTGCCCTAAGATTTTAGATACCCTAATTACCCTTTAAGCATGTCGGGCCAACCATGCTCTCAACCTCTCTTGATTAGTTGTTTTAAATTATCAGGATTACCTATAATCATCTTAAGATTAAGGGGTTGTTTAGTTGTCTTTTAATGTTACCTCTTAATGACTATTAAGAGGCTACCAACCAACATCTAAATCTCATCCATTTAAATTAGACACATGAGCACACCTAACTCTCCTACCATGGAACATGCAATAGGCTAAGTGGCTAACTGATCACGTAGTGACTATTGGTGTTGTTTAAGTGTTAATTGCATGATTTTATAGGCTTGTGATTCGAAACATGGTTACTTTTAGTGTAATTATGATTTTCAGATGTTTACGAGTTTACGGATGCGTTCGAGAGCCGACCGGGCGATTGGAAGAGAGGTGGAAGGACTAAAAATGCAATTAAGGGAAGTGTGAAAAGACAAAACTTCACGGAGGCATATCTCAGGCTATGAGATGAGTTACGGGGCCAAAAATATATGAAAATTGAGTTTCTCGACGAGACGAAGCTGTTGTTGTTGTCAGACTAGGCGTATTGTACGCCCAAGTCAGCGTATCATACTCCTCGGCGTATGATACGCCCAAATTCCAGCGTTGGCAGAAACTTCTGGGCGTAGGGTACCAGTTTGGGCGTATGATACGCCCAGGCCCGGCGTATCATACGCTGACGGCCGAAAAAATGGGATTTTTGCCTTATCTAGACCCTATTTAAGCCTCAATCTTAGGGTTTCGTTTGGAGGCAGTTTTGGGACGATTTCTGGTCGAAAAATGACTATTTTGAGCCTTACAACTCCTCCAAATCAATCCAAGATCATTCCAATTCAGAGAAGTGAAGATCCCATCACGGAATCACTCAACAACCGTGTTGATTCGATTGTTGTGATGTCCGGCTAATCCGATTGTGATTCTGTTCGGGTGAATGGTTAGGTTTGATAACTAGGTTTTCTTTTCATTTGTTAAACATTGGTATTGGATTTGTGTTCATAGATTTACATGCTCAATATTGCTTGATTGTGAAATGATAAACAATTTCCGATTTATTTTACAACTTTGAATTCAATTTCATTACTTGCTTTCACCTATTGTCAAGTTTAATGTTATTGGTTCAATTTTAAAGTATTCTAGAAATCCTACATTTTGTAAACAAGTAATTAACCGATTCAACAACACCGGTCTAATTATCGGTTGTCAACAAAGTCATTGACTTGGCTCCAAATCATCATTGTTTAATAATCTAAGCATGAATCATGTCTATGTGATTTCCAATTAACAAATTAAGACATACCTAGTTGTTTTACTAACTTGAAACCTGGAGAGATCACATTTTCCATAAATTGTTACAACTCTTTAACTTACGTTTTAGTTACTTAAGTTTGTTTTACATAAAAACCAAAATCCAACATTCAAGTTTATTTTCTTAAGTGCATTTAATTAGTTAAACAAAATTATATAACACTGACCACATGTTCCTCGTGGATACGATACCTGACTTACCATAGCTAGCTAGGTTAATTAGGTTTTTACATAACCCCAACGACAGGTCATCACTAACCATATGAAATGAGCAGCAAGTCCCAATTAATTTAAAAAGTGGATTCATTTCTTACTATCAAGGTTGACTGTTATTAATTCTTATTTTGTTGGTAGCTAATGTGTTTTGTTCTTTTTTTATTGTGTTAACTTGAACTCTAAATAGATATTAAACTAGTCAATAAGGTCACTTGAATGACTATCTCTTTCTTTCCTAAGAATAAATTAAGCTAGCTTAATATATTCTTTTCAATGTTCATAACTTGTTTTCAATAACTTTCATTTTAACATATCTGTAAAATGGCATAAATCTAACAAATTATGTCTAATACGCTTATCTCAAATCAGTTTAACTGTGCTTTTCCTCTTTTCCTCTTTTCCACAATATGGCTTTAATGATTCTTATTGGTGTTAGTGTGTTTGGATGGGCAGGGGGAAGCATGCTTGTGTAGACTTTACTGGGGTGTCCCCCCTTGTTAGGCTTAGGGACACCGGGTTTGTCGCTAGGCAGGCCGTGTTAAAGGCAGAATTGGGAAAAATTGCTAAGCACGAGAAGGCGTGTGCCGAGAATCAACATGCCTTCATTCCGTTTGCTTTCGATACTTTTGGGTCTCTTGTCCCCGATGCTGCTACATTTCTGAAAAGAGTTCAGCAGGTCGTGCACAGTAATTCATCGACACCGAAGAACGCTAACTTTGTTTTCAGTAGGATTGGATTTGCCATTCAAAAGGGGGTGGCGGCGCAGCTTGTTGCTCGCTTACCTGCCTTTCTATTGTAATTGGATCCATATTGATTAAAAAAAAAACAATTATAATGGTTGGAGATATGTTATATCATGCATCTTCCTAGTATATTATTAGGCTTATATTTTTATATTAAACCTATCATGTTTGCGGGTTGATGGTTCAACTTGATACAAACCATAAAATATTGTATGATCCCAAACTCAATCCAAACCCAAAAATCATGTCATATATATAACTCGAATACGAGATGAATACTCATGGGTTGACACGAGTATGACCCGTTTGACTTAATTTTTTTTAGTTTCAATACTTCAAAAAAACATTTTATAGCATAAAAAAATACAAATATTCTTAAAAAATGTCATTTTAATCATGCAGTCTTATATTAATTTTTTTAGTTCAAATTTTAGTTTCAAATGCCTAGTCAAATTAATTTATGACATTAAACACATTTAAAAATAATTTAATAAATATGAACAGGTTTAAGCAGGTCAATGACAAACTTGCTCGAGATCACATGAACTAGGGGCGTCCAACGTTTCACTTTACAATTTAAACTTTTTATTCAGTTTGGTTTAAACAGTTTCGAAATTTTTTTAGCCGAACAGAAAACTGAACCGAACCATACTGAGAATTTGGTTCGGTTTCAGTTAAATTGAACAAAACGAATTCAACTGAATAAACCAAATTCAAAAAATATATGGATTGATAACCAAACTGTAAACCAAATTTGGAATTCGGTTTGTTTTTTCCTGTTACAAATGCGTTTCAGTTTTAAAATTTTTTGGTTTTTTGAACATCCTATCCTAATAGAACCGACTTGTTTAGCTAAAAAAGCTAGCCGATTCAACGTGAAACTAATCTACATTTGTTTATATTAAACCCAAGCCTGAGAATTTTATGTTACATTCATGTCATGTCTTCGTGTAATGTCAGAAATTCAAAGCCTGACCCTGATATTAAGCTTAAACTAGCTAGAACATTAGATGTAATGTGAACAAAAATTATTATAGTGCTTCACTTGGATCAATCCTAAATATTAGTGTCTCCTCATCGAGCCAATCTTATTTGGTTCAAGTTGATATATAAAATCTAGAAACACCGATGTTATTATTATTCGCCAAATAATCCTACATGTTGCATTTTTTTGGGTTCAAACTAATGGTATCAAATATATCAAGATTTTTAGTCTATTAATATTCAGCGCCAGCTTAAGCCCTGTGGCGGATGCAAGAATTTTTCTCAGTGGGCTCACTATCTTAAGTCATTTTAATGAGATAAAAGCAATAAAAAAATATACGGGTCAGATAATATTAATACGATAGTAGTTACGGTAACAAGATGAAATTGGTTTCCTTTCTGAAGGATCTCATGGAAGATTACTCATATCAATTTTTAAGCCTTTGCTACTTGAAGATAGTGATTCAACATTTGTTGAGCCTCTTTTGAAAAATTTATCAATACTCATAACACGTAATAAGTTTCACAAAATATTTAAACAAATCAATACTAATTAATATATATATATATATATATATATATATATATATATATATATATTAAAACACAACCAAAATGAATAGTGTAAATATTTATATTATATTCAAATAGTAAATATATATATACATATATACATATATATATTAAATAGTATAAATACTATACATATACATATATATATATATATATATAGGGATATGTTCAATTAAGAACCAATATAAGTTAAGAACTAAAAAAACCATTTCTAGCCACAAGTTTGAAAAATATAAAGGTAACTTCCCATATTTTAAAGGTAAATTACTTTTATAGCCTTCAAAACTTGTGGCTATAAATGTGGTTCCTTTAATTCTTTACAATTTGTTGGTTCTCAATAGAATGAATCCCTATATATATAGTATATAGGAGGATTTTCTATTACGCCCCGTTAGCGGTGCGCACATATAATGTATATATGTGTCGACAGCTCTTGAGGAGCAAAAGTAAAATTGCACTAATTTTAACGTTATTTTACTTATTCAGTGAAAATAACGTTAAAATCGTTTCGGACTGTTGATCAAGCATCATGAGCCGAGGGTCTCACTGGAAGCAGTCTCTCTACCTCTACGGGGTAGGGGTAAGGCTGTCTACATCTCACCCTCCTCAGACCCTGCCTTAGCATGCTAATGGCGGGATATACTGAGAACGTTGATTGATTGATATATAGGAGGATTTTCAATTGAGAACTTTTTGTACTTAAGAACTAAAAGAACCAATTATAGCCACAAGTTTAAAAAGGTAAAAAAGTAACTTCCCCTATTTTTAAGGAAAATTACTTTTATACCCCTTAAAACATGTGGTTCAAAATTACTTCTTTTGGTTCTTTCATATTTAATGGTTCTTAATAGAATAAGTCCCTATATATAGTGAAAAAAACATGGTTCTTTCTAGGTTTCGATGGTGTTTGAAGAAAGTAACAGTGATTTATTTGTTCTCATGGAAAATTAATGTTTGCTTATAAATTTAGGGTTTTTTTTTTTAATTCAATCAATTGGTTGCTGGTGAGAAAAATTTTGTATACATATACATATATAGTAAAAAAAAACCTGGTTCTTTCTAGGTTTCGGTGGTGTTTACAGAAAGTAACAGTGATTTATTTGTTCTCATAAAAATCAATGTTCGCTTATAAATTTAGGTTTTTTTTAATTCAATCAATTGGTTGTTGGTGAGAAAAATTTTGTGAGTAATATTTTCTATTTTTCGTAACATATTTGTATGGATTTTGTATGATTTTATGTTTTAATTAGAAATTAGTATATTGTTCGTGATGAGAGATTTGATTTTGCTATGCAACTTATGTTTCTGCAAAAGATATATAATACACATTATCAGGATTGCACTGCAATAACCCGCAACGCGCGGCAGGGGAAAACCTAGTTTCACATAATGCCTAAACAAATCAACACCAAGTTCACAAAATACCTAAACAAATCAATTCCAATTTCACAAAATACCTAGGCAAATCAATACCAATTTCACAAAATACCTAGACAAATCAATACCAATTTCACAAAATACCTAAACAAATCAATATAAAATTCACATAATCAATACTAATTTCACATAATACCTAAACAAATCAATACCAATTTCACAAAATACCTAGACAAATTAATACCAATTTTACAAAATACCTAGACAAATCAATACCAATTTCACAAAATACCTAAACAAATCAATACAAAATTCACATAAACAATACTAATTTCACATAATACCTAAACAAATCAATACCAATTTCGCAAAATACCTAAACAAAACAATACAAAATTCACATAATACCTAAATAAATCAACACAAGTTTCACAAAACTAGTAAATAACTAGTTAAATAAAGCAAAGGGGATGAAGTATAAAGATGATTACCGGATGGTTCAGTTGTCCAGGAGGCTAAATCTACAGCAGAGGGAGGAGAATGAGTCGTGCAAGGAGGCGGAGAAGCAGGCCATCGCAGGGGCAGGGGCATGTTGCCAGGCGCTGATGTCTGGTTGCCTGATGTGTTGGAGAAATTCGTCAAATCACTTGGAAATCTATCGAATCGTGTTTGAATCACTATCCGAAATCAATATTTCTTCCCTTTCGAGTCAAGAAATTTAATTATGGGATAATCCAATAGAGAGAAAATTCGTGATATGAAACACGATCCAATGGATAACCCCGAACCCCACAAGGGGCGCTGCCCCCTTGACCCCTGCCCGCTGAATGGCCAGCGGGACCGCCACAAGGGGCTCTGCCCCTTGTACCTCGCTAGGGGCGCTGCCCCATGACCCCCGCGCTTGGTCAGGAGCTCAGAAATATTAAACGATTGTGCACTCCGCACCTCCAACTCTTTAATATTCTTTTACAACCAATTACACTAAAATATACAACATGATGTTGTGACTGTGGAAAGGTCGTCGTCGGGCGCCGGAACTTGTGGGGGTGTCGTCGATGGCCAGAGAAGGCGGGAGGGAAGGATGCGCCGAGCCGGAGAGGGGCTTTTTTGAAGTCTGGGGATGTGGCGGAAAAAATTGGATTTTTTGAAGTCCGGAGATGTGGTGGAAAAAATTGGATTTTTTGAAGTCTGAGGGATTATTTGAAGTTGCAGGTGCCAAGGGGGATTTTACATCTTTGTTTAAGCAACTTAAAAAAATTTTGGAAAAAAAAACATATGCAAGACTCGAACCCATGACCTATATTCCTTACCACTAGACTAGTAAAATCATACACTTAGGATTCACCTCTAAAATATAAATGGGTTCACTTTATTATTTAACCCTTTTGAAATTTTTTTTTCATACTAACGATTCGAACCATGGTGGGTTCCGGTGAACCCACTACCATGTATGTGGATCCACCCCTACTCAAGCCTTTTAGATGCTCAAAATGCAAAACAAAACTTATGCCCTTTTGAGATTTTTTTTTTTTTTTTTTATATATATTGATGGAGCAAAAACACTTACCATTTTCAGCCTCAGATCAATTTAATTTTTAAGCCCAATTGTATATATAAGATTGAATACCTATAAAAATTAAAAACCTTTTTTAAGCCCTAAGCCTAGATTAGACTGACTAACATATTAGGCCGCCCTGCTAATACTCAAACAAATGACTCTCTTTACTCAAACCGTAGATGTTACATGATGATTTGCCATATTGTAAAACTCAAGCACCAAATTTTGTTATTTTTTTTTCATGTCATATTGTATATCTTTACTTGGTAACTTTCATTTTCATCTTGATCAAACATTTTAACACTCATATGCTAACCAACACGTCTAACATATCAATTACCTATGTGTAGTCTCCAATCTTTTGGTAGGTCAGTTAGTCTAACGGCTTGATGGTTGTGACATAGCACACGAGTTCGAATCCAAACTCTGTCGGTTCTTAGTTGTTATTGTTAGCTTCATCAGTTTTTTTTGGAACGGCAACAATATATTTAAAAACCGACTAGTTCTTAGCCCAAACAAAAACATACAAAAAATGTTCAGACAAAAAAAATTAAACTTACATCACTCTCCCCATTGTAATACATTAAATTTTCCTTTTTTTCACCCAAATAAACGTATTTATCTTGATTTCGTCTACCACCTTTTCGTGCCCCTTTCAAATTGTTGAAGAGTACATTGTTCCTTTTCTTCCAAATGAACCATAACGTTGAGAAAATGATAACTTGACAACACTTTTTGTAGGCTTTCATCAATTAGTCACAAGATATTGGATTACTGTCTCGTTTTAGTCATAGTTTTCAGAAACGGACTAGACTGGTCAATCGGACCGGAAACCAGTCGGTTGGCCGGCCCAAAATGAGCTTGTGAACCGCCTTCAACCGAACCGGCCGGTTGAGTCGGTTCACTGGTCGGACCAGATTTCGGTTTTTTTTTTTCGAAAGATCAAACATTAAAACCTAATCATATATTAGTGTTAGCATGATTATGTTTGATTAAATGTTTTTATAATTGCATAAAGTTTTTTGGAGTATAATACACACACACACATATATATATTCATTATGCCATCCGGTTCTTGAATCTGGTTCAACCGGTCCGACCAGTAGGTTGTTCAAAAAAATCCATATCCGAATCCGAAACATCCGGAAATCCGAATCCGAAATATCCAAAAAAATCGGATGTCCGAAATAGTTTTTTTCCTGCATAATTTTTCGGATATTCGGATATCGAAAATATATATTTTCAAATTTTTATTTATTTTAATTTCAGATTCGGATATTGAAAATCACTATCTGAAATTTTCGGATATCTGAAAATGAACACTTCTACCGACCAGTAACCAATATGACGTCCGATTCAACTTCTAATCTGGCTATGAAAACATTGGCTTTAATAGTAGGTTTACCTTTTTGTTTTTGAACAGTCAAACTATCATACTCCTAAACTATACTCAATATTCCTTCCTTGCTTGAATTTAAACCCAAGATCTTCTTTTAAGAGACAATGCCTGTGTCAAATGGGCTAGTCCCACATTAGCAATAGTAGGTTTACCTTAGAGGGTGAACAAAAAACCGGTTTGGGTTTACAAGCCGGTTTTCAAACCGGTATTCCATAGTTCTCAAACCGGTTCCCAAACTGGTCCGAACCGTCAGTTTGGCATAGGTTTGACATCATCTCCCAAATCAGTTTCCAAACCAGTTTCAACCCCTCCAAACCGATTTCAAACCTATCCAAACCGGTTCCTATAGGTTTGACATCCTCATCTCTTAAACCGGTTTCCAAACCGAACCGGTTTCCAAACCGTTTTTGACCATCCGTAGACCAAACCAGACCGGTTCCTAAACCGAACCGTTTTGGTAAAAAAAAACCGATTTGAGCAACCCTAGTTTACCAGATGCATGTGTTTCAACACTACACCTTTTATAACATACTAACATGTGTAGTCTACTAGTCTCCATGCCTACAAGACAACCATAGCCCATATGTCTTGCAACTCATAGTCAAACCAAACAGTTAGTGCTCATTTTATATATATATTTTTTTAAAATTAATTGGGAAATTAAATTTGAGAAGAAATCTAACAAAATCCATTTTCGTGGGTCCTGCTTCTTCCCTAATTTCCAACCCTACCCTACCAGGCTGTTGGCTTCCAGCCATTTTTGTTAGTTTGTTTTCATAGGATCTAAAATGAAGATATTGACATACACGTGTCCGTCTCTCATTGGTTATCTCTGCACTAATCTTTGTTCTTACAGCTGCACAAAAACACATGCCCTTATCAAGGGGCATAAATGTAATTTTTTTGTGGCATGGGTTACCATCACATTTAAAGATATATACATATAAGTGCGGTTGTAGCTCACAAGTCAATTTTTGTCCTCTATCAGTACTTGTTATAACAATTGTCTATTTTCTTTGTTAAAAATCTACAAATTGATAATGTTATTGTATTATAATAATAAGAGTAAATTACCGAGATAATCTATGTGATTTGCTAATATTTCAATCTTTATTTCAATATTTTATAAATTACTTATATAATTTTAAACTTTAAATATTTGTAACATATATAATACTTATGTGAGAGTAATTTGATCAAGTATGCGTGAGCAATTTGAGACTAGCCCACTTGGTAGTGTTGCTGTTGAAAAAAAATGTGAGGCTAATATGGTGACCTAATAATACCTATATATGTTACAAATGTTTAAAATTTGAGACCATACGAGTAATTTATGAAACCTTATACGCGTCATTCAGGCATACCAATGGATTAAACTTGGTTCTGGAAGAAGAAAAACAAGTGAAATCAAAAAAGTCAAAGTCAAAATCAAACACAACAAGAACAACTTTAACATATATACTAGAACGCCCTTGTTGACAATTCATCTTTCACATAGAGAAATCTCTCTGAATTTGTTGTAGGGTTTGCTTCTATTGAACCTATTGCAATCTTGACCTATAGCAAGATATATGGGTAGAATTAGGTAAATAATTATGACATTTTAGGTTGAAATTGGTAACATTATGACATAGTATGGGTTGAGATGTGTAACACCTTAACACAAAGCGGGTTAAGATGAGTAACTTAAAAACTATGTGATCATAATAGATTTCAAAAGGTAAGAATGATCAATAATATATTTAATGAGAAAATCATTAAAAATTATTCAAATAAACTATTTGTTTAGTTACAACTTATTTTAACTTGAACAAATTTGATTTTTTTAAAAATGACCCGTTTAAACATAAACGGATTTCGCTTAAAACCTGTCTTGACCCGCACAAATCCTAACCCACACCCGTTTTAAACCGTTACCCAACTCAACCTGCCCATTTTACAAGACATACTAATATATTAAAAGATCTAATAAATTCTTCAGTAAATTCTGATCTCTAGTAAAAGATAACAATTCAAAGGATAAGAAAATATATTAAATAAGTAAAATGAAAAAATGTCTTGCACATGTGCATCAACCAATTTGTTACTATTGACGACACGATCACCAAATTGAGATGTATAGTTTGATGGTCCATCTACATTAGTTCTCGTTTTTCTCACCATTTAATGAGTTGAAAGGTCATGACCTAGGACATAATGGTAGACCCTTCACAACCGGTGGCACCCACCTCTTTGTGTCGGTAGGTTTTTCTGGTTGAGAACTTGAGATGGGTAATTTAGGGTTTAAAATTTGTTTTTTAATAGGAAATTATTTCAATGAATTTTATTAGAAAGAATAAACAAATAAAAATTTAAGGGTGTCTCTGAAATAAGTCTCTATTTCTCCAAAAATAAAGATAAATTTTGCCTACATGTCATCCTACTCAGACGTTACAAATAATTATATTTCAAGTAAGATTTTTATAATTTAATTAATTAATTGATTAAATAAACGGATATAAACTCGCTTTAGGCCTTTTGGGGCAGAGAAAAGTAGAAAACAACTGATCAAAATACAATGGAAATACACTCAATAAATATCCTTTAGAGTAACTTTTGCAGGCACTTAGGGTGCACAAATTTTATTTTATTTTTGAACTGATACCGGTTAGGTTTAGGTTTTCGATTGGTTTTTCTTCGGTTTTGGTCTGTTTGGTTTTGATTTTTGCCCAGGTAAAGGTGAAACCGCATCCGGTAATTTTGGTTATGATATTTCTTGGATTTTGGAAACTAGAACCGTCTTTATCCGCTGGTAGAATCGGTTTCAATTCCCGGTAGGATCGGTTTCGGTTCCGAGTAAAGTACCCGAGTTTGGTCCAGAACCGATTTTTTTCGAACTTTTCCTTTCACTTTACCCATTTGAAGTCTCGTTTTAATATTATATATATTTAATCATTTGAAAGAAGCAACTTAACTTGTTTATCCATAGAACGCACAGAAGCTATTGAGAAAAGCCCAATTACTCTTTGGTCCAAAGTCCAAACGTTTAAAACCCAATCTACAAAGAAGGCCCGTCAACAGGAAAATAATTTGATGCCTGTTGATATAATTTAGCAAAAATGGCTAGAATCTAACTCATGAGGAAGCAGTAACGCCTAGAGGTGGGCAAAAAAACCAGACTCGGAACCGAAACCGGTCATACCTGAACCGATTGATACAAACGGGTCCGGTTTTTTAGACAAATTAAAACCGAAACCGGAACTGATTCCACCTATAACCGACCAAAACCCGAACCGGAACCGGTCGAAACCCGGAACCGGGTATTGACTTTGTTGACCGGAACTGGAACCGATTGGAACCGGAACCGGTTCCAAGAAAAACCCGATTTGTGCACCTCTAGTAACGCCTAAGCTGGATTATCTTTTTGCGGTTAAAATATGCAGCTTGAATCGAAGCGTCGCAAATAAACCCAAAACCGACGGACAAAAGGGAAAACTTGAAATCTAAAATGTTCAGAACAGATATTCGAGACTGAGATTAATTTTATAAATCTTTGATGGTATGAGACGAGTAAGATATTGAATGATACGCAGGCCAATTACTAGAAACATACATACATGTTTACCTGAACCATACCCGTAAATATCTTCTTTTATTTTTTATTTTCCTTTTTCTTTAGGTAAAAGAGAAATACATATTTAAAATCAAATTAAACGTACATGTGAATTCCAAAGAGTAATTATAACAAATTAACGATATACCCAACATCTGATGAGTAATAATAATAAGTAAACAGGCATGAGGTAAAATTTTATAATTTGGTAAGAGACGCTGTTAATCATATACGGTAATATGATTAACAATACCTAGATTAATTATTTTCATTTGGATAATACATTAATCTTGAAAATAAATGCACCTGTAAAAAAAACAACCACGAAAGATACAACTATACTTAGAAAATCTTACTCGTAGTATTATTATTGGACAAATAAATTTTGCTTACAAAGATACATCTGACTTGGATATGCAAAAGAAAGATAGTAACGGAAAATAGTTTCAATACTTTTACGCATGCTCGCAATTATCAAATTATAGCATCAACAATTACGACAGTTTCAGAAAAAAAGAGACTTCAATCTGACCAAGAATATTTTTATGAACAAAACTTTATACACAGAGGATGTCAATGCATATATAACAACTAAGGGGTTGTTTGGTAGCATATGAATGGGTCTGAATCTGGATGGTTCAGATTCAGACCGTTTGTTTCGTGAAAAAAACCACATCTGAATGGTAGCAAATGTCTGAATGTATGTTTGAACCATTCTGATTTAAGGAGGAGTCTGAATCATTCAGATGTGAAGGAAGAGAGGTTGGGGCTGGGCACCACCGTCGCTCGAAGAACCATCACTGCCTGAACGGCGGCCTCTCGAAGAACCATCACCGCCGTCGCTCGAAGTCACCACCACCGCCGCCGCCGCTCGACTTAACCACCACCACCGCCGTCGCTCTCTGAACGCAACTATTTTGGTGTTTTGCAGGTTGGCTTCCGTCGGGGACGGTGGCGTACTGATCGATATCGACGGCTGACGTGGTGCAATTAATGTTAATCGATTTTATCTTCAGGCACTTAATTTTCAGGCGTTCGATTTTATCTTCCCCAGTATCCTAATTTTTCAAAATTAAAAATTAATGTTAATCGAATCTCTAGGCACTTAATTTTCACCAAAAAAAAGTTTTTTTTTTTAATTTTCATTCAGATGTATAACAAAACGGTCTTAATCAGTTCAGAACTTAATGGTTTAGACACTCTTAACCATTCAGACATCTTAACCATTTAGCACTTAATGATCCAGACTCAACCAAACTGCCTCTAAGATGACAACAAATTGATTTGAACAAAGAGCAAGACAAGTTCAAGCAAGCAATCAAATCCATCCACATGAAACATGCTTATCATTATTAGCAAAAAAATATTATTTCTTTAAAGAGATACTTTATTAAAAGAGGAGTAAATTTGACAGATGAACCTTATGGTTTATATTTATAAATTTGATAATTAACTTTTAATCTTACGAATGGTTGTTGTAGTATTATAATATCATAATTTAAAAATCATGGAAGATAAAAACTTAAAAACAAAAGGATTGCAAACTAACTCATTGTAAACTCACTGATGTTTGGATTGATCTGGTCCCTCTGATCAACTTAAAACGAGATTTGGCCATTTAAACTCGATGGTTGAGACAATATTCGGGCGGTTACTCACCCTTTCTCCCTACCAGTGGCGAATCTAGGATTTTATGTCAGTGGGGGCCAAAATTGATAAGGTTGGATAGGGACATAGGGTGAGATCTTAATGGGTTAACGGATTAAGTAAAAAATATGAAAATATTTTATTTAATAATGTAGACAATTATAAGAGATCTAAATGAGTTAACGAGTCAAGTAAAAAACATGAAGAGATTGACCACGGTTTTGTTCTTGATTTCAAGTCACTTGTATTTATTTCAACAATATATTAATATGGCACATGGATGCGACGAAAATGATTTGAATTTTTTTGGTAGATTAGGCCACTAGGAGTCGTCTTAGTTTCCCCACTTTTCCCCATTACCACATCAACGTCACATCGGTTTTCCTCACTTTTGCCTACTTTTCCCCATTTTGCACTGTGTCGTCCCACTTTTTCCACTTTTTCCCATTTTCAAATCTTATTTTTAATTAATTATTTTAACAATAAATAATAATAATAATAAAATAAAAAAGATTCATTAAATTTAAAATAAAAAAGAATACAACCAAAAAAAAGGAGAATACAACCTAAAAAATTAAATTAAAAAAACCTAGAAAGAACAATGTCATCCCCAACGTGCAACAATTTCTCGTTTACGATTGAAAATCAGTTGTAGCATTGGTTCTTGATAAATTGTGAGGTCTTTCATCATGGACTCTAAATCTACAGCCTTTTGCTGTTCGTCTAAGGCCTGTTGTTGTCGGCGCATTAACTGGATGCGTGCATCTTTCTCCTCTTGCAAAACACGGAGTTTTTCTTCTCGAAGGCTAATTCTTTGTTGTGATTCCTCTTTGTTGAACGAGTTGAATTCTGCCATTTGTTGAATTAACTCCTCTTTTTTGGTTGTTTAAAGTTGTTTAAATAGGAATAAAATTGGATTTTTTTTTGAAAACCAACGGTTGGCATGCACAACGGTCGAATACAACGGCTCTTTTTTCCCCTCCCATGCTCGGCCTGATTCGGTGAGCACTCCCCGAATTCCCCCAAGCCAATCCGGGGGCCCGGTATTCCCGGCCGGCCCCGGTTCGGTGGATCTTTCCCCGCCTTCTTCCCGCAATCGACTCTGTGTGGCCTTAATGATCAATCGAAAAAAAAAAAGAATTATGAAATTGGGCTTGGATGAATTATTCTGTTAATAAGAATTGAGTTTGATAAGATATAGAGGGGTCTGTCATTTTTTTACATACTGATTTTTAATTATTTCTATTATACGGTTGAAGTTTAGTGGGGGCCTAGCCATCCCTAAGCTTCTCTTCAATCCGCCCATGCTCCCTACCATGGACGAAGCTTAATAGGGGCCCAGGAGCGCTCTTTTTTCCGTCCGTAGTGTTAATTTTTCGACTGAAAGGTTATTTTTTGTTTTAAGTATTGGTTTCGCCCCTTTGCTACGGAAAATTAACATGTATTGAGGTTCTCATAAATTTCCGCTCCCCTTTCAAAACGTTCAAGCTTCGAAACTGCTCCCTACCTCAATGGTTACCATTTTCTTTTTATGCCCACCCAACGTCACATGAATTGCATCCATTAACAATCACATATAAAAGGCTGAAAAAAAAAGAAAAAAAGAAATAACAACTAGATCGTTGAACATTTTTAGCGTAGTTTTGAGAGAGACTAAAACATATCACCGACATATATTATCATCATCAACTTAAGTCCAACTCAAGGGATATGGTAGATAAAATTGGTGATTGTATATGCAGCTACTTTCAGGGCTCGCTCAATCATCTTGAAGACCTTAAGTGGAATAAAAATACGAAGCCTTAAGCGAAATAAAAATCCGCGTCCCTTCACTAACGATTATATTAAAACCTTCCTTTAATTTAGAACTGTGACCGACAATGAAAAACTAAAAGTTTTTTCATAATCCAGATACTCCAATGAAAAGTACCCGAAACTGCCCCAAGTGGTACTAAAATCATCTCAAAAAGACACATGTTGGAAGTTAGCGAAAGAAAATGCCTATCTTCTCCATTCTGGTGTTTAATATGTTCCTCTAAATTGTAGACATTGTTTCTTCCAAAATTTTTCTTCGAAATTTATGAACTTTCATAATGCAATCAACAAGAAAAATCATGACAATGCCGAAGATGATAAGGATAGGCTCCCGGTGAAGCTCAAATATGAACCTTTTCCTAGACCTAAGCCCAAAACGCAAGCATACAATAATATAGACATGAATTCTAGCTGCACTATGAAAGCACATACCATTGTTGAATATCAACATTCTCAGCTCCAAATCGATCATGTGATATCTTCTGTGTCCACCTTGCTAGTATCCCAACCCATTTCCAAGCCCTAAATTCATTTTGAATTTTGAAGCTCGACCCAATCTGTTTCAATCCAGTTTCTTAGTCTTGAGCCCAACCCATTTCTTTTTAACCCCACTCAACAACATGAGATCTCAATCCGTATCCATAGCCCAACCTTCTCTTGAGAATTGATATAAGAAGCCCAACATAAAAATGATTGAAGTAGCCTATCGTCAACGTTCGGAAGGAAAACCAACCCAATCTCCCAATTCCACCATTTCATTTGATGAACCCATAAAGACCCTCATACGATACTCCCTCTCCAAACCCAAACCCAACCAGCCGAAAATAGATACAATAATCCCAAACCAAAACCAAACCCTTTCCCAATAGTGAAGTTAAGAATTCATTTATTCCAAATTAATCCAATCCCACCCTGCAAAATAATTTACACAGCCCCTTGTATAGTGGCCCATTTGTTGATCCAAGGTACAACCAGAGGTGCTCAAACCGGTTTTTTTGCTCATACCGGTTCGGTTTGGTCAACGGATGGTCAAAACCGGTTCGGTTTGGAAACCGATTTGGGAGATGAGGATGTCAAACCTATTACAAACCGGCGGTTCGGACACCGGTTTGGAAACCCAAACCGGTTTTTTTGTTCACCTCTAGTAGGTACAACCTCCATTTGAATGCTAAACACAAAATTCCAACCCAATGAAGGAAATACCAGTATACCATTTCTACACCCCAGACCGCTTGGTTACATGATAAAAAATAATGTTTTTGTTTGCGGTTTATATAAAAAACATAGTTATGACGATAAAATGGCTGGTATAAAACCAGTTGTTCTTGATTAAAAAACCGTTTGATGCAATTCATCGCCAAATTCCCCTTCGTCCCATCCTCAACCCTACTACTCGGTCCTATCGCCACCGTCGCGCCACCGCAACACCACCACCGCAAACACAAACATCAGTACAAATATAAACTAAACCGTCTGCCACCTGGTTAACTCACATCCACCTCCAATTCACAGCCTCCGCCCGACGCTCTCTTTACCGGAACCCTGGCGCAGAAGATCGGAAAAGCCATCCGCCGGCCCGGTGCTCCGTCGAAGGCTAGGGTTTATGCCGATGTTAATGTTATTCGACCCAAGGAGTATTGGGATTACGAGTCGTTGACCGTTCAATGGGGGTTAGTGTCTTTTGTTATTGTTTTTGTGGTCTTTGATTGTTGGTTTATGGTTTGTGTGATTTTGATTTTGAGTATGTTACAGGGACCAGGATGATTATGAGGTGGTGAGGAAGGTTGGGAGGGGGAAATACAGTGAGGTTTTCGAGGGGTTTCACTGTGCTAATGATGAGAAATGTATTATTAAGATACTCAAGCCTGTTAAGAAGAAGAAGGTTAGGCTGTTTGTTGATTGTGTGATTTAATTACCAGTATGTTTCTTGTTTGTGAAGTACCATTTTGCACATCTATAATGCAGAACATATAGATAAACACATTAGATTCTAGCCTGTAGATGTTTATGATCTTTGCTGATAGAAAAAGCGAGCACTCTGAGGCATTTAGGTTCTAAAATTGAAGGCACAAGGCGTGCACATCACATATGCCTTTATGTATAACTAATGAGCTTTATTTACAACTAGAAATGACATCTCTTTTATCTGTTTTACAAACTTTCAACAATTTTTTCATTCCTTTGGTTGTTTAATGCATCAGTTTCTTACAAGTCTGATTTGACCATCTTTGACCATAATTTATTACCCATAAGTATGTGAGGGGCAACTCAAGGCTCGGAGGAACTTTCTTCATTGCCTCAGGCCTGAAACATGCCTTCTTAAATCAAATGATCATATGATTAACAAAAAAAAGTTATCTGGATGTGAAGCTGAAGTTGCATACAGTTTAACATTAAGAATTTGCATATATAACGTGAATAGTTTGTTCTACTTAGAATACTTAGTTTTCTTTCTACCAAATTTCATTTTTATAAGTCACTCTGGCTTATTAATATACCTGGCAAAATGGACGGGTCGGGTCGGGTTGGGTAGCGGGTCAGAACGGGTTCGGGTCAGGATGGGTTCGGGTCAAGACGGGTTATCATAAAAACTAGTCATTTTAATCTGGATCAGAACGGGTTTTGACAAAAAATGTTTCGGGTCAGAACGGGTCATATAAACAAAATCAGTATGGTCAGGATCAGAACGGGCATTCCGGTTGTTTAGGATTCAGTTTCATCCCGATCGAAAGTTATAACTTAACAAAAACATAAATATATCAATCTTTTCAAAAGTTCTAACTTGACAAAAACATAAATATATCAATCTTTTCAAAAGTTCTAACTTAACAAAAAGGAACGAAGCATCGTGCAAATAACAAAACTGTAAATCGAGACGATTGAAATTATCCAAATCAGTAAAATGTAAACAAGTTATGGAATCAAAATATGGTTCGAATAAATAGAACTTCAAAAACCAATAATAACCATTAAAAATTTCAAATGATAGCCTTATTAACCACTAATTTCCATAAAAAACAAAAAAAATACTTAACTAGTAGTAGATAATGAAAATCAAATCAACAAAAATCAAATCACCAATTAACAAAAAAATGAAGCTACGAAAATTAAGAACTAACCAACAGTAGGTGAGATCATAACCAAACTGATAAGGTAACAAAGTCTAGAATGATCACCAGAGCTTGGTTTCGCAGCTTGAATTGTTGTTCTCGGTGTCAGCGGTAGGATTGTCTACCGGAGTAGGACCAGAACAAGGCTATAGAGATGAAGTCGTATACGCCATAGGAGCCGGCGGAGAAACGATCGGTGGAGCTACTCCACCGGTGCTGGAGATGAAGCAATTGATTAATCAAATACCCAAAATTATGGTTAGAAGAAAACAAACCGAAGAAGAAGGCGAAAGGCAGTGAGTACGTCTTGGTCCAAGAAATGGCTGTGTTCAAACTGTAAGCTTCAGTGAAGACTATTGGAACACGATTGATTGTAACTTCGGGGATTTTGAAGCCCTAATTTACGGTGAATGAAGAGATAACAAGACCCGTTGTTTTTCAAGGAGTGACCCATCCTGACCCGTGGAATTCCCTTTTAGACTTTTAGTTTTAAACCAACCCATTCTAACCCCTTTAAATATATAGCTTAACCCAAATCTACCCATCATCTTATGATTGGTGCCCAAATCAAACCAAATTTATCCATATGGGTCAAGATTGCCGGTCATACTTATTAATCAAGTAATAAGACATTGTTGTTTTGAATAAACAAGTATGCATGTATGCACAAGTTGTTCATTACTTGTTAAAGTCATGTTAACCAGAAATGGTTGTGTGTTTATGTATAATGCGTCCAATCCCTTGTGGGTTATTTTGAGGTTTGCAAGTTTTGTGTTGTGAGACATCGCTAGTAAGCATGTGACATGTCATATATATGGTATAGTTGGCCAAAGAAGCTGATGGATTTTTGCATGTGGGATCACTTTCTTTGGGATTGTTGGGTTATCTTGGAGAGTCAAAGTAATTATGATGGTTGATAAGATTAATGTAGGGAAACACAACTATTACAAGAAAAAGAAAAGTGAAGAATTGCAAAGTTGATTGTTATAGTTTTTACATTGTTATTCAGTTTACCTATAGATAGTAGCATCCGTAGTTGCAATTGCTTTTGGACAAAATGAGTTATTGGAATCTGCGATTTAAATAATTTTACAACATAGAATAAGAATATACCTATGGAAAAGGTTCTTAGTGATGCTTCTAAGTTCTACCAACTTTTTTGTTAGCTAGCCAGCATGTTTAAGCTAAAACTCGTTGTTGGAAAACATGCAGGGAATGGAGAATTATTTCAACATACTATTTATAAATAATTATGGCAACCATACATGGAGAGTTTTCTACTGATTTTTATTCACCAGCTTTGCTGTTGCCAAAACTGAATGTTGGTCATGCATTTGCGATGTTATTTGGTTCCACAGGTGTGTGAGTAGAGCATGTTGAGCATCTTTTGACATCTTAAAACTAACGCCCTTTATCCGGTAACCATTAAAGTATCAAAGTGCAAGTGAATGAATGATGCTTAGTAATACTTGCAATATTGACATTCTATTTGCTTCCAGCAAGATAAAACACCAATTGAGTTTATACTGTCTTTATGGTTACAAGAAAAGAAAAGATGTATAGAAGCAATAGGAAAATTCAATTGGTCGGTTTGTCCAGATCTTAAAATTGAAACATTAATTTGTATTTTTTTATATTGAAGTTATAAATTCATGTGCAGTTTGATTCATCAATGAATTGGTGATTCATGTCTTTTTGCACGCAGATTAAGAGGGAGATCAAAATCCTACAGAACCTTTGTGGTGCGCCAAATATCGTGAAATTGTTAGATATTGTTAGAGATCACCAATCAAAGACACCGAGTCTAATATTTGAATATGTGAACAACACTGATTACAAAGTTCTCTATCCAACACTTTCTGATTTCGATATCCGCTATTATATATATGAACTATTAAAGGTAATTTTCTCAAGAACTTGCTTTGTTTGCCAATTATATGTTCTACACAACACAATTTTGGGAGCCCCAGCTACAGTAATTATTGTGGTTTTTTACTCTGCTATATTGATATCAACTTATCAAATTGTCCCACAAATCAACCAATTGTATTTAAGATTTAGTGCTGATTGTTTGGGCTTCTAGATAAGATTTTTAATTAATTTTTCCCCTTGATTTTGATTTCTAAACAAGTTTCCGTTTTATTATTTTTTGACGTGTTATTTTCATTACTAATACAGGGGAAAGGTTTGCCCTCATCCCACTTCTTTAGACCTTATCAATGGCTTTCCTACGAGTGGCATTTTATTGGGTATTTTTTGTCTGTGTATTTTGTTATTTATATTTTTATGATATACTTTGTATTGATTGTGTTTAGGCTTTAGATTACTGTCACTCTCAAGGAATCATGCATAGAGATGTGAAGCCTCACAATGTGATGATTGATCATGAAAAACGCAAGCTTCGTCTTATAGATTGGGGACTTGCAGAGTTCTATCATCCTGGAAAAGAATATAATGTTCGTGTAGCATCTAGGTATGTATGTATCTATATTTATTGTGTTAAATTGTTAATTCACCTGCTTTTTAATATTCAGGGTAGCAATGACTTATTTTTTACATACTTTCACTTTTTCAGTTGAGTAAATCATCTTTATACTCATTTTTATTCTTGTTGAATGCAGATATTTCAAAGGTCCGGAACTCCTTGTGGACTTGCAAGATTACGATTATTCATTAGACTTATGGAGCCTCGGTTGTATGTTTGCTGGAATGGTGATTTTCCTGATTTTTATTTTTTTTCGTGTTCTATATTCTTAACTTATCCTGAAAAGTTTTCTATATTCATTGCTTACTGTTAAGTTCTACTTTATATTTCTGTCTATGAGCCCTATGGACCTTCTTCTCTATGATCAAATTATTTTGGTACTTAATATATAACAAGGGTTTAAGACCTGCGCTCTATGACAGAGGCTGGTTGATTTAACTAAAATTTAAACAGAAATGTACGCGTATTGCAGTGTGTTATACAACTATGTTAAAGTTAATTATTTGTTATATATTATCATAATGATTTAAAAAATATTGTATTTTTCTTTTAATTTTTGTTTTGGAGATCTTGGTTTTAAAAAGCGCGCCTCAGGCGCGCCTGAAGCGTGAGGCGCTAGAGGCGACAGGCAAAGCGCTTCAACATGCTGAAGAAGAGCGAATTCCAGAAGCGGTCCAAAGCGGCGGTCCATCGTGGTATGCGCTAGGCGAGGGAAGCGGCGCTCTTTGTTTTTTTCATGTTTTTTGTTTTTTTTGCTGAAATTCGCTGTACCAATTGCTGAAATTCGTCAATTTCGTCAAGTTTGAAGATGAATCACATACCTAATTGCGAGAATTCGCTGCACCAATTGCTGAAATTCGTCAATTTCGTCAAGCTTGAAGATGAATCACGTACCTAATTGCTGAAATTCGTTGTACCAATTGACGAGTTCGCGTTCAAAAGTGAAATCTGATTTCAACAAGGAAATCAGAGAGATGATACCAAACCATGTAAGGCAACATAAGATTTCCTGTGATGATTTCGCTTCCCATTGACGATTTCACATTATTGCTTCCGATGTCCCAGGCGTTCAATTGAACGCTGTTTAGGGTTTTTTGTTATTATAAATAGTATTAGTATTTATCACTTTTCATTCCCATTTATTTAAGCAATTTCAAAATAAAAACAAAAGCAATTTCATGTCATGAATTTTGTTTGTTTTTAATTTATGAATATATTATGAAATGGCTTCTGTTTAGGGACTAGATTTATATTGTTTTTTGTATTTTTAAGACTTTCTAAGCATGCTTTGATGTTTTAACTTTATTTTTAGTGTTAAAAGTATGTTTTTGTGTTTGTTTTTTTTTTAATTTTTTTTAAAAAAAATTAACGCCTCGCATACGTAAAGCTCTCGCCTCGCGCCTCACGCCTCGGGTTTTGCGACCTCATCGCTTTTGAGCGCCTCAAGCTTTTTAAAACCAAGATGGAGATCTAATTTATAGATCCAATATCCAATAGCTCATTTGGTAGAGATCTTACCTCTTAGATTGGAGGTTCTTGGTACAAACCTTAGTAAAGAGTAGATTATTTGGGGTTTTTTAAGAGTAAGAGTAGGATAGATTTGAAAAAAAAAGTAAGTTACAAATCTGACCACTACTACCACCTACTCATCTCCCCCCTCTTATCATCTTCCTCTCTCACTCAATCACTCTCTCTTGTTCAAAACCAGTTTGGTGGAGTTAGAGTTGATAATGTAAAGATCTAGATCTTTGTTTTTCCAGTTGAAATTCTCAAGGTGTTTGGTGGAGACGATTTTAATTTCTCATGTGGTTTAAGAGGTGAGCGGTGAGGTGGTGGTGGTTGCTGGTGTTGATTGGAGAAGGCAGGAAACAAATAATAAGATGAAGACAACCAAATTGCATAACCAAGTTGTACTTTGTGGCACAGATTTTTGTTCAAAGTGAACGAGACTTTTTTGAGGACTGAGGAGGCCAAGTTTTGGTAATTAGTATAGATATAATTATTTTGGTATGCACATACATACTTGTTTTGTGAGCACTGTAGCTTGGTCTTCCGCATTTTCATGTAAAAGGTCTATTTGTTTTAATCATGAATTGGTTGTGTTGTACAGATATTTCGTAAGGAAACATTTTTTTACGGGCATGACAATTATGATCAGCTAGTAAAGATTGCTAAGGTATGTGTGTGTGCGTTTTTGTATATGATCATGCTGTTCTTGACCCCTTGTTACATGTATTTCTGATTGTTATATTATAAATACATGCAAGCATTGAATACAAGGGACATTTTATTTTTCCTATTGTTTTTGAGATAGGTGTTAGGGACAGACGAGTTAAATACTTATCTTCAAAGGTATCACTTAGAGCTGGATCCACATCTAATCGCTCTTGTTGGGAGGTTGGTGACGTATGCTAAATTCCTCTTAAAGTTTATAATTTCATTTATAAAATATCATATTTTGTCTATTGATCTAGGCATAGTAGGAAACCTTGGACAAAGTTCATTAATTCTGATAACCAACATTTAGCTGTTCCTGAGGTAACAAAACATCTTTTGTCATGCATGCGAAACCAAAAACAACTATTCTTTGATTTGCGATTGTGTTTTATACACATGTGCTTGTTTGTTGACTAGGCAATTGACTTTCTTGACAAGCTGCTTCGTTATGATCATCAAGAGAGGCCCACTGCAAAAGAAGCAATGGTAAAGTTTGTTTTTAAAACATGGTCAGTTCATTGGCTGGTTGATCCCATTTTGGGTTTAAAAATATTGTTGCGGTTTGGTAAACTTCAGGCACATCCTTACTTTTACCCGATAAGACATGCCGAAAGCAGTGGAACCTGAGCCTGGTAGGGAAAATTGAAAAGTAACAGGCATCTCTCTTCTTTTCGTGACTCGATTGTGACTTGATTGTTGATCGTACTTTTTTTCTCTCGAATGTTTACTTTTGTTTTTTTTTTTTATTTTTATGAGAACACATGCTGCATGCAAATTGTATTTTTTTTTTTTAAATTTCTCTTTAAAGATGAATATTTCATGTTTGATTATAGCCCTGTGGTAATTCTCTGAGTAAACCTTGTATTTGTATTTTTTTTCCTTAATTTTTGGGTTTTATAAAGTTATTCGAGCTTGGGCTTAATGAGTTTTTGGATTTCTATGATACGTTTTTCTTAAAGAAGATGTTGGAATCCGGCTATTTGATTGTAGATTCTATAATTTCAATATAGAGGATGAAAATTTTCTTTGATGATAATAGTTGTATTTTAATGTATATATGTGTGGGTCCTTAAGAGCAAAAGTAAAAGTGCACTAATTTTAACGTTATTTTAATTATTTTGTGTAAATAACGTTAAAAACATTGGGATGATTAACTTCAAACGATAACTTTGAGCCGGGGACTCTTTCGGAGCAGCCTCTCTATCCCAATTGGGATAGGAGTAAGGTTTGTATCTATCCTTCCCCTCCATACCCTACTGAAAAGTGGGAATATACTGGGTAAGGTGGTTGTTGTAGTTGTATTTTAAAAAAATACAACTTTACCAAAAAATACTATGAATGGAGACACAAAAATGTCTACCCAAAGACATCCTTATGGTGCCTGGGGATGTCTATTGGGTGCTTGGGGTTGTTGCTATGATGCCTGGGGCAAACATTACGGTGCTCGGGGCTGTCACCATGTATCCTGGGGATTCCTGGGGGCGTTTGGGACGTTCTTACAGTGGCGCATAGGGTTGACTTTTGGCATGTTTTTTAAGTTTGGATCTTGGATGCAAAACGTTATTGTAATATTCTGTTTGCTCATAAATAAATAAAATAATCAGGAGCATAAACAAGCAGAAAACAAATCCATTGATATTTTCTAGAGGCTAGAGGTGTCAATTTTCACTCAAAAAAAAAAAAAAGTTGGTTTGAGTAAACCATTATTGTATAATTGGTTGAAATGGGTAATCTCATAACATGAAATGGGCTGAGATGAGTAATATTTTAACATAATACGGGTAAAGATAGGCAACCTAAAAACTATGTGAATGCAATAGATTCAAAAGAATGATAGACATATTTGATGAGAAAATCACTAAAAAGTATCTTAATAGATTATTTGTTTAGTTATAACACATTTTAACTTAAATCAAATTGATGTTTTTTAAAAATAATTCATTTAGATTCATACTAATTTTGCTTAAAGCTTATTTTAATTTGCACCAATCCTGACTCAAACCTGTTCAGACTTGTTCTCAACCTGACCAAATCCGCTTATTTTGTCAGGCTTAGTATTTTCTTATGCTAGGCTTTACTCTCGATTAACATATGTCGAGGGACACAAATTATCAATTTTTCTGCATTTAATAGCGTCTAGTTGTAATTTAATAGGTGTCACCTGTGTCACATTAGCGTGTTCGAAAATTTTTTATTTGATTGGTTGGGGAGTTGAAGAGGTGAACTTTGATTCAACTCATATTTATTCGTGTTAATGACCCTAACCTGAACACGCTTAAAATCGTATCATTTTAGGTTTACATTAATTAATTTTTGAAAATGATTAGTACGAGAAAAAGTAAAAACTCTAAAAGTATCATAATTTAAATGAGCATCTCTAGTATCTTTTTTTTGTTTGAACGGCTTTGTACAATGACACCCAAGACGGGATTTCAACCGTCCCCTCGGATTTGACGCTTTGGGGCGTATGCCCGAGCCCACCCCAGGAGGAACCCCACAACTGGGTAAACCTCATGACCTTGCTTCAGCAAATATGCCTCAGCTTGGATTCGAACCCAAGACCTCCCATAGGAAAGTCAAGGGGGTAACCAATGAGGATAATTTTAAAAGAGAAATGATAACCAGTGAGGATAATTTTACCCAGTTTTTTTTCCTCTCTATAGTTTTGTAGACATATTAAAAGAGAAATGATAACCAATGAGGATAATTTTAAAAAATAAAGAATTATTATTTAATTATCTCCTTATATACGCATATATAATTGTATTTTTTATATGTATTTTAAAAAATTGTGAAATGATTGGATAAATTTAAGTAAACGGGAATGTTGAAGATTTGAAATTAAAACCGTAGAATTTATTCATTCGTTAAATAGCTTCTCTTATATTTTAAGTAATAAATATTGAAAGGAGATTGGTTTAATCATATTCTAATACAAATTTCGATCCATTTTAGTTGTCTAATCATTTCTATTAATAAATGAATAATCAGTTAAAGCTTTAACTCGTGATTTATAATATTAATATATTACAAAATAATTGACTTTTTTAACTTTATGAAATTATTAAATAAAAAATAAGTTGGTTATATTTAATATTTTAATAATTTTGAAAAACTTATTATGTTGGTTAGTTTTTTAATTGATAAAATGTGTTATAGTAATTTTTAATATACAAGATGTTAAAAAATAATTATATGTAAATATAATATTATATGTATACATTTGATATCATATGTAACTATATGTAACTTTATTAAGTGTAAAATATTAATTTCAATTATGTAAAATTAAATTTAAATATAATAAATATGAGGACATTTTATCAAAAAAATATACGTCAACATTTTTTTAATTGTTATAAAAAACATAAAACATAACAGTTGGATTTATTAGCAAAGTTTGTTTTATATTTTAAGTAATATAAATTTGAAGGAAATTTGTTTAATTTAACATTAATAAAACTTTCAATCATTTATTTGTTTCACAAATCAATAACCTGTTATTGTTTAATTTTTAAATTTAATATAAAAGTAAATTATGAGATAGTTAAGGCTAATAAACTTATGTTTTATGCTAACGGAAATTATTGAATACAAATAATTTTTTTTTAATTTATTGTGCATGTTAGTTTTTGAAATTGCTAAAATATGTTATACGTAATTTAAAAAATACAAAATGTTAAAAACAATTATATGTAAAAATAATATGATATGCAGATTTAATATTATATGTAATTTTATTAATTGCAAATATGAGGGCATTTTACTAAAGAAACATGTTTAAACTTTTTTAATTATTATTAAAAACATAAAACAGATGGATTTATTATCAAGGTTTGTGTTATATTTGAAGTAATGAAAAATTCAAGGAATTTGTTTGATAATAAATTAATACAACTTTCAATAATTTAATTGTTGTACTTATTTCCTTTAATAAATCAATAATATGTTATTATTTTAATTTTTAAATTTAAAATATTAGTAAATTCAGAGACAATTAACGCTAATAAGTTTTTCTTTTATGATAATGAGAATTTTCAACTTTATTACTCTGATGACATTTGTACAATAATCCTATGTGTCAATAATTTAGAGTGACATATGTCATGTAAATAAGGTGTACATGCTAGTAAAAAGGTAATGTGACATTGGATTTACTCTTTTATATATTAGTAGTAGAAGATATATTTATTTATTTATTTAAATGAGAACCAACAAATTCTATACAACTAAAAATAATCATTTTTAGTCACATGATTAAATATACTAATGGTTACTGCTTTCTTAAAAAAATTAAAAAAATATTTAAGTGAAATTTAGTGTAACAATTAAGATTTATAGTTTCTAGTGTGTGAAGTTATTAATATTTGTTAAATTTTTATTTTTTATTTTGCTTAATTAATTTTTTTATATCATAAAACAGTTGCAACTTTACCTGTGTTACAAACGTCATTCAAGGTGTTAGGAGATAATTAACATCAAAGTTATGTTCTATGGTATAATAATGTAAAATATTGAATAAAAACAACTTCCTTATTATAGTTTTCTAAATTTGAATTTTGTGATTTTTAAACAATTTTAAATCTATCTATTCTAATAAATAAAGGTTTTTATGGACACATGTCATGTTCTTAGAGCACCTCAACTTAATTTTCTCACTTATCTCTCCTATTAAATATATTTCATATTAATTAATAATATTAAATATATTTTTATACATTTTTAATTAAAAAACACAATTTTTAAAAAATATGAATTATTAAAAAATATATAACTGAGAAAACAGTGTTTTAAAACAAAATTTTCAAAGAAACAATTGTTTAAAGACATAATATAATTATTTTATTACTTAATTAAACTATTACATCATACAAATTTTTAATCATATTTTATATTAAAAAACATCTTATATTGTTTAAATTTTCGTTAATAACTTATCACTATTTATTTTATTCATCTCGAGTAATACACGGGGTAGTAACCTAGTTTATTATGAATGCTAGTTTTTTAAACTAAAAAAATGTTTTATACATAACTTAAATAATATAAATTGTTAATAAATAATTATAGTCAACTTGCAAGTCATAAGACGTTTAAAACGAGTTTTAATTAAGAAATTAGGATACAAAAAATAAGTAAAGTATCTAAAAATATATAAAATTAATTTAAAGTTGCAACAAATTTGAAACTCAACTTAGGAAATAAGTTACACTTTATATTTTTTTTTATTTTAAAGTGTCTGACGAATGTATAAAGCTACCTTTGGAAATATTTTTTTAAATAAAATGAAATATAGACTTGAAAAAAAAACAAAATATTACTATTTAAATATTAATAGAATTGAAAAGCGAAATATAAATAAAATTAATGTATATAATTTAAATAATCATGTAACAAATAATAGGAGTTTTTATAAAAAAAAACCTTCGTAATTTTTGAATTAGAATATAAAACGTAAAACATTTATGTTTATTAACAAATTTTTTTTATATTTTAAATATTGAGAAATTCAAGGAAATGTGTTTAAAAATACATTAATACAACTTTCAATCATTTAATAGATATATTTATTTCCTTTAATACATCAATAATGGGGTATTTATGGAAAATTATAAGTTCGATTGTGGTTATGACATTTGTCAAATTGTCTTAGGGGCAATGGTATTTGAGTGACACATGGCATATTAATGAGATGTACAATCTAATTAAATGACACGTGGAGTTTGAGTTACTCTTTTATTAGGAGTAGTAGATTAGGTTATAGGGTTAGGTTAAACTAAATAAGCTTTTTTTATCTTAAAAAGTGTAAGAAAATATAGAGTCATCAAATTATTAATCAACGGCTATGTTTAAATCAAATTGTTTGAGGTATTTTAGTAATGACAATTTTTGTTGACTTTGTATCAAGTTCCTTCACCTTTTTTAAGCGTTCATAACTTTTACATATGAAATTATTTTGGATAATAAATATACCATAAAAATTAACATTTTTTCTTCTTCAAAGTTAGTATAGTGTTACTATAGTAAAAAAAATGTTTTTTAGTTCATTTTGTCTTTTGTACATATCATTGTGTCTTTACTCTTTCTACATGCATTGCGTGTTTAGTACAAGGCATTGTGTTTTTGTACAAGTTATTGTGTCTTTTGTATTTCCTACTCAATATTTTGTTTTACTGAACAATTTAAGACACAATTATGTTACAGAATACATAATGTCAAGCAAGGATGACACAATAACGAGTATTAATAGCACCATGATCTTTAAAAAAGATACAATTACCAGTAAAAAAGACACAATGATGAGTATTAATAATTTTGTACAAGTCATTATGTCTTTTGTACATGTCATTGTGTTTTTTGTGTTTCCTGCGCAATGTTGTATTCTCCTAAACAATTTAAGACATAATGATGTTGCGGAATATATAATGTCAAGCAAAGATGACACAATGACAATTAAAAAGACACAATTACCTGTAAAAAGACACAATTATCTTTAAGAAAAACATAAAAAAATAATTATACACAAATTTTTAAGAAAGACACAATGTCGATAATTATAAACAATGAACTGAAAAAATTTCATTTTTTATATAAAAAATATACTCAATTTTAAAGATATAAAAAATAATATATCGTATGTAAAGAAATAATATCGTATGTATAATATATTTAAATTTGATCTCATGAGCTAATGGTTAATAATCTTTACTTTTATGGTTTGAAGAATAATGTTTGAAGATATTTAATTATGTGTGGTAATTTTGGTCATATATGTATCTATATGCATATGCAATTTTGTATTTGTTGGTATGGATTTAAATATAATTACCTACATATATCATCATTAATGTAAACATATAAATGTATTTTTACCAACACATATTACTCAATATCTACACATACACCACTTTTACCTACACATAATTTCCTTTTTACCAACACATATATGTGTAAGTGTAGTGTGATATATACTTACACATAAGTGATGTGAGGGTAATGATCTATATCAACAGTCATGAGACCACACATAATGACACTTAATTTATGTGTAGGTAAAAACAATTACCTAAACATAAGAGGCTTTTACCTACACATACTAAGTGTGAGTAAAGACTCAAATTTTGTTGTAGTGTATTTAGTTGAACCTAACTTTTAGGTTATAAACCCGTGTATTATACGATTTTGCAAATAAAAATGTTTCGGGTAAAAATTTACAAGCTTAACTTTTAGCAAAACCGAATTAGAAAAGTGGGGTATTGTGTTTTACAAGCAATTATGTTAAGTATACTGAATATGTGTTCAGAATATCCCCGAATATCCCTGGGGATATTTGAATATACAAATAGAAAAAATAGCAATACACACGAGATTTATACGAGGAAAAACCCTTAATCCCTTAGGATTGCCGGCATAAAAACCTCGGGAGGTGACAATCGTCACTCTGCCTAGTTTTATTAATAATCAAAATAAGTAAATACAAACAAAGAGCGCAATATGATCGATTCTATGATGCTAGACTAGCTTTAATGAGTGTTGTGTGTGTTCTCTAAGTCAGCCGTGTCCTATATCGATCAATCACCTTGATATTTTTACAAAGAATCTAAAAAAAGACGTTTGACAACGTTCACAAGGTAGTTCCGAATATCCCGGCACTTTCCAATCGTGGACGACTCTTTCAAATCACCCGCATAGATTTCTCTTGGATTCCTCGTTTAAGTTGAAGTAGTTGATGCATGTTTCCGTGATATCAGGACCAACTATGAGACAACCTGTCAATTCCTGAAATCTCGCAATAAAGATTATGTAACAGAGATAATTGTTAGTAACATTCATATCCTTAAAATATCACTGATCCTGAAATATCCCGGATACTGAAATATCCCTAGTGGAACTATTTTGCGCCTAACAATTGCCCCCAATTTTACAGTTTAAGGTTTACAGCTGTAAAATTTCAAAGATAAAATTCGAATTTTAAAATTTGAATTGACGGTTTCTTGATTAAATGGACGGTTTAGATGGGGATAACGATTACTGTTTCATGTCAGAGATTCTGCATATAATGATCACGCGTCTTTCCTTTCTAATCACTTATCTTCTTTAATCGTCTTCTCCGGTAAGTTTTCATTCCGAATCCTCTGTATTTTCTTGATTTTTAACTAAGTAAAATGTCGCATTCTTCCTCTCCTTCCAAAGCGAGCGAGTTCATTGATCAGAATATTCTCCCATACACTGACCAAAACGCATGCACATTTGACGATGATCATATCGAAGTCATGCAACTTTCCCGAGCATTTTCTGATGAAGCCGTTTTTCGTCGGTATAATCCTGCCCTGAAAGACGATCACAGTTCTACCAAATGGGTTTGTTTCCCTGAATACCCATTTTCATTAGGTTTGTCTTATCCTTTCCCCACTCTGATCTCTGAGTTTTTCCGAATCACCCGTCTCTGTTATCCTCAACTGATGCCAATGGGTTGGCGGTTGCTTGTTACTCTTCATAGGTTGAACCATAAATATGGTCTTAGGATTGGTATCCCTGAAATTTCTTCTGTTTACCAACTTCGCACCCATGGGTACTCCCGTTTTTTGCTTCAGAGGCGAACTGGTGCTCCCGTTTTGGTTCATGGGGTTACTATGAATGAGGATGAGTGGAGAGACAAATTTTTCTTTGTGAAGAGGAGTTCTATCCCTGGGGGAATTTCTCTTCCAGTTAGTTGGTTGTTATCGGGTAGGATTTTTTAATTTTCTGTTATTGTCATTTGAGTATTTGTTAATCAAATTTTGTTTTATTGTTCTGTTTCAGCACCGAAGTTCGAGTCGCTCATTGTTGAAAATCAGGATACTCAACAAAAGATTCAATCTTTATTAAGGATTGGAGAGAGAGAACGGAAATTCACACCATCATCCAGAGAGGATATCCCTATTTCATCTGCATCTCATAGTGCTTCTTCACAACATTCTAACGCTCAGATGACTTCAGGTATTCTGAAGTTGATTTAATTTTAATCGATTTTAGGTTCTAATGTTTTTATTTATGATTTTCAGAATCAGCTTTTGAACTTGAAGACCTTAATGATTTGTTAACCATTAAGAAGGATAAAGTTAGTCCTGTTGCCCCCAAGGCGAGGATCATGCACACTCGTTCGACCAAGACTTCAAAGAAATGCAAGGGTGCTGATATGGTTAATGTGGACGATATCCCTGATCTTCCTGCTGTCGATCTTCTTCACAAGGTATATCTTCATAATATGATAATTTTCTAGCAATTATATCCTCATATCATCCTTATTGTACATGTCATCTCAAAGATATCCAGTGAAAAAGAGGCTTATGAAAAGCAAATCGAAGACCTTGATGACCAGAGGAAGATCGCTGTCGCCAAGGCTGGACATTATGAGAAGGAAGCCTCAAAGTTCAAGAAACAGGTCAAGGATAATGATGCCGCCCACAAGCTGAAGGTGAAGGAAATCATTGAGGGGACCAAAAAGACTGCTGCTGCTGCTATCCTCAAGGCAAAGATTCAAATGGCAGAGAGGTCAAAACAAGAAGGCTCGGACTTGTTGATATATCCCTGATCCCGAAATATCCCGGATCCTGATATATCCCTAGTGGAAATATTTTGCGCCTAACGAAAAAATTGTGATTTTTTGATTATGTATTCATAAATTTATATAATTAAAATTATAATATTAGTTATACTGTTTTTATATTAAAAAAAATAAAAATAAAGATTTATAGAAAAAATTGTTCTTAATATGTATTTATTATCATTTTATTAATTATTAGTATTAATTTAGTGTATTTACGTAAGCAATGTGTATTATAAATAATAATTTTCGTGACACAATGTTGATATTAGGAACCGGATGATATATATTTTAAAATAATATATAAAAATATGAAAATAAAGAAATATAATTCATTTCAAATATGAAAATTAGAAACTATACAAAATTATAATAAAAAGATAAAATAATATATTAACTATAATAAAATATAATGTAAAATAGCAAATAAAAACAAATCATAATAATGATGGAGAGAAATAAAGTGAATCGAACCAATATTTATTAACGGTGATTTTATTTGGACACTTCACTTTTACATTTTAACACCCCAGCAAACCTATACGGCCCGTACTCGTCAGTACGGCCCGTATAGGGTACAGATAAACATTTCAAAGGAATGTCTTGTATTAAGTGAACATTCTTTGGACAGGCCGTATAGGTCAGTACAACCATTACAGGGTAGTACAGCCCGTACAGGCCTTGAGTTATTTATACAAGCCAATTTGGGTATCAACCGGTGTGGAGTAATTTTATACGGCCCGTACAGGGCAGTACAGGCCGTATAGAAATTATTATTTTTATTTAAACTTAATTTATGTATTTTATTAATTTTTAAAGATAGACGTCTATTACGTTAAATTTTGAACGATATACATTTGTTATGTTAATTAAACGTCATGAGTTTGTTACGTTATCATTTTAAACGATATTAATTATTTATGTAATCGTTCTAACTAACTAAATATTTTATTTTATAATTAGTTTGTTTACGTTAATTTAATTTAAACGTTATAAGTTTGTCGCGCAATTATTAAAAAAAACAACACAAACAAAAACAATACAAATAAAGAACGAAACATACATATATACACAACATGAGTTTTACATACAGGAAAACAAAATACAAAGACACAAACTAAACTATGAAGCTTCGGATGGTCCAGCGGAGGATCCGTCGTCTGGGTAGACGCATGGCTCCGGTAACAGTGGGAGCTGTGACCCGTCCAGTCGCGCACGCTCTACATGATGCCGATCGTCCACTGGACCACATCCTTCAGCCGATTGAGCCGTCGCTCGATGCATATCTCCCATGCGGCCCAACGACGAGTGTCCTGTAAAATCTCGTTAGAATGGGCCGCAACACGGTGCAACAACACCTCGAGTGGCTCGATGAGGCGCACCACACGGTAGACGTGCGGTGGATGCTGTGGTGGGTCCTGCGAAGGCGGCTGCTCCTCCTGTACTGATGACTGGACCGGCTCCTCCCGAATCGGCTCGGGATCTGGAATCATCCCCTCAGCCTGGTCCTTGGGCGCCTGCTGCTGCGCGACAACCATCTGGGCTGGCTGTCAGATACGACCATCTAATCTAATGAAGCGCAGGCTAACATCCTGGATGTCGATGGCTATACGCATGTTCAGGATCGTTCGACGATCCAGCCTACGGGGCTCGATCGCCGTCAGATCCTGAAGATGATGGAGGAAGCCTCTGGTATGTGCAATGTGTGTCACATACGCTCCACCCCATAAAGTACCTCGCTCATGTCGGTGATAAAAGGAGGCGAAGAAGAAAGCAAAGCAATGTGCAAGGTTGCACGGCCTGCCAGTCAGCATAGAATGAAGATGAAATAAATCTGACGTCGTCACCCACTCCTAGCTCTGTCCCCGTGCTGATATAGTCGTAACGATGCACCGGTGGATGTAGTGGATAAGTGGGTCCCGAATCGTCGAAGCTCGGACTCGGTGGCTCCGAAACTGGGCGGTGGAGATCTGAGGCCACCACGCCCTCATAACGCCGTCCTCACCCTGGGTCAGCCCCTGAACAAAGACGTCCGTAACTTCTCCGGCTCATAGTAGATGCCGATCAGCACGGAAAATCTCTCGATCGTCATCTCGAAATGCTGATCGTAGAGCTGGAACTCGATGTCGGGTAGTGGCTCCTCCTCATCCTGCTTCGCAACGACCGCCTGATGAGCCCGGTAGTGGAAAGTCGATAGAATCTCGACTTTAATAAACCGATATGTGGGGAGATCCGCTGTATCAAACAGACAGGTCCAGGGTGTGTCCTCGCCAAGTATGGCATGGCCTGCTCTGCCTGACCAGCATCAGCAAGAACTCCCCAATTGATGTTGCGTTGCGCCTTGACGGCCATCCGCAACAAACGACAACACTGAACAGTGGCAGCAGTGCCTGGCTCGAACTGCAGCCACTGGTGATTCACGAGCTCTGCAGCCTCGTTATCAAGAATTAAGTCATCATCATGCTGGCCAGCCATCACCTCGTCGTCCATATATATCGTAATCATTGCAAAACGAAAAAACCGATTTGATAGTACGACCCCTATAGGCCTAGACGGCCCATACTGAGTTTGTCCGTCTCACTCAAAACCAGGCCGTTTCATCCCAAGACGGCCCGTACACGTCAAGACGGCCCGTCTTGCCTAAGCCAGGCCAAAACTAGGCTGTCTAGGCAAGACGACCCTCACATGTCAAGATGGCTCGTCTTGCCCAAACCAGGCCAAAACTAGGCCGTCTGGGCAAGATGGCCCGTACATGTCCCAAACCAGGCCAGAACCAAGCCAAAACCAGGCCGTTTTGGCAAGACGACCCGTACTGGTCAAGACAGACCGTCTTGCCAAAATTTAAACGAGGGCCTCTTCTTCCTATGTTGAAAAGTACGGGCCTTACTGGTCAAGACGTCCCGTCTTGTTCTTGTTCTGGTTCAAAATGAGATGAACAATACGGGCCGTACTGGGCAAGACTGCCCGTCTTGTTCATCGTTTGAAACCCCAAAATCCAAAAAAACCCCTAAATTGTTATTTATCATCTAAAACACCTATATTCGTAATCTACGAAGCAAAATACATACGTGGTGTCGAAAAGTCGAAGGATCAAGACGAGGTGTACAGATTTATACGAGAGAGTTTGTGTGAGTTTGTGTGTGGTAAAAGTAAAAAATGAAATTGAAATTCAAATATATCTTTGAACAGGTATCTTTTTAGGTTTGAGTGCTGTTTGTTGATCTGAGATATCTTTTTAGGTTTGAGTGCTGACTTTCCACCTGGTTTGTTGTACGTTGTCCAAAGTTGCGCGTTCGGTTGGTCAATTCTGTTACAAACATATCTCTGTAACTGTTTAACCAGGTGTGTGTCAGATACTCCAGAACCCCTGAAATGAAACAAAAAATCAATGATGATATGATGATAATGACGATGGTATATGATTCTTACTTTTTTTGTTGTCTTTAATAAGTCTTTCGTACAGACGGTTGTAATTGTAGTCGTATAACTCTGTTGTCGGAGAGTTACACAAATTCGGCCAATGATTTTTGAATTTCTTCCAGTCTGCATCCGAAAAGCTTGCCTTGCAATGTTTGACAATATTTTCGTCTATGTGCCATCTGTAGAGATATTTTTGCAGCTTCTGGAAAAACCTTACGACAGGAACTCATAACAGCAAGGTCTGCTCTGTTATGAAAACACGTTGCTCCATACATTTATTCAACATACTCTTAACCATTTTCAAAACCCAGGCGTAGTTTTCCTCACGCTATCTGCTTACGAACACCTGAGCAATACTAAATGTCTGGTGTATGGAAGTCACGCCAACAATTTGAATAAACGGAAGTCGATACTGGTTCGTTTTATACGTCACGTCCATGATCGGTATGTGCGGAAATTTGAGCCACCAGCAATACAATTTTGGACGACAAAAGAAAATGTCTCCCACGACATTTGTTTCAGGATATTCCCGGGTATAGTTAATGTAATGCTGACTATGAAGTAGGTTTTCCAAAACCTGCATCGGAATATCACTGAATTTCTCCTTATTTTTCATTTTTTGTTGTAAATTGTATACATCTCTAGATATGGACACGTTTGCATGGTTATGTTTCTTTTTGCTTGAAAGAATGTTACGAGGATCCATGTGTTGTTCGGTCAGATTCTAAACCATATCTTGTTCCTCTTGAGTGGCTCTTCTAACATATGGATGACCCTCTAGATTCTGAGCAGGTTCGTGATTGTGATTGTCATTAATCACATGTAATTTCCAAGAGTCACGAACTTCGTTGTATAACCCTATCAGTTGAAATGGGCAACCGATTTTCTTGCTGTTTGACCGTCTAAAGATTGCAATGCTATTATGCTTGCCACCACGGTCACACATGAACCAGACCTTGATAACACTGCATGTTGTCTTTGATTTTTTCGTTCTTCTTTTGACTACAATGTAACCGTTGTCTATGTGCTTCCAAACCGCTCTCATTTGGACCACCCCTGCTATTGCTTGAACCGGTTGACTAGTTAAACACGTTAAAATTTGTTTTATAATTGATAACATATATTTTTTTATCTTTTATTTGTTATTCGTGTTAATGGTTCATGCCTTGTCATGTCGAGTTAAATACTGAACATATAATATTTAATATGTTAAACAAGTTATGTAATGCAAACAAACATGTTGATGAATTCTTGGCAATGATTCTAGGCACTTAAAGGAGCATGAGGTTGTTTAGGAGGAGAGTAGGAGACTAAGCGATGATGATGGTATGGTTTGCATTACCTTTTTTGGTCCACTCGTATTTTCCATTTCATTGTTAAATGTTTTCTTAGTTTTGATGGTTAATTTGGTAGTTTTGTAGTAGGTTTGTTATTGATCTATGAAGAATTGCTTGGAAATGGTGATGACTTATAAAAGCTCTCGCAGTGGTGATAACTAGTGACGAAACTTGGCTTGATATTGTTGGTTTCAAGGAAGAATTTGGAAGAACAAGAACAGAGAATTTGATGTATACGAATTTCTGATTATATATTCTTAAAATGTTTACAGACATCATACATATATAACCCTAAAACCAATATTTACACTTTGACCCTTTGACTTGTAATATTTACAATGTGACACTTGACACTTAAACACACTTTAAACTAATGACATAATAACCCCTTTACTTATATAGTAATAAGTTTAGTTTAAATCTAATACTCCCCCTTAAACTTTAACTGCTGTCTTCATTCTTTGAGATCCGATTTGCCATCATAGTAGTGTTGGCTCATCATCTTCTTGTCGAATAAGGTTTGCCTCTTCCTTCTTTTCCCATTTTGGACATTCATGTTTGAAGTGTCCAAATCCATTACACTTGAAGCATTTTATGTGATATTTACTTTGTTGGAAGCGGTTCCTTTCTTTGTTATTCCAAGACTTCCAATTTTTACCTCGACCACGTCCTTTGTTTTCTTGGTTTGAGTTTGCATGACCACATCGTTCACATTTATGCTCCTTGACTTTCTCCTTTCCATCTCCTTTAGTGAATAAGAGTTTGTCATGTATATCGTCTTCTTTGGTTTGTTTCTTCGTGCGTTCCTCAAAAGCCTTTAGTCTTCCAACGGCTTCTTGGAATGGCATCGTATTAAGATCAGCAAATTGTTCAATTGCTGCAATAATCTGAATGAACTTTGGTGGTACTGAACCAAGTAATTTTCGCACCAGTCTTTTGTCATTCATTTTTGCCCAATATTGCTTGCTTGAGATGCAATCTCACTTATTTTCCCAGCAT
The DNA here is from genome assembly GCA_009363875.1 of Mikania micrantha. Classification (NCBI taxonomy): domain Eukaryota; kingdom Viridiplantae; phylum Streptophyta; class Magnoliopsida; order Asterales; family Asteraceae; genus Mikania; species Mikania micrantha. The sequence continues at coordinate 42,890,222 of CM018685.1, read as the reverse complement.
AAACATCGAGTGACTCGTTAACACCCATTTTGAGAGATTCAAAATTCTGAATCGAGTGTTTGTAACCGAGCCTCTTTAACTCTTTCAACTCCTACATGCCGAACCTTTAACGCCTTCGAAATTTCTTTGGCTGAAGTAAGATTTGCAATTTGTAAAACCATGTTTTCTGGAATTGCTTGGTATAATAATGCAATTGCAACATTGTTTTTCTTTTCATCGACTTCAGTTCCCGTTTTAGGTTCAATGACTTCCCAAATTCCATGGACATTAAAGATCGACCTTATCTTTACAGCCCAAATGGTATAATTTGTGGAGTTTAACATGGGACATTGAAAACTCATTAATGTCCCTCCTTCCTTTGAAGTTACCACTTCTTTATCTTTTGCCATTTTACGTGGCTTCTTTTTCCCAATCTTAACAGATTGTCTACCACTGCTTCTAATAAAAAATATATCACAACCTTCTTTCTATAAGAGTGCACGGGTTATAAAAAACCAACTCTTATTTATCAAGTCAGTATACGGCTTTTATCAAAAGCAACTAACTTTAACAGTACACGGGTTATGAAAACCAACTGTTAATTCACCTAGTCAGTACACGGGTTATAAAAACAACTGACTTAAATAGTACACAGGTTTCTTCAAAAACCAACTGTTTCAACAACGGTACGCGGGTTTTTCTAATCACAAAAGTGAAACAAAAACCAACCGTTAATTACTGAGAATAGTACACGGGTTTTTCGAAAGACAAATTATAACCAACTTTTGTTTCAACCAACAAAAGTACACGTGTTATACAATAACGAAACAAACCAACTGTTTCTAATTTAAACAGTACCCGGGTTAACCAATTGATCCTAACAGTACACGGGTAGGGGTGTAAACGAACCAAGGCAGCTCGTGAAATACTCGGGATCGGATCGGTAAAAAGCTCGAACGAGCCGAGCCTGAACGAGCCGAGCCTGAACGAGCCCGAGCTCGAGCTTTAGTAACCGAGCTCGAAGAGGCTCGCGAGCCTTAACGAGTCTATTATATAATATACATATATTTCATGTTGTAAGCTGTTGTTTATATTTATATTTACTATTTTGCCCTTCAATTAAAAAACCCTAAGTTCCTAAATATCTGCCGTATGCCAAATTCCCAAAGCAAAGCACACACACACAATCAGATCCCTCTTCCTTGCTCGACCGGCGATCGAAGACCGGCGACCGACGACTGATGAACGGAGACCAACCGGTAAGGTTCTGTCGTTTTCCACATCATCAGTGCTCAAGTTTCAATCGGCCATCACACTAGTAAGATCCATCGTGTTCCAAATCATCGTCGTGCTTTCAGTTGTAATCGTGTTTCAAAATTTTGCCTTTGTGTCATCATAGACTCATAGTGTTCGATTTGTAATCAGTCATTCTTGTTTCCATTGTGATTTTGTTGTAATCGTTTATGCTCTTCAGAAAACGAGCTCGATACGAGCTTTAGCTTGTTAAGATACTGGCAAATGAGTTCAAGCTTAGGAGAGAACGGAGCAATCAAAACAGATGCTTCAACGTTAGAGATACGACCAATTCCATGGCAAAACATATTTGGTCTAACTGGAATAGGCTCCTGAAATTTGTGTTTAAAGATCTCAAAAAGTCCCTATTTAATATCTTTAGGAGTAGTGTTCCACATCCCTTCCAATCTTCAGGCCATTTATACGATTACAGTGAAGATTCGATTGATCAACCCATGAAAAAAGCTGGAATTTTTGTCACCTTCAATCGCCCACTTAATTCTTGCTTTTTGTTTCGAATCTAATCCTTTTCAGTGTTCAATTTCCTTTAATTTCTTCTTTTTTTTTCCAATCTCATTTCCAATTCATTTGGATTTAAGATTCTTGATCCAGCCATTGTTTCCAACTCATTTATTTGTTGCTGAAGATTCCTCTGCTCCTCATTTTCTTTGAACCTATGTTCAGAGATCCAGGATACAGAAAAGTTGAGGTGTTCCAGATACAGAAAAGTCCCCCCCCAAGCGTCCAATTGCGTCAGATACTTCATAATCAAAACGAGATCTATCCTAAAAGTACTCGAATCGAATTTTTGAAGAATCAGCAATTTGAGTTTCTTAAACAGCGATAAAATTAACACCATGGGTTGCTTTAAGTTGTCTAACCCCTTTCGCCTTATCCTGGTCTCCGACCCCCCTTTAATTCACCGATATATAATTCATTGATTACCATGAAGTCCACCTTCACCTCTGATTATTGATATTACCTGTTCTTTGAAGTTACCCAACTGCATTCCAAGACTTTCACATACCCGGATTGTGTTGTCAGCTTCTACGGCAATGTCATTGTTCTCGATACATCCCCTGTGATTTTCCGGCTGTGGATCGGTTACATTTCATGGGTCAACAGTAGGGCCATCGGGAACTGAAACAAAATAATCCCCAAGAGGAATGATCGTGCTATTCATCCTTCGTTGCGAGACCTCCATGGAAAATACACCCTATGCATCAATATAAGCAGTGACGGATCCGTGAATTTTTCTCGGTGGGTTCACCATTTTCAGACATTTTAATTAAATAGAACCGGATATAAAAATTTCCGGGTCGGGTAGACGATTTGGGTCTTCTAATGTTCTTTACGTAATAACAGTGCAATATATTAAGTCAATAATTAAAATTAAAAAACGTCGTTATTAAAATTAAAATCTTATGGGTTCATTTCAAGATTCACCCATAAAATAGTAATGGGTTCACCCTATTGTTTAACTCTTTTGAAAAAAAGTATTTCTACTAACGAGTCGATGCTCGGTGGGTTCCTGTGAACCCATACCCTCCTACCTACATCCGCCACTGATTATAAGTAGCTGCAGTTGATTTTAGACCGGCCGGTATGCCCCGTTACCGGGCGTTGGTGGGGCGTGGCACACCGCCCCCTAGGGGCGTGAGAGGGGCGTGGGTACAATGGCGTGAGTCCAGCAACGGCGTGGGTGGGGTGGGTTGGGGAATGCATTCGACCGTTACACAAATTAAAAAAAAATTAAATAAAACCTATATATAAAATCATCACACACTCTCTAATATTCACATCTCACTCTCTAAAATTTTCACATCTCACAAAAAAAAATCAAACAAAAAAATCAGTATTTTTATAAAAATGGAGTTTCTACGGGAGGATGACGATTTTAGCGAAGGAGAAGATTTTTTAATCGAAGCCGCACAACTTACTCTCGACATCATCAGACAACAAGTTGAAAGACCTTTCTAACTAGAAGAGCACGAATTAATCGAGATCGTATTGGAGCTCACGCACGTCTTGTTGAAGATTATTTTTCAGAAAATCCGAAATACCCCGAACATTTATTTCGGCGTCGGTTTCGTATGAGTCGGAATCTTTTTTCACGAGTGCGTAATGATTTGGAACAAAACTATGATTTTTTCCAACAACGGTGCGACGGAAGAGGAAAGATCGGGTTTTCCGGTCTTCAGAAATGTACTTCTACAATACGGCAACTAGCCTACGACACTAGCAGCGATTCGTTTGATGAGTATTTATAGATGTCTGAGCGAATGGGGCGGGAATGCATTTATAATTTTTGTAAAGGCGTAATTAGATTGTACGCGAAAAAATACTTGAGGAAACCAAATTCAAATGACATCCAGCAGATTTATACGTTTCATGAAGAGGTTCATGGTTTACCCGGTATGTTAGGTAGTCTCGACTGCACCCATTGGGAATGGAACAATTGCCCAACAGTATGGCGAGGTCAATTCCAACGAGGCGACCATCCAAGACCAACTTTTATGCTAGAAGCTGTTGCGTCTCAAGATCTTTGGATATGGCATGCCTTCTTTGGTGCATTGGGATCGAACAATGATATAAATGTTCTAGATCAGTCGCCGATTTACAACGATCTTATTGAAGGCAAGGCACCCGGTCAGTAGTTTATTTGCAATGACACAACATACAAATACGGGTATTATTTAGTCGATGGTATTTATCCACAATGGGCTACTTTCGTGAAATCCTTTACATCACGACAAACTGAAGATGAAAAACGTCTGTATTTCCAAAATCGTCAAGAGGGGGCAAGAAAGGATATTGAACGAGCATTCGGCGTTCTAAAGAAAAAGTGGCACATGATTCAACACCCTGCTAGAGCATGGAAGCCAAGTCGTATCCGAAACGCGTTATAAGCATGTGTGATACTACACAACATGATAATTGAAGATAACGGTCGAGCGATATGTGAATTTTATGAAGAAGACGATCCGAATTTGTTGGAGCATGTGGAGATCAACGACGAAGAAAAACAAGAAAACCGTCGAATGCTTCGCAACGAGGATACACATGCGAACCTCAAAGCCGATTTGATTGAACATTTATGGAAAAATCGTTTTTATTAATTTTTTTATTAGTTTGTAATTTTTTATTAATTTTTTTTATTAGTTTGTAATTTTTTTTATTAATTTGTAATTTGTTTTTATTAAATTATATTTCAATTTAATTTAAAAAAGAATGATGACGTGGAGTGAGTGGGTAATGAGGCATTTTCACCAAAATGGTGGGATGAGTGGTTGTGGTGAGTGCTTATGTGGCGCCTACGTGGCGCATACGTGGAGTGATTGGGTCACACCGCACACCCAATAGTCTTACCGAAGGGCATGGGGATGCTCCCCTAAGCCGCTTTCTTTTTCTTATGCCATTGGGCTCAGAACTGGTTGGGCTTTGGAATTGGGCTGAAAAGGAAATATGGGTTGAGCTTTGGGCAGAGAGGTGTTGACCGGATAAGGATTCATTACCAGTTCTGGAAATGGTGGGTCCTGATTAGCCTCAAAGCACGAGAAACTTTTATTACTATCATTTGATTTTTCTCTAACCTCCTCATTTCCATGCATACCACCTGAACCTTCTCCATGCAAATGACTCTTTGTTTCCCCCTTAGCTCTGATAACACTCTCATCATCATCATCATCATCGGCGAGAAAATCCGGCGACCGGTCCTTCATGTCTTCTGTAATCCAGCAACGAAAAGAATGTACACCCTAGTTAAGATAAACTTCATCGTCAATACGTGCCCCAGTTTTCAAAAGCACCCCCATCCTTTCAAAGGAGAGGTTACCATCTTTTGTGGAGGCCACTGATTCCTTGACTATAGTACCGTAGTGTTCTCCAATTCGATTAAAAATATTGGCATCCCAAAGCTGTAAAGGAACGCCCCGTAATTTTAACCAGGAAATTCTATCAAATTCAACATTTGTTTTCGCATAATCCGTTATGGAGTCAAAACATACTCCCCACTAATCTTTTTTGGCCTTGAACTCTTCTTTCTGGAATGTAGATTTGAAGTTGATTAGCAGCTTCATTCCCCCAATGTATCTAATAGAGGCATCTACAAAACCTACGGATTTAACCATATCACACAAATACTCCAAACTTTTGAGGTAACCAATTAACGTAAAGCTCTTCCACTGTTTTTTCCGCCTGGCCTTTTGTTTCTGGAAGCCACATGATTATGTAGGAACTTTATTTGGGGTGGTACCCAGGACAAGAAAAAAATTCCTTGGGTAAATTGGGATTTGGTTATGGCACCAAAAAAAAATGGTGGGTTGGGTGTTGGTAACCTTCGTGATGCTAACATGGGTCTATTGGCAAAGTGGTGGTGGAGATACAAGACAGAACCAGATAAACTGTGGAGAAGGGTCATTGATGCGCTTCATTCTTCCATCCGTATCCCATATTATCTACATTGTAGGAATATTATTACGGGGTTATGGAAGAATATTACAATGATTAATTTTTCACTAATTGAGGTCGATGTTCATCTGGATAGATTAATTAAGGGTGTGGTTGGTGTGACACCCCGTAAATTCCAGGTCAACTCTAACTTTATTTTAATAATAATTTATATTATTATTTCATACGTGGCACTAGAATAACTACTATTTAGCGTGACACATGGCACAACAGACCAAACGCACCGATAATTCAAGGAATTATATTATCGCAAAACACAACGCACGTGTCTTGAATAACGAACGTTGGTGAAACCACAGTACACTTTCACTGCACCTAGGTTCTAGGGAACCTAAAATATTGGGAACAATGTTTATATGACGAGAAACGATAATCGTAATCGAGAAATACGCGAAAATCGGTGCGAAACAACGAAATTGGGCTTAGTGGGCTCATTTGGGATCCGTCGCGGTACGCGATGGGCTCCTGGTTGATCCTTAGCGGTACGCGACGGATGGCGGGGGAAAATGATTCCCGAAACACGCCGCGGTACACGAAGCCTTTCGGAGACACTCATCGCGGTACGCGAAGACTGCAACACGCAAGATATTTTATTAAACCAAGACTAATCATGACTTTAACCATCCTACTCTTATCCTAACTCGACCCAGAACCTTAGCTCGTCATTATAACCTGCAACTCTTCTCTTAAACCCCCTTGGAAGCCATTAACAACCATTGAAACCCCCTACTTGAAGATTGAAGCTTGGAGATCCATAGGAGGCTTGAAGAGAAGAGTGTGAGGCTTGAACACCGCCATCACCTCCTTGATTACTGCTATCCAGGAGCATTAGAGGCCGATTCATCCTCATCTTTGTGCATTTTGGAGCCATAGAAGGTAGATCTCGAATCTATGTAGCATAAAACACACATTCAACACACACAAACCCTCATGCAAGGTTCAAAGCTTGCATGCACACACTAGATCTTCACATACACGAATTTCTCTTTGTTTGAATCTGGGTTTATTGATGTTTCTGTGATTGATGATGATCTATGATGTTTAGATGGAGATTTATGATGATCCATGATATTGTGTATGTAGAGATTTCATGATTTGGTCATAAACAAGTGAAAACCTCACATGCATGTATGATCCATGGCATGTGGGATGATTTTGAATGTTCAAATGTGTTACATGATGATATTGGAAGTATATGGCATGATTAGATCTTGTTGATATGGTTAAAACTATGATTTTTGATGAAGTTTCTATTAATAGTAACTTTTTAGTTACAAAATGGTGAAATGGATGATATTGTGAACATACATGTTTAAGAATTTGCTATTAGAATGATTTTAGGATGATATTGATGCTTGGAATGTGATTTTGAAGTTGATTTTGGTCATATTTAGCCAAGTTACTATATTTAGTAACTTTTGGGGCCTAAATATTGATAAATGGTGATTTTGACTATATGAGCAAGATTAGATAATGTTAAAAGGCATAATATGATATTATGTGTTATAAAAATGGTCTAGGATTGATTAGGATGGTCATTTGTATGATAATAGTCATAGTTACTATATTTTGTAACTTTTAAAATTGAAATGTAGCTAGATGATGGATTGGTTTAGATTAACATGTTTAAATGATGTTTAATGACTTACTATGATGATATGTGATATGAAAATGAACTAGAAGTGTTTAGGATGATCATTTGTAGTGTTTATGCCATGATTACTATTTTTAGTAACTTTATGTTACGATATACCAATGTAGAAATGTTATGAGCAATTTGAGCATGCTAAGTGATTTACTATGTTTTAATATGATTACTGCATTCTAACTTAGATGGTTCCCGATATCGCGCATGCTAGATCTAGAGAATTTCCTTTTTAGGAAACTTTGGTATACAAACGTGACCTATATGCTTCCCTGATTTCGTATGATAATGTGCCATGTGTTAACATGATCATGTAGGACTAACGAGCATGCTAGAAATTTAAAACCATTACGCTTTGTGAACTTTCCATAAATGGAAACTTACTATAAATAGTAAGTTGTCCATAGACGCGACTTGCATGTTTTGCACCAGACGAGCACTTACACGAATGTTACACGATGCACAACCGACACACGGTTCACCAATGGGTCGTTAGGTCAAACACGGTCAACACGACCAACACGGTCAACCACGGTCAACGCGACCCACATAACAACCAGGAGTTGTTTAGACACGAATACGATCCTGTGAGACCAACACAAATATGATCACAAACTTATAACACCTATGTGATATAGGTAACTACCAGCCAGCGAGCTACTCCGTTCTCGTAAGAACGCACTCAAGCAGACTCAGGTGAGTTTACAGCCCCACTTTTACTCTTAACTGTTTTACTAATCTTTTGGGGTGAGAATGCTATGCAACTGTTTTAGATATATGACTGGTATGTCGAAAAACTATTTTGAGTGTACTATTATCGCAGCAAGTCCTCTCCACCCTTACCGTTAGTTGTGGACAAACGAGTCGTTATTACGTAGTACTACTAGGTTTGACCAACCCCACTCGGCAACAACGTTGACAGGATGTCATAACGAGTGTAATATCGATGTTGATGTCGGGTTCCGCGATGACCCGCAGAGGCAAATGGAAACAGTCGAGTTTCGGTAAGATGACATGACACACTCCACGGATCGTAGATCCAACAAAACTACTTAACATACCCAGTATATATAACTGTTTTACTGCTTTCCAATACTTGAACCTATGAACTCACCAACTTTATGTTGACACACTTTAGCATGTATTCTCAGGTGTAACAACCGAAAATTTAGAAATTTAATAGTAAACGTACGAGATTTCGGTTACTGTGGAAACTGTGACGACGGCGTACGAAAAAAATTCGGCAATTATGACGTGAGCACATTTGATCGTGCTTGAAATCCACGAGGATTTAGTAACTTTTGTTATTGGGGATTGATAGTATGTGAAAAATAATGAACGTGGGCGAAAACCGTGCGCAAAACGGAGTTCGTATGCTCCCGGAATCGCGAAACGAAGTTTAAATCAAATATTGGAAGAAAAACACGCTAGGCGCATAGCCTAACTCCCAACCCTCCAGAGTCAGGCTATGCGCCCAGGGACTATGTCGGCCAAAGTTGGATAAAAACCACCAGAACGCGTAAAAGTTGCAAATATCGACTTCCTTCGACCTCCAGACGTTATTTTACCTTCCTAACATCTCCAATCTTCATATTTGAGGTTTCTAAACATCCGGATCATCCCAGGGATCGTATATACAAGTCCTGATCGTCGTTTTAACCGCAGAAATTCGTCAGATCAGGTAACGGTTCGTTTTAACCTTCTAGTTTGATTTTGATTGATTAGATCTTGATTTTGAAAGTAATAAGATAGTTAGGATTGTTGATTATTGCCTAGATGATGGCTAGGATTGATTATAAATGAAGAACATGATGTTCTAACGGTTAAATCCTTGTTTTGAGCCGTTGTAATGCCCGGTTTGCATGAAATCACAACTATGATTATAATGGTTTAATCCATTTGATTATGACAATCTAGGTGATTAGTTGGGTTAATCTTTGAAATGCAAAGGTTAAATCTAAGTGTTTCAAACTAATCACAATCATTAACATACTTATTGGAACGATTATCTGATGTTTGTGATAACAGTCAGATTAGTATGTTAAACATGGTTATTAAACCTATTCTAAGATGATGTTGTGATATTTCATGATATCTGGGTAATCAATGATAAGGATTTATCATTTCTAAGCCATTAATCTGTTCAGGAACTGTTTTAGCATTATAATCAACAACACTAATTATTTGATGACTTTCAAGACAATGTCTTTGACATTGAACGTTCAGAAAGATCTAATCAATAGGTTAAAACATAAATGATTTATTAAGTGTAAACGAATGCAGAATTACACCATTAGTACCAGTTTGCGAGTGATCTTGCTACAGTAAGACATCAGGTGAGTTCTATGAGCCCTCTTTTACTGTTTTAACGTTTTAGGGCTGATGTGCATGTATGATAAATATCTTTGAAATGATTGTGAGTTCTTATAGCCCTGTTTTAAATGTTTTATCATTTTGGGCTGATATGCATGTTATAAAGTTCTGTTATGAAAATGATTGTATGTATGTATAAAGTATTGTATGAAAGTGATTTTAACCTGATTATAGTCAGGTAAAACATGTTTACAGATAAAGAAAGTTTACAGATAAAGAATGTTTATAGATAAAGAATGTTTTAAAGAAAAGAATGTTTTAAGTCTCAACTATGATTGAGAAGTAAATGATTTTAAGAATTTCAGCTGAGATGTAATGAATATGTTAAGTCTCAATGATGATTGAGAAGTAAATGATTTTTAAGAATCTCAGCTAAAATATGATGAATGTTTTAAAGTCTCAACTGCGGTTGAGAAAGAAATGATTTTAAAGGACTCAACCGAGGTTGAGTAGGAAATGAGGTTTTGCTGGCTGCGGTTGGGCAAAACTTGAACACTACGGTGAAAGGAGCCGTTTATGATGATGATGGTTTAAATGATTTAAACCATATTATGTATGAATGATATATGTAAAGAAGTCTTGTACCGGTATGAGCCGTCAATTTCGGTTGATGGTTAAAGAGTCCTGTGAAAGAACAGGCCTGCCGACTGTGTGTCGCCAGTTCAGTTAAAGAAATCTTAGGCATGCTTGAGTTATCAGCTGCGCGTTGATAGTGTTAAAGAAATCTTATACATGTATGAGTTACCAGCTGCGGGTTGGTAGTTAAAGAGCTTTGTGCTGCACAAGCCTGTTTGACTTCAGGGTCAGCAGTTGACGGTGAAGTTCCTTCACTGTATGAATGATGTTATGATGATATGTATGTTATGTAATTATGTTATGATGCTATGTATGTTATGAAACTATGATATGAGAACAGGTATGCAACGTAATTAATTTATGTCATGTGATGACATGAATGAATAAAGATTTTTTCTAAGAAATGAACTTAGAACTCACCAGCATAAAGCTGACTTGTTTTACATGCATGTCAGGTTGAGCAGGTTATGATAAGGATATGATGGCTCGTGGCAAGACATGAGGACTACCTACACAAGAACTGGCATTCCTGTTAAGATTAAATGTTATGTAAAGATTTCCGCTGCCATAGTATTCTACTATTCTACGGTTTAAGAGCTATGCTTTTGATGTTTAACCAACTGAGGGACTTCCGGGGAACGGGGCCTCTCAAGTTGGTATCAGAGCCATAGTTTGAGAGATTCGGGCATAACCTAATGCCTGAACTTAAACTGAGAATGGGATCAAGGTTAAGGAAGCCAGTTAAAGGTAGTTCAATGCCACGAGCATCTTGCTAAAGTAAGGAATATGTGTCATGATATATTTGAAATAGATTTAAGGTTTATGTACCTTAGAGTCAATATGATGTAATTAAAGTAAAGATGTATGTTTATGTGCCTATATGTATTAAGATGCATGAATATGTTAGATTGTTTAGACTATGGGTAATAATAATGTTTATTAGGAAATGAACTAAGCATGTGGTGGAAGAAACCCTAGACACACGAGTACAGATAAATAGTGACCGCAATTAGCTACTGCGGTTACGGATCTATCTATATGACTAATGCTCGGGTTTCATCTGTCATATGACTTGGACACCATAGGAAAGATTTAATGACTGAACGAATTATAACTATTTGATGCCAATAAAGGTAAAGAACAACATGCGAATAGCGAGGTTGAAAGGGTTATGGAGACAATTGGGAATGTTTGCTTGGTCAGATGGATACTGATTAAGGTCTTACTTTATTGGTTTGACAAAGATACATGGACTAATAGGTATAAAGTATGAATGGGAATAATAGAAACACAGTTGGAAAAGTAAGTGATTAATGACATTCCGGACACTGTTATTAATGATTTACTATACAACTGAGTTTGTGTTATTGTCTATCATACGAATACCTTTTATTTCCTAAATTACATTATGGTCACAGTGAATTCATTGTTGAGGCTATTGGGAAGCTATTGGTGAAGGACATGTCCTAAAAGGTCAATAATGAAGTAAACCCTTAGAACATGGAAACAAAGTTCGATCAATGATAGAAATGTAGTTTGAAGACGATGATGGTCCAAGAAATAAAGCATACATGGAAAGTGATGAGGACAACAATGATGAATGCAGTGCAGGGTGTTATTACTCGGGCAACGTTAACATGATGAAGATAGGAATGTATGTATACCAATATGGATGAAATAAATCAATCACAGATGAAGAGAATCAGCACGGTTGACTGAGTTTATGTGTAGGTGATCCAATTGGTTTACGAATAATAGAACTAACGTATGAATGAAGGAAATGGCTTATAAAGGAATCAAGGAACTTTATTTAGGAATGAATTATTCATCGCCTGAGAATGAATAATATTATAAAGTAAGGATAAGTACATCAGATTGAGGTGATGTAAGTTAAAATTTGACCTAGAGATTTGATGAGATTATTCTCTATGTCAAGAGTGATAATGCTTTGTTAGTATCTTAAATCCTGACAAGGTCTCACTAGAATGAGGAATACACGTTGACATTAGGAATTGATAAGCGAATAAATGAATATATGCTGGCTTTAGGTATAGGTGAATCTCAAAGACTAGAGTCAGTCTTATGTCAAATGCAAAGGAAAAAGGAAATGTTCAACCATCAAGATGGTTCGAAGGTTATGAAAAGTTGAAATGATACGATTTGCCTTAGACAAGAATTCATGTGAAGACTGACCAGACCTAGAATTGCTATGCTAAAGATGTTATAGATAATTTTAATAACTCTAGCGGGAAGCTATTTATGCTAGAAAAGGATACATAAGTGTTGCAACATTATTATCATTTAATGAACTATCTTGTCCTCACAAGATAATAGATGTTGAACATGTATAGGATATGTATGGAGCGTAAAGGATAGATTGTAAAATGTGAATTTAATACAGTTACAGGTGTTAAGAGAGTCTTGCATATGTTGCAATAAACTACTCAAGGAACTTTGTATTAGTTCAAATTTAATGATAAAGGATGATAACCACTATCTCATGTATAAGAAAATTCATGGTATTGTTATGTGATAGTGTGCATACGTATGTTATCAAAGGAAAGTTTTATGATAAGATTGTCATGCATAAAGTGGATCAAATGATGAAGTCCTCTTAATGAGGCAAATGATGAGGTAAATGATAAAGCCTTCTTATTGAAGGGAAATAAGAAAAATCCTCATTATAAGGCGATTAATGAAATATTGTAACAACACCAAGACTTGGTTTTAGTCTGTTTATGCAATGAAAAAGTTGGTTGGCTTTATGTATTGACAACCTTATGTGTTAAGATATGTATGTAAGTTATGTTACGAAAGTTTATTTATGACCAACTTCCAGCGAGTGCTTTATAAATGGTTTAATACCAAGAGAGATAAGTGTTGGTAGAGATTAAATGTGAAAATGTTAGCACAGTCAACAAAGTAAGGAATAACGCATGCTGTAGCTAAAGAATATGACATGTGGTAGCATACTGTTAGGAAAAGATAAGGACGTAAGGATTAAGGGTCATAATAAGCTATCTGTCACAGCTAAAGTATGACATAAAAGGGGAAGACGATTTGTTACCATGTGATCTTCAACGTGTGATTAAAGCATGCTTATTGTTATGATTACGTTGTTCTGTGCTTATGATGCTGATGAACGAAAGATGAATAATGATATACCATGACTATGTATGTACGTTTAGTTTTAGCACGATTTATGCATGAAAGTCGGCTAAGCATGATGGATGCATGCTAGTAAGTTATGATGATGAATTGTATGATGACAATTATAGGTGTTATGATGAAATCCTAGGCTGTTAGGATAACAGTATGATGCTATGATGATTATATGCTAGCATAACGTGTTCACGATGCCATGATGAATGATATGATGATATGATACTAGCAAAGCATGTTATGAGTATAATGATTCCTATGTTACTAGGAAATTAATATGATAAAATAGTGCTAGCATGACAGGTTTAGGATGTCATGGTGATTATGATGAATGCTGTTATGATGCTAGCATGGAATGCATGATGATTATGATGAATGGTGATATGATGCTAGTATATCATGTAAGATAAATGAATGATGTCCTTATAAGTGTTATAGAGTAAGTATGAAAGAGATGACCTGATAATATCAGGATATGGAGCCGATCGGGCTATAAACACAGAATCAACCACGACTATAACTGGGTATGGTTACTCCCGTACTTGTTACGGGGTAAGTATGATGTTGCTCCCATATTCGTTTAGGTAATTATGGTTGCTCCAGTGCTTGTTATTGGGTAAGTATGGATCTGCAAAACGTTTCGGCGGGTCAGATCAACGGATACAGAGCCTTGTGCCGGCATAAGCCCATTGTTACGCTCAGTAGCAGTGGTTGTATAATGATGATTAGGATATTTATGTGATCAGGGTTGGATGATGTGAACGAAATTATGTTTTATGTTCGATATGATTGAGACTGTTGACTTTGGTCAACAGTGATGCATGATGTATGATGAGTAGTAAGTGTCTGGCAGACGAGCAGGCACATGTTTCTATAAAGGACACTAAGGTTAATGCAAAGCTAAACTACATAGAAGAAGCAGTTGCAATTGTCGACACAAAAGAAAACAATTGCATAACAAGACGATTAGACAAATTACGGTTTAATAGAAACACCGAAAAGAATTTGGGGTTTTCATGGGAGACTGAAAACGAGACGGAACGACTCTACCCACAATTGTATGAAACGTAACAGGTTTCGAGGACGAAACCTATTGTAAGGAGGGTAGATTTGTAACAACCGAAAATTTAGAAATTTAATAGTAAACGTACGAGATTTCGGTTACTGTGGAAACTGTGACGACGGCGTACGAAAAAAATTCGGCAATTATGACGTGAGCACATTTGATCGTGCTTGAAATCCACGAGGATTTAGTAACTTTTGTTATTGGGGATTGATAGTATGTGAAAAATAATGAACGTGGGCGAAAACCGTGCGCAAAACGGAGTTCGTATGCTCCCGGAATCGCGAAACGAAGTTTAAATCAAATATTGGAAGAAAAACACGCTAGGCGCATAGCCTAACTCCCAACCCTCCAGAGTCAGGCTATGCGCCCAGGGACTATGTCGGCCAAAGTTGGATAAAAACCACCAGAACGCGTAAAAGTTGCAAATATCGACTTCCTTCGACCTCCAGACGTTATTTTACCTTCCTAACATCTCCAATCTTCATATTTGAGGTTTCTAAACATCCGGATCATCCCAGGGATCGTATATACAAGTCCTGATCGTCGTTTTAACCGCAGAAATTCGTCAGATCAGGTAACGGTTCGTTTTAACCTTCTAGTTTGATTTTGATTGATTAGATCTTGATTTTGAAAGTAATAAGATAGTTAGGATTGTTGATTATTGCCTAGATGATGGCTAGGATTGATTATAAATGAAGAACATGATGTTCTAACGGTTAAATCCTTGTTTTGAGCCGTTGTAATGCCCGGTTTGCATGAAATCACAACTATGATTATAATGGTTTAATCCATTTGATTATGACAATCTAGGTGATTAGTTGGGTTAATCTTTGAAATGCAAAGGTTAAATCTAAGTGTTTCAAACTAATCACAATCATTAACATACTTATTGGAACGATTATCTGATGTTTGTGATAACAGTCAGATTAGTATGTTAAACATGGTTATTAAACCTATTCTAAGATGATGTTGTGATATTTCATGATATCTGGGTAATCAATGATAAGGATTTATCATTTCTAAGCCATTAATCTGTTCAGGAACTGTTTTAGCATTATAATCAACAACACTAATTATTTGATGACTTTCAAGACAATGTCTTTGACATTGAACGTTCAGAAAGATCTAATCAATAGGTTAAAACATAAATGATTTATTAAGTGTAAACGAATGCAGAATTACACCATTAGTACCAGTTTGCGAGTGATCTTGCTACAGTAAGACATCAGGTGAGTTCTATGAGCCCTCTTTTACTGTTTTAACGTTTTAGGGCTGATGTGCATGTATGATAAATATCTTTGAAATGATTGTGAGTTCTTATAGCCCTGTTTTAAATGTTTTATCATTTTGGGCTGATATGCATGTTATAAAGTTCTGTTATGAAAATGATTGTATGTATGTATAAAGTATTGTATGAAAGTGATTTTAACCTGATTATAGTCAGGTAAAACATGTTTACAGATAAAGAAAGTTTACAGATAAAGAATGTTTATAGATAAAGAATGTTTTAAAGAAAAGAATGTTTTAAGTCTCAACTATGATTGAGAAGTAAATGATTTTAAGAATTTCAGCTGAGATGTAATGAATATGTTAAGTCTCAATGATGATTGAGAAGTAAATGATTTTTAAGAATCTCAGCTAAAATATGATGAATGTTTTAAAGTCTCAACTGCGGTTGAGAAAGAAATGATTTTAAAGGACTCAACCGAGGTTGAGTAGGAAATGAGGTTTTGCTGGCTGCGGTTGGGCAAAACTTGAACACTACGGTGAAAGGAGCCGTTTATGATGATGATGGTTTAAATGATTTAAACCATATTATGTATGAATGATATATGTAAAGAAGTCTTGTACCGGTATGAGCCGTCAATTTCGGTTGATGGTTAAAGAGTCCTGTGAAAGAACAGGCCTGCCGACTGTGTGTCGCCAGTTCAGTTAAAGAAATCTTAGGCATGCTTGAGTTATCAGCTGCGCGTTGATAGTGTTAAAGAAATCTTATACATGTATGAGTTACCAGCTGCGGGTTGGTAGTTAAAGAGCTTTGTGCTGCACAAGCCTGTTTGACTTCAGGGTCAGCAGTTGACGGTGAAGTTCCTTCACTGTATGAATGATGTTATGATGATATGTATGTTATGTAATTATGTTATGATGCTATGTATGTTATGAAACTATGATATGAGAACAGGTATGCAACGTAATTAATTTATGTCATGTGATGACATGAATGAATAAAGATTTTTTCTAAGAAATGAACTTAGAACTCACCAGCATAAAGCTGACTTGTTTTACATGCATGTCAGGTTGAGCAGGTTATGATAAGGATATGATGGCTCGTGGCAAGACATGAGGACTACCTACACAAGAACTGGCATTCCTGTTAAGATTAAATGTTATGTAAAGATTTCCGCTGCCATAGTATTCTACTATTCTACGGTTTAAGAGCTATGCTTTTGATGTTTAACCAACTGAGGGACTTCCGGGGAACGGGGCCTCTCATCAGGTAACTGAACAGCACGAGCTAGGATGCACATGGAGATGCACAAGAGAGTCTGCATACATATAGACTCTAATCCTAGGCTTATGTTTTGATTTTTGTCATTTTAAACAATGTCAACAATGTAGTTCTGATTACTTAATTCCGCTGCTTTAATGATGAACTTTTCCGCTGCTAAACTTATGAAACTAGTCTTATTTTACAAACTGTATGGTTGATTTAACTCATATAGAGTCGTTCTATATGACCATGAGCTGTGATCCTGGCCACGTCACACCCACGTGGACTGACACCACGAGTGGGAATTTGGGGGTGTGACAGTTGGACACATGGATCGGTGATAAACCTTTGGCTGTATCATTCCCATCATTGTATTCATTGGAAAGAAACAAAGCATGTAAGGTGATTGATCAGGTATCTTGGGTGGCAGGTAAAATGGTGAATCACTGGGGTTGGTCATCCCAACCCACACGAATGGAGGAACTGGAGGAGATGTATAGTTGTAAAGAAATGATGGAGACGAGGCCTTATTCCGGAAATCGTGATGGTTGGAAATGGGATGGCGACTCTACTGGTCTCTTCAATGTGAAATCCATACAATTGTTATGCAATAAAAATAGGGGTCATGGGGTTCGTTTCGTATTGCATTGGTGCAAATGGGTACCGATTAAAGTTAATATTTTGGCATGGAAATCACAATTAGATCGTCTCCCGACTAAAGATGCTCTGGCAAAAAGGAGGGTCATAACTGGTCCCGATCTATGTATACTATGTGGGGACTGTAATGAAAATGTGAGTCATTTGTTCTCCTCATGCTTTATTGCAGCTATGATTTGGAATGGAATCACATCTTGGTGTAAGATGCATAGGCCCATCTTTGCTTTTTCAGTACAAGACCTGCTTGAGATCTACCGTTTTGGAATATGGAGGGATCGTAAAAATGAAGCCTTGCATGCTGTCATTTTAACCGCCATTTGGTGTATATGGAAGAGTCGTAACGAGGCGCTATTCAAAGGTAACCGATGCTCCTATCAAGTTATCCTTCAAGAGGTTAAATCACTCAGGTATTTGTGGGTTAAAAATAGAGCTAGGTGGAGTACATTAACATGGGAAAAGTGGAGGAACTTTGAGTTTTAGCTAGATCCTTAGCTATAGGTGTTATTGGTTGTAATGGTTCTTCGTGATTTTTTTGGTTTTTGTTGTATTTGTGTGTTCTAGTTTCTTGCTGGTTCACTTATTTTTGGTGGTTTAATTGAAATTTTCCGTTCAAAAAAAAAACCTATGGTGAGTTTCCTCCTATTGAGTGATGATATGATCGGGTGGGTATATGACCTGTTAATGATCCAGATTGCCGTTAAAAAATCCTTAATTTGTTTTTAATTTTAATTGGACAACATTGTGTGAAGAAAGTTTTAGGCAATTTTCCTTTTTTTTACTATTATTTTTTAAAAAATTGTGTTCTACGCCATAAAGTTTTACGACGGAACAAAAAGTTTATGTTAACTGAGTTTTGATTTTTGAGATCATATTTTTATCTTGTTAATAAGAGGGCATCGCCACAACACTGGATAACCACTAGTTTATGAACATATTAATGATCTTTTTCTAAAGCACATTGGTTTCATTTTCTTTGTCACGTATTCATCGAGATTTTTTTTATCAACTATGAACATATTATACATTGACAAATCTTAATAGGGGTAAGGGACCGACCCCCTTATTTTTTCTGTCCGTATTGTTAATTTTTCGACCAGAATGTTGTGTTTTTGTTTCAAGTATTAGTTTCACCCATCGTTTCAAAAAATTAACATGTATTGTGGTTCTCGTGAATTTCTGCCCCTCCTTTCAAAACATTCAAGCTCCGCCACTAATAATATAATAAATTATTATGCTCAGACCATTTGTAACTAGTTTTATACCTGTCCTGTAACATCCGGCCCCCTCTAACACCAATATTTTCCGCTTTGCCCACTCGGAGCTCACGGTTTTGCCTTCGGTTCCCCGGGTGAAAACTTCACAGGAAGGTCACCCATCCCTAGATTGCTGCAACCCGAGCACACTTAACTGTGGAGTTTTCATGTGCTCTACAGCCAGCTAAGTTGAAAACGTTGGTGACATAAGAAGCGAATCGTTACTTATGAGACATGATTGTTCACGGCCGATGTAGGATTGCCTAAGATGTTACATACACCCCCTTAGGGACCTATCGTCCTCGATGAGGTATGCCCCACCATCGCGTGTAGAACAGGAGTGTCTGATACCATTCTGTAATATCCGACCCCGTCTAACACCTATATTGTTCGCTTTGCCTTCTCATAGCTCACGATTTTGCCTTCTGTTGCTCGGGTGAAAACTTCCCAGGGAGGTCACCCATCCCTGGATTGCTGCAACCCGAGCACGCTTAATCGTTACTTATGAGACAAGAATCTCTCCTGTTCATGGCCGATATGGGATTGCCTAGGATGTTACACGTCTGGTGGCTGGATATTTTTTTATAATGTTATCAATTTACTAAAGTTGTTTCAAACAAAAAAAGACGTTAATGAAAACTACTTACTAATAGTCGTGTTTTGTAACTGCTGTAAAAAAATGAATTTACACGGATGATATTTAATTTTAGCCCTTTTAAACGGTCAAGATTCCTTCTCATGGTAGTTAGATAGAATGAGAACCATATATATACAATAAGATAGCGCATGCATACACACATATATAACATGATTTATCGTATTTTTAAAATAATTCAAACTAAATTTCGTTGTTGTGTAGAGGTTGTATAAAATGTGTTAATATGCAAATATATTTAATGTCTATTTGATATAAATTTATTTTTAAATTATATTTATTATAAGGAAACATATATAAAACACTAATATTAGTTAAATTATTTAACCACTACGAACTAAATTAGTAAACAACGACACTAAGTGGCCGTATATGATTCTATAAAATTTCGATGGTATTGCTTGAATGCCATTTACCAGTAGTTGCAATACGTTGATTGTTCCCAATTTCCCATCGGTTATTGATCTCCGACCGTTTTCACTGGCATCCTTTGATTTCTATATGGGCTACGAGATGGGCTGTTGTCTACGCTTCATGTATTGTTTCGTTGATATGTACAAGCCCAAGACCAAGCCCAAAACCAAGCCCAATGTCATATTTGTCAGTTTTAGAAACGTTATTTAAATAAGTTGGTACGGTCCACGGTCGGTTTCGGTTCCAATACTGTTCTCTCAATTCGAATTTTAACATGTCGGTTTTACTCAATTTATTTAAATTATTGTTCTCATATTTTAACACGTTATTAATAACTCTACGTTGGAATTTAACCCGCTATTAACGAATCTAGCTTTATAAATTATATGTATATATAACTATTACAAATATTTAATACTAATTATCCATGATTTGTTACTTAAGTCTTTAATTTATTTATCATCATTATATTAGTATTTATTTATTACTTTTTTTTTTAATATTTATTGGTTAAAGTTTACGACAATTATAGTTTGTATTAGTGTTTGTTTTGTGAACTTGTTCATCACTTGTTGATGATTTAGTAGGTTCATCATTATCTTGATATAATGATTGTTTGTTAAGTGGTTATGTATCTTGACATAGCAAAGGTTTGTAAAAACACATAATCTTGACGTAGTATGTTGAAGAAGGTGATCACTAACTTATCGTAATCAGATTTGAGGAAACACGCGCGCGGTGGATAAATTCTTGATCGGATGATCAAGGAGACTTAGGGTTGGTTAGTTAATACCAACTTGAACCTGTACAATTTAGTTTTGTTATTTCTTATCTTTGAACTCTTTACTAGTTATTTATTTATCATTTGAGTTGTAAAAGAGTTTAACAACCTATAACACAATTGAAGAAAAATTATTCGTCCATGATCAATGATAGATGTTCGTGGAGATGTAAGATTATGGTTAAAGATTTTGAGGATATAAGGTAGATTTACAATAATAGTGTTTTAGGGACGTAGATGCTTATTTTCTTTTTTGGTGAACTTTGCATGCTTTGTCTGTACTATATTTCATGTAAATATGACGAGTATATGATATAATGTCTAATGTAAGTTACGGTAATAAAGATGGATAACAAAAAAAATCCTTCCACTAATATGTGTGTGTAACTGTGTATATAGGAGAATAACCAAATAAAAAACATATTTTCCTTAAAAAGACTACAAACTATTTTTAAAACCCTCGAAACCGGCCAACGAACTTCTATTGAGCTCATTCCGATGATGTTGGAACCGTATTGTCAAGCTTTCCAATATTAACTTTTAGGTTTTAGCATTTCGCTCTAAAATTTGGGTCTTAGGGCTCGGTTTTTAACTTTTAGGTTTTTTTATTTAGGCTAAAAGGTTTGGTTTTTAAGTTTAAGTGTTAAGTTTTATGGTTTGGGGTTTAATGTATGGGGTTTAGGGTTCGACAAGCCGGTTCTAATAATGGAAAAATTAGTTCGTTCTGAGTATATTTGGGTCGGTTTTCAAACTTTTATTTTTTTTTTGCTTTCTTCACCAAAATGAACTTTTTGGGGGATCCCCATATATATACGTATACATAATAGGATACTAGGTTAGGTCCCCGTGTATTACACTAGACGAATACAATAAATAATTATAAGTTTTCAATGAAAATTCAAACAAGATAAGACGATTTTTTAATATAAAATATTATTAAAAAGTTCGTATAATTTAATATTTTAAGTAATAATGTTTATATTCTTTCTTTAAACATTTCATTTTAAAACATAGTTTTTGAAAAATTTAATATTTTATAATTATTTGATTTTTTCAAAAATTGTGTCTTTTAATATAAAAATGCATAAAGAACATACTTAACATTTAATATTTAATATTATTACTTAATACGAGATGGATTTAATAAGAGAGAGATGCCAGAAAAAACAAAGTTATGGTACTCTACGAACATGACATATGTTCATAGAAATCTTTATTTATTATATTAGATAAATTTAAATAATAATTAATATTAGTTGAGAACAAAAAAATATTTATAACCACAGCTTTTTTTTTATTTTAAAAAGAATATTTAAAAGTTATTTTTTGTTATTCATAATATATTGGTTAATGCATGCATGTTTTAGCATGTCACCATGTAAATTATGCATGAAAGGTTTAAATTGTTAACAATTTACATTGAAAAGTTTTGGCATGAAACAAACCTCAGAATGATAAACAAGGTAAACAACAAAAAGTGCAACCAAAGAGAAAGAAGTTCAAAGGAAAATGTATTGTATTTACAATAATACTTATGATTAAAGACTGTAGATGTTTTAATATCGAGTCAGTTAAGTGCATTCACCAACATATGTTGACGCTTTATAATACAATAACTTTTCCGGTAACCATGATTTATGCCAAGAAAAGAGATTTAAGGAACATGATGCCTTAAGTACAGAAACATACATTTAATTATGGGTTGTGTTATCTTTACACTCTAAAATTTAAAAATACATCCCAATTGGTTTAAGGTGTAATGCCTGGATATCTTTATAAACGATTTATAACTTTTGAAATTTTTGTTTACCGTTTATGCCCAAAATATGAATAAACATTCATAGAGAATTTGCAATCAAACTAGTATAAACAAGATTAGTAGTCAATAAATTACTCTTATTAAGAATCTCAAGGAAAGCTAGATAGGTTCCCTTTCGAGAAATATAAATCGCTTTCCTAGACAGTATTCACCCTCCTAGTTAGTACATGTTCATTTTAACAACTTAATTCTAACATGATTATAAAAAACACATTTGAAAGATATATAGTATATAGGATTTGATCTTACAAGTTTGTATAACTTAAGATTAATAGATGAAAGATAATTTAGAGTTTTGGAACTTATTTAGCTATTCCAATTAAGTTGAGAAATTATGTATGTGTTAGGTTTTGGATAAGAATTGGAATTTGAAAATCTATGAAGTAAATTGAGCTTGTGACAATGTTAATACCTTAGATATATTAATATCATTACTATTCTTAAATAAATGTCATGGAATTTCTTGAAAAAAAATTACACATTATAAATTATTTGAACTTGTTTAAAACATTAAGAAATGGTATTCAAAATTGAACACCTTTAACATATTAGAATTATATAGTTTGTAAAGTGTTTGATGTGAGATGCTTTTGCCTATAAGGGAAAAATACTCTCATGAGGAGTACCCAGGAATGCTAGACTGGTCCTCTGTACCTCAGGGATTTATACGAAACACTTTCCTAGTTAGGAATATAACTACCGGTATTTCACTATTCCAGTTAATACATGTTCACTTACAAACTAAATTCTAACGGGATTATGAAGTCAACTTATAATACATGTAAACATATATGTATTAGATTAATTTAAGATATTTAATTAGGCATTTAGCCTAACGATTTGAGTTCCTATTGCTTAAAGATTAATCGACTGTTTGTGAGAATTGAGAATGAGATAACGGTTTCCTTAATTAATGTCTAAGATTACTTAAACTAATACATCCTTAATATAAAGTTTTCTTATTCTAAGGCAAGCTTAATCTAAGTTTAATGTATGTTATATTATAATGTAAGATTTTCCTCTATGGTAACATATATATAAACATGTGATATATCACATAAAATAATCAAATAACACATAATCACATAAGCATAGAATATGTAATATGAGATCACTCATATTTGGGGTTTAGCTTAGTTATAGTCTAGGCTAGTATTTCAGATAACCTAATTCCTTATAACCATGACTCTGATACCAATCTGTCACACCCCAATATATGGCGGAATACATTAGGGTACGATGTATAATTGTCCAAAAGCTCAGGATGCTATTTGTAATATTTCAATAAGTAAACATTCCAATTAAATCAAAGCATAATAACCATTCAACCGTAAGATTCAATTATAATCAATCCAAACATTACATAATAAATACAAATACAATAACTTGTTTATTATTAAAATAGATCTCAAAATCCCTATATGTTATTTATCTATAAGCATTAACCTATTACACATGTAAAATACAATTTTGATCAAAAATTTGCATAGTTGGTGAGTGTTACATTTGATATAGATATGTATAAAAGATGCAAACATAAATCTATCAATGGCATGTCTAATAACAAGTTGATATGAATGAATATGTCTCAACTCTTGTGTCAAAAAAAAGTATCCATATAAAATGGTAATTCAAGTACATATATATACATGAAACTAACACTTGCATTTCAACAAGTTTGCTGTCACACCCCAACCGACGACAGAATAACGTCGGGGCGCGGCGCGACTGTTCAAAAGCTCATGATCGACTATTAAAGTTGTAATAGTTATTGCATTCCAAATTAAGTTCTATACAAGTAGTTCAATGACATAACATAAACAAGTTTATAGTTCATAGTTCAAAGTTTATTCTAGGTCCAAAACCCCTACATAATCCTCATAGCTTCACTAGTTTGTACCTGCAAATGTATAGATTCAAATGTCAACTATAAATAATTGGTGAGAGACATAGATTTTTACATCAAAAGTTAACATTTCAAAAAGATAAGATTTGCAATTCATATTTAACTTAGTGAAATAAGGCAATATGTTAGAAACATACACATGTAACTATTGCAGATCAACCCTTAGTTAACCTAGTTAGGGATGGTACTCCATACTACCTTCAAAATAGTTAAGTACCGTGTGATCACGGGCTAGGTGGAGTGATCAGCTGAATAAATGTATCATCACAACAGTTTGGCTTTCACAAATTAATGATCTATGCACAAGTGAAGTATAATTAAGATGGTAGTTTGTGTCATATAGCTCAAATTCACATAGATACAAGTTTGAATTGTAGAAAATAATTCAAAGTTAAACATGTTCCAGCCTCGATGATTTGTAAGCAAAAACAAAAAAAGAGGCTATGTAACTCAGCTTGCAAACTGAGTTGGATCACAAGAATTGCTATGACATGCTTGTTTGAATCACGAATCACAATCTTCCTATGTTATTATGAATATAGCTTAGATTCCTCGTTTAACCTAATATTTTTATTAGAATGATAAAGGATGGAATGGATGATAATTATTTACGAAATTTTTTTATAACAATTTTTTTGAATATTAAATTGTCAATTGTTTACAAACTTATTTTAAATATATAAAAGTTAAATAAAATATATACTTATTTAGAAATAATAGTAGTTTACAAAATATATTTGATTTAAAAGTTAAATAAAATATATACATGTCTTTAGAAATAATAATAGTTTACAAAATATATTCTATAAAGTATATATGTATTTAGAAATCACCTTAATCTATAAATATATTATAGTTGAATAAATGACTAAAACGATATATGTATTAAATATAATAAAGTTATATGTTTTATTAAATAATCCTTTTCCAATAATAAAAAAATTTACATATAAGATTAAATACTATTTTAACACCTTATTTGGTTTAATAAAAATATAATATTTATTTTACAAATAATTATTTATAATTGTAAAGTTATATATCATTTAATAATTGAATTAAAATAATAAGAAAAATATATTTTTCTAAAAAAAAATGGTTCAGAATATTTCCAGAAGTTTTTATAAAAAAATTGGATTTTTTAACCATGTAAAGTGGTTCAGGGAGGAAAAACCGGCTTCCAAGACACCCTGCAGTTTTCAAGCCAGCAACCTCAGGCATCTGTGACGTCTTACTGCTGGGCTGGTCTAAGGCCTCACTGAGAAAATCCCGTTCACAATTTACGTTATACACTTTCTAGATTTTTCCCCAAATTCAAAAACCCTAGTTTAATAATCAGATTCAATTTGTTGAATGGGGAATTCGTGAGCTCAATTCCTTAGGGCTTTTATTCTATGAGTAAAAAATACTGATATACACATGGAACTAACCTGGTACGAAAAAGGAATTAGAATGAAGAACAAAGTCGATCAGAGACGCTAGTTGAATTCCACGAATTAGACAAGTCCTGATGAGGCTTGTGTTGCCAGTGGCGTATCCAGGAAATTTTTCAGTGGATTCATCATTTTTCGACGTTTTGATTAAATATAACCGGACATAAAAATTTTCGGCTCGGGTTGACGGTTTGGGTCTTGTAATGTTCTTCACGTAATAACAGTGCGATATATTAAGTCAATGATTAAAATTAAAAAACGTCGCCATTAAAGAGTTCGAAGATACAGAGTACATTTCGTTTAAGATTTCTGAGCTACAGATCATTTGGGAGTTAAGGGGTCACACGCCCCTGCGGGGGTCCAATGTGGCGGTCCTGCTGTGACACCCCGTAAAATTCTGGTCAGCATTTGTTTTAACTAAATATTTATTTAATTGATAATTGTATACGTGGCACTAGAATTAGTTTAATTTAGTGTGACACGTGGCATGACAGTACGAACACTGACACAAACACGATAATTCGATGAATTATCAAGCACACACGTGTCTAAGAAAATACGAACGTTAGCACATCGTGTAACCAAACACTAAAAACCTCACGAGACGCTCAAACATTGAACTTGAAAGTTCAAACGATGCCGAACAATAGTCCGTAAGTGAGAAAACGGTGAAAACGGGCTAAACCGTTGAAATTGGGTCTATTGGGCTCTTCCGGGACTCGTCGCGGTACGCTAAGGACCCTGGAGAGGCCAATGGCGGTACCGACGAGTGGGCGGGGAGTTTGAATTCCCGAAAAGCATAGCGGTACGCCGAGCATCTTTTTGAACCCCATGGCGGTACGCGACGACATCCAGACGCCAAATCTTTATAAAACCAAGACCACAATGCCTACTCTACACCTTTTCATCATTTCTCTTGCTTCTACACGCCTTCCCTCGACATTTTCTCTGCAAATTCACCTGATTACACCATTAGAAGCAATTGTTGAAGCTTGAAAACCTTAAGGAAGCTTTGGAAGAGATTGGAGGAAGTTGCTAGAGCACTAACACCCTGATCTCCACTTTGTTGCTGCACAATCTTGATCGTCCAGAATCTCCAGGAACTGTTGAACCCATCATCTCAGCCATTTGAAGCATTTGAAGGTAGTTTCCATGAGTTCTATGCACTCAACACACACAAAAACACACATGCAAGCACACATGCTATGCATGCACGAATTTCTTGATGTTTGAATCTGGGTTTGTCGATTTTAGTATGAATATTGATGATTTGGTAATGTATTTTGACGATCCATGGTGAAATGTGTATGTATAATGCATGATTTGCTCTTTGATGATCGAAATATCAACATGCATGCATGATCTAAGGCTTGTTAGATGATTTAAGATGTTCATAAAAGTTTATTGGTGATGTTAATGATGTATTACAAGATTTGTATTCTTTGAAATGGTTAAAAATATGGTTATATGATGAACTTACTATATTTAGTAACTTTTATGTTGAAACATGGTGAAATGAATGAAAATAGGAGCATGCATGTGTATAGTTTTGTTATTTGGGTAATAATATGATGTTATGATGCTAAGAAAATGGATTTGGGATTGATTTGTGGTCATTTTAGACCAAGTTACTATTTATAGTAACTTTGGTGACCCGACTATTTCTAAATGATGACTTGGTCTAGATTGATATGTTTAGATGATGATAAATGTTATAATATGATGTTATTTGGCATAAAAATGGATTAGGAATGCTTAGAATAATCATTTTATGAGAAATATAGTTACTACTTTTAGTATCTATATTTTGAGAAATTTGGATCTAAGGATACTAGCTAAGTTACGAGCATGATAAATGGCTTAACTTGACTTAATATGATTATTGTATGCTAAGTTAGATGAATCTTGATGTTACTCATGCTAGATTTAGAAACTTTCCTTTTTAGGAAACTTTAATATTTAAAATCGGACTAAAGTGTTTGTTTGATCGCATTTGACAACGTACTATGTGCTAACATGATCACGTAGGACTAACGAGCATGCTAGAATCTTAAAAACGATATGTGTTATAGGATTTGCCATAAATGGAAACTTACTATAAATAGTAAGTTGTCCATGAACGCGAATTGCGTGTTTCGCACACAACAAGCACAATCACAAATGTTACACGAATCACCACCGACACACGGTTCACCAACGGGTCGTTGATTTGACACGGTCAAACATGGTCAAACACGAGCAAACACGGTCAATGTGGACCGACATGTGCAAACATAACAACCGAGGGTTGTTGAGCACAAACACGAGCACGAACACGAACACGGTCACTTACACGAACTCACGTATGATATACGATATAGGTAGCCGGTGACCGACACGTTTCCCAAGCAGGAGCTTACGCATTCGTTTTTCCGACAACCACTAAGGTGAGTTTACGGCCCCTTTTAACTCTTTTACAAGCTTTTCAAATAGGGGGAGAATACTTGTTGAATTGAGTCAAACATTATTACTGTACAAACATTTTGTGTATGCTGGTTTATTAGACAAACATAAGTGTTGTAATCGTAACAAGCCCTCACAAAGTCTTACCGTTTATGTACAAACAACGAGGTGAGTTTGAATAGATCTGTTTGGGTGTGATAAACCCCATGTGACACAATACTGATCGGAGGTAGGGACACGTGAAATCTCGACCTATCTTGCTATGTTATTACGAGACATAGCGGATGCAAGGACTAACAAGTCTAGTTCGGTAGTGACGCACTGACACTTGGAGCATAGGGCTCGGGACTAATATTTAATAAACAACATGACACATGTTATCTTATTATTATGTATATCAAAACATGTGAATTCACCAACCTATGTGTTGACACTTTTTCTTAAACATGTATTCTCAGGTAACTGACAGGCATATGGATTCAGGAAACACACCTAAGGACATGAGCATAGGAACTGCATACCTTCGTGTCGTGTCATTTTGATCAAACAATTTTGATCTATGTTATGTATTTTCAAACAATGCAGTGTTAGACAGTTATTTCCGCTGCATATTTAAACTTACTATTTTCCGCTGAAATGATATATATGTATTTCCGCTGCAAACTAATTTGTTAACTTTTATGACAAACATTGTATTTGAAACACATATAGAGTTGCTCTATATGACCATAAGCTGTGATTCTGGCCACGTCACACCCATGTGGACTAACACCACACGCGGGAATTTGGGGGTGTGACAGACTGGTATCAGAGCCTTGATTATAGAGAAGTAGGTTTGCATGTAGTAAACTTAGACTATAGCCATTGCTCAAACATTAGACACTACACTTAGACATGTCAAAATAATATGATATTATTGTTATATGTTATTTATTGACTTTAAATTTCAAGATGGCAAACGATGATGCTGGAAGGAATCCGGGGAAACGACCCGCGGAGTATGAGCTGACGGAGGAGGACCGTTAGAGGATACGAGACATAGTGTATCGAGTTGATGCCGAGGAGTCAGAGAGAGTACGACAGACGAGGTCTGCTAGGTCATGGGGTTGGTACCCTATGACGATCAGGGATTGGATAGTAGGGGAGCGAGTACCTCCACCCCGAATACCTGATGACGCACCGAGCGATCACCGTCTGCCGGCATTGGGAGTGCCTCTGGAACGGGCTTTCGCAGCCTATGTCGCCCGATCGGAACGCAAAGAGCGGAGGAGCCACGAGTTGGTCGAGGAGGTTAGGGTTCTTCGCGAAAAGAACCAACGCCTCCAAGGGTAGGTGGACTTCCTGCAGGATCAGATTGCTGACATCGGAAACAGAACGGCGCAATTAGAAGTTCGACAAGAGGAAGTTAATCTTATGTTAATGCCTCTAAGAAAATGCATTTAATATACTACCAAGTATTAAAGTTTTATAATTACTAATAACTTTTATTTAATAAAACTTAATTACTTTAAAGTAACTTATTATCCGACTTAATATATAATCAATTAAATATATAAGTTTTATTAACAATTTAAATATCCATGCATTTTTGTTATATAATTGTACAATACACACACATGTAACAACTTATGTATCCAATATCAAATTTAAATTGCCTACTTAAATGATTCTAATAAAATCTTACTTTGTATAACTTGTGTGTATTTTTTATATGAATGCTTTTCACCAACTTAAAATGCCTTAAATTTTATAAATTTCTTTAATAATAATTAGCTGGTAAATAATATTTAAGTTTATAGATAAACATGCATAGATATGTATACTCACACTCACATATTTATATCTATGTATATGTATACTTTGGTAGAAGATTTACCAAGAACTTTTCTTTTATTATAAATGTGACACGATTACATTTCGAATTAAGTTACAAACATCGTAAAGGTTACACGTGCCCCACGATCTGTCGTGTGCACTCCTGCGGCTCAGCCCTCAGCGCCTCAGGCTCTCAGCTCCCCTGCAAACGGATCAACAATCTCAACCTCAGTTTGAAATTCGTTTAGCTCATTATCCTACTATTGCTTTTCAGTTAGGTGAGTAAAATTCAACTCACGCTTTAATTTATTTGCCTAGCTATTTTATGCATTTAATGAAATTGCACCAATACAGAACTCCAATTTCATAATCAAACATACCAACCAAGAAATAAAACCTGAAACCAAATCCCAAAGCAGTGCCAGGTCTAGGGTTTACACGATCAACCACAATTCGTCCAATTCTAGGGTTTTTGAGAGAAATACCTTAATTTCCCTCCCAAGAGTACACATACCTAACATAAAAATTATCCGATCTTCACCTATCTTTTGTGTTACCCAGAGCTCGACAAGATATTTTCGAATTGTTTCATGATCTGGTATATAAATTAAATTTTAAAAATATTTAAAACATATTTCGTTTAGGTTTCAGGGTATTGCCATGAGCCCCACAAGATAATTATTGATCAAGTTTCATTCATGTTTATCGGTTTAATTAGTTTGTTTAGAGATACTTATTTAAAGTATTCATGTTTATCCGAAAAATTGTCTCAACTGGTTAAGACACACCCTCTCAAAGTGGAGGTCTTGGGTTCAAACCTTGTTGGGTGCAATTTAATGGATATTTTGGTGAATGAACGAATCAGAGCTTTAATCCCGGGTTCAAACCTAATGGAGGGCGAGGGTTTACGGATTACATCCGGTTCCTGCACATTTGGGGCACATGTGGCTCAAGGTCGGAGATCGAGGAATCGATTTTAGCTATCAATCTCCATGATAACCGAAGGTAGCACGACGGGATGGTTTAACTGTCGTTCAAAAAAAATTAGAGTTAAAGCAGGAGTAGGCAATTTTAAATGCGTGCACTCCATATTTTATAAATCTTTTATGACAATGTTCTTTTAACTATTGACTTAATAACATTGTTATTACGTGATGAACCTTATAAGAGCCGAACCATCAAACCCTCTATAATTTTTTATGTCTGGTTCTATTTAATTGAAACATTTTAAAAATTAAACTCACTGAAAGATTTCATGAGGCCGTCACTGATGATAGTTACACATGGTCTAAAATTTAAAAATGATTAAAGAGACATTCGATCTGCAATCTCGTCCGTATTTTACGTTAATAGAAGAACAGAAAATCTAATATTAAAGAAGAAAGCAAGGGTCCACGGATCGTTGTCGCATCTAACACCCTTCATCTAAGAGGGCCACAAGCCCACAGGCCACAACCACTCATTTCACCAAATTCAAGTTTCGTACAATCATTCAAGTAAATGGACATGGAAGAGTAAAGATTAGGTCCTACTAAAAATATATCACCTCCAACTGCGAAACACCATCTGGCTGTCTTCTATACGACCGTATAGGGCCTATACGGCTCGTATAAAGTCAGTCAACTCAATAAAAGCTGCTACCGCTGACGTATCAAGTTGAAGTGAAACTATACGACCGTATAGGCCCTATACGGATATATAGTTCATTTCTATACAGTCGTATAGGCCTTATACGTGCATATAGTTCATTTCTATACGGTCGTATAGGCCCTATACAAGCATATAGTTCATTTCTGTATGACCATATATATTTCTATATATTAAGTGGTTGTGTATTACTTATTTGTTTCTTATTTGTTTATGTGTAATTCATGTGGTTGTTATATGGTGTGTATTTATTTATGTGGTTCTTTAATAGTTTATATAATCAAACTATTATAAAATTACTGGGTTTTTTTAAAGGATAGTAATACAATTTATTTTTACGCAAGTTTTGTCATAACATTTTGTAAATAAATAACCAATTTATAAACAATTTTCGTAACGAGATAAGTTTAAAAAAATATGCGTACAAACTTATATAAAAACGTACAAATATCCGTGATAAAAGCATACAAAAAGTTAGCTCTAAAATTAATTTTCATAAAATAAAAAAAAAATTATATACGCCCGTATAGAACCTAAGTGCTCATATAGTCATATAACATCTTTTATAGGCCTGTATAGGGCCTATGCGGCCGTATACGTGGGCCATGGTCTATGGATAGAGGGTGGTGGTGTACGGATTGTGGGAGCCTAAAGATGTGGTTTTCTTGTCGGATGGTATTTTATTTAGGTCTAAATCAGAGTGTAAAATAGTTTACGGTTTAAATTTTGACACAAGAGGACTTAAACTCATGTAATAATGGTAGAACAGACACGGTTAAAAAATGTTGTTAACACAAACAGTAGCGGACACAAGGCTTATGTATGGGGAGGATAGGCCCCCCGTATCCTCATGCGATCGAATGTTAAAACACATTATTTTTAAATAGTTTTGCTTAATTTTGAAACAAAAAGGGGCATGAATCTGATTATAAAGGGTCACGAATCTGATTTTAAGGGGCATGAATCTGATTATAAAAGGCATCATTAGAAATGAATAATAAAAACTGTGTTCTTTTCATAAAATTTATACGAATATTAACTTGTGATGTAAATTTGAAATTGATTATTTAAGTAATTGTTTTTCTAAAAACTTTTGATAGGTTTGTTTTATGGTTTCAACTAACCCGACCCGTTTTTGTCTAGACATATTTTTACCGACCTATTTTTTGCCCCCCGTAAAAAAATTTTCTGAATTCGCCACTAAACACAAACACCTTTTCATTTTAATACTCACCAATATTATACGTCTTGTACACGCTAATACGGGACGTATACAACTTACTGACATATTGTGCCATCAACTTAAGCATCTCATATAATCCAGTACGAAACGTATAGAGCTAACTGACACATACTACGTCGACAACCTTAATCACATTGATAGTTGACTATACGCAATGTAGTGTTGTATGTGTCACATACATATTTTTTTAAACTTCTTTCAATCCAACATATAGTTATATGGGAGTAGAGAAGGCTTGTTACTGACGGTCTTAGCTTGCACAATCTTTAGCAACATATACTACATCATAAGATCCTATATATGGTCGATCCAGCAACTCTGAAGTTGGTTGACATGAGCAAGGTGCCTTCCTCCATCTTACATGATTAACCTGTTTGATACTTACATGATTAACCTGTTTGATACTTACATGATTAACCTGTTTGATACTATTTAAACCATCACTGAAGAGACATTTTACATGATTAAAGTTTTACTAATCGATTGAAATTTTCAAAACAATATTAGTTACAACCGGTTTTTAAGCTCTAAAATTAAAATCGATCTAACAACTGAAACCGGTTAACTGTAATATAACTGATTTTGTATAAGGTACACTGGGTAACCGGTTTGATATCTTGAAACCTCAAAGGTAAAAAACTAACGATTTTTCCAAAAACCTGGATCCGATTAAAAAAACCGGTTTTTTAATTGGTTACAAACATGTTCCGATTCAATTAACCTGTTTTTTTGTGTATCTATAATGTCTTTGTGGTGTGTATTTATGAAGTGGTATAGATTATCAGAATATATACGATAGAATCTCTATTATCATTCTTGTTTCTTGCTTTTCACCTTGAAATGAGTACATCACAAAGCAAAAAACAAAACGATGCAATAATCAGAGGCCAAGCGAGGTTCTTTGAACTTCTACACGCTGGTTTAAGCAGTGCGGCTTTAAGATGTGCCTTGAAACTCAACATTGCTGACATAATCAACAGTCACAATGGACAGAGGATCTTGTAACATATAATGCCCGTAAAAACGTAACAAATAAATAAATAAAAAAACAAAAAAAAGCGTATTGTTGTTATTCAAATAAAACTCAATAAAACGAAATTGAATATTAAATATGTTTAACAATGTTTCGACAAATTTAATTACAAGTTCTAAGGAAATAACAAGTTAATAACTGAACTATTTAATTAAATATACTTCGAATCAATTATTATAAACTAATCGAAACGGATGATATAATCATATACCTAATGTTTATAAAAGTAAAAATCTCAATTAAATGTCACACGGCTAGCATTCGCAACCATATTCAACTAAAGTTTAAACCGACTTATAAACCGACCCATTCCGAACCATATTTTGATTTGATTTATTATTTACTATAATAGACCAATATGATATAAAAATAAAGAGGCATAAAAGAAGGATCCATAAACACCGTAATTAGTAAAATTCGAATCTTTTGATAAATAGATATGACTAAGATAATTTGTTAAGGAAACTAATAAATCATAGTCACAACATATTCATCATTTAAAAACGATGCAAATGAGGGAAAATGGAATTAACAAACAATACTCACAGTGAAATTTACGACAAACCGAGCTTTGTAAAAGATATTCTAAGACTATCCACAGTGGTCACCCCACTGAAAACCCTTCCCCACTGAAATTTCCTGCCACGTCATCACCCCACTGAAATCCTTTAACACCCACAATGGTCACCCCACTGAAAACCCTTCCCCACTATTCCACGTCATCAACAATTAAAATTAAATAAAAAAACATTACTCTAATTTAAAAATAATTCAATATTTTACAAAAAAAAAAGACACATTACATTAAAAAAACAATAACATATTAAAAATATTCTAGACGGCTTAGATGCTACGAACGACAATATCGGTTCGAACCCTTTCGATATGTTCGACCAAATCGGCTTTTAACGACTCGTGAATGCTTTTGTTTCGCAACGCCAAAATTTGGTTATCTCTACGCGGGTCATCAATTTCAAAAGGAGAAGACGGTTCGTCTTCATCGGGAACAAACGGGCTAATCGACTTGCCCTCACATTCAAGTATCATATTGTGTATTATGATACATGCATACATAACGGATCTAATTTTTTTAGGATGCCATGCTCTAGCCGGATTTTTAATAATTTGAAATCTTTTTTTAAGAACACCAAACGCCCGTTCAATATCCTTCCTTGCACCCTCTTGTGCTACTTGAAACCTTTTCCGTTTAAAGGTTGTTGGACATGTTATTGTTTGCATAAAAACCGGCCATTCTGGGTAAATACCGTCAGCAAGATAATAACCGTGAGCGTACTCGTTATCGTTACAAAAAAACGATGACTGTGGAAACACACCGTTTTCCATATCATTGAGTAACGGCGACGAGTTTAGAACGTTTAGGTCGTTATTCGCACCAGGCATGCCAAAATATGCATGCCAGATCCATAAATCCTGTGAACAAACTGCTTCAAGAATAATTGAGGGGCATCCGTGATCGCCTCTCATAAATTGTCCTCTCCATGCAACCGGACAATTTTCCCAATCCCAGTGCATACAATCAATACTACCAAGCATACCGGGAAATCCATGATAATTTTCATGGTGTTCGTACAAATTCATAACATCATTATAATTTGGTTTGCGCAAATATTTAGGACCATAGAGTCGACGGATATTCTTACAGAAATTATAAAGGCACTCTCTGGAAGTGCTGTCTGACATCTGTAAATAGTCGTCCATTAAGTCTGCCGTACTCCCGTAAGCCAATTGTCGAATAGCCGACGTACACTTTTGTAACGGTGTGAATCCTCGCCTGCCGCGAGCATCCCATCTCAGTTGAAAATAAGTATCTGCAACCTCCAGATCGTTCACGATACGTTCAAATAGAGGTCGTTGCATCCGGAAACGCCTCTTGAACAACTTCTCATTATACAACGGTTCGGGCCCAAAATAATGATCATCAACAGATCATGCCCAGCTTCCCTGTCCCGATTAATCTGAATTCTTCTAATTATAGGCCGAGGAATCTGAGAAGCGTTTTCTTGAGCCATGGTAGACAAAGCCGCGATAAAAAGATCAGTACCCTCGCTATCAGAAGATGAGAACACCGTAGAGGATGATGACATTTTTATAAAAAAATGTATAAAATTTAAGAGAGTTTTGGATGGAATTGAGTGTGTAAAAATGTTGGGTATTTATTTAGTTTAAAAAAGTTTTTTTTTTTTTTTTGGTTTATTACCGTTTAATAACGGTCAAGAGAGGATGGACCAATCACATTCAAGTGGATTTCAACGGGGAGCGGGGGCCGCTGGGCCGGTTTGAGCGGGCGCCGCTGGCTAGGGTGGCGGTGTGCCCGCTGGACCCCGCGGCAGGGTGGGAAGCCGCTGGCTAGGGCGGGGAGGGTATTGTGGGTGGTCTAACAATGGCCAACATAATCATTACACCCTTAGGAGGTGTTCTATATATGGTTGGAAAGATCTTGGAAAATCGTGAACGTGGGTGAAACGGCGTGCAAAACGGAGTTCGTATGAAGCGGGAATCGCGAAAACAAGTTTCAAACGCATCACGCTTGAAAGGACATGTGTCCAGCATCTATGACACGTGTCCCGTGAGGTGTCACAGCCTCATTGCCTCGATTTGCGTGCCAATTCATATAAATAGATCTCAGAAGTTCATTTTCTATGTATCACGCTCAAACACCATTTCTTATCTCAATAAAACACTTTATTAAGCCTCGTTGAAGTTATCTTAAGTGAGAGGAAGCTTAAGACTTTATCTGGAAGCAATCAAAACGTTGAAACGAAGTGCTGCTCGATTCGCCGAATCATCGAGAATTTTGACTGCTTACTAATTATCTAATTTACTTGGTATATTTGCTAAAGCTAAAGTATGGATTATGTTTATTTAACTCATAGTATATTTGTTTATTTTGCTCATTATATTCATTTCATTAAGTTGAACCATTTGGTTTCGATCATCCTTTGATTATGATTTGTTAAGCATGCGATATAATTATAAAATTGTATTTATTATCGCATATTCCGTTATATCAACTTATGAAATCATTGCATTTGAACTTTGTTTAGATATTTATTATTTGTTAATTGTAAACTGTTTCAAATTCGATGCCTGAGCAAGCCTCGTGTAGGTGATTCTACCAGTGTGTCATTGGGGTATAATGCCGTAGAACTTTCCGTGACGGTGTGACTGGTTCACGACGTCTCCATATTTCGGCAGTTGATGAGTGATATTTTGGGAGGCGTATGGACTGGTCCTAGGATAATTGTTTTGTTTCAGTGAGTGTTGGTGTGTGCCCACATACAGCTCACAATTTGGTACATTAGGACGACGAGCGTGTTGTAACACCCCATAATTTTCAGGTCAGCTTTTCTTCTAATTAAATGTCTATTTAATTAACAATTTCATGCGTGTCGCTAGAATTAGTTTAATTTAGTGTGACACATGGCACGATAGTGCAAACACAGACACAAACACGATAATTCGGTGAATTATCGAAAAACGCACACACGTGCCAGAAATCACGAATGGTGAACGACAAATTAATCAAACACCAAAATATTTCACAAGTCAGTTATGGCCAAATAACTATTAATTAAGTTCAAAGAAAGTTAAAACGACTAGTTATGGTCGAGAAACGAGCAAAAACGAACCCGAACACGTAAAATTGGTCCAGACAGCCAGGCGCTACGCCTAGGTCCAACACTCGACCTCAGGCGGTGAGCGCAAGACAGGGAAGACATCTCGGATTAGAACGACCGTCGCTACGCCCAGACTTGACGTGGCTGGCTAGGCGGTACGCCTGGGAGTCGGGAATCGCAGAAATCTTAAAAGGACCAACCACAAGCTTGACATAACCCTCTACTCATTACCTTCGAAAATACAAACTATAATCCGGCTACACACTCTTCCTTACCATCATTACAGCCTCTGGAAGCCATTGTTGAGCTCTCGGAAGCTCAAGTTTGGAGAAGTTAAGCCTTGGGAGCTTGAAGGAAGCAAGAAAGAAAGGTTGGAAGCTCTCATCCTCCATCACCACCATCTTGTTACTGCTAAAGACCACTAACCAGAAGTTTTTAGAGCTTCTACAACATCATCTTGGTGTTACAAGACCTTGAGAGGTAGTTTTATGAGTTCATACACACATACAACACCCATATACACACATGCATGCATTCACTAAATCTCACATGCAAGCACTTAATCTATACATGCACGAATTTGGGAGTTGATATTCTATCTTTTGATGATTCATATGATGATTTAGAATGATCTACTTGAGTATTTTGATGATATTTGAATATATGATATGTGTATGGATGTATATCACCCAAAATAGTAACTTTTATGAACATGCATGTATGATCTAAGAGGTTTTAGATGATCTTGGATGATAAAGAATGATTATTGATGATATTTGAGGATATGTACAAGGCTCAAAGTGAATATTTATGGTCATTTAGGTTGTTTTGAACAAAGTTACTATTAATAGAAACTTTTGTATGTCAAATCTTGCTAGATGATGATGAATGTGAAAAGGACATGGTTAAATGATGATTTGTGACAAATGATGATGATATTGGTATTGTAGATATGTTAGCATTGCTTAAATATTGATATTTGGGCGAAGTTACTATTTTTAGTAACTTTAATTGAGCATAATCTTGATAGATGATGAATTTGGTGGAATAGATAGTTTAAATGATGAATTATAGTTAATAATAGGACTATTATCAAAGGTCATGATTTAGTTTGATTAAAATGATGTTTTAAAACAAAACTTTCTAATTATAGAAGCTTTAGTTGATGTTTTCATGAAATAGGAGTATTAGATCCATGCTAATATTGATAAATGACTTGGAATTATGTAATGCGATGATTATGTGAAAAGCTATGTGATTTTTGTTGCTAAATATGCTAAATATAGAAACTTTCTGTTTTAGGAAACTTAAATTTCTAAAAAGGACTTATGTGTTTATTTGATCATATGTAACAAAAGTGTTAACATGCTCACTTAGGCTAAACAAGCATGCTAGAACTAATAAAATGTCATTTATTGTAAACTTGCTAAAAATGGAAACTTACAATAAATAGTAGGTTGTCCATTAACGTGACTTATGTGTTTTAATGTATTACGTGAACAATAATTAATATCACACGAACTATAACTAACGCACAGTTCACCAACGGGTCGTTGACGTTGACACGGTCAAACACAGACAAACATGGACAAACATAATAACCGAGGTTTGTTGAGCATGAACACAAACACGGCCACGAACACGAACTCACGTAAGCCATACGATATAGGTAACCGGTGACTGGATCACCGAGGAAACATGAGCTTATGCGTTGCTCTACGATCACTAAGGTAAGTTTACGACCCCTCTTTCAAACTCTTTTACAAGCTTTTAAAATAGGGGAGAATACATGTGTTGAGTCAAACATTATTACTTATGCAAACATATTGTGTATGCTGGTTTATTGGACAAACATTAAGTGTTGTATCGTAACAAAGTCCTCGCACAGTCTTACCATTAATGTATTTCACAACGAGGTGAGTTTAGATAGTACTATTGGGTGTGACAAACCCCACGCGGTGCCAATACTGACTGGAGGTCGGGACGCGTGCAATTTCTATCCATCGCGCCATTGTTTTTACGATAGACATGGCGGATACAAGAGCTAACAAGTCTAGTTTGGTAGAGACGCAACTGACACTTGGAGCCTAGGACTCGGAACAACATATGATAAACAACATGACACGTGACAAACATTCTTTTCATATTTTTATGTATTGATATCAAAACCTGTAAACTCACCAACCTATGTGTTGACACTTTTTCTT
Organism: Mikania micrantha; assembly: GCA_009363875.1. Lineage (NCBI taxonomy): Eukaryota > Viridiplantae > Streptophyta > Magnoliopsida > Asterales > Asteraceae > Mikania > Mikania micrantha. The sequence goes on along the minus strand of CM018685.1, from coordinate 42,850,224 downwards.
AACATGTATTATCAGGTAACTAGCCGCTTATGGATCAGGATGCACTTAGGGCCAACGAGCACAAGACTAAGCTTGCATGCATTCTGTGTCTTTTGAACAAACATTTTTTATTTTATGATATGTGTTAAACCATGTAGTGTCCAACTTATTTTTATTCCGCTGCTTAAACAAACTTATGTTCCGCTGCATGTATTGTTAGACTATTTGGTTTTATTAACCATGAGTATGTTGAAACACATATAGAGTCGTTCTATATGACTGAGAGCTGTGATTCTGGAAACGTTACACCCAGCGGTCTGACATCGCACGTGAGAATTTGGGGGTGTGACACCTGTGTACACCATTTGTTTTGTTTTGTGCTCAAATGGGTATCAATTTACCATACGATGTATTTTATTATGCGTTCGTTCTGATAAATTGCATTTGTTAATAGTATGGTTAGGTCGTTTTGACATTCGTTATCATATGTTATGATTATTTCATTTATAATGCTTCCGCTGATCGTATTATTTCCAAAATTGTTATTCTTTGTCACTCTTTAATTGGTTCCCTTTTTCAGATTTCACCACCAATACAATTGTTCTTCCGTTACTGAGCACTTTTTGGCTTAGTCGTATTTCTTTTTATTGTTTTCTTTGTTTCTAAAATAGGCACTCGTGGGATTCAAGGGATATGTGAAGAGAAGATAAAAAGATTAGAAAGCTGATTATGATAGTAACTGATGTAATTAGATATTTTGTATTTAATTAGTGTTACTTCCTTAAATATGGAAATGTGCATTGTTTGATTTCTGTAATAGTGATACGTCAGCCCTAGCTGGGTTGGGGTGTTGCATCGCAAATCGCTCAAGGGATAGGCTCACCATCACTAAACGTTGGTGGTCTATCGCGTCTCATGAGGTTCTTGGTCTACAAACAAGTTTTTGATGAGACGCATCAAGCCTTCCAAGTTTCTCATACAAGATGCAAAGAACACAGCTCGCACCAATAGCAATGTCTTTCACAGAGCCACTTATGTTCGCACCATTTTATAACCTGAACCAGACCATTGGAGAGGGGTGTACGGCAGCGCTCAATAGATATGGCATATGGGGTCGAGATATTTTATCTTTTCTCTAGCAACCCTGAGTTGAATAAAGTGTTCAATGAATCAATGGCATGTAGAACAAGGTTTGAACTTGATGCAATCATGTCAACATATGATTTTGGTAGCCTAAAGGGAAGTTTGGTTGATGTTGGTGGTGGCATTGGGGTTATACTAAATGAGATTGTAACAAAGTATCCTCGTCTTAAAGGTATTAATTTTGACTTGCCTCATGTTGTTTCATCCGCACCATCATATGAAGGTGTTACCCATGTTGGAGGTAACATGTTTCAAGCCCTTTCCCCTGCAGATTCGTACTTGATCAAGGTACTACTCTTTCTGCATTTGACGTTATTAATTTAACAAACTAGCTTTATAGTTTATACCCGTTACAAAAATAAAAACATAAAACCCAATTTTTCAGAACGACCGGATCGGTCGGATAGGGAACCGAAGGGTCAGCCGGCCCAAAGTGGGCACTCAAATTGGCTTCAAGCAAACCGGCCAGTTGAGTTGGTTCACGTGTTGGACCAGGAACCGGTTCACTGGTCGGACCGGTTTTCATTTTTTTTAGCTAAAATCTAAAGGATGAAACATTAAAACCAAACCATATATTTTTTTAACATGATTATGTTAGTTTAAACATTAATTATGTTTGTTTAAATGTGTTTATAATTTTATATTTTTTTGGAATATTTTATATATTTATTATGTCCAGCAGTTTCTTGAAACCGGTTTGACTGGTCTGACCACCAGTAAAACGTCTGGTTCAACGTTTCGTCCGGCTCTGAAAACATTGCATAAAACTTAAACATGCTATCTTATGAGCATGTTTGAGATTGCTTATGTAACTTTAAAATAATCTTTTTTTAAAAGTACTTATTAACTTATAACGTTTTAAAATGAAATTTTTTAAAATGTGTTTGCATTAACTTTTGATATATGAAAAGTTAACAAGTTAATAAGTAAAAAATTTATTATTATTTTAACTTCCATCAAAAAATTTAAAAGTTATTTCTAAAAGATAGAAATTTGATCTTCTTAAAAACAACTTTTTATCATTACTTAAAAAGATAAAATAGAAAGTCATTTTAATATTATAAACACAATTTTAACTTGTTGTCTTTTTCAAAAAAACTAAAGAATTAATAAATTAATTTTAAATAAAATATCAAACACTGCCTAAATCTTTAATGACAAACTTGTTATTATTGATAAAACAAAAGAAGCATTGGGGTAATTAATTATTACTTTTACGAAAGGCTAAAGGGTAGCTAAACTCATGAGAAAAACGCGCGTTAAAGCGAAATTTTTGCAATGACTATTTAGAATTTAAAGGATGCTTCAAATTAATAGATCTAACATAGATACCCACAAATACACAAATGCACCTTTACAAGTGATACTTTTACTTAAAAGGTATAAGGTAGATATGATAAAGACAAATTTTATTTATGTGATTAAGAGATGGCGTTTTCTCTTGAAATTTTTTGGTTGATACAATATAGTAATCAGGATAATACTAATATGCAGCTAAGATTAGAGATGTAAAAAAAACCGGTTAACTGAACCGGTTAGAAACCGGTTTTTAAACAAGTTATTGCAATCGGTTATAGGTTTTTGGAAAAACCAGCGGTTTAGGACCAGTTTTAGGTTTCAAAAGTACAAATTGGTTAATAACCGGTTAACCGGTTCAACTCACTAAAAAATCGGTTATTTGAAGGTTAAAACCGGTTTCGGTTATTAAACGGTTTTAGTTTTTGAGCTTGAAAAACTGGTTATTAACCGAACCAGTTATTAGAAAAAACCGGTTACTAGCCTTTGACCGGTTAAGCGGTTCAGTTATTCCAAAAACGGTTTTCGACCAGATAACCGATTTGAGCACCTCTAGCTAAGATAACTAAATCAACAACCATAAAAAATACTAATGATATTGCTAGAGGCTACGGGTAACACAGACAATTAATTGGTAAAACGTTATAGCATGTTTAGTTTTGAGGTCGATATGATTATGATCCGATAGTCAATTGTATGAGTCAATTTTAGCGCTTGAGTTTGTTATAGCATTATTATTACTAATATTCTCTTATGTTTTAATCAAAAACTGAATAAAAAATTGCAAAAGGCCCAAATTGAAAGCTTGATTTAGACCTTCATAAGCCTAGAATCGACCCAGATTCTGACGTAATTGAAATCGTGTTTATACTGGTTGTATTGTATCACTTGTATCTAGAGATGGGCATCAAAACCGGTTTCAAACCCGAACCCGGGGTTCAACCCAGAACCGGACCCGGTTCCAACCCGGTGTACCTCCAACCCGGTTCCAACCCAGTAGAACCCACCGGTTCCTAACCGGTTTTAAATTTAAATTTCTCAATCGGTTCCAAACCGGGTTCAACCCGAACCGGTTCCAACCCGGTAGATCCAACCCGGTTTTGACCGTTTGGACCAAAAAGTCGAGTTCTAGTCGTTGAACTAGCCGTTTGGACTGATTTTTAGCCCTTTTTTTGATGTTTTTTGGTCCAAAACTGAGTATAAATTGTTGTGGCTTGGTTTAGTTTGATTCGACACTTGAAAACGAACATTCTAAGCCAAAAACGCTCTCGTTTCGTATACCCGACTGCTTTACTCTCTTTGTTTCGCGATACATTTTTATTACACTCGTATTTTAAACAAGTTGTTAACGCAATGGCTCAATCTACATCTTCTGTCGGTCAAGGTTCTAACGCCGAAGTTACAGTTGTCCGTGTTCTTAAGCATAGTAGGAACATGGAAATATGGTGTAACTGGGATTTAGTTGAGATGAGTGATGGGTCTCAAAAGGCTCGTTGCAAGTATTGTGGTATGCTTCTTGCAAAAGAATCAAACACGAGTTTGAAGAAACATATTACCAAACCATTTTGCAAGGCGTTGAAGAATGATCCAGAAAGTCAACAAACACAAATCAGTAATGATGGTGGAATTTTTCACTACGAGGTTCGTGATAGAATGGCGAAGTTCGTGATTCAAGAGGCGTTGCCGTTTGGACATTTCGACAACCCTCGTTTAACAAACATGATTCGAGATACGCTTCAACCTCGTTATAATCATGTAAGTCGAAGGACGCTAAGGCGTCATTGTTTAAAAATGTGGAACAACGCAAAAAAAATTTGATCTTATTTTTTGAAAACTAAACACTGGTGTAAACTTAACTACAGATCTTTGGTCTGCACCACATGGTTTACCGGAATCGTATATTTGCGTCACCGCCCATTGGGTGGATCCCGGTTCGTGGCAAATGATGAAACGTACGATTGCGTTTGAACTTTTCCCGTATCCACATACGGGTGAATATTTGTTTCAACTATTAGATTTCGTAATAACACAATTTAATTTGGAAAAAAAACTATTTTCAATAGCATTTGATAATGCTTCAAACAACACAGCTGCAGTGGAAAAATTAAAATTAAAATTAAAATACATGTATTAAAAGTTATTTTTATTTTTAAGTTATGTATGTAATTTATTGTAAATTATTAGAAATAATAATGAATGTTTTTAATATTATTTTCTTTTTATTTATGTATTCACATTTAAAAAAAAAAAATTTAAACCGAACCCGGTTTGAACCCGGTAGGTGTACCCGGTTTTGGACCCGACCCGACCCGACCCTACCCGGTTCTGCCGGTTCTAGATCTAGAAATATGAAACCGGTTCCAAACCGGTTCGGGTTCACCTCAAAACCGGTTCCACCAAACCCGGTCCATTTTGAACCCGGTTTTGAACCCGGTTCGGGTTTGGTTTTGAACCGGCCGGTTTGCCCACCTCGACATATTTATGACACGATTAAAACTATTTATACATTTTTTTCTTTTTTAAATTAATTAAAAATTATATATTATACAAGTCACATTTCTAGTTAATCACTGCCTTAATATCTTTATTCTTTTGGGTTGTTGTTTTGAATATGTTAGGAATTAATTTGAAAGATATTATTATTATAGCTTATAATGTTTTCTAATGTTTAAATAAACATGTTGGTGATCATGCTCTCTAAATAATATGATTAGTATATTGTGTCAACTTCATGTTTTAATACAGGTGTTATTCATGGACTGTCGTATCTCATCTATTACACGTTTAAACCTATTTTTTCACCCTTAACTATTACTAGCATAAATTGGTAAGAAAACCATAGGAGTAATAATAATAAAAAAACAATATCTTATATACTCTATTAAAAACAGAGTAAATTACGGTTTTGGCTCATATAGTATAAGTTTTTCAACTATTTTGGCGAAAATAGTATCTTCTATCAATTTAGTCCATATAATTAAACAATTATCGGTTTTGAACCCTCAAACTTAACTATTATCAGTGTTGTAAAAATCGGCCTAGACGGCCGCCTAGGCGCTAGGCGCCCATCTACTGTCTAATTTTTGGCCTAGGCGGTTCCTAAGCGCTAGGCGGTGCTAGCCTAGGCGGCCCGATCAGATTTTTATTTTTTTTCATTTTTTTGACTTTTTTTGACTTTTTTATGGTAAAAAGGGACCAATTTCATGATTATTTAGACATTTCTCTACCGAAAATCTTTAATATGTCTCTAAAACATCGAATCCAGGCAGTTAACATCGATTTATCTCTAAACTTTGAACTCAGTGTTTAAGTTTGCACTTTAAAGTGTTTTTTTTAGTATATTTAAATATATTTTTTAAAATTATTTGAAATATTATATTAAATTATTGATATTGATGTGTGTATATAATATATATTTATAAAATTACATATAAAAATTCCAATCCGCCTAGCGCCGATTAATCCCGATTAATCCCTAGGCGGTACCTCACCGCCCGACTAGCGCCTAGCGATTTTTACAACCATGACTATTATAATGGTTTTGATCCAAAATCTAACTATGGTTCAGAGCCAAAAACGTTAGTTGTTTAAACCAAAGGGGCTGAATTTATAGAAAATTCTATTTCAAAACAAAATAGTTAAAACACTTAAACTAAAAGGTCAAACCGTAATTTACTCTCAAAAACACTATTTGGAAGCGGTTGGCACACGTTAGGATAATGAAATGATGTTGGTAAGTACGGAAATTTTTGTAAAAATCGTCACCAAAAAATAGAGACAAATTTACAGATTACCAAAATATAAAACCATAAAAGCTGTGACCGACTAAAATCTTTTATATTTATTATCTTTTATATTTAATAAACTAGTTTATTACCCGTGTGTACACACGGATTAAATATAAAATATTATTAAAAAAATAATGGTATACATTTAAAAATAATAAATGATGATATTTTTTTTATATAAAATGATTAAATTATGTATTAATAATTACTTTAGATAATAAAACAATAATCAAAATTTTTAATAACAATAGTAATACCTTTAACATTCTTAATTTGTAATAATTGAGATATTTGAACTCACTAAAGTTAAAAATCTAATTAGTTTGTTTTCTATCAAAAACTAACTATTTTTAAGTAAGATGAGAAGGTAATATTTTTGTAATTATTAAAGTTAAAGAACCTAATTTGAAATTACCGTTAAACATATAAGACAAAAAAATGTAACTTTTATCATCATTTATATATTTTTTTTGCTTATATTTATTTTTTTGAAATAAATTGTTTTTTAAGAATTTTTTTTTTTGTAAAACTATTATTCCCTAAAAATAAAAAATTGAAATATTTCTTATTTTAAAAAAAATGATATTTATGAGAAAATATATGTTATAAACTTTTTAAAATATATTTTATAATAAAATGATTCAATTTAATATATAAAAACTATTTTTAAATTTGCAAAATAAAAATAATATCATTAGTTATTATTATTATAATTATTTAATAAGATAGATAATATAATTGATTTAATAGGAGGGATAATATAATATATTTAATAAAAGATAATTAAATGAGTGCATTAAAAATTGACAAGTGTCATTATGACCTTAGAATGTGACAAGTGTCAAATGAAGATTTTTGTTTATTAGAATAGATAGATAGATAATAATAATAATAATAATAATAATAATAATAATAATAATAATAATAATAATAATAATAATAATAATAATAATAATAATAATAAATGATACATGACAATTTTATATGTAATTTGAAGTTTGCTTTTCCCGTCTATCTTTATTAAATATCGGATGTCACATGTTGTATTATGTGGAATTATATAGTTTGATTTTTTCACTCTCTTCTATTAAACAATAATGATTTTTTTAGAGAGTAGTTATTTACGCACCCTACTTTTTTAATTCAACACCACACATTTTTCTGTATGTATCGTATAGCACTCTACGACACGTATAACACACCCTGCAACATTGTTTCCTAGTGTATCGTACATCGTACGCCACATACAAGTCACTACGTGACGTATGCCATCTTACACCCGCAACCTTAAATTCCCGGATGTGATTGGTTAAATTCTATGTTGTACGCCACGTAGAGTACTCTACGTGGCGTATTAGTATTTCCGATTAAAATGACTGATTTTTATCATCTCAACATTGAAAACTTATACGTATAGTATAGGCATATACGCCACCTATAAGTTAAAAAAAAATTAAAATATTTTCACAAACTTTAAATTAAAAAAAAATTGGTAATGTTAAAAACTTACTTTTATAAATTAAAACTTTTGTTAACGTTTGTCGTTTTTATTATTAATTTCATTAATTTAATTTTATTTTGTTTTAACAAATACACGTATGATACAAAACAAAATGTATATATAAACTAAACAAATAAACAACCAATCAATACAAATCACATATTATACATACATAAACAGTGTCTGTACAGTACAAGGAAAAGAAATAAAACTACGGATCTTGTCGGGGTGGTGATGCCGGAAGGAGAGGAGGCTCAATGCCAACCTGCCTGGACTGCTCGATCTCGCGATCGATCAGCCAGTGTAGCATCTCTTTCTACCGATCCAGGATTCGATCGTGCTCCTTGAATCGGACAGAAAGATCCTACAACATCGCCTCGAGGTGTGCCGGAATCCTCAATGTCTGGTACCTCCGCTGCGCATTATGCGGGACGTAGTAAGTGCACCTGGCCTCCCCTCCACCCTCCTCATCACCCTCGGCCCCCTCACCCCCCCGCCACCCTCACCATTGTGGTCACCCTCACCAGCCTGTCCTACTCCTAACCCCCGTTTACGTCCATCATCTGTAGTGGGGGAGGGACCTATATCTCTCCTTATCTGAGGGAAAACCTCAGATCTACACCAAGAAAATTATGGACGATCTTCATACCGAAGAGCATCCGGCGATCGAGTCGGACTGGATCCACATGATCAGACAGCTCCTTGATCGTGTCCTGGTGCAGATGACCCAGTGCTCGGCCTATCAAGGTAATCTAGGCCCTGGCATATATGGCTCCGCGTTGCTGCCGGTAGTAATAAGTCACGAAGTACTCGGTGAGGCAGCACACGAGCTGGCATGTACGGCCTGTAATCAGGCAGTACAGGTAGAAAAGATACTGTAACGTGCACTACTCGTGGCTTCTACCACGTGAACGTGGCAATAAGCCGGTGCATGTATCAAATGAGAGGGTCATGTATGCAACTCACTCTCGCCTTGGTGCCTACGAAGGCATCCTCGGCAATATGAAGCCACCATGCACGCAAGATAGCATCATCAATCTTTGTAATCCCCATTGTGTACATCGGTGTAACAGTCTCTGGCTCCCAATACAAGCCAGAGATTATAGCAAACTCGACCAACGACATCTCATGTCGCTGGCCGAGCATCTAGAACACTACCTCCGGCACTGTAGCCGGACGGTAGGTGAATGTGGAGGGGAACTCCATGGTAACCTCCTTGTAGGAAAAGAGGAATGCTGAATCAAAGAGCCGTCTTCACGGCGTGTCCTCCCCAATCCATCGCTCGGCACATGCTCTCTCGCTGATCTCCGTAAGAATCTCCCAGTCCACGGCCTTCTACAGGCCGGTCTTCATTGTCCGGAACTTAACGCACCGGCCGGCAGCAATGGAGCCTAGAGGTGTCACACCCCCACCACTCGTCATCTGTGATAATGTCACTGATCACTCTAAGATGCTTGCGGAAGCATAGTGGTGATGTCTCAGAGATGGGGTGCAACTTACTTGATCCGATATCACAACACACATATTAACTTAAAGATAATGCATTACCCGGTATCATTATTACAAACCAATAGTTATAGTTTACAAACGAATTTATTTATTTTCAAGTGCTTGAAGTGCAATCTCACTCCCGTCACTGTCTACCTACAAAAAGGTTTGAGTTTGAAAAGTCAGCACAAAGCTGGTGAGTTCGTAATGATTAAGTTACACAATATGATATGATATGCAAGCTTTCGATATACAGTTCCAAAGATAACCATGGGACCCATATCTAGTTCCTTTCGGACGAGATGTTCTGATCTACGAAGATACTACCCGTCGGTAAATATCTCGATGCTTCATTATCTTAATGTCTATCACTGACATTAAGAGGATATTTCGGAAACAGGTAACAAACATTTACACCAAGGGGAGTTGCAAGCTCCCGGCAAACGGGTTGTTAGCCAATAGTACCATCAATGTTTCCTGTTCGGCCCCACATGGGTTCACTAGAAATTTTATGAGTTCATCACGAGTTCACATGAAATCACACAGATAACAGTGATACATATCATATGTTCAGAAACAATTTTAAAGAAATACCCTGATATTTGTAAGTCATTAAAAAGAAAAGGGGTTGTACGAAACTCATCTGAAATCTCAAAGCTAGCAGAATAGCGTAGAGACTGGTAGTATAGTTTAATTCTGCATTAGTTTATGTTTAATAAGTTATTTATGTTTTAACTTACTGATTAGATCTTTCCGAATGTTCAATGTCACAGACATTGCATTGAAAGTCATCAGAGTGATATTAAGTATTTAATTACTTATTTTAGTTGCATATCATACAATGTATGATAATGTAGGAACCTATACTGATTCGGGTTCCTAATACAAGGTTGATGACTCCTTAGATTAATCAGAATATTCTTAGATTAACCAAATAGGTATTGTTGCTGATTAACTTATTGTAACAGTTTCTAGATGGATTTTTGGCTTAGGAATAGTCAATCCTTGTTAGTGATTACCCATATATCATGAAACATAAGAATGTGACATTAAAATAGGTTTAATAATCATGTTCAATGTAGTAATCTGATTGTTATCATAAACATCAGATCGTCATTTCAATGATGATCTCAATGCTTGTTATTTGTTTGAAACACTCGGATTTAACCTAGCATTTCTATGAATAATCCAGACAATCACAAGCATTGTTACAATCAAATGATTTAAACCATTATAATCTAGTATATAGTTTCATGATAACCGAGCATTACAACGGATCAAAACAAGGATTTAACCATTAGCATACTGTGTTCTTCGTTTCTAACCATTCCTAGCCATCATCTAGGCAATAATCAACAATCCTAACTATTGCATTACGTTCAAAAACAAGATCTAATCAAACCGTTATCAAACTAGTAGGATGAAACGAATCGTTACCTAATCGGACGAATTTCTCGGATAGAAATGATGGACGGGACTTGTAGAATCGATCCTTGGTGCGATTCGGATGTTTGGAGGGATTTAGAACAGAGATTAGATGCAGGAAATTCAAAGTTTTCGTCTGTAAAGGAAAATAAGTTCGAGAGAATGAAAGATATTACATTCTGCATGAAATGTTATTTTTCATTATGATCCATGAGACCGACCTATGATTCGCGTACCGCCAAGGAAGGCAGATTGGGGGTTCGCGTACCGCCAAGGAATCCGGAGTCCAAAAGATATTTTGGACTCCTTGCGTACCGCCAAGGATGCTCAACTTAGCCTTGGCGTACCGCGAAGGCTCCCGGAGTTCAATATCTTTGAATTTTTCTCCGTTTTATGTTTCCGGAGAATCGGGAACTCCGTTTCTCGTGCGGTTTTCACCCACATTCACGATTTCTCACGTATTATCAACTTGTAATAATCAAAATCACTAAATTAACGTTGATTTCAAGCACGATTATATGTCTCTCAGTCATTGATAACGTAATCCTCGAACGTAATTGTCACAGTTTCCTCCTGTTAGACAAATTTCGTCCCGAAATTTAGTGAAGACTTATCTGGTGATAATCGTTTATGGGAACAAATGAGGATATTTTTTTTCATACAGTCCTCACGTTCCCATGTATATTCAGGTCCACGTTGGGAATTCCATCTAACTTTAACGATTTGAATGAGGCTTCGTTTCAGTATTTTTATTTCTCGATCCATCACATCTCCCTGTTCTTCGGTGAACTGAAGTTAGTCATCAATCTGAATCTCTTCAAGAGGTACGATCAATGATTTATCCGTTAGGAATTTCTTTAGATTTGATACGTGAAAGACATAATGAATGTTATTAAGTTCAGGAGGTAATTCAAGTCTGTAGGCTACTGTTCCAATTCGTTCTATAATTTTGAATGGTCCTACAAATCTTGGTGAGATTTTACCTCACTTTCCAAATCTGAAAAGGCCCTTTTAGGGTGAAACTTTCAACATTACCTGATCACCTATTTGAAATTCTAGTGGTCTCTGACGATTATCAGCATAACTCATTTGACGATCGGGAGCAGCTTTAATTCGTTCTTGAATTGCCGCGATCTTATCTGTGGTTTCTTGTATGAATTCTGGGCCTATGACCTGGCTTTCACCTACCTCCAACCAACAGATAAGAGATCTACACTTTCGTCCATAGAGGGCGGTGTGGTAGTTGTTATTGTATGAGAATTCAACAAGTGGAAGATGAATATCCCAGTTACCTCCAAAATCAATCACACAACATCTGATCATGTCTTCCAGTGTTTGATTCGTTCGTTCTATTTGTCCATCCATTTGTGGATGATAAGCTGTGCTCATATTAATTTGTGTGCCCAGAGCATTCTGAAAAGTTTGCCAAAATCGTGACATAAATCGACTATCTCTGTCAAAAATGATGGAGATCGGTACTCCATGTCGAGATACAATCTCATTAATATAGAGTTTAGCTAGTCGATCCATGGAGTAATCTTCTCGGATGGGTAAGAAATGTGCAGATTTAGTAAGGCGATCAACGATAACCCATATAGAATCATGATTACGTGATGTTTTGGGTAATTTAGTAATGAAATCCATAGAGATCAGATCCCATTTTCACATGTGAATCTCAGATTGTTGTAATAACCCAGAAGGTCGTTGATGTTCTGCCTTAACTTTAAGACACGTTAAACATCTATCCGCGTATTCTGCTATATGTTTCTTCATTCCAGGCCACCAATAAAAATCTCTAAGATCTTTATACATTTTGTCAGCACCTGGATGAATAGAAAGCCTAAATTTGTGCGCCTCATCCAAGATGATTGTTATAATTCTACCGAATTGAGGAATCCAAATTCGGCTTTTGAAATACAGTGGTTTCTAATTGCTTGTCTAATCCTCTTAGTTCCTCACCTGAGTAGTTGATTGTTTGTAAAGCTTGTTACTGAGCCTCTCTAATTTGAGGAATTAGACTGGTTTGAATAGTCATCCCTAACGCTCTCACACGTAAAGGTTTGACTCGTTCCTTGCGACTCAAGGCATCGGCTACGACATTCTCTTTACCTAGGTGATAACGAATTTCACAGTCATAGTCGTTCAAAAGTTCTACTCATCGCCTTTGTTGCATGTTCAACATTTTCTGATCTAGAATGTGTTGAAGACTTTTGTGATCAGTGTATACGATACACTTAGTTCTATATAGATAATGTCTCCAAATTTTATGTGCAAACACCACTGCACCAAGTTCTAGATCATGAGTAGTATAGTTTTTCTCGTGTATTTTCAACTGTCGAGAAGCATAAGCAATTGCCTTGTCTTTCTGCATTAACACGCACCCGAGACCTGACGAGAAGCATCACAATATACCGTGAAGTTTTCTGTACCTTCCGGTAATGCAAGTATAGGTGCGTTGCAGAGCTTGTGTTTCAACAGTTGAAATGCCTCCTCCTGTTGGGAACCCTATATAAACGGTTGATTTTTTTGTGTCAAAGTTGTCAGTGGCAAGGCTATTTTTGAAAAATTCTTAATGAAACGCTTGTAATAACCTGCCAGTCCTAAGAATTGACGAATTTTCAGTTCGGTTCCGTGGTGTCTCCCATTGTTTTACAGCTCTAATCTTACTAGGATCCACTTGTATACCGTGTCAAAAATTCTAAGATTAGTTTCAAGTGTTGAGCATGTTCCTGTTGGTTTTGGAAGTAAATGAGAATATCATCAATAAATACAATCACAAACTTATCCAGATAAGGTCTACATACTCAATTCATCAGATCCATAAAAACTGCAGGTGTATTTGTTAACCCAAATGGCATTACTAAAAACTCATAATGTCTGTATCGGGTTCCGAAAGTAGTTTTAGGAACATCATCATCATTAATTCATAACTAATGATATCCGGACCTTAGATCGCTTTTTGAAAAATAAGTAGCACCTTGCAATTGATCGAATAGATCATCTATACGAGATAATGGATAATGATTTTTGATTGTTAATTTATTTAGTTTCCTATAGTCGATACACATCCTGAATGAACCATCTTTCTTTTTCACAAAAAGAATTTGTGCTCCCTAGGGTGAGAAACTAGGTCTAATAAAACCTTTGTCTAACAGTTCTTGTAATTGACTTGAAAGCTCTTGCATCTCTGAGGATGTTTGTGACAATTGTATTCGAGAATTACGTCATTAATGATGTGAACACATTTGGTCGTGTTTGAAATTCACATTCATTATTACGTATGTGTCAGAAGGATCATATCATATTATATCAGTTCATGACTTGTAGTTACTCAGGAATATGGTGTTAGTAGATCTCAAAGAAACATTCATCACATGATGCTTATTCAAATAGATGACCAACCGATTTCATGTCTAGAATCATAACTCGGAAATGAAGAAAATGAGTGTAAGCGAAATCGCAAAACGAGGCTCCGATTTCAAGATACACCGAATCGAATATAGCGTTAAATAGGAGGTCAAATATTTTGAACTCTTTAAGTCTTGAATTTATAACCATTGGAAAGAGCTCGAAAAATCGTGAACGTAGGCGAAAACCGTGCGCAAAACGGAGTTCGTATGCTCCCGGAATCGCGAAACGAAGAAAACCAAAATATCTGGAATCACTACATCCGCGCGGTACGCCCCAAATGGACATCCCAGTTGGGGCGTAGTGCCTGAGGTGCTATGTCGGCAAAAGTTGCTTAAATCAATGAGATGGCTTCCAGAACGTATTTTCTTCTTCTATTTCGCCCAAAAACGACTTCCAGACGTTTATAACTCAAAATTTCAGCTATCAAACTTCATTTGAAGCCTTCTAATCGCTTGGATTGCACCACGGATCGTATCTACAAGTCCTGATCGCTGTTTTAGCCGCAGAAATCCGTCAGATTAGGTAACGGTTCGTTTTAACCTTCTAGCTTGATTTTTATTGATTAGATCTTGTGTTTGAACATAATGAGATAGTTAGGGTTGTTGATTATTGCCTAGATGATGGCTAGGATTGATTATAAACGAAGAACACGATATGTTAACGGTTAAATCCTTGTTTTGAGCTGTTGTAATGCCCGGTTTTCATGAAACCATAATAATGGTTATAATGGTTTAAACCATTTGATTGTAACAATGATTGTGATTGTCTTGATCATTTCTTGAAATGCTAGGTTAAATCCAAGTGTTTCAAACTAATGACAAGCATAGATAATCACCGGAATAATGATCTGATGTTTATGATAACAGTCAGATTAGTACATTGAGAATGGTTATTAAACCTATTCTAATATCGCATTCTCATGTTTCATGATACCTAAATGATCAATAACAAGGATTGACTATTCCTAAGCCAGAAATTCATCTAGGAATTGTTTCAAGTGAATAATCAACAACAATATCTATTTGATTAATCCGAAAATGTCGTGATTAATCCAGTTAGTCATTAACTCCTTAATAGGAGCCTAAATTATTATAGGTTCCTGTTTATCGCACTTTGTGCAATATAAACTTAAGGAGATTGATTAAGAATTAAGATCAGCTTGATAATCCGAGCTGTTATTCCTTGTTATCAGAAGTCAAGGAATATTCTGATAATTCAATTCAAATACGAGGAACTCATAAAACATTAATGAATTGCAGAATCCTTTTCGTATTCTGCGTGAAACTTCACTATCAAAACACTTCGATAATCAGGTGAGATCATAGCCCCTTCTCTTCTCCCTTTAAACGTTTACCAAAACTCGGGGTGGAACATGTAGATACATTTTCAAAACATATTTTATCAACTATTGTGAGACTCATAACCCCTTTTCTTTTCTTTTGCTAAAACCGCGGGGTGGAACATGTAAACTATTGATAACTCAAACATTTTAAACAATTGTGGAAGCAAACTATTGATACAATGCAAATCATTTACATGTTTTGGTTATACAAATGCTGAATGATGCTATTCTTATGCAATATCATTAACTTGATTCGTCAAGCCTCCGGTAGTACTGATATGGTCCATATGTGGGAAACCGCGAACACAAAAACGCGTGCTCCAACTGCGGGTTGGACACCACACGAACTGGGTACACGTGGTGTACTGCACATGGAAAGCTATTGCAATAGGTTTGATATTTGCATGTTCATTGGGTTTGTATTTCATTACATTTGTATGATGAGCTTGTGCTATAATTTCTACTCAAGTTATACAAAACATGTTAATTTAAAATATATGTTTCTCACTCAACCACGTGTGGTTGATCCAAGTTTTCTTTACATGTTTCAGGTAATCAAGATCAGGGAAATCAGCTAGGTCATGATGCCATGAATGTTTAGGGTGACCTAGAAACAAGAAACAAACTAGACGTTTTGTAATATTATCATTATGTGTATACTCTGATGTATAATATTGTGTGTTTTGTGCTAATCTACCTAATAACTATGAAACATTAGTAACTCTTGGGTTATTCTTGAACTATGGCTATGAATTCATTACGTCACGCGCCGTGGATTCCGCACGCGGCGCAGGGTGTGACAAGAGTGGTATCAGAGCCATGGTTGTAGAGAACTAGGATAAACCCATAATGGAATACCTAGACTACAACCTAAGTGTCCCTTATGTGCAAATATTCTATTTAAACTTTCTACATCTTTGGACTCTTAAATTCTTATCGTGCTAAATCATTGTTGTCATTCTTTATTTAGAATGGCTGATAATAATGACGAGCGTTTGGCAAACATCATCACTCAACAGATATCACTGGTTTTACCAAATATGGTTACTCAACTCCATAATAGCCTTAATAACTCATCAAACAATTCTCAAGATCATCCTCACAACAATACCGGTGAAAATATAAAAACTTTCACCTTTAAGCAATTTAATGATGCCAGACCTCGGGTTTTCTCTGGCACAGAAGGCGCGACTGGATTATTGCAATGGTTTGAATCTATAGAAGATACTCTCGATTATACCAATTGTCCAGAAGACCAGAAAGTTAAAATGGCAGCAAGTGCTTTTCAAAAAGAAGCACTTACTTGGTGGAACACAGAAAAGAGGAACCGTGGTCGGGATGCTGCTTTGGGTCTCTCTTGGGTTGATTTCAAAGCTTTGTTGATTGATCATTTCTGCCCAAAGCATGAAATAAAGAATCTTGAAGACGAGATGTGGACTCTTGCTCAAGTCGGAGGGAACAATAGAACCTACACAACTCGATTCCATGAATTGAGTGTCTTAGTTCCTCACATTGTTACCCCTCTAACCCGAAAGATTGATAAATACATTGGGGGTTTACCACTCAAGATCCGAAGCACTGTTATGGGAAGCAATCCTGTTACTCTTGAATCGGCTATTCATCTAGGGGCAGCTCTCACTGATGAATATGTTAAAGCAGGCCAGCTTACCCGAACTGAAGATGGTCCAACTAAAGCTAATGAGGGAAAGAAATCTGAACCACCCAAGAAGAAACAGAAGACCAACAAAAACTTTGCGCTAGTCACGCCTGCTGTTCCCCTCAACCAGGCTCCTTCCTCTTCCTTTTCACAAACCTTTACTAAGAAACCATATGAAGGGCCACATCCGTTGTGCAATAAATGCCAATACCATCACTCTCTGAGACGTCCATGTCTCCAGTGTACAAAGTGCGGAAAACTTGGCCACCTGGAAGCTTATTGTCGAACCATTGAAAAGACAACTACAACAACAACCTTGGTACCGGCCAAGCCAACTGACAGGGCTTGTTACGAGTGTGGAGCGGTCGGTCACTTCAGGAACAAATGTCCCAGGCTCAACAACAACAACACTCGAGGTGCACCTGCTCGCGCTTTTGCTATCAATGCACTGGAAGCTCGCGAGGAACCAACAGTCGTTACGGGTACGTTCA
The DNA here is from genome assembly GCA_009363875.1 of Mikania micrantha. NCBI lineage: Eukaryota > Viridiplantae > Streptophyta > Magnoliopsida > Asterales > Asteraceae > Mikania > Mikania micrantha. Next base: position 42,832,703 of record CM018685.1, on the reverse strand, counting down.
TTGTCAATAATCATTATGCATCAATACTCTTCGATACTGGTGCCGACAAGAGTTTTGTTTCCACTGCTTTTACATCATTACTTGGAATACATCCGACTGCATTAGAACCCCCATATACTATTGAAATAGCAGATGGTAAATTAATTCATGTTCATACAATTATCCTTGGGTGTAAAATGACACTCAATGATCATGTATTCTCTATTGATCTTATCCCTATGAATCTTGGGAGTTTTGATGTTGTCGTGGGAATGGATTGGCTATCCCGTCACCATGCTGAAATCATATGCTCAAATAAACTTATTCAAATCCCGTTGCCGGCCGGTGATATTCTAAGTATCCATGGAGACAAACCTTGTCGTACCTTGAAAATAGTATCATGTATGAAGGCTCGTAGTTATCTTAGGAAACAATATCCTGCTTTCTTAGCTCATATTGTGGAGAAGGATTCTATAAAGAAAACCATCCATGAAATTCCTGTTATACATGATTTTCCTGAAGTATTCCCCGATGAATTACCCGGACTTCCACCGATTCGTCAAGTCGAATTCACAATAGATCTCATACCTGGAGCAAATCCAGTTGCAAAATCACCTTATCGTCTTGCACCCTCTGAGATGCAAGAATTGTCCAGTCAGTTGCAAGAATTGTTGGACAAGGGCTTTATCAGACCAAGTTTTTCACCCTGGGGAGCTCCGGTCCTTTTCGTTAAAAAGAAAGACGGTTCTTTCAGGATGTGTATTGACTATCGAGAACTTAACAAGCTGACCATCAAGAATCGCTATCATTTGCCCCGGATTGATGACTTATTTGATCAATTACAGGGAGCCATTTGTTTTTCAAAGATTGATCTTCGATCTGGCTATCATCAGTTGAGAGTCCATGATGATGATATTTCCAAAACAGCGTTCAGAACACGCTATGGACACTATGAGTTTTTGGTTATGCCCTTCGGACTAACCAATGCCCCTGCAGTGTTCATGGATCTTATGAACAGAGTATGTAGACCATATTTAGATCAATTTGTCATTGTCTTCATTGACGACATATTGATTTACTCTAAGACTGAGAATGATCATGAAACTCATCTCAGGCTAATTTTGGAACTTCTAAAGAAAGAACAACTTTACGCCAAGTTCTCGAAATGCGAGTTTTGGATGAAAGAAGTTCAATTTTTAGGTCATGTTGTGGATCAGCAAGGTATTCATGTAGACCCAGCCAAAATTGAAGCTATAAAAGACTGGAAAGCACCCAAGACACCATCGGAAATTCGTTCTTTCCTAGGATTAGCCGGGTACTATCGGCGATTTATTGCAAATTTCTCCAAGATAGCTGTTCCACTTACTACTCTCACCCAGAAGAATCAACCATTCGTTTGGAGCGAAGCACAAGAAGATGCATTCCAATTGCTTAAACACAAGCTATGCAATTCTCCTATTCTTAGTCTACCAGAAGGTAACCATGATTTTACAGTCTATTGTGATGCCTCAAACCTCGGTCTTGGTTGTGTGCTAATGCAACGAGACAAAGTCATTGCTTATGCATCAAGACAACTTAAGATCCATGAGAAAAACTATACCACACATGATCTTGAGTTAGGTGCTGTAATATTTGCTTTGAAAATTTGGAGACATTACCTTTATGGTACCAAATGTGTTGTTTACACAGACCATAAAAGTCTTCAACACATCTTTGATCAAAAGGAACTTAATATGCGACAAAGACGTTGGATAGAATTGCTCAATGATTATGACTGCGAAATCCGCTATCACCCAGGCAAGGCTAATGTGGTGGCAGATGCGTTGAGTCGAAAAGACAGAGTTAAACCCATAAGAATACGAGCATTGGAGATGACCATTCAGACTAGTCTTCTATCCCAAATCCGTGAAGCACAACAAGAGGCACTTACTGAGATTCATGTCTGTGACGAAGCTCTACAAGATTTAAATCAACGATTTGAAACCAAATCAGATGGGATATACTATTTCTTAAATCGAATATGGGTACCTTCTTTTGGCAATCTAAGGAAACTAATTATGGACGAAGCCCATAAATCTCAATATTCGATTCACCCAGGCGCAGACAAGATGTATCAAGACCTTCGTGAATTTTATTGGTGGCCTGGGATGAAGAAAGACATTGCTGCATACGTTGGTAAATGCCTCACATGTTTAAAAGTAAAAGCTGAACATCAAAGACCCTCTGGGTTACTACAGCCATTGGAGATCCCAGTATGGAAATGGGAACAAATCTCTATGGACTTCATAACCAAGTTGCCTAAAACGCCTAGGGGTCATGATGCAATATGGGTAGTTGTTGATCGATTGACTAAGTCAGCACACTTCTTAGCCATTCGAGAAGACTACAATACTAACCGGTTAGCCAAACTATATCTCGATGAAATTGTGAGCCGACACGGAGTGCCAATTTCAATTATTTCTGATAGAGATAGCAGATTTACTTCAAGGGTTTGGCGAACGTTTCAAAAAGCTTTAGGTTCGCAGCTTAATCTTAGCACAGCTTACCATCCTCAAACTGATGGCCAAACCGAACGAACCATTCAAGTTTTAGAAGATATGTTAAGATGTTGTGTTATTGATTTTGGTGGTAGCTGGGACACTCACCTTCCTCTTGTTGAATTTTCCTACAACAACAGCTATCACACAAGTATCAAGTGTGCACCATTTGAAGCTTTGTATGGACGAAAATGTAGGTCTCCTGTTTGCTGGGCTGAAATAGGTGAAACCCAATTCACAGGTCCAGAACTTATACAAGAAACAACTGATAAGATTGCCGTTATACGAGATCGAATCAAAGCTGCACAGGATCGTCAAAAGAGTTACGCCGATACTCGAAGAAATCCTTTGGAATTTCAAGTCGGTGACAAAGTTATGTTAAAAGTTTCTCCATGGGAAGGCATAGTCAGATTCGAGAAACAAAGTAAACTAGCATCTAGATATGTTGGTCCTTTTAAGATCATCGAAAGGATTGGACCAGTAGCATATCGATTGGAATTACCTTCCGAACTCAGCAATATACATGATGTATTTCATGTATGCAACCTTAAAAAGTGTTTATCAGATGAATCACAAGTCCTTCCTATTGAAGAAATTCGAGTTAAAGATAATCTTCAGTTTGTTGAGGAACCTGTTGAGGTTATGGATCGAGAAGTCAAGAAATTAAAACGCAGTCGGATACCTATCGTGAAGATTAGATGGAATTCCAAGCGTGGACCTGAGTTCACTTGGGAACGTGAGGATCGTATGAAAGAGAAATATCCTCACTTGTTTTCATAAACAGACAATCATAGAAGAGCGCAAATTGAATTTCGGGACGAAATTCCAATAACAGGGGGAGACTGTGACAATTGTATTCGAGAATTACGTCATTAATGATGTGAACACATTTGGTCGTGTTTGAAATTCACATTCATTATTACGTATGTGTCAGAAGGATCATATCATATTATATCAGTTCATGACTTGTAGTTACTCAGGAATATGGTGTTAGTAGATCTCAAAGAAACATTCATCACATGATGCTTATTCAAATAGATGACCAACCGATTTCATGTCTAGAATCATAACTCGGAAATGAAGAAAATGAGTGTAAGCGAAATCGCAAAACGAGGCTCCGATTTCAAGATACACCGAATCGAATATAGCGTTAAATAGGAGGTCAAATATTTTGAACTCTTTAAGTCTTGAATTTATAACCATTGGAAAGAGCTCGAAAAATCGTGAACGTAGGCGAAAACCGTGCGCAAAACGGAGTTCGTATGCTCCCGGAATCGCGAAACGAAGAAAACCAAAATATCTGGAATCACTACATCCGCGCGGTACGCCCCAAATGGACATCCCAGTTGGGGCGTAGTGCCTGAGGTGCTATGTCGGCAAAAGTTGCTTAAATCAATGAGATGGCTTCCAGAACGTATTTTCTTCTTCTATTTCGCCCAAAAACGACTTCCAGACGTTTATAACTCAAAATTTCAGCTATCAAACTTCATTTGAAGCCTTCTAATCGCTTGGATTGCACCACGGATCGTATCTACAAGTCCTGATCGCTGTTTTAGCCGCAGAAATCCGTCAGATTAGGTAACGGTTCGTTTTAACCTTCTAGCTTGATTTTTATTGATTAGATCTTGTGTTTGAACATAATGAGATAGTTAGGGTTGTTGATTATTGCCTAGATGATGGCTAGGATTGATTATAAACGAAGAACACGATATGTTAACGGTTAAATCCTTGTTTTGAGCTGTTGTAATGCCCGGTTTTCATGAAACCATAATAATGGTTATAATGGTTTAAACCATTTGATTGTAACAATGATTGTGATTGTCTTGATCATTTCTTGAAATGCTAGGTTAAATCCAAGTGTTTCAAACTAATGACAAGCATAGATAATCACCGGAATAATGATCTGATGTTTATGATAACAGTCAGATTAGTACATTGAGAATGGTTATTAAACCTATTCTAATATCGCATTCTCATGTTTCATGATACCTAAATGATCAATAACAAGGATTGACTATTCCTAAGCCAGAAATTCATCTAGGAATTGTTTCAAGTGAATAATCAACAACAATATCTATTTGATTAATCCGAAAATGTCGTGATTAATCCAGTTAGTCATTAACTCCTTAATAGGAGCCTAAATTATTATAGGTTCCTGTTTATCGCACTTTGTGCAATATAAACTTAAGGAGATTGATTAAGAATTAAGATCAGCTTGATAATCCGAGCTGTTATTCCTTGTTATCAGAAGTCAAGGAATATTCTGATAATTCAATTCAAATACGAGGAACTCATAAAACATTAATGAATTGCAGAATCCTTTTCGTATTCTGCGTGAAACTTCACTATCAAAACACTTCGATAATCAGGTGAGATCATAGCCCCTTCTCTTCTCCCTTTAAACGTTTACCAAAACTCGGGGTGGAACATGTAGATACATTTTCAAAACATATTTTATCAACTATTGTGAGACTCATAACCCCTTTTCTTTTCTTTTGCTAAAACCGCGGGGTGGAACATGTAAACTATTGATAACTCAAACATTTTAAACAATTGTGGAAGCAAACTATTGATACAATGCAAATCATTTACATGTTTTGGTTATACAAATGCTGAATGATGCTATTCTTATGCAATATCATTAACTTGATTCGTCAAGCCTCCGGTAGTACTGATATGGTCCATATGTGGGAAACCGCGAACACAAAAACGCGTGCTCCAACTGCGGGTTGGACACCACACGAACTGGGTACACGTGGTGTACTGCACATGGAAAGCTATTGCAATAGGTTTGATATTTGCATGTTCATTGGGTTTGTATTTCATTACATTTGTATGATGAGCTTGTGCTATAATTTCTACTCAAGTTATACAAAACATGTTAATTTAAAATATATGTTTCTCACTCAACCACGTGTGGTTGATCCAAGTTTTCTTTACATGTTTCAGGTAATCAAGATCAGGGAAATCAGCTAGGTCATGATGCCATGAATGTTTAGGGTGACCTAGAAACAAGAAACAAACTAGATGTTTTGTAATATTATCATTATGTGTATACTCTGATGTATAATATTGTGTGTTTTGTGCTAATCTACCTAATAACTATGAAACATTAGTAACTCTTGGGTTATTCTTGAACTATGGCTATGAATTCATTACGTCACGCGCCGTGGATTCCGCACGCGGCGCAGGGTGTGACAATGTTAAACGATAAGGAGCTTTTGTAACAGGTGCTGCACCTGGAATTAAGTCAATACGAAATTCAAATTGTCTCACTGGGGGTAATCCTGATATATCCTCAGGAAAAACTTCAGGAAAATCTTTGACTACCGGAATATCGTTGATATGTTTTTGTGAAGAACAATTCTCTGTCACATGTGTTGGAAAAGCCTGACAACCTTTCCTTAAGCATTTCTGAGTTTGCATACAAGATGTGATACCAAGTTTTCTACCAGCTCGTTCTCTTTGAACTATTAGTGGATTACCATCAGGTAATGGAATACGGATCACCTTGTTTTGACAGAGAACTTCCGCTTGGTTCTTAGAAAGCCAATCCATACCGATTACAACATCAAAACTTCCAAGTTCAATGGGAAGTAAATTGATATTGAAAAGGTGATCATTCAAATTAAAGGAACATCCTTGAATAACACTGTTAGTTTTGATCAACTTGCCAATTAGCAAGTTCAATGACATAAGGATTTTCTAGATCTACCATATGCAATGAAAGTAATGATGCAAATTCAGGAGATATAAAACTCTTATCTGCTCCTGTATCAATTAGAACTGATGCGTATAGATTATTGAGAAGGAATGTACCAATGACAATGTTCGCATCATGCCTTGCCTATGTTGCACCAATCTGGAAAGCTCTCCCCTAACTTCATTCCCTTGATTGGTGTTGTTGTTCGGACAGTTTCTAGTGAAATGGTCAGAACTTCCACACTTGAAGCATGACCGGTTTGTTTGAGTGGTTTGTCGTGGTGCTTGGTTTGGTTGACGAGCAAGCAAGTTACTGTATCCGGTGTAGTGTCCGACTCGATTATAGTTTGCAAAAACAGGATATGGCCCTGTGTGATGATATGGACACTTGTTGCATTTGGGCGCCTGCACAATATATGCTTTTCTCTCAGGAACAATCGTACCATAGTTTTTCACAGTTGGTTTGCTCTGGCTGGTTTCTGCTGGAGTTTTCGTTTTGTTTTTCCCAAACCACTTTTGTTTTGTACCACTTGTGGTACTAGAGGTACTAACATCACTACGGCTCACAACCGTCTGAGTTTTCGTGGACAAAGTACCACTACTTACTGACTCATCAGTAAGCTTAGTGGTCAACAAAATAGTACGTTTGAGAGTGGCTGGTTCACCTGCAGTCACCATTCCCCGAATCTGGGGAGTTAGACATTTGATATACTTCTCAATCAGTGCTGCTACTGTTGGAAACATATTGGGAAGTAAACAAGTGAGTTCATGAAAACGATCGGTATAAGCTAGACAATCAGCACCGATCATAGAGTGGTTCCAGAATTCCTCTTGCCATTTATGGATTTCAGTGATTATGCAATACTATGACATAATCAGAGTTTTAAAATCGTTTTAGCCCATTGAGTCAACTGTAGTTGAACCCAAAGTTTCGCCTGGGTATTCCACCAGATTAGAGCCGAGTCTTTCAAAGAACAAGCAGCATAAGACACTTTATGCTCTTCGAAACACTGGCTGATTTTGAGTTTAGTTTCCATTTCCTCGATCCATTTCCACCAGGTTCCTTCTTTACCTGTGAAAGTAGGAGGGTTGTAGGAAGCAAAGTACTTATAAGTACATCCTTGCTGTGGTGGATCAGGAACAATTGTTGTTATACTAGTGGTATGATGTGTTTCTACGTGTCCACTAGTAGCGTTGTGTTCAAAATCATCATCGTCCCCACCAAAACCAGAAGTGATATGTTGATGTTCTGTTAAGATACCTGGTACTACAACAGATAACTGTTCTTTCACAATTCGTGCTATCATTGCCTCGTTCAGTTCGAATCCACTTGCAGTGAAGGTGGAACCGTATTCGCTTTTGGGTTCTCAAGTGGAACTGTATTTGTTTCAGGATTTACGGGTGGAACCATGTTCTTTTTCGGATTAATATGTGGATCCGGATGTGATTATGGATTTACAGGTGGAACTTTATTCGTTTCAGGGTTAGTAACATTCTCAGCCGTTTTCTTAGCTGGTCAACCTCTTTTTGGAGCCATTGTTATGCTCACATGCAAACAAACTCAGGTTAGTTCAAGAACATTAAAGATACAACCCTTTCAGTCACATAAATTCAACCGTATTTACTCATACTGAAAAATCATGTTGATATCTGATTATAAGAAATATAGTATAACTACATTGATATAATCCAGATATGTTCTCAGCACAGAGTAATCTCACAGACGTTGGTAGTTATACTCAGTGTTGTTATCGCAAAAACATGTTATCGTATCACATAACACACAATATTTGATACATATATGTTATTGTTCACACTAGATACAACATCACTTATGTTTCGATATGTTATCACACATGTTTTAGATATATTGTCATACAGGACATTGATACGTGTCACATAGACAACTGATACGATACCACACAAGGTATATTTCGATATGATACCACACAAGGTATTTACGTTGTCACACAGACAATAGATACGATACCACACAAGGTATATTTCGATATGATACCACACAAGGTATTTACGTTGTCACACAGACAATAGATGCGATACCACACAAGGTATATTTCGATATGATACCACACAAGGTATTTACGTTGTCACACAGAAAATGGATACGATATACAGTTGTTGTTTATAAAGGTTTGATATTATCACACATGTTCACACACAACACACCGTAGATATACCGAAATAAAACATGTTATTACTACGATATCAGTTTTTATACAATTATAGAGTTTCGATACAAAGAGAACCACAATATAACCCATTCTAACATCAACCTAACCACACGGGATCTATCTCACATGTCAAAAAGTATCCCCACACACCACACTCTCAACCTATCCGTTTGTATCTGATGGTATTCACAATGAAAATCCTAAAATAACCGAACCCCGATCATACTTACCGTAAGAAATATGGTAAGCAGGCAATCACCATGGCTATAGCCGCCATCACTATAGCCAGTCCTATCACTCTAACCTCTACACTCAACATCCCAAACATCTCCATAATCTCCCTCTCTCTCATGACTCTCACTCTCCACTCCTCAATCTGTCGCCAAAATGCAACAATCATCACCTGCACCGCTATCCTCCTCATCCTCTCCTCAATAATAACTCGCCAAGCTCGCGTGCCTATGTCTAGGGCACTCACCTGCTCCATCAGTGTCTGGTGAGATGTGAGTATCTCTAACACAGTGGTACGAGTGTCCTTTAAAGTAGTACGTGACTCCTGCAACTCCATGCGAGTCCCCTGAAGATCCTGAGTCACCTGGTGAAGCTGCGCCCTAAGCTCCGCCTGATGGGAAGACTCTCCCACCTCGTGTATGGTGCCAGGCACTTCTCTGGGTGCCAGCTGACGTCTAGGAGTGAGGCTTGTCGTCTTGCGGGCCTGACCCTGCATACGTCTGTTTTCATCGTATACTGGAACCCTCTATGGAGGTGAACTCTCTCTCCTGCCCGCATATGTATCCTTATCCGATACATGAGGATGTCTAGGTGGAGTGTGTGGTACTTGTGGTGGCGGTGTTGGTGGCACTTGCGGTATTGCCTGAGATGCAGCTGACGATGCCTCAGACGGATCAGAGTCTGAGCTCGAACTAGAGCTAGGTGTATTGTCGAGCATCACATAAGGAAATCATTGGTATATGTAGCGCTCACCTGGATTAGCCATCGCTGTACAAATAAAATTTCCAAATCAGTATCATCAAATGAATATTGAATAATAATATTCAACACAACCATGACACGATATCTCTTTCTATCTTTAAGAAACTATTCGTCATTACGTTTATTATTGTTCTACTAGTATTGAAATTTACTAGAATGCACACGTGTTGCAAATTTCAGTTATGCTGGCCACTCATAACTGGAATTCGTACCACCTGATTATTCTAGCTCAAATCAAAACAAATTTTGTTCTTTAATTATATTCGGTGCTCTTAGTGTCACTATAAGAGCCTATGGTTATATTCTAGGTCTCTAAGTCAACCTAAATTTCTATAACCTATGGCTCTGATACCACCCTGTCACACCCCCACCTCTCGTCACCTGTGATGATGTCACTGATCACTCTAAGATGGTTGCGGAAGCACAGTGGTTATGTCTCAGAGATGGGGTGAAACTTACTTGATCCGGTATCACAACACACAGATTAACTTAAAGATAATGCATTACCAGGTGTTGTTATTACACACCAATAGTTATAGTTTACAAATGAATTTATTTATTTACAAGTGCTTGAAGTGGAATCTCACTGCCGTCATTGTCTACCTGCAAAAATGTTTGAGTTTGAAAAGTTAGCACAAAGCTGGTGAGTTCGCAATGATTATGTTACACAATATGATATGATATGCAAGATTTCGATATACAGTTCCAAAGATAACCGTGGGACCCATATCTAGTTCCTTTCGGACGAGATGTTCTGTTTTACGAAGATACTACCTGTCGGTAAATATCTCGATGCCTCATTATCTTAATGTCTATCATTGACATTAAGAGGATATTTCGGAAACATGTAACTAACATTTACACCAAGGGGAGTTGCAAGCTCACGACAAATGGGTTGTCAGCCCATAGTACTATCAATGTTACCTGTTCGGCCATACATGGGTTCACTAGATACATTTCAGAGGATGAGGGCATTTTCGATACTGTTATAGAGTGTTACAGGCAAAATCACATGAAATCTTATGAGTTAATCACGAGTTCACATGAAATCACACAGATAACAGTGATACATATCATATGTTCAGAAACAATGTTACAGAAATACCTTGATATTTGTAAATAATTAAAAAGAAAAGGGGTTGTACGAGACTCATCTGAAATCTCAAAGCTAGCAGAATAACGTACAGACTGGTAGTATAGTTTAATTCTACATTAGTTTATGTATAATAAGTTATTTATGTTTTAACTTACTGATTAGATATTTCTGAACATTCAATGTCACAGACATTGCATTGAAAGTTATTAAACTGATATTAACTATTTAATAATTTATTTTAGTTGAATATCATACAATGTATGATAATGTAGCTGATTCAGGTTCCTAATACAAGGTTAATGACTCCTTAGATTCATCAGAATATTCTTAGATTAACCAAATATGTACTGTTGCTGATTATCTTACTAAAACAGTTTCTAGATGTATTTTTGGCTTAGTAATAGTCAATCCTTGTTATTGATTACCCATACATCATGAAACATAAGAATGTGACATTAAAATAGGTTTAATAATCATGTTCAATGTAGTAATCTGACTGTTGTCATAAACTTTAGATCATCATTTCAATGATTATCACAAGCATTATTACAATCAAATTGTTTAAACCATTATAATCTAGGATATAGTTTCATAATAACCGAGCATTACAACGGATCAAAACAAGGACTTAACCGTTAGGATACTGTGTTCTTCGTTTTTAGCCATTCGTAGCCATCATCTAGGCAATAATCAACAATACTAACTATTGCATTACTTCAAAAACAAGATCTAATCAAACCATTATCGAACTAGCAGGATGAAACGAATTGTTACCTAATCGGACGGATTTCTCGGATAGAAATGATGGCCGGGACTTGTAGAGTCGATCCTTGGTGCGATCCGGATATTTATAGGCTTTAGAACAAAGATTAGATGCTAGAAATTCGAAGTTTTCGTCTGTGAAGGAAAGTAAGTTCGAGAGAAAGAAAGATATTACATTCTGCATGAAATGTGACTTTTCATTCTGAACCATGAGACTGACCTATTCTTCGCGTACCGCTAAGGAAGGCGGATTGGGGCTTGGCGTACCGCGAAGGAATCCGGAGTTCAAAAGATATTTTGGACTCCTCGCGTACCGCCAAGGATGCTCAATTTAGCCTTGCCTTCCGCGAAGGCTCCCGGAGTTCAATATCTTTGAATTTTTTTTCGTTTTACGATTCCGGAGAATCGGGAACTCCGTTTCTCATGCGGTGTTCACCCACATTCACGATTTCTCAAGTATAATCAACTCGTAATAATCACAATCGCTAAATTAACGTGGATTTGAAGCACGATTATATGTGCTCTCAGTCATTAATGACGTAATACTCGAACGTAAGTGTCACATGAGGAAACCGGAGGATCGGATGATTCTGTATATCGTCGCCGCCCTCCTGCTTAGATCCTGATGACATATTTGCACATGTAAAAAAACGAAAATAAAGTTAAAATATTTTTAAAAAAAAATTTTGGACCTGTACGCCACGTACAGTGTCCTACGTGGCGTACATGGTGGAGTATGGCTATACTACACCCTGCACGCCAACTAGGACACTGTACGTGGCGTACATGTCCAATTGAAATGTTCTAAATAAAAGAAGAACTGTACGCCACGTACAGTCCTGTACGTGGCGTACAGTTCTTAATCCTATGAATTGGGGAAGAACTGTACGCCACGTACACGAATGTACGTGGCGTGTCGTTCGTCGTTCGGTTAGGTTTACGCAACCCAAATCTTTCCCGTGGAAATCTAACCCATTCTAACGGTTTAAAAGTGAGAAAAACTTACATTTAATGTGTAGTAAGAATATCTGAACAGGTTTGGCTCGAATCCGGACGTGTATGGCTCGATATGAAGGAGAGTGGCTTGAGAGAGTCTTGAGTCGTATTTGGTAGGAGTATGGGAGGCGTATGCCCGACTATCTATATTTATATGGATCTATACGAGTCGTATAGATCCCTAGGTGGTGTACATGGTAGAGTATGACTATACTCCAATTCCATACTCCACCTTTACGCCACGTAGGGATCTGCACGCCACGTATGTGACAATTACGTTTGAAAGTCCATGTCATCATTTTTGAAATCCATGTTAAAAGAACGATCGTGATCATCACGATTTAAAAATAAGTGAGAAATCATGAACGTGGGTGAAAACCGTGTGAAAAACGGAGTTCCCGAGTCTCCGAAACCGTAAAAACAAGAAAAATTCAAAGTTTTTGTACTCCAGAAGTCTTCGCGGTGCGCCAAGATGGTTTTGAGGTCCCTTGGCGGTACACGAAGAGTCCAAAATATCTAAATCTTATCCGGATTTCTTCGCTGTATGCCAAGACCCTTTTCAGGCGTCTTGGCGGTACGCAAAGATAGGTCGGTCAGATTGGATCAGCTAGAAAACTCAAATTGCATGAAGAAACTTATTCTTTTTTCTTCTCTCGAACTTTTAAGCCTTAAAACACGTCAAATCGTTTTCAAGACACCAAAACTTTGTTTTCAAGCCATCTAATCATCAAATTGAAGCTGGGAATCAAGTCTACAACTCTAGATCGTCATTTGTAACCAAAAATCCGCTTGAACGGGTAACGATTCAACTTCTCCTACTAGTTTGATAATGTATGAACTAGATCTAGTTATTGAACGTAATGCAATAGTTATTGTTGTTGATTATTGCCTAGATGATGGCTAGGAATGGTTAGAAACGAAGATCTGGATATGTTAACGGTTAAATCCTTGTTTTGATCCGTTATAATGCCCGATTATCATGAAACCATATCATAGATTATAATGGTTTTAACCATTTGAGTATGGAAATGATTGTGATTGTCTTGATCATTTCTTGAAATGCTAGGTTAAATCCAAGTGTTTCAAACTAATGACAAGAGTTTTATTTAATCATTGGAATAACGATCTGATGTTTATGTTAACAATTAGATTAGTATATTGAATATAGTTATTAAACCTATTCTAATATTACATTCTTATGTTTTATGATACCTAAATGATCAACAACAAGGATTGCCTATTCTTAAGCTAGAAATCCATTTGGAAACGGTTTCAGCGATATAATCAACAACAATACCTATTTGATTAATCTGAGGACATTTTGAGTAATCCAATGAGTCATCAATCTTGTATGAGGAACCCGGATCATTATAGGTTCACACATTATCATACATTGTATGATATTCAATCAAAATAACTGATTAAGAATTTAATATCAGTTTGATGACTTTAAATGCAGTGTCCTTGACATTGAACGTTAAGAAAGATCTAATAACTAAATTAAAATACAAATAACTTATAAAATATTAACTAATGCAGATCTAAACTACGAGCACAAGTCTGCACGTTAACCACTGACTTGACACTTCAGGTGAGTTTCGTACAACCCATTTTCTTTTTAATGTTTTACAAACATCGAGGTATTACTCTGAAATTGTTCTCAAACATATGATATGTATCATTGTTATCTATGTGATTTCTTGTGAACTTGTGGGATTTCATGGGATTTTGCCCGTAACTCTCTATCACGATATCAAAAAGTCCTCATCTTTTGAACCGTATCTAGTGAACCCATGTGGGGCCGATCAGGAAACAATGATAGTATTATTGGCTGACAAACCATTTGCCAAGAGCTTGCAACTCCCCTTGGTAAACATGTTTGTTACCTGTATCCAATATTATCTTAATGTACGTGATAGACATTAAGAATGAGACACTAAGATATATACCGAGGGGTATTATCTTCACAGAACAGAACATTTCGTCCGAAAGGAACTAGATATGGGTCCCATAGTTGTCTTTGGAACTATGTATCAATAACTTGCATATCATATCATATTGTGTGGATCAATCATTACGAACTCACCAGCTTTAAGCTGACGTTATCAATATTATAAACTATTGCAGGTAGACATTTATGACAAGTGAGAGATGAACAATCATCCACTTGTACTTAAGTATCTTAGTTTGTTTAGTATGTTTAAGTTGTGAACTGTAACTTGTGGCTTGTAATGACGTTATCATCCTTGTAATGTATTATCTTTAAATTAACCTTGTACGTTGTGATACTGGATCAAGTAAGTTGCATCCCATTTTTGGGACATTACCACTATGCTTCCGCAATCTTCTCAGAGTGATCAGTGACATCATCAACAAGTGACGAGAGGCGGGGGTGTGACAAAAGTGTAGAGGAAAAATTGAGAAACAAAATAGATAAAACTACAACTTTAGAACCCTAAGGCCAAAAAGATATTTTATAAAGTTCTAAATCTCAATAGGATTGTAATTATAAAAAAGAATAATAAAAAGATGATCTAATTATCATAACAAAAGAATTTTTTTTTAAAAAATCTTAGAGGGTAAAAAGTTATTTTGAAAAGTTAAAAAATATATAATATTACTTAAAGTTCTATAGAAATTTATTTTATTATATATGTGTTAAAATTAAAACAAATATTCCTTGTGAGAAGGATTTCACTGTTCATTTCCTACACATTATTATGCGCAAACTTTTATATCCTAGAGTTTATAAAAACTCGACTCGAGTCCCGCTGCGAAGCACGGGTCACACCCCACTATTAACATATAAAAAGTTAGAAAAGTTAAATAAAAAGGAAAAATGAAGAGAAGGAGAATTGAACTCGGTGGCTATTAGAAAACAAAAGAGCCATAACCACCAAACTATAATACTATTCTTTGATTTTATTTCGATCCTTCAATACACGGGCAAATGTTAGTAGGGTGGCACCCTTTTTTTTCGTCAGTAGTGTTAATTTTCGGACCGAAAGATTATTTTTAGTTAAAAATACTTGTTTCTCCCTCTCGTTTCAAAAATTTAACATGTATTTCGAGTCACATAAATTTCTGCCCCCGTTTCATAACAGTGAAGCTCTGCCACTGCTTGAATATATATATATATAGGGATGTATTCTATTAAGAACTACTTCTATGTTAGGAACTTGAGAACTGCATAATACACTTGTACATTATGCATTAAAATATTTTTAATTGGGGAGAAAAATGTTGAGCAGTTAAAAAACCACTTTATGTACAAAACTTAAAGCATAATGTACAAGTGTATTATGCAGTTCTTTAGTTTCTAACATAAAAGTGGTTCTTAATGGAATGGATCCTTATATATATATATATATATATATATATATATATATTATAAGAAGTAAAAGAAAAGAAAGGCCCCATCAACTTTTGTGACATACGTTAGTTTTTAAGTAGATATATAATATAATTATCACTTGACATGATATATTATTGCATAAACTAATTTGGGTTTTAATAAACTATTTAAATTTATTCAAATATTAAAAAATGTGCTTGAACAATTTAAGATTCCAATTAATGAAAGTTAATCGTGTAAATATAAGAATTTATCTAAATTGATTGAATTGATGAAAACATATAATAAATATGAAAAAGGGGAATTAATTAATGAAATTACATGAGTAATATAGGAATGAGCTTCAAATTGTTGGTCAGGACAACCCTAAAAATAAAGCTCTCTGCAATTGACAAATGTATTATTTTGTTATTCTTTTATACGGTTAAAAATGAGAGACATTTAAATGAAAAATAAAATTAATATATAACCAAAATATTCAACTAAGTTTTTTTTTTTTTAAATTAAAGTAGAAGTAAATTATATCTTATCTTTTAAATCGTATAACAATTAGTGGTGTACAAACCGGTTTCTTTTTTTGCAAACCAGTTCGGTTTCGCTACTTGGAGTGTTGCCTCGTTGTCGTTTTGAGTTTTCATTCATTAAAATATTATATAAATCGATGTAAGGATTTTGAGAACTACTTGAGCTTGAAGCCGCACTCCTAAATGTTTCGTGTATGGTTGATGTTGAACCATATTTTGCAAGATAAACATCAAACATACTTGAGAATTGTTTGTTAAATTGTGATTTCAATGTTTGAGCATAAAAACGGATCCTCTTCATGTAAATCCAAATAAAAAATAATTTTTTCAAGTAACGTTTCAACACACGCAACATTTAGGCAAGGGTTTAACGCGGCGGCACAAGCAATAACCGGTGACATTTCTTTGAAATATTTTAAAAGTTTTTCTCATTGGTAAAATCATATCTCTCAATGGTGGTCCTCTAATCGACAATTCACTTAACTTTGAACTCATTAACTAAAGGACTAGTGGGATAATAAACTCCCGACAAAAAAGTTGCGTTTTTAAAAACATGAAGCATGCTTGTTATTTGTTCAATTGTTTCCTAACTTGAAGCACTAAATTGTTCAACCCGACCCTTATCCGCAAGAATATTATGGTATCCTATTAAACTTTTTTTTTTTGTCTAATAGCCTTTTCAAACATGTTACATGTCTGTTGGATCGGGTTATGTAACTTACACAACATACACTTTCACAAGGTATCTTCTACAAAGTTGATAGATGCGAAAATTCTATCAACTTGATTTGCAAAAACAGATTGAAACAAATACAGAAAGCAATTATAAATTCAAGGTTAAAGTATATTGCATTCAACTGTTGAGTTTACAAACCTTAGCTCAAGCACAAGCACTTTCTCTAAGTTACAGATGAAGGGTTATATATTAAAACCAACAGATGTATCCTTGTAGGGATACAAGGCGGGACAAAATGCTAGAAACAAACTAATGCTAAAACTAGTACTCGGAAGCTGTTGAGCATAACTTCAGAAGCTTTGTCTTCGGAAGCTTTTGTATTCGGAAGCTTTTGTATTCGGAAGCTTTTGTATTCCTTGGAAGATCTCAAAGAACAAGGCTATCTTCCAAAGGTACTTGGTCTTTTGAGGAACTTAGGTTCCTTCCGAAGACCATTTACTTCCGAAAGATAGCACTGTTCTTCCGAAACCTTTATTGGACTTCTGGGAGTTGAGACAAGGACTTAGATAGTTTTGGAGAGCACCAGCCTTCATGATCTTACAATGTCGAATTCCACCTTGTACCTCTGTCCCAATTAGGACCTAAATAATGGAATTCGACTCTTTGCAAAAACAACGATAAGTAGTATGTCGTTTGTTTGAGCTAAAGATGTCGCGTAACATTTGTTTAAAATCCTCTTTTACATCTTCAATAGTTCGTAATCCGTATTGAACAGCCAAGTTTATGATGTGCGCAACACATCGACTATGGAAAAAATACCTTCACAAATAGGTTTATATTATAATGCTAGTTGTTGAACCTCACTCGTATTATTTGATGCGTTATCAAATGAAATTGAAAATATTTTGTTTTCCAATTTAAAAGTTCTAATAACTTTGTCTAAAATATGAAATAATTTATTATCTGTGTGAGGATAATCAAACAATTCAAAGGCAACCATATGTTTCATTAATCATCACGTATCCTGTTGTACCCAATGAGTCGTAACACAAATGTAAGAGTCGGATGAACCGTGTGGAACCGACCAAACATCACAAGTTAAATTAACACCAGTTTCTAATTTTTTAAAACCTAAAATTAGTTCATTTTTAGTGTTTTCCACATTTTTAAACAATCTCTTCTTAGAGTAGCACGACTTACATGCATATAACGAGGTTGAAGAGTTTGTTGAATTAGCCGAGTTAGACGCGGTTGTCGAAGTGGTTAAATGTCAAATTTTCTTAGATCACAAAATGCGCCATTTGCTCTCGAACCGCTTCAACGTTATACGCAAACACATTTCCTTCATTCGTCATTGAAGTTTGATCTCGTGACGCTTGGTTTTCAAAGCTTTACAATATATCTGCTCCATGTGGTTCTTCAAAGTGCTATTAGCATCGTGTTTATATAAAGTACCACAAAACTTGCATCGCGCTTTGTTCGGGCCGCTCGACATAACACATAAATCAAAGTTGCACCAAATTTCCGGGCTCCTCTTCATAGGGATAACTTCAACAACTTGAAGGGTGGAAGTTGCACCACAACCGATTAACCGAGGAGTTACCACTTTATGAAGCCATTTGAGAGGAACGTTTAGAGAAGTTAGAGACGAGAGAGCGTTTTTTGTTTTTGCAAATGTAGAGAGCGTTTTTGCAAGTGTATAAAGCGTTTTTTTGCGTTTTTGAGTTGTGTGATTAAACAAAAACAACCAATACCTTTTTGTACTAATTATTGGGGGACTAAAATGCAAAAAAATGGAAAAAATAGTAAAAAAAAGGTCAAATTTGGGCAAAACCAGTATGGGAACCGACGGTTAGGGTCGGTTTGGAACCGATTTCGGCTAAACCGGTTTTGGGACCGGGTCCGGGTCGGTTTGTGAACCGGTTTCTAAACCCAAACTGGTTTAGATGACCATCTCTAATAACAATACACAGCGACGGGCCTATAATTTTTTCTATGGTGTCACTTTTTCTGACATTTATGTATACTGACTTGATATTACAATTCTTGGATTGTGACCTGGTCAGTAGGCCGGTCTGGGTCGGATGTTGAAGTAATTTTATAATTAAACTTGATAATAGTTTAAAATTAGAAAAAAAAAACATACGCTCCCTTGGATGTGAATATAGAGTTATTCAAAAAAAAAAAAAAGGATTCTTGATTCTGAGTCATTACATCAATTTTATTTTTAATGTCTCATAAATCATTTTAAATATATTTTTAATCTCAGTACAAAATTTATATGACGTCAAATGAAATTTCGTAATATATATTACAGAGTCTCAAGACCACGATCCAATAGAAATAGGTATAGCCCATGACTTTTAATGATATTTTTTTATTTTTAACAATTTATTAATTTTTATGTAAACACATCTCATTCCATACTTGTAAGTTGTCATGTTTATTGCCATATTTATATATACCTATGGGTCCATGACCCCACATGAATTTTTCAAAACCCTTATCAAGAATACTCTATTCAAAAGATATTGGTTATCTATGCACCTATCTTTTTCAATTTAACACTTTCTGTACGTGTCGTATAGCCTTCTATGACACGTATAACATAGGCCGCCGCCTCGTTGTTGTGCGTGTTACATGTCACGTACAGTACTTTACGTGATGTATAAGTTCTGACACCAACTACATTAAATTCCCTGACATGAATGATAAAATTCCGTGTTGTACACCACGTATGGATCTCTACATAGCGTATATGTATTTCAAATAAAATACATTACTCTGCGTGGCGTATAAGTTCCCTCACCTGCCTCACCAAAGAAGGCATCACCCTCTCCCTCTTCACCCGTGCCCTCACCGCCCTCAACACCTCCACCTCCACCCGTAAATTATGCATGAAAGGTTTTAACTGTTAACAATTTACATTGAAAAGTTTTGGCATGAAACAAAGTAACAAACCTAAGAATGATAAATAAGCTAAGAAACAAATGGTACAACCGAAGAGAAAGAAGTTCAAATGAAATGTATTGTATTACCAATAATACTTATGGTTAAAGACCGCCGTAGATGTATAAATATCGAGTCAGTTAAGTGCATTTACCAACATATGTTGTTTTATTTTAAAAACTTTTCTGGTAACCGTGATTTATGTGCAAGAAAACAAGAAAAGAGATTTAAGGAACATGATGCCTTAAATACAGGCAAAACGAAAATTTAATCAATTTCTTGAGGACAGCTGAGTTTTATATGTAATCTAATCATAGCCATTCATATCACCAACCACCTAGCTTCTCCATACTTTTCGTGTTTATTGTTATATCTATAAACCCATGAGTCCATGACCCCACATGAATTTATTGAAGCCCGTGATCACTAATACCTTACTCAAAATCAATGTATCCAGGACAAAACCGGACATCGAATCGTGCGTCTTACTGTTTATTCGTAGGACCAGTCGGATCGGATTTAAGAACCAAATCTTACTACTATAATAAATAAGTATCCCTTTTGCCACATGTCAACTTATTAGACCACTACTGCCACATGTCATGTTTTTAAAGAATTATTGTCACACGTCATTTTTTAATCTTTTCAATCATTCTCTTTCATATTAAATGATAATTATGATTATAATATAATCTTTAATTTATTAAAAAATTTTAAATCTAATAACTAACGATATTATATACTTTTTCACATTAAAAAATAGTTTTAATAAATAAAAAATGAAATCTTTTTTTATTAAAAAACAGACTTAAGCAAAGTTTACAAAATATGAAAATTTTCTAAAAATCAATTTTTAAGTTTTTTTACAAAGTACATAACATTTCATTTTTCAACCCGTGTAATTCACGGGATTTTACCTAGTGACATAATAAATATATAAAATATTCAAAAATATTAATAGAATTATAAACATATATAAACAAACATAATTAATGTTTCAATTAACATAATAATATTAAAAAAATATAGGGTTTGGTTTTAATGTTTCATCATTTGGATTTTAATTAAAAATAAAAAATATAAACCGATCCGACCGGTGAACTGGCTCAACCTGCAGGTTTTCTTAAAGATGGTTCGCATGCTCACTTTGGGCCGACAGACCCTCCGATTCTAGGTGCCTATACAGGGCGAGAGGGTCTCCTACGCGACTGACTCTCACCTTGTGCCCACAAAGTCACCATTAGATGCCACCAAATGCGTAAGGTTGCATCATATAACTTCGTAATCCCTGTTGTGTACAGCGGCGTAAAAGACTCTGGCTTGTACGAGCAAGAGACCACAGCTAACTCGACTAGCAACATCTCACGTCACTCGCCGATTAAAGGAAACACTACCTCCGACTGCGCAGCCAAAAGGTAGATAAATTTGGAGAGGAACTCCACTATTACCTCCATGTACGAAGAGAGGAAGGTTGTCTCGAATAGCTGTAGCCAATTCTAGTGGCCAGTGTGCATCATCCTGAACTTCGGGCACCGTCCGTGCGTGCAGAACTCTCCGTGAACCGGAGGATCGGATGCTTGCATAGGTTGTCACCCTCGATATATGAACCGGAAGACATCTCTGTAAACAATGAAATAAATGTTAATTTTTTTAAATTTTTTTTGCCTCTACGCCACGTACATGGTACATGTCTTTGTAACCAAGTAATAAATTTAGTAAGGTTGCACGCATCGTACAACACTGTACGTGACGTACCAGGTGGAGTATAGCTATACTCAACCATATAGTCCACCATGTATGCCACCTACAGTGTTGTACGTGGCGTACAGTTCCACTAAGGTGAGATCTAGAACTATGCCTGGGTTGATCAAACCTGCTTTGTTGGGAGTCATGTTTCTTTTGTTGTTGCACTTTAGAACTTGGACACCCACATATGTGTCTTTGAACAACAGGCTGTTTCTTGTCACTTTCGAAGGGAAAGTTGTAGCCAAGATTTTCTTCATCATACTTTTCTTAACTTCAGTCCACTGTGTCATTATTTGTTGTTTCATGGCTTGTAGTTGTTGTTCAACATCAACTTCTTATTCGTCTAAAAATAATGGACATGTATCAAGTTTGGTCCGGAATATATCCAAGACGACAAGTGGAGTTTTGGTACGTGCATCATAATAGATTTTTAAAAGTTTGTAAAGGATAGTTGTTATAATAAAGAGGAAACATGCAACATTTCTACAATTTTTAATAAACATTTATACTTAATAAAAATTTATGATGTCTTTGGGAACTTTCACTTTGAGTTTTACACAAACACATTTGTGTGTATGTACATGTATACAAGAAAAAAATTTAAACATAATTTAAGACACACACACACATATATATATGTATGTATTTATGTATGGATATTTATTTATAATTATACAAGTTAAAGAAATAAATGTTGGTGCACCAAATGTCCCTAGTTCAGTTTTGTATGATCTTTTGATGTATAAAGTTTATGT
The DNA here is from genome assembly GCA_009363875.1 of Mikania micrantha. Lineage (NCBI taxonomy): Eukaryota > Viridiplantae > Streptophyta > Magnoliopsida > Asterales > Asteraceae > Mikania > Mikania micrantha. The sequence goes on along the minus strand of CM018685.1, from coordinate 42,810,441 downwards.
CATTAATGAAATCAATATTTCTATATTGTTCTTAATGTTTATTTTAGTTGATATGTGTTTGATTATGTTTAACTTTGATTTGATATGTCTTTTAGACCCATTCGGACGAATAAATCTAAGAGTGAAGTCATTCGGCCGAATGAACGCCTACAGAATGACTAGGGCGATCGAATGAGTCATCCGCATGACTCATTCGGTGGACCAAGCTCATTCGGCTAAGCCATTCGCCGAATGAGTTATTTTGGCCACTCATTCTGCCGAATGAGTAAAATCTATATATACTAGTTCAAACAGATTCAAACCTAACAATCCCGAGCCCTCCTTCTTCCCAGAGCACTCTAGTGTCAAACCCTAGAAGTTTTGAGCGGTTCTTGCATGTCCAAGTTCGATTCTCATCCCGTGGTGTTCGATCTTGATTCAAACATTCATCCTTCACCTTCGGATCACCACGGGTGCTGTTAGTTTCGATTGGAAAACCCTGGAATAGGATTCCGCACTATTCCAGAGGCTGTCGAGCAGATCTCCATTGGAATCGGGTTGTTTTCGGGCTCCTAGTTGGTCCTACAAAGTGGTATCAGAGCTTTGGATCTTGATTCTGCTCGATTTTCAATCCAAATCACCATATCTTTGATTGTTCGTTCGAGGTCTGCAAAAACCCTAAGTTTGTTGCTCTTAAAGTCACTGATTCATTGAAAATCCGTGTGTTTTTGTGGTTGTAATGTCAAATAGATCATCCCAATTGGTTGGTAATCATGTCTTGATGCTCTGTACCAAATTTGGTGCTAAGATTTAGTCTAGATCGAAAGTTATCGTGATTTTTGCAGCTGAAAACCCTAGATGGTCCGAATGAGCCACCCGACCGAATAGATCGTCCAAATAGCTCTCATTCGGCCGAATAAGCTTCATTCGCCGAATTGCTCTCCTTCGGTCCACTCATTCGCCGAATAGATTCATTCATTCGGTGATAGTGTCATTCTGAGCTTCTGATTCGGCCAATACAGTTCATTCGCCAATATCAAGCACATTCGGTCCCCGACACTCAGCCAAATCAGAGTCATTCGGCCATCAGATTTCAAAATTTTCTGAGTGTTGGACGCTTTTCTTCTTGACTATATGGAGGACTTAACTTTGATGGCGAACCAGAATCATCGTATTCAGACACTGTTGCTCACTGAGACTGAGACAGGGAACTCTAATAAAGCTCCCAAGCTTCTTTCTTTAGATGATTATCCCCACTGGAAGTACAGATTTGAAATCCACATCAATGGAGTTGATACCAACTTGTGGATGATGATAGAGAGTGGTTATCTGAGACCTCTGAATGAAGATGGAACTCCAATGTTAGTCACACGGATGACTGAACCCCAAAGGAAACTATATGATTATGAGAAGAAAGCCTATGCTATTCCATCCCAGTCCATTGCAACTGATATCTTTCATCAGTTTAGACAGTTTACATGTTCTAAGTTTATGTGGGATGCATTGCAGCAGAGATATGATGGAAATGATGCGTTGAAGAACATCAAGTCCAAAGCTTTGAGGAAGGAGTTTAAAAGTTTCATGTATGTGGGAAATGAGTCACTGGATGATCTGATTGCAAGATTCTACCATCTTTTGAGTGAGCTGTTTAATCATCAAGTCAAGACTACAACTCAAGAAAAGATTCAGTGCTTGGCATATGCACTACCTCCAAAATTGGAGTCATTTCTTATGGTTTTAAAGCAGAATGAGATGATGGCAAACATAGACATCAATGATTTCATCCAGAAGTTGAAAGAGCAGGAAATTGAGAACAAGTGGAAGGCTAAAAGAGTTGCTCTAGTTCAGGACCCTTCACTGTATTATTCTACTCCTACTGTAGAGAGAGCCTCTTCTCATGCTCCACTGAAGACTGCTTTTGCCTCCCAGACTACTGAAGCTCCAGTTTCCAATCAGATTCATTTCAGCCAATCATCTTCGTCTTCTACCTCTCAGAAAGAAAGTAGTCAACCAGTCACAAGTCTGAAGACAGACAACTTTGATAAAGTGACTGTAGAGGTTGCCAAGGAGCATATGGGTCTTCTGTCTACTCTTGTTAGCTCCTATGATGGATTAGTAGCAGGACAGATTGGCAATCCTTACTTGACTAATGATGACTATTCTCAGATTGACCCGGATGACATGGAGAGGATATATATCATATGGGCTCTGGGTAGTGCTGTGAGAAGAGCAAAGGATTTTGTGAAAAGGACAGGCAAAGACATCAACCTGAATAAGGATTCAAAATTTGGTTTTGACATGGCATCTGTCACTTGCTACAATTTTGGGGAGAAGGGACACTTTGCAAGACAATGCAAACATCCAAAGAAGTCAGGCAACAAGAATCCTTTTCAGCATCAGAGATCTTTTGCATCAAAGCCAGTGAGAAGACTTTTACCCATTGATACTCCTGCTCATGCAAGCTCCTCAAATGCAAGCAAAGCTTTGATGGTACAAAATGATGAAGGTGAGAATTGGTATTTCAGATTCAATCCTGATCAGGGTTGACATGATAAAGCTTGTGTTGCTAAAATTCAGAAGACTAATGAGTCAAGTGAAGAAAGCACTTCTGAAGAAGCAAAGATCAGTCTAGAAGAAATATCTGGTTCAGAGTCAAAGCATTTCAGACTCAGAAACTCAATCAGATTATGATGCTGATCTTAAAGAACCAGTTACTCAGTTTGCTTTGATGGTGAACACATCTGCTACTTCTGCTGCTACTTCACAGTCAGATCAGGTATTTGATGAATGTTCATCTTCTCATTTTAGATGTTTTAAATGTATTGATCTTGACAGTAAGGTTCTGGCTTATCAGAAGCACAATGCTGATTTGATCAGCGATCTCAACCAAATGATTGAGGCAAACATAATTTTAAAATCTAATGAAAAAAATTTTCAAGATATAATTAATTTGTTAAATAGACAGTTATATGAGGCTGAGATCATTGTGCTCAACAAACAGGATGCAGTTACTTCTTATCTCAACACAAAAAATGAGACTAAGAAGAAACTTGCCATAGTCGAGTGTGACTATGAGACATTAAACCAGAAGCTCAAGAGTTATGAGTGCTCATCATATATTATTGAGCACATGATCAGTACTGGGACTGATCAGGATGGGAAGGGTAAGGAAACAATATACAATCACTGTCCCCCACCAGTCTTGAACAGCTTTGTCAATTCCCCGAATGACAAAGAGGTTAAAGACTTTCAGGTGAAAACTCTATTAGTTATTGATCCTATTGGGATAATATTTGATGAGGGTTCCTCAATGTCTGAGGAATCTTTTGTGGAGGGCGTGGTTGAAGATTGGGTGTCTAATTCTGAGGATGAGTCTGATGTCATTCCTCAAGTGTCCTATGTCAAGAATCAGACATCTGTTGCCAAGAAGGCTGACCCAATCTTACCCAAGGCAAACATGGCTTCAAAGTTGTCAAAAGCCACTTGCTTTGTGAAGTCTTCACAAAATGGTGAAGCTAGTGAGATCAAGGAATCTGCTAAAACTGTTTTTAATGGCACAAAGGGTTTGGGTTTTGTGCATGATCAAACTAAGAAAAATGTTTTTCAGAATAAACATTCACAGTCAAAAGTCAAGCAATTTTCTTCCAAAGACAAAAGAGTTTGCTTTGAGGGTGGTGCACCTGGACATGTTGTTAGATTTTGTCCCTAGTTGATCAGACCTAAGGTTGCACCACCTAGAAAACTAAATCAGAATTTTAGCAAACCTGTCAAATCTGATTTTAAATCAGCTCAAGCAAAGCTAAACAACCCATTCTGGTTAAACCTTTGGATAAGGGTAAAGGGAAAGTGATGAACTTGGATGTTCTCAAGGTGATAATGTCAATCAATCAAAGCCATCATCCATTTACTTGAAAAACTCTTTCAGAAAAACACTGTTTGGAAAGTTATGTCTTCCGAGACTTCAGTTGTACACACTCCAGACAAAGCAAACCCTGATGGTATGTGGATTGATGTTTGGATCCGAGACTTTTTGGGTCAACCCAAGACTGTAAAGGCTTGGGTTCCCAAGTTGAACTAATTGTTCGAGGTGGTTATGTAGCGTTTGCTGGTGATAAAGGCAGATTCATTACGGGAGAGGGTATTCTATCAAACGACCAAATTTATTTTGACAAAGTCAGATATGTCAAACAGTTGGTGAACAATCTTCTTTCAGTGTCACAAATTTTTTATAAGCAGTACAAAGTTCTTTTTGATGACTCCAACTGCTACATACTCAAGCAAGGTGTTATCATTCCTGAAGATTAGATTTTGATGTCAGCACCCCGTAAGTAGGACTTGTATGTACTCAACATGGCTACATCTTCAACAACATCCTCTATAGCTTCATGTTTTATGTCAAAGACCACTAAGAAAGACTCTATTCTTTGGCATAAGAGGATGGGCAATTTGAGTCTACGCAAAATGAACCACTTGGTACACAACAACTTGGTTGAGGGGTCAGTCTGAAGAATTTTAAGCTGTCTGATATCTGTGTCTCATGCAAGAAAGGAAAACAGACCAAGCAGTCTCACAAGTTGAAAAAGTTTCATTCAATCACTGTTCCTCTTGAGCTTCTCCATATGGATTTATTTGGTCCAGTCAACCGCAAGAGTATAGCTGGAGATCAATACTGTCTAGTCATCACTGATGAGTATTCCAGATCTTCTTGGGTTTTCTTTCTAAAGGAGAAATCTGAAACGTTTGAGTGCCTTCAAGTGTTGGTGACCAAACTTGAATCTCTATATAAGCTCAAGATTCGTATGCTCAGAACAGACAACGGGACAGAGTTCAAGAATCACAAAATGGAGAACTTCTGTAATGCACGTGGCATTGTCCAACAATTTAGTGCTCCATATGTCCCGCAAATGAATGGTGTTGCTGAGCGCAAGAACAGAACTTTGATTGAGGCTGCTAGGACGATGTTCGCTGATTCATCTCTTCCAGTTCAGTTCTGGAATGAAGCTGTGGCAAATGCTTGCTACACACTGAACCGGGTTTTCATAGTAAAGAGACATGGGAAGACTTGCTTTGAGCTGCTCCACAACACAAAGCCTAACCTTAAGTATCTTGAACCTTTTGGTGCTCCGTGCACGATGCTTAAGAAAGACGAGCAGGGAAAGTTCAATGAGAAGGTGGAAGAAGGGTATTTTCTTGGATACAACACTCCTAATAAAAGGGTCTACAATAGATCAACTCAGAATGTGGAGGAGTGGGACCACGTGGACGTTCAGAGACATTCTATGCCCCCACCTGGGAAAGGACCAGATTGGATGTTTGACTATTCAGACCTCTTCAACTCTTTCAATATGCCTCCCATGTACTCATATGAAGATGTTGTAGTTCGAATGATGTATGATGCACAAAATGCATCTGATGAACCTGTGCAACCTTCATCAATCCCAACTCCCACAATACAGATAAATGATGACAGCTCAGACACAGATGATAACCCAGTTCAACCAGCTGCCCCTGAACCAAATGTTGACAACATTGTACCTGCTTGAGGACTTGAATCTGAACAACCTTGATCCACAGGTTGAAGTTCCTGCTCACCCTATTGGAAGAATTAATCGCATTCATCCTCAAGAGAACATTATTGGAAGTCCACTTGATGGGGTTAAAACAAGAAATTAGCTATCTTTAGGAGGCCTTGCTGATATTCTTGACTTTGCTGATGTAAACTACTGTGCCCATTCTTGCTTCATCTGTCAAGTTGAACCGCACACTGTCACCGAAGCATTGAGAGAGGAATCATGGGTTGATGCCATGCAAGAAGAACTCCTTCAATTCAAGAAATTAGGTGTTTGGAAACTTGTTGACAAACCGAAAGGTGCAAAGGTTATAGGCACCAGATGGGTTCTTCGTTGCAAAAGGGATGATCACGGGATCGTGGTGCGAAACAAAGCACGTATGGTGGTTCAAGGATTCAGACATATTGAAGGACTTGACTATAATGAAGTGTTTGCACCGGTTGCTCGTCTTGAGGCAATCCGTATCTTCTTGGCATATGCATCCTTCAAGAAATTCAAAGTTTATCAAATGGATGTTAAGAGTGCATTCCTTCACGGTGTGATCAATGAAACAGTGTATGTCAATCAACCTCCCGGGTTTGAGGATCCATTGCATCGTGACCAAGTCTACAAGCTAGACAAGGCTTTATATGGATTGCATCAAGATCCGTGAGCGTGGTATGAGACACTATCTACTCACCTTCTGAACAACGGGTTCAGAAGAGGTATTGACTGCACACTATTTATTCAAGAGAAGGATGGTGACTTACTCTTGGTGCAAGTTTATGTGGAAGACATCATTTTCGGTTCTACAAATGATAGTCTGTGCAAGGAATTCGAGAAGGTTATGAAAGATAAGTTTGAAATGAGCTCGATGGGGGAGATGAAATTTTTTCTCGGGTTGCAGGTGGATCAATCTGAGGCAGAGATCTTCATTCATCAGACCAAATATGTTGGTGACATTTTGAGTCGGTTCAGTATGTCAGATGCAAAACCTGCTGGTACCCCCACTGGCTGTTAATCACGGGATTACACCAGATGAAAAGGGGAGTTAATCGATGCCACTCTGTACTGAGGAATGATTGGGTCTCTCATGTATCTTACTGCTTCTCGGCCAGACATCATGTTCGCCACTTGCTTGTGTGCTCGCTATCAGTCTAAACAAAGAGTATCACATTTGATTGCTGTGAAGAGGATTATGCGTTATCTGAAGGGTACTCCTGATCTTGGTTTATGGTACACTAATGATGATAACTTTGAGCTTACTGCATATAATGATTCAGACTATGGCGGATGCAAAAGATATTTAAAGTCAACATCAGTTGTATGTCAGTTCTTTGGAACCCGTTTAGTTACCTGGCAGTGCAAGAAGCAGACATCGGTGTCTACTTCAACATGTGAAGCTGAATATATTGCTGCTGCTAGTTGCTGTTCACAAATCATCTAGATACAACAACTCAGGGACTATGTGTTACGTTTTTCTAACACTCCTATTTATGTTGATAATACAGCTGCCATAGTTGTCACTAAGAACCCGGTCCAGCACTCGAAAGCCAAACACATCGACATCAAATATCACTTTATACGTTATTGTTTTGAAAAGAAACTCATCGATGTTGTTAAAATACACACCGATCACCAGAAAGCCGATCTTTTTACAAAAGCTTTTGATAAACCCAGATTTTTATATCTGCTATCGGCTAATGGTGTTTTTCAAAAGGATGAAGTCATTCCTTCATCTGAAACTAACAAATGATCATCGCTTTTATTAGCTAGTTTTCTTTTGTTTTATTTTTCAATGTTAAGTATTTTTGTTATTTCTTTCACTAAATCACAAAACTCAAAAATATTTTCTGTTTTAGGTTTTTAGGGGGAGAAAAAGTAGATAAATAGAAAAACCAAAAACATCTAAAAATTTGAAAAAGACAAAAACAATTAAAAATCAAAAAAAATGAGAAAGTCTTATTTGAGAAAGTGATGTGTAAACCTATCATGTCTTAAAAGCTAAGGTGAATGCATAAACTGAAAACACATGAGAATTGTGAATTGATGTGTTGATAGGCAGACTTTACAAAATTTATAGACTATTTGTGATAGCTTAGAAAGTCTGATTTGTGGGATCCGTTTTAGAAAACCAGCTAAGTGATAAATCTTTGACTCAAATCAGGCATACACCTGTGATCATGGATCTAATAAGGTTTCCAATGATTCATGAATTCAAGTCTGTACACTTGCCATACTGTTTTGTAAAAACCTAGCTGAAGCTGTCCATTCAGATGAGAATGATTGAATCACAAGAAAATAAAAGTAAAATCAAGCTGGTATTAAGCTTGGAAAATACAAAAATAAAATAAGTTCGATTCCATACACGTGCCGTATTGCTTTATAAAGACCTAGCTGAAGCCGTCCATTTGGATAGAACAAGTTAATCGTGTCAACACAATTCTGTATACATGCCATATTGCTTTGTAAAGACATAGCTGAAGCCGTCCATGAGAATGTTTGAACATGAGAGACAAATCAAAAAGAAAAATACAAAAAGATAATAAAATTGGAACCTTATGGAATTTATGATTTTAGGTACTAAGTTATGCAGAGATGAGTTACAAACTGATTTTGATTTTTGTTGGTTAAGTAATACGCGTAACTTAGTCAGAAAATATGAGTGTTCATCAAATTGGTTTACAAGTGATGTATTGTCAGGCTTAGAGTGGATAATTATATCAGTAATGATATCATAAGACAAATGTGTCTGAAGTGGAACATTCAGTAATGTTGATTTGATGTGATTAGGTGTATGTGTTATTTTCTTGATAGACTTCTCACAAAATTACGTGTTTCTGTGTTTTTAGTTGTTAGTTGTACAGTCGTATTTTGTTTTAGAAAAATAAAAAAAAGATTTTATATTTTCAAATTTGTTTTAGATGATCATTTGGTGTTCGGATGTTCAATCATCTCTGAATCCATCACCCACCAAACTATTCTTCATAATTGCACTCGTTTAACTGATCAAAATGTTAAATTTTGAAATTAAGTTGTGTTTTGTGAGTGCCAAGTTTTCATTCGTGCGAATGAACAAGGAGAATAGCTCATTCGACCGAATGACATCATTCCAGCGAAAGAGTCTTTTCGGCCGAATCAACCTGGGCCGAAGTAACTCAGTCGGTTGTGTCATTCGCCGAATGAAATTTTCTGTTTAACTCATTCCGAAAATTCATTCGCCGAATGAGACTTCCTATTTATAGGACTCCTTCGGCCGAATCAGGTCATTCCCCCAAACTCATTCTCTCGGTTTACTGTGTGACGTGCATTCGCCCGAATCAGCTTGTGTATATTTTACTTCAATTTCTCATCTATTCTTCAGCCCTACTGACTATATTCTTGCTTGTGGCTGTTACATGTATCATTGGAACAAAGATTAGTAAATTTTGACCGTTGATTCTCTAAAAACAGACCATGGATTAGGGATTTAGGGTGCTTAACCATCACCACTCAATAAATGTCCAAATCGAACTTAAAATCACCTAATATGTTCATTAAAAGCTTTAATCGGTAGATTCTGAGTCTATTGGTATAACTTTTATGGACTGATTTGGGATTTTGAATCCTTGGAATTTGAATCTTCTTCGGCCGACCGAATGACGTCCTTTCGGACTTCAACAGCCGACCGAATGAGGAAAGCGACAGAATGAACTCATACGGCCGATTGAGACTCTTTCGGTCTCTAGTCTCATTCGCTAGTCATACGGTCTGCTAGTCTCTTTCGGTCAATGGTCAAACCGAATGTGGTCATTCGGTTGACCTTACTTATTCGGTCAAAATGGACTCATTCGCCAAGTCCTATTCGGTCCATGCAGTCTCATTCGTACCAATTTAACACTTGTGAAAATTTTCTGATTTTAACCAGCTGATTAACTGAATTGTACTGACACGTTTATTCTTTTGTTTTTCAGTATGGCTGAGTATAAAGCGGTTTTGAAGAACAACATTTGTAAGCATTTGGATCTTGCCACCAAGAACGCCATGCATTTCAGAGAGATTATCACTTTTCTCAGGCGTTCTAGGATCTTTCCGACTATTTCCACTGTATATGAGCCATATCAGTCACATCAGCAGGATTTGTGGAGATCTGCAGATATCGATTGTGAGGTTGAGCCACCGGCTATCAAGGGAAAGGTACAGGGGCATGATGTTGTGGTTTCAGCTGAACATATCTGGAGGATATGTGGATTCCAGGATGCACCAGACCGGCCTATTTTACTTGATCGCTATCTTGTACGAGGAGTCGAGGATGCTTCATGCGATGCAAGTACGATGGTGATCTGGGAGTTGGGATCCTCAACAAAGCTTTTCTGTCTCCACAGTTCAAGTATCTAGCACATGTACTTATCCATTGCTTGGGTTTGAGGCGAGGTGGATTTGATGATCTGAGGGAGACCATTCAGTGAGCTTTTGTAGCCCTGGTGCTGAATCTGCCCTTCAACTTCTCTGAGATGATCTTTACACACATGAAGGAGAATGTGGTGCTCAAGGGTGACAAGAAGTTTCTTATGTACCCTCGGTTTCTACAGCAGATCTTTGATGCTCAGGTGCCTAACCTGCCGAAGACCAGCACAGATATCATTCGATTAGAGCACATGAATGACATCACTCTCAACAGAGTGCTATCATACAGGGGGAAGGAGACAAGCCTCCTGTTCGTGCTTTATTTGGTCATCTCCAGAGACCTGATTATATTGCTCCTGGTGGTAGGAAGTGGAGGCATGATGACTCAGATTCAGATGTAGAGGACATTGTTGTACCAGGAGATGATGGTGATGATGATGGAGATGATGGTGCTGGTGATATGTGTTGTGGGGATGCCGGAGTTGGTGTTAGTGCTGCTGAGGTTGGTGCTTCTGGTGGAGATGTTGGTGAGGCTGGTGCTAGTGGAGGTGGGGTTGGTGTCAGTAGTGGTGCTGATGTGGGTGTTAGTAGTTCAGGAGCTGGTGATGATGATGTGGACGTAGATGCACTATTAGACTTGGATTTCATGGCTACTACTCAGGCCACTGCATCTACACCACTAGAGATGGCAGGCTTGAGGAGATCAAGGATTCGTCCTTTATTCCTGAGTTTGATCTTACTCCTCCTCCACGTACTTCTACTGCTACATCCACTGCAGCTGTCACTGTTGCTGCTACTGCTGGTTAGGCCACATCATCTCTTTCAGGCAAGAGGAGAAGGAATAGGTTTGTCCAGCAGAGGAGGTCAGAACTGTCAACTGCTGCAGCATCTACTGTTACATCAGCAGCAGCAGTTACAGTTTTTTCACTGACCAGGTCACGGGCTGTTCCTTCACGTTCTACTTTTGCCCCTATGACATCCTCTGGTGTTCGTGCTCCCATCTACACTACTGATTCCACCAGTCCCTCCGTCACACGAGCCGATATGATTATACCTACTGTTTCAGTGACTGAACAGCTCAGTACATTGAACAGTCTGTTATTTTGGTTGATGGAGAGGAACCATCAACAGGAGGAGGCTATTGCCCAGCTCACGCTGAGGGTCAGTGAGCAAGACGCTCTATTTCTTCAGGCTGCTGACCAGCGTGCAGACTTACGGGCTAGATCTGCTCAACAAGAAGAACAACTACTCAAATACATTGATGAGCATAACCAGTTGGCTTTGACTGCCACTAGTTTCAGTGACCGGATTCTGGCCCTTGAAGCAGAGAACACCCGACTTACTGAGCTGGTGGAAAGTCTTAAGGAGGGCACTCCAAGGATTGAAGGCACTGCAGCTATCTCCGATGATTCAGACGAAGATAAAGAAGAAGACAAGGAGTCTGATGAGGAGAAAGTTGATTATGAGGATTCAAACAAAGATGATGGTTCTGATGATTCTGATGATGGTTCAGGGAGTGGATCTGCTAGTTCATCAAGTGAAGCAGCTGAACAGTCTCCTCCCACAGAGATCCGAACCAAAACCAAGCATGACAAGAGTGCTAAGGCTCCTCCTCCACCTCCTCCTACTCAGACAGAAGATCCAAAAGCTACTGAGGAAGTCGAAGCTGTGCCTTTGAGACGTAGATTGGATGAGACACTGACTATGATCTTAGACGCTCAAGGCATTATACATCACTCAGTTAGCTATGATAAGGAGGAAGGAGAGATCATTCACTGCTTAACCAAGGAGCAGATCGCGAAGCTGTTCAGGTTGAATCCTGATGAGGTTGTGATTGATGACACCTCTGCTCCTGTTTCTGATATGCCTTCTCCAGAGATTTTTGATGATATTGATGAAGTTATTTTGGAGGACATCACTTAAGAGGAGCCTACAAAGTATACTTTAGTTGAAGGTGAACTACCAACTTTTACTGACCTTTTTGGACAACACACTAAAGAAGAGCTGAACAGAAAGGTTGAAGAAAAGGTCAGCGGTAGTGAGTATTCAGCATAAGACATTCAACAAAGAAAGGAGGAATGGAAGGCATACTGGGAGGTGTTGAAGAAGGAAAGCATTGTGAAGATGCCAGCTACTCACACTAAAGTCTATAGGACCAAAGGCTACAAGGCTGGAGGTTTGATACTTAGCTGGGCATACTTTCATGATCTACATTGTTATGTTGTCAAGAGAGAAGGAGGAATTCAGTATTTCAAGCACCCCCATGACTTCAAGACGTTGCCAGGCTTTGAAGTCAATCAGCTCACACGTTTGAAGATGCTATACAGTTCTGATTCAGGGATGTCTGCTTGGTTCTCTCGACAGATTCAGTACGAGTACAGGAAGAGATGGATCAACTTCAAACCTCAGGAACCTGAGAGATACTACCAGCCAGAAATCAATGGTGACACCCGCAGGCATAAGGTTATCCTGAAGTGGCTGCCTCCAAGAGTCATGAGGAAGATTCCGTTGAGGAAGATGCGTCAAGACTTCTTGGACAGCTTCCGATGGTGGTATTATGATGGGCGTACTGGAGAGGCTGTGATAGTGCTCTGCAAAAATAAGAAGTGGGAGACTGAACGTATATTTGACCCGATGTGGTTGACGAATCTGTCACACAACGATGTCAAAGCTCTTTATATGCACCATATTTTCTTTGATGTAGAAGACTTGGAACAGGAATTACAGTTTACGAGGGTGCTCCGGATCTGTATGGTTTTTGGGATTCATGCTGGAACAGACGGGAAGGCCATTTCAGACAAATACTTCAAGAAAGATCATGCAAAATGAAGAACTAGATCCAAGGGGGAGTATGTTGGTGCACGAAATGTCCCTAGTTCAGTTTTGTATGATCTTTTGATGTATAAAGTTTATGTCATTAATGAAATCAGTATTTCTATATTGTTCTTAATGTTTATTTTAGTTTATATGTGTTTGATTATGTTTAACTTTGATTTGATATGTCTTTTAGATCCATTCGGACGAATAACTCTAAGAGTGAAGTCATTCGGTCAAATGAACGCCTATAGAATGACTAGGGCGATCGAATGAGTCATCCGCATGACTTATTCGGTGGACCAAGCTCATTCGGCTGAGCCATTCGCCGAATGAGTTGTTTCGGCCACTCATTCGGCCGAATGAGTACAGTCTATATATACTAGTTCAAACAGATTCAAACCTAACAATCTCGAGCCCTCCTTCTTCCCTGAGCACACTAGTGTCAAACCCTAGAAGTTTTGAGCGGTTCTTGCCTTTCCAAGTTCGATTCTCATCCCGTGGTGTTCGATCTTGATTCAAACGCTCATCCTTCACCTTCGGATCACCACGGGTGCTGTTGGTTTCGATTGGAAAACCCTGGAATAGGATTCCGCACTATTCCAGAGGCTGTCGAGAGATCTCCATTGGAACCGGGTTGTTTTCGGGCTCCTAGTTGGTCCTACAAAGTGGTATTAGAGCTTTGGCTCTTGATTCTGCTCGATTTTCAATCCAAATCACCATATCTTTGATTGTTCGTTCGAGGTCTGCAAAAACCCTAAGTTTCTTGCCCTTAAAGTCACTGTTTCATTGAAAATCCGTGTGTTTTTGTGGTTGTTTTGTCAAAGAGATCTTCCAAATTGGTTGGTAATCATGTCTTGATGTTCTGTACCAAATTTGGTGCTTAGATTTAGTCTAGATCGAAAGTTATCGCGATTTTTGCAGCTGAAAACCCTAGATGGTCCGAATGAGCCACCTGACCGAATAGATCATCCAAATAGCTGTTATTCGGCCGTATATGCTTCATTCGCCGAATACCTCTCCTTCGGTCCACTTATTCGCCGAAGAGATTCATTCGTTCAGTCATAGTGTCATTCTGAGCTTCTCATTCGGTCAAACGTGTTACATATTAACACCAATCTTTGTTTTACTATGTTACATATGTTTTATTTGGAACAACTATATTACATGTGTTTGACATATAAATTACGCTCATTACACACAACAAATACAACGATATTACCAATATTTTACATATAGTTTTAGTGGAAGGCGCCTAGTGCCTAGGCAGTCCTAGGCCGTATCATAACAAATACAACAATGTTACCAATGTTTTTACCATTTTCAGTTTAATTTTTTAATTCTTTACACTTTTTTTGGGCCTGTAAGTGAACCGAACGTTTAGTAAAGAAGTAAAAAGTTTGTTCATGAAAGTTTATTTAATAAATAAACGAACATGAACAATTTTTTTTCATTTAACTAAACGAACGAACATGAACACACGTCCCATTTGTTCATTTACGTTTGTGAACGTTCGTTTATATTCGTTCATTTATGTTCGTTTATATTTATACGTTTAGGTTCGTTTATGGTTATTAATTTATTTTTATTAATAAATCAATTTATATATTTTAAAAATCAGTGATATATTCAAGTTCTTTATAAATTAACATGCTTGTGCCATTTTTATTTTACTGGAATTTTAATAAATTTATTAACTGAAATGGGCTAATATCTATCCAAGTTTAGAATTCATTTGTTCATTCATGTTTGTTTAACTATTTGTGTTCAATAATGGTTGTTTTGTTTCTTTAGTCATGTTCGTTTATGTTTGTTTAGTTTTGTTCGTTTATGTTCGTCGATGTTCGTGAACCATTCATGTATACTATTAGCGAACGAACATGAACGAATACGAACACACTAAGTTTCTTAACGAACGAACATGAACAAGAAAATCCTGTTCGTTTAAATGTTTATGTTCCCTATATATGCAGTCGCCTAGGCCACGTCAATCTTTGTTTTACTATGTTACATATGTTTTACTTGAAACAACTATATTACATATGTTTCACATATAAATTACATTTATTACACATAACAAATACAACGATGTTACCAGTGTTTTACATATAGTTTTTAGTAGAGGGGCGCCTAACGCCTAGGCAGCCTCCTATGCCGCATCATAAAAAATACAACGATATTACCAATGTTTTTTCAGGTTCGTGAATTATTACATAGTTAATGCACCTACGTTACAAAGGTTTTACATATAATAACAATCATTGTTTTACTATGTTACATATGTTTTACTCGAAACAACTATATTACATATGTTTTACATATAAATTACGTTTGTTACACAAAGTTACATATAGCAACTTAGATAGCACACATGGAAAGTTGTTTTGTTATGTTTCTCACACTAATTGTATCGATGAGATATTGTTTATTCGGTAACACATCTTAACAAAGACAACGATGTTACCAATGTTTTTAAGTTCGTGAATTGTTACACAGTTAATGCACATACGTTACAATGGTGTTATATATTAACATTAATCCTTGTTTTACTATATTACATATGTTTTAGTTCGAGCAACTATATTACATATGTTTTACGGATAAATTACGTTAAACCTACGGCTGCATTTTCTAAACTACATGGTCATCGTAATGTTAAGGGGTACCCCTACTGATTTTAAGAACCTTAGCCAGGCAATCTGTCTATTTATTGGCAATCGGGACTCCCAACTACTTCTTGATTTGTTGCGTGATCGAGTTCCAAATGTACCCGAGTTTTATTTTGATTTCTCTGTTGTGAAAGGTTATTTTAGACACATTTTCTGGGCAGACGATATTTCCAAGAAGAAAAATGAAGTTTTTGGCGATGTTTTGCATTTGATGATACGTACTATACTAACAAGTAATTTAATAGTTATATGTTATTTTTACGTATATTATACATTGATGTTACATAATATTTATCTGTTATATATACAGCTTTTTTTGGTAGACGTACTTTTTTACTTTTTGTACTATATATGTTTTTAAAGTACACGTAATAAATGACATATCTACCCTTTTTACACATTTTTCAAATAAATGGCATATTTTTAATAAATAAAATTACAACCTTTAATCTCAACCATCCAAATTTAAAATCAAAGATTCAAATTGAATTTTCATGGTTTTTTATTGAAACTTGGTTTTCAAATTCATTTCCCTATATACATACATACATACACACACACACACACATATATATATATATATATGAGTATGGAATTTTTAATAACCCATCAAATAAGTGATAACCCATTAACCATCATCCAATGGTTACTTGAAAAAGGTAAGTGTGTAGGATCGTGCCACGTGTCAATTCTTTTGTCTTTAGTATGAAGGGCATTTAGGACATTTGTCATTTATGTAAGTTTACCCCCTTTTTTTAAACATTATAACTTTTTTATACTATATTATTTTTTTAAAAAATTGCACCATTATACTCGTCTCATTTTTCTCTTTAATTTCGTTATAGTTTCGACTAGTTTTTTTATTTTTTATTTTTTTGATGTTATGTATTTACATCATTGTAACAAACTTAACGATAGCAAATTAATTAGAAATTTTTCTAGCAATGGTAAATTACAGTAATGTAACACAAAATGAAGTAATTTACAATGACATAATTAACGGTGACGTAACACATTATTTACAGTGATGTAATTTTCTCTTTAATTCCCGTTATAATGTTGACTAGTTTTTTTATTTTTTTTTCTCATTGCCCATTATTAACATCGATATAACGAGCATAAATATAACACATTATTTTGAATGTTTTTCTAACAATGATAAATTACACTGATGTAATTAATATAACACATTATTTTATTTTTTCTCTAACAATGATAATTACAGTGATAAATTACAGTGATGTAATATAACACATTATTTTGATTTTTTTTTCTCTAACAATGATAATTATAATGATGTAATTTATCATTGTTCGAAAACAATTCAAACTAATTTGTTGTATTTAGGCTCGTTACAAATTAGGGATGAGCAAAAAGTCAAAAAAAAAACGAACCGAAACCGAATTAACCGAAAAAACCGAACCGGAACCAAATTAAACGAAAAAACCGCAACCAAATTTTACCTCAATGTAAATTACATCACGATAAATTACGTCAATGTAAATTACATCACTGTAATTTATCATTTTTAAAAAAATTTTAAATAAATTTGTTATATTTAAGCTCGTTACAATGATGTAAATATAGGGCATTTAAAAAAAGTAAAAAAAATTAGTCGAGACTATAACGGAATTAAAGAGAAAAATGAGACGAATATAATGGTTCAATTTTTTTAAAAAAAATAATATATTATAAAAAAGTTATTAATGTTTAAAAAAGAGGGGGGTAAACTTTATATTAAAAATTAGATTTATTAAAATATCTTAGATGATGACAGTTGTCACTACCATATTAATTCTAGCTTTTTGAGTGGTAACAAAATGTCTAAAATGCCCTCCCATATTAATAAAATAATAATGCCACGTGTCGCGATCATATGCACTTACTTTTGAAATTAACCATTGGATGATAGTTAATGGGTTATCACATATTTGATGGGTTATTTTTTTAACCTTCCTCTATATATATATATATATATATATATATATATATATATAGGGCATGGAATTTTTGATAACCCTCATCTTTTGTTACAACCCATTAACCATCATCCAATGGTTGCTTGAAAAAGGAAAGTGTGTAGGATCGTGACACGTGTCAGATTCCTTTTTTTTCTTTTTTTTTAATATAAAGGGTATTTAAGACATTTGTTATTTAAGTAAAGTTTGCCCCCTTTTTTTTAAACATTCATAACTTTTTAATACTATATTATTTTTTTAAAAAAAATTGCACCATTATACTCGTCTCATTTTTCTCTTTAATATCGTTATAATCTCGACTAGTTTTTTTTTTTTTTTTTTTTATGTCATATATTTACATCATTGTAACGAACTTAAAGATAGCAAATTAATTAAAAAAAATTATAGCAATGGTTATATTACAGTAATGTAACAAAAAATGAAGTAATGTAACACAAAATGAAGTAATTTACAATGACATAATTAACGGTGACGTAACACATTATTTAATTTTTTTCTCTAACAATGATAATTACAATGATAAATTACAGTGATGAAATAGAACACATTATTTTGATTTTTTTCTCTCACAATGATAATTATAGTGATGTAATTTTTCATTGTTCGAAAAAAATTTAAACTAATTTGTTGTCAATGTAAATTACATCACTGTAATTTAAACCAAATTCACCGAAAAAAAACCGAAACCGAATTTTATGTCAATGTAAATTACATCACGATAAATTACGTCAATGTAACTTACATCACTGTAATTTATCATTTTTAAAAAAATTTCAAATAAAATTTGTTATATTTAAGCTCGTTACAATGATGTAAATATATGGCATCTAAAAAAGGTAAAAAAAATTAGTCGAGACTATAACGGAATTAAAGAGAAAAATGAGACGAATATAATGGTGCAATTTTTTTTAAAAAATAATATATTATAAAAAAGTTATTAATGTTTAAATTACATCACTGTAATTTAAACCAAATTCACCGAAAAAAAACCGAAACCGAATTTTACGTCAATGTAAATTACATCACGATAAATTACGTCAATGTAACTTACATCACTGTAATTTATCATTTTTAAAAAAATTTCAAATAAATTTGTTATATTTAAGCTCGTTACAATGATGTAAATATATGGCATCTAAAAAAGGTAAAAAAAATTAGTCGAGACTATAACAGAATTAAAGAGAAAAATGAGACGAATATAATGGTGCAATTTTTTTTAAAAAATAATATATTATAAAAAAGTTATTAATGTTTAAAAAAGAGTGGGGGGAAACTTATAAGGGGTAAAATGACTATGATGCCATTTTTAATATTTTAATGAAATGCATATGTGTAAGCTTATGATTGGTTGAAATGGGTTATGTAGTTGTAGCAAAAAAAGAGGGTTATTTTTTATACCCTTCCCTATATATATATATATATATATATATATATATATATATATATGGCATATTTATTTTTTCAAAACCATATTGTTCACAAAAATTTCCTAATTCATTTCTACTAGTTATGCCATCTCTTTTTTTAATTTTAAATCATTACATAATTTTAAACCTTCTTGATTTATGTGATTTATTATTTGACCATATGTTAAATCATCGTATGGTATTTGATTATTATTTTCTCTTTTAATTTTTTTCTCTAATTTTTTCAGCGAATAATTTTGGTAATCCTGCAATAAATCTTTTCTTTCCAATATGATTGTTTACAATCATTTCTATTCATGACTTTAGATATAAAAACATCTTTATACCATCTAAAATCTTGTAATTTTCTACATGTTAGATTTAAAAGTATTAAAGAACTCCTTTCTTGATAGTCTGAAGGATTTCCTATAAAATTTTTTATAATAGCAAATATAAGTGTATTTATTATATCTGATTCCTCAGTTTGAACTTGTATATAATAGAGTTTATACAACATATGATGGTAAATCTATATATGAATGGAATATAGATGGTCAATATGAATATCAAATTCTCACTATATTACAAGAAATGACTATGGCATCTAATGCCTATAAACAAGTAGGAAACAATGAATCACAAATATTTAAAATGATTGTTTCTGGGTTTTCTGGAAATTTAAAAGGATGGTGGGATAATTATATAACAGATTATGATAAACAATTTATTATGAATGCAAAAAAGGTAAAATTAGAAAATAATATACAAGTTCAAACTGAGGAATCAGATATAATAAATACACTTATATTTGCTATTATAAAAAATTTTATAGGAAATCCTTCAGATTATCAAGAAAGGAGTTCTTTAATACTTTATATATATATATATATATATATATATATAGGAATTGAATCCAATGAAAACCCAATCTTAGAGAGAAAACCCTTAAACCCTATGTGAGCCACTCATTTGGAATCTTGAAAATAAATATGTGGTCCACATTAACCCACATTAAAAATAATTTGTTTATTCAAAATCTATTTTTTTTATTCAGGTTTAATTTGGACCACATATTTATTTTGAAGATTTCAAATGAGTGGCTCACATAGGATTTAAGGGTTTTCTCTCTAAGGTTGAGTTTTCATAGGATTCAATCCCTATATATATATATATATATATATATATATATATATATATATATATATATATATATATATATATATAGTGGGGTTATTGTACAAAGTGGTAGTTTTGTAAAAAGCGTGAAAAATGATCTGGGCCGTGGATGTGATACAATCAAGGGTTAGAAATTGAAAATGGCAAAAGTATTTATTTAATAGGTGTTGACAATTAATAAAAGGGTAAATTAGGGATTTAGGTTTTTTTAACTTGCTAATAATACGAAAGATTCGAAATAAATGGGATTCGGTTGCTCAAATTAATTTTCAATTGCAAGTCAACCTTCTTAAACAGATTGGATTAGTCCAAAATCATATGTTACAATGTGCTGTTACCGAATTAAACAGATTGGATTAGTCCAAAATTATGTATTGTTATGTGCTGATATTCGGCTTTGTGTAAACCATTGTGCTACTTCGTGTTGTTAGTAGGTTATAAGTACATTAGCTATGATTTTGCTGTTATCACAGTATATAATGTGCTGTTAACAGTTTGTAACATCCATTATTTTATCATTAGATGTTAAAATCTATTAAAACCATTATGTTATTTTTTGTTGATATTTATTTTTATTGTGTAAACTATTGTGGTACTTCGTATTGTTACCAGGTTTTAAGTACATTAGTTATGATTTTGCTGTTATCACATTATATAATGTGCTATTAACAGGTTGTAACATCCATTATGTTATCATTAGATGTTAAAATCTGTTAAAACCATTATATTATTTTTGTGTTGATATGTGCTGTTATCGTGTTATAATGTGCAGTTGGCTGAATGTAAAATCAAATGAAATATTATGTGCTAGTATGTATTTTCTATTTATGTGAAATCATCCATTTATTTTCTGTTTTGATGATTACGAATTCAATGGTTTTAATATTATACG
This sequence comes from Mikania micrantha, assembly GCA_009363875.1. Taxonomy (NCBI): domain Eukaryota; kingdom Viridiplantae; phylum Streptophyta; class Magnoliopsida; order Asterales; family Asteraceae; genus Mikania; species Mikania micrantha. The sequence goes on along the minus strand of CM018685.1, from coordinate 42,789,591 downwards.
TGAAATAATAATTTTAATTTTGGGATATGTTCAATCAGGAAACTGATTAACAACTTCCCTATTTTAATGCAAGATTTAAAAATCATAAAATTATTTAAATACAATTGCCTATATTACCCTTTTCTATTAAATAATAAAAATGCCACATGTCAACACATTATTGGTTCCTATCATTTTTATAAAAACTTCTATTTGTATCTGAACCTACTCCTCTATATATATATATATATATATATATATTATACCCATGGATCCATGACCCCACATGAATTTTTCGAAGTCCATGATCACGAATAGGCACGAATACAGTATTCAAAATTGGATAACAACAACCCATTGAACACAAAAAAGGGGCACCGTCTGTTTATCTTAGTTGAATCCCTAATCATCTGAACCTACTAATTCACCGGTTAGAACGGTAAAATAGATGGTACCGGTTGAATTGAATTTTTATTTTTATTTTAAATTACGCATGTAAATTTTACACACGTCAATTAGTTTTTCAATATCATCCGAATGATTTGGAAAATAATCTGATAAGACGACCAGTTTGATGTTTGAACTGATTTTAAAAAATTCATTAAGATGCAAGAGTATTCACTTCTAATTTAACTCATTTTCTTAACTTTTTTTTTTTTTTTTTTTTTATCATTTTACTCCCAAACAATTAGTTTATTATTTTTCTCTCTCTTAAGCACTTATAAAAAAATTATAAAGATAATAATTTAGTAGATACTTTACATATAAAAAGTCTAAATTTAAAAAAATAAAAAACATCAAATTACATAGTATATTTTTACTCTTCGGTAGGGTCTGAGGGAAAGATGAAGAGAAACATTACTCATATCTTAGTTGAGATAGAGAGACTGCCTCGAAGGGTCCCCGTCTCAGATTTATGGTTTGAAGTTAATCAACAAATGTTTTTGATGTAATTTTCACAAAATAAGTTAATTAATGTTAAAATTAGTGTAATTTTAATTTTGTCATAAGAGTTCACATATATACATGATATATAGGCACTGCAAATCTAAATTTTAAAAAGTTAAGATAAATAAAGTAAACTAAATCTCTGAATTAAATGAATTAAAGAGAAAATAAGATAAATAATTACTTAAAGCTTCCTCATAACTTTATTATTTTATTTCAATCGAGAAATTTGAAAACTTGTCCTTTGGTTAGATTTGTTTTGGGCATGAATTTGTTATTGTAGCTCTAGAATTATCTTTTTTAACAGAAAATATATACATCTGTTTATTTTGAATATCCATCAGATACCTTTTTCCATGATTACAGTTTCTTTCAAATAATAAAAACAATTAATTTATTTCAAGTGAAAACAGTTACCGTGAAAGTAAATACTAGTAATTTTACCCTTTGTTGGAGCATCAAAACATATAGTATTTGGAGTTTATATTGTCATGTAATAATGTATTATGTTTATCCTTACTTTTAACTTGTTCATTTTAGTTTATGTTGTTTTTCAACTTATAATTTACGAGTTTACAAAACACAGAAAACACTAATGACATGAACCATCAAACCTTTTAAATAAAAAACCATTATCCTTAGACTCACTAGAAAAAAGTCTCTAACGACTCACCTGAAAATTTTTGTTTCAAATAAGACTCAAATATGTAACTTTTACAATAAAAAAATCACAGGGCTGCTTCTTAGACTATTCACAGCGGTCACCTCACTGAAAATCCATCTTCACCGAAATTTCCTGCCACGTTATAACCCCACTGAAAACCTTAAAACCCCACAATAGTCACCCCACTGGAAAACTTTACCCATTGTGTGAGAGAAGAGAAAATTGTATGTGAGAGGGTGGAGAGCGGGAAGCGGGGGCTGCGCTCCCCTTGATTTTGAGCCCGCTGGAGAGGGGAGGCGGTGTGCCCGCTTGGCCCCGTCTCACCGTTGAGCCCCGCCGGTTGCGCGGCTTACCCACTGTGGGTGGTCTTATAAACTTACTGACACACAATAAGGACAAATGAAAACAAAAACACGTAATAAATGTGGGTGTCAACTTGTGGTGCATATTATTATATATAGTATTTGCCTAAAATAAAATAGTTATTAACCCACTTGATAGAGACATTGCCTCTTAGAAAGGAGGTCTTGGGTTCAAATCCAAACAAAGGGAAATATTGGGTGTAATTTAGGAGTAGGAGTAGGAGTAGGATAGTATGGCCGTTCAAAAAAAAAACTTATTATACAAGAGTTGTAGTTTTCAAAGTCTTATAAGTTAGTAATTTATGTTCATGGGGAAGCTTTATTGAGCCGGGAGGGGAGGCGACTTTTCCCTCTTTTTCTGTACGTATTGTTGATATTTTGACCAAAATGTATTTTTAGTTAAAAATATTGGTTTCTCCTCTTTACTTCAAAAAATTAACATGTATTTTAGGTTTCAAAAATTTACACCCTCACTTCGGCCAAGCTCCACCAGTTATGTTATAAGAGTTCTAAAACTCGAAAACTTAACAAATTTAATCAACTATTTTATCATTCTAATATGCATTATAATATAGTAAAAATTATTTTACCTAATAGTAATCAAGTTTTTCAGCGTTATACTAAACTCACTTAATGTTTTTTGTTCTTCTGAAGTTACTTAACTTTCGGTATGTGTTCTAATCATATGTAATTTTTAAAATTAATAGAGGCGAATGATACATATATGAATATTTATTAATAATAAACGAATTATTTTTCTAATTATCTTGAAATAAGATGCAATCGTGAAGATCGAAAACAAATTTTCGAATTAATAACAAAGTTTCAAAATTTGTCATAAAAAGAAATAATATTTTTAATATAGTATAGATATATAATTTGTCATGAAAAGAAACAGCTAATTTAAACAAAACGTTTGGCATCATTATAAATAAAAACACAGCCACTTCATAAACATTGTCATTCTTGTTTATTGCTTTCACTGCAAAAAACAAAACGATGCAACAATCAAAGGCCAAGCAAGGTTCTTTGAACTTCTACATGCTGGTTTAAACAGTGCGGCTTTAAGATGTGCCTTGAAACTCAACATTGCTGACATAATTAACAGTCACAATGGACCGATGACCTTGTCGCAAATCGCTCAAGAGATCGGCTCACCGTCACTAAACATTGGTGGGCTATCGCGTCTCATGAGGTTCTTGGTCTACAAACAAGTTTTTGATGAGGTGCATGACCCTGGGCACGAAGAAACACTCTTCGCGCTCAACGAATGCTCCAAGTTGCTCGTAAAAGATGCAAAGAACACGCTTGCACCAATAGCCATGTCTTTCATAGATCCACTTATGGCAGCACCATTTTATAACCTGAACAAGGCCATTGAAGAGAGGGTTACAGCAGCATTCAAGACATACGGGGTTAAGATATGAGAATTTTATGCTAGCAACCCACAAGCAAATTACAAGGGGTTCAATGAAGCAATGGCATGCAGAACAAGGTTCGAAATTGATACGATCGTGTCGAGTTACGATTTTGGTAGCTTAAAAGGAAGTTTGGTTGACGTTGGTGGGGGTATTGGGGTGACAATAAACAAGATTGTAATTAACCAGGTATCCACATCTTAAAGGTTTTAATTTTGATACGCCTCATGTGGTTTCATCTGCACCAGCATATGAAGGCCGGAGTCACCCATGTTGGTAGTGATATGTTTACAGCCATTCCCCATGCGGATTCATTCTTACTCAAGGTACGTACGTTGTTCACCTACTAATTTGTGTGTGTATATAGGGAAATTATAAAAAAATAACTCACTAAATATGCAATATAACCCGACAAAATCAAGCCAAATTTTCGATTTTTTTTAACATCATTGTAAACATATTTAGAACACTTTTTTTTTAGTTTGCGTAAATTCATCACCGTTTAAGAATTAACATCGTTGTAAGTTTCGGGCAGAAAAACGCTTACAGTACTGTAAGTTACAACTATGTTAACTCTCAAACGGTGATAAATTTACGCAAACTTATAAAATAATAAATTGTTCTAAATCTGTTTACAATAATGTTAAAAAAATTCGAAAATTTGGCTTGATTTTGACGAGTTATTGCACATTTAGTGACTTATGTATACTTCCATGCCCTATATATATGTGTGTGTGTGTGTGTGATAAAAATATCAAATAAAAAGAAATTTTTGCTTAAAAAAGTAAGAACCATTAGTAATTTGACATTTGTCATGTCAAAAAAAGAAAATAATGAAAATTTAGGTAAAAATCTTATTTTTTGTATTATATTTTTATTTTTTTGTATTAGATTTTGTTTTTTGTACTTTTACAATATTTTTGATTTTTTTACTATATTTTTTTGATTTTTATAATAGATTTTGTTTTTTGTACTAGATTTTTGTTTTTATATTTTTATCATGTTACATATCAAAGTTCATTAATCTTACTCTTATATTAGTCAAAAATCTTTTTTTATTTGATCCAACTCCTATATATATGTTAGGCATTCACGTACTAATTTGTAGTCTTTTATCCTTTTAACTACGGATATTATTTATTATTTCAAATAAATAAAAGCTATATATGACAAAGAATAGACATTATTTAGCATATCAAATGCCAAATTTCTATTGATTTTAATCTTCTTAGTTAAAAATTTATTTTTATTGGATCTAACTCCAATATATATACGCTAGGCATTCACGTACTAATCTGTAGTCTTTATATCCTTTTAACTATGGATATTATTTATTATTTCAAATAAAAAAAAGTTTTATATATATATATATATATATATATAGGGCTGTAAATGAACCGAACGAGCACGAACGAGCCCTTGTTTGTGTTCGTTTGTTTAACTTTTAACTTGTTCACGAACGGTTCACGAACGCTAACCGAACGAAAATTCTTGTTCGTGTTCGTTCATTAAGGAATTTAGCTTGTTCACGAACGGTTCACGAACGCTAACGAACACATATTATTTAAATAATGAAAATCAACATTCTTAATCTCAAGCATTGGAGATAATCATTTATAAATATGTAAATTAAAATATTATAGTATTAAATTAAAAATAACTTAAATATGATGGTAATAAACTAAAAATGAAAAATTAAAAATATACAACATGTTTAATGAATAAATATAATAAACGAACTTAACCAAACATAAACGAACGTAAACGGACATGTTACCGAACGTTCACGAATACAAATGAACGAACACGACCTCTGTTCATGTTCATTCATTTAAGTAAACGAACGAACATAAACGAACTTCCCGCGGAACGGTTCACGAACTGTTCGCTGAAAGTTCGGTTCGTTTACAACCCTATATATATACTAGGTTAATACCCCATTTATTACACGGGTTGAATAAAAAAACTATGATAAATAATTATCAATTAAAATTTAAATACTATAAGATGATATTTAAAATGATATGTGATTAATTTTATATATTTAATACTTTAAGTAATAAAATAATTATATTTTTTATTTAAATACTAAGTTTTTTAAAGTTTGTTTCTTTCAACATGTCATTTTGAAAAACTGTTTTTGAAATTTTATATTTTATAATAATTCGATTTTTTAAACAAAATGTTTTTTTAATTTTAAAATATATAAAAGTATATTTGATATTTAATATTATAAATTATGGTTTAATATAAGATGTATTTAATAGGAGAGAGATGCGGAAAAAATAAAGTTGATGTGCTCTAGAAAGGTGACATGTGTCCATAAAAAACTTTTATTTATTATAATAGATAGATATATGACTAAAGAGGTAGGATCATATACAAATATATATATATATATATATATATATATATATTAGTAAAAAATGTATGAACCAATTAAGTGTTATCACATGGCAACTCTTTAACAAATAGAAGAGGGATATTTTAATATTTTGGTAACTAAAACGGTTAATAGCAACTCCTAAAATTATGCAAATTTAATTTCAAAATTTTAATTATTGATTTGTTGATTTAATATATTTTCTATAATTATGTAAAATGTTTTTACATGTGTTTTCTGTTTTTTTTTTTTATTTTGAATTATGATAAGCACATAATAGCACATTGTTTTTTAAATTAGCACATAATAGCATGATATTTTTTTTATAATAATCACATAATAGCACATTAGGTTTTTATAATTAGCACATAATAGCAAGTTATTTTTTTTATAATAATCACATAATAGAACATTAGGTTTTTATAATTAGCACATAGTAGCACATTTATTTTTTAAAATTAGCAATTCTTAAACGTGTCCTGAGTATGTTAATAAAATATAAATAAACATACTAGCCCATTATATTGTATTGAGCAATAGGCCACATCAGGCATAACAACGCACAAAAATTTGATTGTTCACATTCGAGGATTATTTTTTGAAAATTGATTATGTCCATGATTTTCGCTAATTGAAAAATAAAATTTAATGTAGGATCTTTCAAGGATATGAATTTTGGTCATCAAAGCTCTTAAATTAACATCATAAAAAGTCCGATATACCTTGCATGTGATTCAAAGTCCCTGCATATTTTACTACTATGTCTTCCCTTTTTTAGACCTTTAATTAATCAAATGAATGTTCAAGATTGTTTCTCACACTTTTTAAGAAATTATCTTTTTATACAGGATCCATACTTTATGACTAAAAACAATAGATATTATTTATTTTATGACATGTCAATACTACATGATTGGAGTGATGAGAAATGTGTGCAAATTCTTTGAAGTTGTACAAATTCATTGAGAGAAAGTAATGGGAAATTATTATAGTGGATAATATCCTGAATCCCTAATAAGACGATGGTTAACGATTGAACCCTTTCCTATATATATATATATATATATATATATATGATTACTCCATAAAAGATTCAATAATGGATAAAATCGTGGGAATTTTAATGACCTTGTAATAAGGAAACCCTCCTTGTTCCAAAATTGTCTTCCACTCAGCTTCTGTCCTTTCTTTCCCACCATCAAATACGTTAGCATTATCATATCCATATTAAGACAAATAGGGTCAAACAGAGTGTCTACTTGGGATTTAAGATATTAGAGTAATGTTATTGTACAAAGTGATAGTTTTGTAAAAAGTATAAAAAGCAAAGTGCTATTAGAAATAACAAAGTGCAATTATAATATTAACACAATGCTATTATAATATTTAATAATTTCTTGTTAATAATAGCACATTGTTATTTATAATAACACTTTGCTTTTTACACTTTTTACAAAAATCTTATTTTGTATCTGAACCGAACTCTAGGATATTATCCACTATAATAATTTTCCCATTACTTTCTCTCAAGGAATTTTTACAATTTCTAAGAAGTTGTATGCATTTCTCATCACTCCAATCATGTAGTATTGACTCTCATAAAATAAATAATATCAATTGTTTTAAGTCATAGAGTAAGGATCCAGTACAAAAAGATAATTTCTTATAAAGTGTGTGAAACAATCTTGAACGTCCATTTGATTAATTAAAGGTCTAAAAAAGGGAAGACGTACTAGTAAAATATACAGGGACTTTAAATCACATATAAGGATATATCAGACTTTTTATTATTTTAATTAAACAGCTTTTGTTACAATTACGTTTGAGGATTACGTCATCAATGGACTAATAGCACATATCATCGTGCTTGAAATCCATGATATTATAATGTTTGTGATTATTACGATTTGATAATATGCAAGAAATCGTGAACGTCGGCGAAAACCGTGCTAGAAACGGAGTTCCTGATTCTCCGGAATCGTAAAACGAAGAAAAATTCAAAGATCTTGAACTCCGGGAGCCTTCGCGGTACATGAAGGCTAAGTTGAGCATCCTTGGCGGTACGCGAGGAGTCCAAAATATCTATTGGATTACGAAATCCTTCGCGGTACGCCAAGGCCCACTTTGTCTTCCTTGGCGGTACGCGACGAGTATGGCGGTTTAATGAAACAGCTTTCTTATCAGAATTCATACAAGAAGATTTCATTTTTATCTTTCTCAAACCCCCTCACCACAGGGACGAAAACCTCCTACTAGTTTGGTAATGGTTAGATTAGATCTTGTTTTTAACGTACCGCAATAATTAGGATTGTTAATTATTGCCTAGATGATGCCTAGGAATGGTTAGAAACAAAGAACTTGATATGTTAACGGTTAAATTCTTGTTTTGATCTGTTGTAATGCCCAGTTATCATGAAGCTATATCTTAGATTACAATGGTTTAAACCATTTGATCGTAACAATGTGTGTGATTGTCTTGATCATTCCTTGGAATGCTAGGTTAAATCCAAGTATTTTAAACTAATGACAATCATTAAGATAATCATTGGAACAACGATATGATGTTTATGATAACAGTCAGATTAGTACATTGAACTCGGTTGTTTAACCTATCTAATGTCACATTCTTATGTTTCATGATATGGGTGATCAATAACAAGGATTGACTATTCCTAAGCCAGAAATTCATCTAGAAACTGTTTCAGTAAGATAATCAGCAACAATACCTAATTGGTTAATCTGAGAATATATTTTGATTAATCTAAAGAGTTATCAATCTTGTATTAGGAACCTGCATTATTATAGGTTCCTACGTTATCATACATTGTATGATATTTAACTAAATCAACTAATCAAAGACTTAATATCAGCTTGATGACTTTCAATGCAATGCCTTTGACATTGGACGTTCAGAAAGATCTAATCAGTAAGTTAAAACATAAATAACTTATTAAACATAAACTAAAGCAGAATTTAGCTATTATTACCAGTCTGTGCGTGATTCTACTATCTTGAGACCTCATGTGAGTTTCGTACAACCCTTTTCATTTTAATGTTTTATAAACATCGGGGTGTTTCTGTAAAACTGGTTCTGAACATATGATATATATCACTGTTATCTATGTGATTTCATGTGAACTCATGTTGAACTCTTAAGATTTCATGGGATTTTTCATGTAACTCTCTATCACAGTATCGAAAAAGTCCTCATCTCCTAAACTGTATCTAGTGAACCCATGTAGGCCAAACATGAGACATTGATAGTACTATTGGCTGACAACCCATTTTCTGGGAGCTTGCAACTCACCTTGGTGTAAATGTTTGCTACCTGTTTCTGAAATATCCTATTAATGTTAGTGATAGACATTAAGATAATGAGGCATCAAGGTATTTACCGACGGGTAGTATCTTCGTAAAATCGTAGAATTGTCTGAAAGGAACTAGATGTGGGTCCCATGGTTATCTTGGAAACTGTGTATCGAAAGCTTGCATATCATATCATATTGTGTAACTTAATCATTACGAACTCATCGAAGTCAAACCTTTTTGCAGGTAGACAGTGACGACCGGCGAGGTTGCACGTTTATGCACTTGTAATTAAATAACTTGTTTTGTATAATAAGTTTAGTTTGAAAACTATAACTATTATTGTAATGATGATACCCTTGTAATATATTATCTGTAAGTTAATCTGTGTTGTGATACCGGATCAAGTAAGTTGCACCCCATCTCTGAGACATCACCACTATGCTTCCGCAACCTTTTCAGTGTGGCGAGTGACATCATCAACAGGCGACGAGAGGTGGGGGTGAGACAGGATGGTATAAGAGCCACAGATTATAGAAATTTAGGTTGACTTATAGACCTAGGCTATAACCAAAGGCTCGTATAGTGACACTTAGAGCACCGAACATAACTAAAGAACAAAACTTGTTTTGATGTGCGCCAAATAATCAGGTGGTACAATTTTTAGTTATGAGTGACCAACATAACTGAAATTTGCAACACGTGTGCGTTCTAGTAAATTTCAATATAAGCAGAACAATAATAACAGTAATGACGAATAGTTGCCTTAAGATAGGAAGATATATCATGTTATGGTTGTCTTGAATACTATTATTCAATATTCATTTCATGGTACTGATCTGGAAATTTTATTTGTACAGCGATGGCTAATCCAGGTGAGCGCTACATATACCAGCGGTTTCCTTACGTGATTCTCGACGATACACCTAGCTAGTTTGAGCTCAGACTCTAATCCGTCTGAGGCATCTTCAGCTGCATCTTAGGTTGTACCACAGGGGCCACCTACGCCACCACCACAGGTAACACTCACTCCACCTAGACATCCTCGTGTATCGGATGAGGATACATCTGCAGGCAGGAGAGAGAGTTCACCTCCACAGAGGGTTCCTGTTTTCGATGGACTCAGACGTATGCGGGGTCAGGCCCGCAAGACGATAGGCCTCCCTCCTAGACGTCATCTGGCACCCAGAGACGTTCCTGGAACCATACATGAGGTGGGAGAGTCCTCCCATCAGGCGGAGCTTAGGGCGCAGCTTCGCTAGGTGACTCAGGATCTTCAGGGGACTCACATGAAGCTGCAGGAGTCACGCACTACTGTGGAGGACACTCGTACCACTGTGTTAGAGATACTCACATCTTACCTGACACTGATGGATCAGGTGAGTGCCCTAGACGCATGAACGCGAGCTTGGTGGGTTATTATTGAGGAGAGGATGAGGAGGACGGTAGTGTAGGTGATGATTGCTGCATTTTGGCAGCTGGTTGAGGTGATAAGGTTGAGGGTTGTGAGGTTGAGGGAGGTTATGGAGATGTTTGGGATGGTGAGTGTGGAGGTTAGACTGATAGGGCTGGCTATAGTGATGGCAGCTTTGCCATGGTGATTGCCTGCTTACCGTATTTCTTATGGTAAATATGATCAGGGAGTGGATGTTTTGGGATTTCATTGTAGATACCATCAGGCATAGACAGATAGGTTGAGAGCATGTGATGTATGGGGATGTTTTCTATGTGAAATAGATCCCATGCAGTTAGATTGATGTCAGAGTGTTGTTAGTATGGTAGTGTTTTGGCTCTTGTTGTATCGAAACTCTATGGTTGTATAAAACTGATATCGTAGTAATAACATGTTTTATTTTAGTATATCTGTTGTGTTTTGTGAGTGAACATGTGTGTTAATATCAAACCTTTATGAACAGCAGCTGAGAAACATATCTTGAAATACCTTGTGTGGTATCATATAGTAAATACCTTGTGTGGTAACTTATCTATTGTCTGTGTGAAAACGTAAATACCTTGTGTGGTAACTTATATATTGTCTGTGTGACAACGTAAATTACTTGTGTGATATCATCTTGAAATACCTTATATGATATCTTATCTATTGTCTATGTGACAACATAAATACCTTGTAGGTCTCAAACCGGATCAAGAACATTGCTTTATCACTCAAATCATCACCAACAGACTCTAACAAGTGCGGAATTGATGTGTTGTGAAACACATCTGTTTTTCTATTTGTTTTTATTTAGTTTATGTACAGCTTTATGCGTTTTTAGAGTCGATTTATGCTGGTTCTTCAAATTTCCATGATTTGATGCTTGCAGGTATTTAACGTGTTATTATGGCACAAAAGATCAAGAAAATGAGCTCTAGGATGGACAAGAACGGACCCGAAGACAAAAGAAGACAAAAGCTGGAATCTGGGTATCCTCGCGTATCGCGACAACCTCAAGAAACCCTATCGCGTATCGCGAAAGTTGGAAAAAGTCAGAAATGCCCTTTTTAATGATAGCGGGTTGACTCGACTATTTTGTCGGGTAGCGAGATCCCTCGCGTAGCGCGAAGGGTTTCCAGGTGCCTGTCGCGTAGCGCGACAGGGTTAGAAAACTAGAATTTTGAGTTTTATGTTTCTTAAACGGCTGGAGGCTAAAGGATTCGAGATTCATGACTGGGAGAAGACTTTTGGAGGCGACTAGAAGCTAGGGTAAGAGAGTTAGGTAGAGATTGGTCATCGGGAAGCCCTAAGAGAGTGATCCGAAGGGTGTAACGTGATCAGTTCTTATTCCTTTCTAGTTTTTCCTATTCGTATGATGATTGATTGTGGTTTATACACTATTTTTTTCTGTTTATTCATGATGATTTGTGGCTAAACCTTTTAGACCACCTAGGGTTTTATAATATGCATGTTTAATGATTGTTAGGATTGATTGTGGAACATGTTTGTGTTTTTCAATGATATGACGATTTGGTTTGGATTCTTGGATGTGTATGAATGTTTATATTGTTTGTGATTTGGTTTATCGATTCCTCGTGTGCTTTGGGGAATGTCTTTCGTATAATAGGTGCATACTAGGTCAATTACTTGGTGTTCTTGATTTGAGGATGGATTACTAGACGTAGTGATTCATAGGAATGGTGATTAGGTCACAAATAAATTTAATGTTTAACCAAAACCAAAAGCCGTGAGGTGAGGGTTTGTTAGTATGTCTTGAGTGTTAAATAACTAGTTAAAGTCTTTGTGAAAAGGCTAGGATTAGGTCAATTGAACATATTCTTGTATGCTAAATCCGAGATGATTTTCCTTATTATCCCTTGCATGTTTGTGTATTGAGACTTTCATTTCCGTGAGGTAGACAGTCTTTAGGATATATCATTGATGGGTTGGTTACCTTGTGAGAGTAATTAACCTAAACCGGTATTTAATCGACTTGTAGACACTTTAGTTGAAATCTTTGAGAAAGGTTAAAGATGCTCTAATTTGTTTATGAGTTAAAATTCAAAGATCCCGGTTCCACAATACGTTCCATAATCAATCCATAACACATTAGACATGTATAAAGTAAACCCTAGGTAGTCATTTCATCATTCGTAACTTTTTGCTGAATTTTCCTTATTGAGTCTTAATCCAGTTTTTCTAGGTTATGAAATTAGTTTAATTAATTAGTAACAAAACCCCCCTTTAAACAATTCTTTTTAATTAAGTAAATTTGTATAGATAAGTCATTGAGTATGTTTTGCATTTTCTATAGGAGTCTGTGGGTTCAATATCCGGACTTACTTTTCTGTACTACTTTTGATAGGTTCACTTGCCTGTTAGTAGTTTAGTTCAAAGAGTCTAGAGTATTACTTAGTGTTTAGGTTAGTTTTGATTTTTATTAGTTTTAGTTAAACTACTTTACACACATCAGGAATCCATGCTAGAATCAAGAAAGCAAGTAGAAAAATGTAATCTTTGTATTAATACTGAAAGTTCGAGTACAGATGCCTCAATACGTCTAGAGAGCAAATGCCTCGGGATTCAAACCTAAACTTGAACAAAATACGTCTATTTATACTAATCTAGGTGTACTCAAAATCTAACACAAAACTATTTCGAGTATTCGAACACATGGTGTATTCGAACCATCTGTACACGAAATCAATAACAATTCTGGACTTTAGCTCTTCCAATGGTTGACTTTGTCAGTCTTCATCGTGTAGTGGGCTCTACAAACTCCCCCTAGACTGGCGAAGTCATCCAATAGGAAGAGTGACTTTATGCGGTCCAGCTCCTGCATATAACTTCAACTCTATGGCATAAGCCACAGTGCGCGTAAATGGCTTAGCCTCTTCATCAAATCCATGATACCATGGGATCAAGAATCAAGTCAATATCGTTGATATCATCCTTGTTTCTGAGGATGACAGCCGCGAGGTTGCGCTCATCAAAATACCATGATAGGAAGTTAGCTAACGAGTTGTCAGGGACACTTGGGGAAACTGGCACAGCAATCTCAACAAGCGGTGGAGGAAACTTGTAGTAAATCCAAGGCTCTTTTGTCACAGGATCTATGATGCACTTTGAGACGAACCGTCTTCCCTTAGCCATCTTCATCGAAGGGAAATCCTTTTGATGTCGAATTTTGGCATTGTGTAGAAGTCTTGCGGTTTCTTGTAAAACTCAACCTTGCCATTTCTCCTCTTGACCAGATAAATGTTTCTCTCTTTATTGTATATCCAGCAGCATACTTCTGATCTGTCGTTGCGAACCGCAAACAGATTTCAGTCATCGGATATAAACTTGTGCTCTGGAAGCTCGACATTCATTTCCCCTAGCCAAGATGCTCTGTCTTCTTTAGGTGCTGGGGTCCAGTCCTTCTGCTTGTCGAACCAGCTGTTAATCACTGTTCCCAGAGGAGGAATCTCTTTGCCATCTGAATCGATATACTTGTGAGCGTACAAGTATTCCACATATGGATCTTTTGCAACATCGGCGATGACGACATTTTCTGGTCCTTCCTTAACCTCTTCACCAGGCCATTCAAAATCAAAATCAAAATCCTCGGCCAAATCATCGAACCAACTATCAAGACCAGCTCTTGCTGCTCCAAAAAGGATATCATCATGAATATTTCCAAAAAGATCATCATAGTCACTCGTGGGCTTTTCTGATGAGGATGGATTTCCAGTGTCTCCTTCTTGATCTTTATCTTCTGGAGGCCCTTGATCCTTTTTTGTCAGACGAGTCCTCTTCTTTCTTGTCTCCACCATCATCATCACCACTGTCATCATTTTCTTTGTCATCATCATCGGACTCTGGGACTTCGATTCCTTTCAGCTTGTTAATATCCTTGCGCATCTCATAATTTTCCATTGAAAGAAATCTGATGACTCTTCGGTGCGCCTTTATTTGCCCTTGAAACTCATCTAGTTTGTCACAAACTTTGAGCATTCCCTCTTTCATCATCCGAATGGTCTCATCCTTCTCTGCGGATTCCTTCTCAAGTAAGAAGACTCTGTCTTGTAGACTCTCGAGATTGACAGGCACCCCTTTTGGCTCGTATGGTGACTCTGCGTGCAAAGGGGATTTTCCCTTGTCACTGTGTGAGCGAGGTGGTGATGATGGAGTCTCGGTGTGAGGAATGGGAGTGGTAGAAGGCGACAGTGGGGAACGAGCAGGGATCTTGATGACTAGCTTGGGTTTGGCTGGTTTGGTTGGTGATTTTGGTTGTGAAGGTGGCTTGGGTTTTGTATGTGGCTTGGGTTGTGTAGATGGCATGGGTTGTGTAGGTGGAGGTGGTAGAATCGAGTCAGCTGAGGATAATGATAAGTCAGAGAACATCTTCTGCAGTCTGGGATCTCTGGTCCGCTTAGACTCTGGTGCCTTGGCCTTCGGCCTCCCTGTTGGGCTTATGTGATGTCCATGGGCATATGAGTTGGAGTTGGGTTGCAGATTCTGGGTTTTTGTTCTGCTGGGCTTGGATGCTTTGCAAGTGGGCTACTGTTGCTATGGGTTTGAATGGCTTGGGGTATTGGGCCTTGCATCCTATAACCTATGTGGCTGTGTGGGCCTTTTAATTTACGAATTAAAAAAGAAGAAGAAAATATTGAACCATGTTCATTTGTAGACTGAAATTTTTGAGAACTTGATACACCACCTTCCATTTCACTCTTATGAAGACCTTGAGTTTCAGATGCAACATGGTCTTTAAGAGCCAAATTAGAGTATGTAGTAATTATATTAAGCTTCCTGCGTTTGCTCATACTATTATTCGGAAAAAATTTAAGTATCACATATATAATGCATGCACATATATAGGACATAAAACGTCAATTAATATATCCCTAATCAACTCATTTGCATGTAAAGGGGTAGAGATTCAACTTTAGTAATTGTTTCTGCAAGAAATGGAAAATGATTTCCTAAAGAAGTTAGATTAGAGGCACCAGTCATTCATTCTGTATTTTTGTTAAGACCAAGTCAGATGGCTATGTTATATACTATTAATGTATGTATTAAGTGGAGTATCTTGAGTTTGAATCATAAAATAAATTGGTTTACTAATTTTGGTTTTTGGGATATGCCATTATAGGTATCATCTGCCACAAAGAGAACACTGACTGCTATACAGAAAGCTCGAGATTCACTTGGGAGTGAAAGTATTATGTACTCTATTGCAAGTGAATTTAATCCTGGGATTCCTCCATCTTCCTTCATGTCATTTTTAAGACAGGTTTGCATACTGGTCTACACAACATACCAGTGGTTCCAGAATAGGTGGACTGGGCTGGTTGGTTTGGGTAACTCCTATCTAGTCAACTCAGTCAATTCATGTACCGGCTTAAACTACAGAGTTTATTTGTCCAAAGCTTTACTAAATAATTGATGTGTTAAATATGATTATAAATAATATAATATTTTAATAAGAATTTAGTTCCTCAGCTAATTGTGCCTAAAACAAGAGATTGTATGCGGCTATCAACATAAACCTCATGCAACTTTCAACTTATTTTGGCAAATTTGGCTCATTTATTTTAGCCCCCCTCTTTCAGTTCTCATTTAGCCCGTTAACATAACCCAAATTAACCCATTCATATATAAATGGTAAAAATTTCCACCTTCACAGCTTACTAATGCTAGCCTTTCTCTTGCCTAACTACAACTTACATCACTAAAGTATAGAAACACCAATATGTTAACATTACCTTGCTGAAAAATAGGACAAGGCAAATATAGTAATGCATGCCCAAAGTTTTCTTTTTAACATATATATAATTAAGGTTTAAGGAAAAATATTCACAAATAATCAAAAAATAATTGTGTCATCATCATTTTCTTCAAAATCTAGAACATGTTCCATCTCGGGTGTAATGTCTATTCCATCTTCACCATCATCCCCAATCGTATGCAGGTTAGGCACGTTAAATGTGAAATCATTTGAATAAGGGCCAACTTGATCATCATCACTTCCCATATCAAATGCATCTCTTACTTTTACGTGTCTTACGACCTCCCAATTTTTATGCTTGGGATCTACTACATAAAACACCTTATCAACTTGTGATGCCATCACATATGGGTCATCAGCTAAATTAACCCCTGTATGCGCCTTGTATGAGAAATTCACCAATGTCACACCATTATATATCTTGCAGTCCCTATTTATGTCAACCCAATCACATTTGAATAAAACTACTCGTATTTGACCCGAGTAATTTAACTCAATAATGTCATTCAATTTACCATAGTAGTTAATCACGCTATGAACAGGCTTTCTATCTCGACAACTAGCATAATTTGCACCTTCTACTCTAACAACGATACCACTATTTTGGGTTCTTAGTGATTTTTCTCTATTTTTTGTATGAAAACGGTAACCCTTAATAAGGTATCCAGAGTATCGTTTCACACTTCTAAGTGGACCACGAGCAAGCCATTTCAAATCTTCTGTTACTTCATCACCTTGTTGCTGCATATGTGCCACCTATAACATAGTTGTTAATACACATTACATTAAGATTTCTTATAAATTTTTTAACATAGTTGAATTACGCTTCTCTTGAACCAATCAGCACACTGTTGGCCATGAATCTTGTTGATTTCATAATCCAAAACTCGACGAGAACGTTGTTGTCCCTTGACTATTCGTTTGTGTTCCCTTAAAAGGAAATTCATATTAATATATGTGTGTGATAAATGAATGAAGAGCCAGAGCACATAAAATCAAAAAAAAAATATCTTTCTCTCGAAAAGGTGTAACCGCCTCAATGTTGAATAATACATAACGATGCGCTTGAGTGAGGGACTTGTCATCAATTTCAGTATTTGAAGATCTCCTTCTTTTGTTGATAGATACGCCCGAATGCAATTTACGACCTATTGCGCGACCGGGACATGGTTTGTTGGATTCTTCAATGTGATTTTGGTGACCATCATCATCATTCCTCATTGATCTAGCGAAGACGGTTTCTGTGACACCTCGCAAATTGCAGGTCAGCATTAATTTATTTAACAATAATGTGTACTATTATTACCTACGTGGCACTAGAATTATGAATATTTAGTGTGACACGTGGCATAACAGTCCAAACGCACGGATAATTCGAGGAATTACCATAAAATGCTCGAACGTGTCTTGAAAAACGAACGTTGGTGAATTAAACAAACCACAGTCCACTTTCACTACACTTAGGTCCTAGGAAACCTAAAACAGTTAGAATGATGCTAATATGCCGAGAAACGATGATCGTAATCGAGAAATACGCTAAAATCGGTTCGAAACACCAAAATTGGGCCTATTGGGCTTCTCAGAGACCCATTGCGGTACGCTAAGGGCCTCTGATTGGGCCTTAGCGGTACGCGACGCTTGGGCGGGGAAATTTGAATTCACCGAAAGTCGTCGCGGCACACGACGACCGATCAACTTCCTGCTTCGCGATACGCGGCGTGTTTCTGGAATTAGATGAATATTATATTCATTACGGTACGCCGAGAGGCATTCTTGCTAGTCTCGGCGGTACGCGAAGACACCCAACACGCAAAATCTTTATTTAACCAAGACACAATGATTTCTGCCTACCCTCTAACCCATTTCTCGAGCTCCAGGCGACTAGACTCCACCTGTAAACCACCATTAGACCTGCTAGGAAGCCATTGTTGAGGTTTCATTGAAGATTGGAGGTGCAAGGAAGCTTGGAGAGGCCATCTAGCATATCCCACTTCTTGAACAAGCCCATTTGCGAGATCTCAGGCATATCCCAGGCTTCTTAGCTGCTGTGAGGCCACTATCTCAGTTGGATTGAGCTCAAGAAGGTAGTTTTAGCACCGTTTGACACTTTTAGCACATGTACACACACATGCAATGTGTATCACTCACATGCATCACAGACACCACACATGCACGAATTTTACTTGTCAAAGATGTGTGATTTGATGATATTTCTACTGATTTGATGATTTTAGAATGATCGATGATGATATTGACGGGATTTAATGATTATTTGATGATTTTGCTATGAAATGGGTATTGTTGATTACATGCATGTACGATCTAGGTAGGTTTACAAGATTATTGATAATAATGTGTTGTTAGTTATGATATTTGGTATGATCTACAAGATTTTGAAGTGTTGTTGATGTAAAGAAATGTCAAAATGTGAAAGTTACTGAAAATAGTAACTTTATTGTTACAAAATGTGTAAGAATGATGAAATGGCAACATGCATGTGCTTAGATCTAGGATTTATGTATAAAATGATGTTTAGAAACTATTATGGTGATTATTGATGCATATGAGTTGTTAGAATTGTCAAAAGATGTAATTTTCATTAATATTTCTAAAAATAGTAACTTTTAGTTACAAATAGTTCAGGAATGATAAGATTTGTGTTATAGTATGTTTAACTTGATTACTTGATCATAACATGATGACATTAGATGATTTGAGTTATTAGAATCATTGTTATATGTGCATTTGTTACAAGTTTCCATAAATGGAAACTTTGGTTACAAGACTTGTTCATGATATCTTGCTATGGTCTAGTTTGAGCTGCGATGATAATGTCAAGGGTCCTAGGATCATGTTAGAATGGATTATTGATGACTAGGATAATGGATTAGGTGAACTTTCTAAAAATAGTAACTTTCGAACGGAAAACGTGCTTAATCGTCTAAGTACGACTATGTGTGATATGATAACATGCTCATTTAGGTTAACTATGCATAATAGAATAATCAGAAAGTGATTTCTTGCATGACTTGCTTAATTTGGGAACTTTCCTAAAATAGGAACTTACTATAAATAGTAAGTTACCCTACGGGTGCGACTTTGGTATCCGCACACTTCACACGACACTATATCGCACGTTACACATTCACTTAAACTAAAACCGTCACCAACGGGTTGTTAGGTCAAACACGGTCAACACGACCCACATAACAACTTAGAGTTGTTTGGACACAAACACGGTCCTATGAGACCCACACGAATGCGAACACAAACTCATAACACCTATGTGATATAGGTAACCGCTGAAAGAGGCGCACTATCCCGTTCCCGTACGAGCGCTCTACTGAACTTAGGTGAGTTTATGGCCCCACTTTTACTTTATAACTGCTTTTGCTAAACTTTTGGGGTGAGAATACCATGCAAGTGTTTTAGATATATGACTGGTATGTTGTAAACTATTTTGAGTGTAACTATTATCGCATTAAGCCCTCACGTATCCTTACCGTTAGTTATGTAACAAACGAGTCGTTATTACGTAGTACTACTGGGTTTGACTAGCCCCACTCGGCCAAAATGTTGACTGCAGGTCTTAACGAGTGTAATATCGATGTTGATGCCGGGTTCTGCAATGACCCGGGGAGGCAATGGAAACAGTCGAGTTTGGGTAAGATGAACTGACACACTCAAGGATCGTAGATCCACAAACAACTTAACATACCCAGTATATGTCTGTTTACTGATTTATGTATGTCTAAACCTATGAACTCACCAACTTTATAGTTGACAGTTTTTCGCATGTATTCTCAGGTAACTGATGGATGGCAAGCTAGGATGCGCACGAGGATGCATTAAGGAGTCTGGCATGCATATAGACTCTAGTCCTAGGCTTGTGTTTGATTTATGTGTTTTAAAACAATTTCAATTATGAAGTGTCTGATGCAATTTATTTTTCGCTGTAACTGTTAATTTATATTTCCGCTGCATATTTATCAATACTTCTTTTATTTACAAAACTGTGTGGTTGTGTAACTCGTATAGAGTCGTTCTACCTCGAGCGTGTATCTGGGAGTTCCACCAGGTTACGGCATGCTTACTTAAAGATCCAGCAGCGTAGCGAACCTTATGTCGTTCCGGACAACCACTTATGTCCAATGTATTCTCCATCTTTTCTAGCCATTGGATCAGTCTGACGGCTCCTTCAACACCACTAAAGTTTGGCGGTTTGCATCCTACGAATGATTTGTATGAACAGTCTGATTTAGCGCCGGTGTTTCCACTAGTTTCTCCTGCAGTATGCCCAGAGTTGTTACCGTAGCCTTGAATCCTGTTGATCATCTCCGGGATGATATCCTTCATCTGGTTAGTCAGCTGACTACTCGGTAACGTTGCCAAGGCAACAGTAGCAGGATCCAAAACTATAGCTGCAGTCGGGTTCGGAGGAGGGTCCAGTGGAGGAGGAGGCGGCGGTGGTGAATCTGGTGGTGATGGCGTCGATGAATGAGGTGCAGAAGTCTGTGGTGTAGGTACCGGGGTCGGTTGTCTTATGGGTGGCATTCTGATCATAACCAAAAGAGATTGGTTAGTGCAGTGATCGAATGCAGAAGACACAATGCAAACTTAAGTCTTATGTTCTCTACATGAGGGTCCCTAAGTTATAGTCTAGGCCAAACCGTTTAAGTAAATGACCTATCATTCTCTATAACCTTGAGCTCTGATACCAATCTGTCACACCCCGAGCCGGCGGGGTTGGATCGAAGTCCCCGTCGGGCGGAAGGTTCTCGGGGCGCGATATCATGAATGATAATCGTGATGATCAGATTGTTTTACAGAGCATCAATGTTAAGAATAATTAAGCACAATAATACATTTACTAGGATTACAAAGTTAAATTACAAATGTCAGTGTTTAGTAATTTAACTAAGTAAACCTATCCAAAAGAATCAAATATATTCATCTTGTATATATACAAGATATCAAAAGAGATTCATATCGATCTCATAAGATGTGCTTCTTCAAAAGTCAACTAGGATCTATATCTGGGCTTCCTAGTATGCAATCCTTAATCTTAGCTTAATCATGTGCGTCACCTGAGAAAGCATGTAAGAAAACAAATTCAACACAATGGTTGGTGAGTTCATGTAGTTTTTATGTAAAAATAGTTTGAAAAATCCTTTGAATGACAACCTTAACCTCATCATTAACCACCTATACCATCTGTTTCAGTATGCATATATATAGGGCATATGTAGGGGACAAGCCCCAGCCACCGTCCCACCACATACTAAACCACATGATATATTGTTCCTAATGAAAATTAAGCATTTCATCATACATATTTGATGACCTAATGTTTGATTCTTTGAATTCGATTACCCTGTAATTGTTTACCTTGATTCCCTGAATGACAACCTTAACCTCACTAACAAACACCTATGCTATCCAACCAAGTATGCTTATATATAGGGCATATGTAGGGGACAAGCCCCAGCCACAATCCCACCACATACCGGGCTACTTAAGATATTGTTGTTAATGATAATTAAGCATTTCATTTCCACTACTTTGATTCCATGACATATGATTCTTAGCATTTGTTTTCCCTGCCAATGTTTACTTTGTTTCCCCCGAAATGACAACCTTAACCTCACTAACAACCACCTATGCTATCCAACCAAGTATGCTTATATATAGGACATATGTAGGGGACGAGCCCCAGCCACCGTCCCACCACATACCGGGCTGCTTAACATATTTTTGTTAATGATAATCAAGCGTTTCACTCCACCCTATTGATTCCACAACGTATAAGTATTGGGTTTAAGAGGCACCATTATGGACAGCTAAACACCCTAAGGAATTCAGCATCCATCCATAATGGTACTAAATATGACTCGTGACATGTTATGATAGAGGAACCTTCAAGTTAACACAAAGTCAACCAGAAGAACCCAATCATTCTAGTCACTTGTCATAACCATGGATGAATCAAGAAGAACACTGAATGACAAGTAGGGGTTGACACACAGGTCAACACGCGGCGGCCAATCAGTCTGTCTTACATGACTCTGACAAGGAAGAACACTGATGACTAGTAGGGGTTTACACACAGGTCGACACGCGGCGGCCAACAGTCTGTCTTACAATGTCCTATAGCTTTAGCATACAAGTTTAACGCATTCACATAGTTTCACTGATGACTAGTAGGGGTTGACACACATGTCAACACGCGGCGGTCAATCAGTCTTTTGTTTAAGCATCCAAGTGTATCAAGCATTCCAAGTGTTCATGTATCCCAAGTATATCATGCATTCATGTATTCAAGTATCCCAAGGTGTATCAAGTATTCACGTGTTTCAAGTATCCCATATGTATCAAGCATTCACGTGTTTCAAGTATTCTAAGTATAACAAGTATTCACGTGTTTCAAATGTTCCAAGTATATCAAGCCTTCACGTATTTTCAAGTATCTCACGTATATAAGTATTTCTAAACATATAAGTTTTCAAGTTAAGCTTAAGCAAATCATTGTAAGTGTAAAGCAATTTAATACTTTACTAAGAGTGTAGAACATTAACTTTCTGAAATAATTATATAAAGTATTAGTGTGTAGTATAAGTATTTTCAAAGCCTTAAGATTGGGTATGTAGTTAAACATAGAGTTTATAAGTTCAACATTAATTGTATAGTTTAAGCACATAGCTTATAGCATATGTATTTAGCTCAAAGTTTAAGTATTAAGTTTATATCATAATCGTCTAGCATAAAGTTTAGACTTCAAGTCTATAGCATAAGCCTCAAATATATAGTTTAAGTTTCTGGTTTGTAGTATAAATATCAAGCATTTAATTCTAAGTTTCCAGTTTGAGCACAAAGTGTAAGTATAATGTAAATAAGTGTAGTGTAAATAGCATTAGCTATTTACACTATAGCCTTAGTCTTTAGTTTCCAAATAAGTGTTACAAGTTCAAGCATTAGTAAAAGCATTATCAATAGTGTAAAAGCATTTAATCAACATTTCAATATTTGTTTAGAATGAATAACATGCTTCTCAGTCCCGAATTAAAACAAATAAGTTTGAAAAGGGACAAATGAACTCACATTGTGTTTGTAGTGGTTGACTTAGCTTAATTAAAGAATGCACGCGCTCTTTGTTGGGTTTGTTGTTGTATTCACGCTCCTGTATTGGTTTCATGTTATTGTATCTCATAAGTATGTGTTAGAGTGGTTTGTGCGCGTTTAAATGTTAGTGTTAGCCCTAGAGTTGGCTAACACTGTGAGTCTCGGTCTTTATTCGGCTCTTTTTCACTCATCATATTTCCTTCCCACTTATTTCTTTTGAACTAAAGCTTTGTAGGTGATTTTATGCTACCCTTGTCTTTTCCATAAATGTGTCTTGTGGATTTGAATTTGATCAAGTCCCTAAATTATATTTAGGTTTTATATCAACTTCGTACATCATTCTTGACATCTTTGGTTGTATGTTTGAAAAAAACAAAGCTTTATGGTGTGTAAGATTTATTAAACCTAAGTGAAATTTCCACCACCTTTGTAGTAATGACCGCCCTCCCATACTAGTTTTGTTTATGTGTTCTCAAGTGTTGTTCCCTGTTTAATCCAAGTGGTTGGAGGAATCGTATGGACTAACCAATGGTTATTGGGCCAAGCTAAACATTTAGGGCCCAACCGGTTGTCCTTGGGCCGAGACCAAATAACACGGCCGGGTAGTTTAGTGTGTGTGGGCCGAAAGTGTGACATGGGCCATCTTGTTGGACTAAACCAACACCATGGGCCGAATGTCTCCCTACGAGTCGCATGGGTTGAACAAATGGGCCGAGGTGTTAAGATTGGGTCAAGTGGTTGCGTTATTATTTAATTGAGGGTGAGTTTAGGGTGTTGGGCCGATTAAATCCGCATGGGGCAACCAAGTGATGCAGCTGAAGTGATTTTACAGCGAACCTTTGGTCACCATTGGTTCGCAGCAGGGTTCGGCTGCATCTCATGCATGGAAGGTTCGGCTGAATTCTTCCCAAGGCATGGCTGATGCTTCATTTCTACCTCGAGCGTGTATCTGGGAGTTCCACCAGGTTAGGGCACGCTTACTGAAAGATCCAGCAGCGTAGCGAACCTTATGTCGTTCCGGACAACCACTTATGTCTAATGTATTCTCCATCTTTTCTAGCCATTGGATCAGTCCGACGGCTCCTTCAACACCGCTAAAGTTTGGCGGTTTGCATCCTACGAATGATTTGTACGAACAGTCTGATTTAGCACCGGTGTTTGCACTAGTTTCTCCTGCAGTATGCCCAGAGTTGTTACCGTAGCCTTGAATCCTGTTGATCATCTTCGGGATGATATCCTTCATCTGGTTAGTCAGCTGACTACTCGGTAACGTTGCCAAGGCAACAGTAGCAGGATCCAAAACTATAGCTGCAGTCGGGTTCGGAGGAGGGTCCAGTGGAGGAGGAGGCGGCGGTGGTGAATCTGGTGGTGATGGCGTCGATGAATGAGGTGCAGAAGTCTGTGGTGTAGGTACCAGGGTCGGTTGTGTTCTGGGTGGAATTCTGATCATAACCAAAAGAGATTGGTTAGTGCAGTGATCGAATGCAGAAGACACAATGCAAACTTAAGTCTTATGTTCTCTAAATGAGGGTCCCTAAGTTATAGTCTAGGCCAAACCGTTTAAGTAAATGACCTATCATTCTCTATAACCCTGAGCGCAGATACCAATTTGTCACACCCCGAGCCGGCGGGGTTGGATCGAAGTCCCCATTGGGCGGAAGGTTCTCGGGGCGCGATATCGTGAATGATAATCGTGATGATCAGATTGTTTTACATAGCATCAATGCTAAGAATAATTAAGCACAATAATACATTTACTAGGATTACAAAGTTAAATTACAAATGTCAATGTTTAGTAATTTAACTAAGTAAACCTATCCAAAACAATCAAATATTTCTATCTTGTATATATACAAGATATCAATAGAGATTCATATCGATCTCATAAGATGTGCTTCTTCAAAAGTCAACTAGGATCTATATCTGGGCTTCCTAGTATGCAATCCTGAATCTTAGCTTAATCCTGTGCGTCACCTGAGAAAGCATGTAAGAAAACAAAGTCAACACAATGGTTGGTGAGTTCATGTAGTTTTTATATAAAAATAGTTTGAAAAATCCTTTGAATGACAACCTTAACCTCATCATTAACCACCTATACCATCTGTTTCAGTATGCTTATATATAGGGCATACGTAGTGGACAAGCCCCAGCCACCGTCCCACCACATACTAAAATACATGATATATTGTTCCTGATGAAAATTAAGCGTTTCATCCTACATATTTGATTCTTTACCGTTTGATTCTTTGAATTCGATTACCCTGTAATTGTTTACCTTGATTCCCTGAATGACAACCTTAACCTCACTAACAAACACCTATGCTATCCAACCAAGTATGCTTATATATAGGGTATATGTAGGGGACAAGCCCCAGCCACCGTCCCACCACATACCGGGCTACTTAACATATTGTTGTTAATGATAATTAAGCATTTCATTTCCACTACTTTGATTCCATGACATATGATTCTTAGCATTTGTTTTCCCTGCCAATGTTTACTTTGTTCCCCCCGAAATGACAACCTTAACCTCACTAACAACAACCTATGCTATCCAACTAAGTATGCTTATATATAGGACATATGTAGGGGACAAGCCCCAGCCACCGTCCCACCACATACCGGGCTGCTTAACATATTGTTGTTAATGATAATCAAGCGTTTCACTCCACCCTATTGATTCCACAATGTATAAGTATTGAGTTTAAGAGGCACCATTATGGACAGCTAAACACCCTAAGGAATTCAGCATCCATCCATAATGGTACTAAATATGACTCGTGACATGTTATGATAGAG
Organism: Mikania micrantha; assembly: GCA_009363875.1. NCBI lineage: Eukaryota > Viridiplantae > Streptophyta > Magnoliopsida > Asterales > Asteraceae > Mikania > Mikania micrantha. Next base: position 42,763,405 of record CM018685.1, on the reverse strand, counting down.
GAACCTTCAAGTTAACACAAAGTCAACCAGAAGAACCCAATCATTCTAGTCACTTGTCATAACCATGGATGAATCAAGAAGAACACTGAATGACTAGTAGGGGTTGACACACAGGTCAACACGCGGCGGCCAATCAGTCTGTCTTGCATGACTCTGACAAGGAAGAACACTGATGACTAGTAGGGGTTGACGCACAGGTCAAAACGCTGAGGCCAACAGTCTGTCTTACAATGTCCTATAGCTTTAGCATACAAGTTTAACGCATTCACATAGTTTCACTGATGGCTAGTAGTGGTTGACACACAGGTCAACACGCGACGGTCAATCAGTCTTTTGTTTAAGCATCCAAGTGTATCAAGAATTCCAAGTGTTCATGTATCCCAAGTATATCATGCATTCATGTATTCAAGTATCCCCAAGTGTATCAAGTATTCACGTGCTTCAAGTATCCCAAATGTATCAAGCATTCACGTGTTTCAAGTATTCTAAGTATAACAAGTATTCACATGTTGCAAATGTTCCAAGTATATCAAGCCTTCACGTATTTTCAAGTATCTCACGTATATAAGTATTTTTAAACATATAAGTTTTCAAGTTAAGCTTAAGCAAATCATTGTATGTGTAAAGCAATTTAATACTTTACTAAGAGTGTAGAACATTAACTTTCTGAAATAATTATATAAAGTATTAGTGTGTAGTATAAGTATTTTCAAAGCCTTAAGATTGGGTATGTAGTTAAACATAGAGTTTATAAGTTCAACATTAATTGTATAGTTTAAGCACATAGCTTATAGCATATGTATTTAGCTCAAAGTTTAAGTATTAAGTTTATATCATAATCGTCTAGCATAAAGTTTAGACTTCAAGTCTATAGCATAAGCCTCAAATATATAGTTTAAGTTTCTGGTTTGTAGTATAAATATCAAGCATTTAATTCTAAGTTTCCAGTTTGAGCACAAAGTGTAAGTATAATGTAAATAAGTGTAGTGTAAATAGCATTAGCTATTTACACTATAGCCTTAGTCTTTAGTTTCCAAATAAGTGTTACAAGTTCAAGAATTAGTAAAAGCATTATCAATAGTGTAAAAGCATTTAATAAACATTTCAATATTTGTTTAGAATGAATAACATGCTTCTCAGTCCCGAATTAAAACAAATAAGTTTGAAAAGGGACAAATGAACTCACATTGTGTTTGTAGTGGTTGACTTAGCTTAATTAAAGAATGCACGCGCTCTTTGTTGGGTTTGTTGTTGTATTCACGCTCCTGTATTGGTTTCGTGTTATTGTATCTCATAAGTATGTGTTAGAGTGGTTTGTGCGCGTATAAATGTTAGTGTTAGCCCTAGAGTTGGCTAACACTGTGAGTCTCGGTCTTTATTCGGCTCTTTTTCACTCATCATATTTCCTTCCCACTTATTTCTTTTGAACTAAAGCTTTGTAGGTGATTTTATGCTACCCTTGTCTTTTCCATAAATGAGTCTTGTGGATTTGAATTTGATCAAGTCCCTAAATTATATTTAGGTTTTATATCAACTTCGTACATCATTCTTGACATCTTTGGTTGTATGTTTGAAAAAAACAAAGCTTTATGGTTTGTAAGATTTATTAAACCTAAGTGAAATTTCCACCACCTTTGTAGTAATGACCCGCCCTCCCATACTAGTTTTGTTTATGTGTTCTCAAGTGTTGTTCCTCGTTTAATCCAAGTGGTTAGAGGAATCGTATGGACTAACCAATGGTTATTGGGCTAAGATAAACATTTAGGGCCCAACCGGTTGTCCTTGGGCCGAAACCAAATAACATGGCCGGGTAGTTTAGTGTGTGTGGGCCGAAAGTGTGACATGGGCCATCTTGTTGGACTAAACCAACACCATGGGCCGAATGTCTCCCTACGAGTCGCATGGGTTGAACAAATGGGCCGAGGTGTTAAGATTGGGTCAAGTGGTTGCGTTATTATTTAATTGAGGGTGAGTTTAGGGTGTTGGGCCGATTAAATCCGCATGGGGCAACCAAGTGATGCGGATGAAGTGATTTTACAGCGAACCTTTGGTCACCATTGGTTCGCAGCAGGGTTCGGCTGCATCTCACGCATGGAAGGTTCGTCCTAGATGGTAGGGGTTCGACTGGTCTTCCCGGGGGCTCGGCAACTGACCAGTACACATAGGTTCGGCATTTCCAAAAAGGTTCGGCTCCAAGATGACAAGGTTCGCTTCCATTGGGTTCGCAGCCATAGGTTCAGGGACACATGCAAGGTTCGTGGGTTCCCTACTGCCGTGATCACCATCGTGGGTTCGACCACCTGAATAGGAGGTTCGGCCACCTTGCATGCTCACCAGGGTTCGGCAAAATAGAGGAGGGTTCGTGTCCAGTTGGTCCACAGAAGGTTCGTGTCTGATAAAATGCAACCTGGGTTCGACTAGGGTTCGGACAATTGGTTCGCTTAGCCATGCAAGGTTCGGCTGGTGGTGTAGTGGGTTCGTGGGGTAGAGGGTTCGGCTAGAGCTGGGCGAATTCCAGGTTCGTCTCATCCAGTAGTTGCCGAACCTGCAACTTCATCACCATCCCCTTCATTGCACGACTTGGTTTCTAAGCTGTTTACCTGGTGGGGTCAATTGACCAGATTCTCGAGGGCGAGCAGGTTGTGAAGGTGGTTCTAATCATGTTAATCGCGTGTGGGTCGAACAACAAAGATAAAGATAATCAAAACCCTAGTTTTTAACAAGTTTAAAGCTTCATACCTCGAATTCAGATGGACAAATCCACAGATCGGTTGTACTTTCGTGTAGAGGGTCGAGAGCTTCGCGTGGACACCAAGAACGCCTGATTTCGTCTCTAAACGAGTGAGTTATGATGATTTGAAGGTGATGAACTTAGAGAGAAAGAGAGATTTCGTGAGAGAGAGTTTAGAGAGAGAGAGATGTGTGAAATGAAAGAAACTAGTTCTTTCAAGGTTTATATACCCCGCGGTATTCGGGTTCGTTTCGGTTACTCGGTTTTCGTCTCCGTTGCGTTTCCGGATCGTAATGCGCGTATTTAGTAATATAAACATAAAAGACTTCATGTTAAACGTTTGGAATTTGTTTATTTCTTATAATTAGTTTAAATATTATTTTATTGAATTATCTGTCGTAAATTATTATTTTTACGCGTTTCGGTATTTGTTCACGTATTTTGCTTTACGCGCCTTAAATTAAAATAGTTTCGTTTTAATTTATTTCTGATGAGTTTCAAAATTGAAAAACAGGAAATATTATATTTCCTTAAATTTGTTATCGTTCGTATCGTTTTCGTTTTCGTATTGTCAGAAAACGTCACTTACGTGCGTTTTCGTACAGAGCGCTAACTGTACGAACACGATCGTACTTTTCACTTTTTGATTTTGTTTTCTACTTTTCAGTCATCGTTTCAGATCGTTAAACTATCAGATCTATTCGTACATATCGTCACCTATACGATTAGTTCGTCGGTTTAGCATTCTGTAACAGCAACTGTTATTGTTTTGTTCTGGTTTTCCTCACATACGTTTAAACCTAATAATACAAAATCAAGCATGTATGCATCTGTTCATGATTGTCTGATGTGTTTCTGACTTTTTAAACCAGGAGGTTTAAATCAGAATTTCAGAAACATCGTGTAATAGTTTATGTTTGTCATCGAATGTTAATAGCTTCTAAGTATTTCTCCTAGTTTGTACCTGAGTTATTGTACAAGTTACTGTACAGATTACTGTTCCGGTAACGATTCCGGCACATATGTTACACCGAGAGAGCGCGTATAGCGAAACGTGCTAGGTCTTGGAGCTGGTACCCTCCCACAGTATGGGACTGGGTTATAGAAGAGAGAGTACCTCTCCGGCGATTATGGACTAATGATCCACGCGCTCATCGACTTCCGGCACTAGGTGTTCCACTTTAGCGGGCTTTCGCGGCCGATGTTGCTCGGACAGCTCAGGAGGCCCGTAGGTCGCACGAGCGGGATGAGGAGGTTAGGACTCTCCGAGAGGAGAACCAGCACCTATGGGACAGCTGGACCACTTGCGAGAGCAGGTAGCGGACGAGATCGCAACACTCCGGAACCGGACAACACAACTGGAGGAGCGACAGGGGGAGATAGTTGCGGAGGTTCAGAACCAGGGCGAAGGACTAGCTGAGGTGGAGGTCGCGAACGAGGAAAACCAGGCGATACTCCAGATCGCTTGGGCCGAGCAGCTTATTGTGGAGCCTGAGCAGGAGCTAGAGCAGGAGCCATAGTTCGAGGTCGAGGACCTCTAAGAGGGTGACTCATCATGACTAGATAGGTTGTTTTATTTCAGTACTTTACTTTCTGTACTCTTAGATGAGCGGGATGTGCTCATATGAACTATGATATTAGTAATTCTATTTTGAAAATCATTGTACTCAAAAGCTATTATTATTAATGAAATGCTATGTTAGCTTCATCATGTATGCTCTTTTATTTATGATGTACTCTGACTCAACCATCTAACATCGCTGACAAGCTAACACGACATTCGTTTCATATAGAAACAAAACATGGCGGGACGAGGAACACATACCCGGCCACACAAGAAACCGATCGAATCGGCAACTATCAAAATGATGGTTGACCGAAAAGTCAACAAAGCAATTGCAGAATACCAAGCAAACCGTCTGCAAAGCGAAACTAGTGGGAATAACCATGGTACTAACCTAACTTGAATACGACTGTAGACAACGCTGTCACTAACACGTAACATTGAATCCCGATGCACAGGATCCCATGGGAGCACGACCAAGGGATGCTCGTTCAAAGCTTTTCTAAGCTGTCATCCTCACAACTTCAAGGGTAGCGAAGGAGCAGTGGGACTACTCCGCTGGATCAAGAAGCTCGAGTCAGCATTCTCGATGTCTGAGTGCTCGGAGGAGAACCAAGTCAAATTTTCCACTGGAACTCTGGAGGGACCAACCCTCACCTGGTGGAACACCCACGTCCAAGCTCTGGGACTTGAAGCAGTGAACTCCATATCATGGGAGGAGTTCACCAAAATGCTTCACGTGGAGTACTGTCCTCATAACGAAATTAAGAAACTTGAGGAGGAGTTATGGGTACACAAAATGGAGGGATCCGAGATCGAGCAGTACTGCACTCGGTTTCATGAGTTGTGCAAGTTGTGCTCGGCAATGGTGATGCCAGAGTACAAGAAGATTGAGTAGTTTATCAGCGGACTGCCCGAACAGATACAGAGCATGGTAACTGCTTCTGACCTCACCTCCACCCAGCCGATGATCCGTTTGGCACATAAATTGACTGATCAGGCGATAGCCCAAGGTAAACAGCCAAAGATGGGTGAACACCTGAAGCCCCAGGAACACAAGAAAAAGTGGGAGCTGAGCAGTAACCGCACCTTCTCTCTACAACAGTCAACCCAACACCGCCCAGCTCCCGTAAAAGCTTTCACTGCCACACAGTCCAACAATCAAGGCAAGGGGGATATCAGGGCAAGAGTCCCAAATGCAAAAATTGCAATTATCATCATTTCGGCCCGTGCAAAAGGGTGAAATGCACAAACTGTGGAAGGAATGGGCACATAGCCAAGGAATGCCGATCAAACCCTAACCCCAACACAAACAAGAATGATACCAGGAAAGGGTGCTTCACTTGCGGGAAACCGGGGCATATGCGCCGAGATTGCCCGCAGAACAATAACGCCGGCAGCAACCCAGCAAGGGGCAGGGTATTTGTGATTGGATCTGGGGAAGCAAAAGATGACCCCAACGTCGTTACCGGTACGTTTCTTTTAAATAATGTCTACGCTAGTATATTATTTGATACTGGTGCAGATAGGAGTTTTGTCTTTAGTGATTTTAGTAAACTTCTTAATATGACCCCAACACCACTAAACTATAAGTTTACCGTAGAGTTAGCTGACGGCAAGCTAATCGAGACGCATCACGTCTTCAAGAGTTGCGTCTTAACGCTAGCGGATCACGGACTGGAGATCGATCTGATGCCGGTAACTCTCGAGAGCTTCGATGTGGTTGTTGGAATGGACTGGTTATCTGCTAACCATGCCGAGATTGTGTGCAACGAGAAGGTAGTACGAGTTACGTTGCCAAATGGAGAGCAGATCTCAATCCAAGGAAAACGGCGTTGAATACCGTCAAACATCATGTCCTGCATGAAAGCAAGCAAATACCTGCAGAAGGAATACACGGCTATCTTAGCCCTTATTACTGAACAACCAAAGAAGGAAAGAAGAATCGAGGACATCACTGTCATCCGCGATTTTCCGGAAGTCTTTCCTGACGATCTACCTGGACTACCACCAAAGCGACAAGTGGAATTCCAAATAGGTCTAACACTGGGAAGTGCACCGATAGCAAAGGCGCCGTTTCGATTGGCCCCTACCGAGATGCAAGAACTATCTAATCATCTGCAAGAGTTGTTAGATAGAGGAATTATTCGACCAAGCTTCTCACCTTGGGGAGCACCGGTCTTATTTGTGAATAAGAAGGATGGATCGTTCCGTATGTGCATAGACTACCGGGAGTTGAACAAGGTAACAATCAAGAATCGATATCCTTTACCATGAATAGACGATATGTTTGACCAACTACAAGGGTTAAGCTACTACTCAAAAATCAATTTAAAATCCGGTTACCATTAACTCAGAATACAAGAGGAGGACATACCGAAGACAGCCTTCAGGACACGGTACAGACATTACAAATTTTTGGTTATGCCTTTCAGACTGACCAACTCACCAGCCGTATTCATGGATCTCATGAATCGCGTATGCAAGCCGTACCTCGACAAGTTCGTGATCGTATTCATAGATGACATCCTAATCTACTCCAAGACTCAGGAAGAACATGACGAATATTTGAGACTTGTTTTAGAGCTGCTAAAGACGGAGCAATTGTACGCGAAATTTTCCAAATGCGACTTTTGGATTCGCGAAGTCCAGTTCCTTGGACACGTAGTGAATGAAAAAGGGATACATGTAGACCCAGCGAAGATCGAGGCCATTAAGAACAGGGAAGCATCTAAGACTCCAACTGAGGTGCGACAATTCCTAGGATTGGCAGGGTACTACAGGCAGTTTATCGAGGGATTCTCGAAGATCACACAATCATTGATATCTCTCATGCACAAAGACAAAAAGTTTGAATGGGGGGAAAGACAATAATCTGCTTTCAACTTGTTGAAGCAGAATTTGTGCAGTGCACCAGATCTATCCCTGCCAGAAGGATGTGAAGATTTTGTGGTATATTGCGACGCATCAAAACAAGAATTTGGTTGTGTGCTGATGCAATGCGAGAAAGTCATAGCTTATGCGTCTCGACAACTGAAAGTGCATGAGAAGAACTACACGACTCATGATTTGGAGTTAGGAGCCGTGGTGTTTGCAATAAAAATCTGGCGGCACTACCTGTACGGCACCAAGTGCACCATATTCACCGATCATAAGAGCCTACAACACATCTTCGATCAGAAGGAGCTGAACATGAGGCAACGTAGATGGGTCGAGCTAATAGGCGATTATGATTGCGCAATCAAATATCATCCAGGAAAAGCTAACGTAGTAGCCGACGCGTTGAGTCGAAAAGAATCAACCAAACGCGTACGTGCACTACAGCTCACAATACACTCAGAGTTACCTAGTCAAATCCGAACCGCACAACGAGATGCTCTAAAAATCGAAGACCTCACGCAAGAATCTCTGTGAGGCATGGATAAGCATTTGGAGGTAAAGGCTGACGAAGCTTACTACCTTATGGATCGAATTTGGATTCCACACTATGAGGGTTAAGGAACATAATGATGGACAAGGCACATAAAAGTCGATATTCCGTACATCCAGGTTTTGATAAGATGTACCACGACCTAAAGACAACTTATTGGTGGCCTAACATGAAGTCAGAGATCGCGACTTATGTGAGCAAGTGTCTGACTTGCTCTAAAGTAAAAGTCGAATACCAGAAACCATCCGGACTATTACAACAACCCGAGATTCTAGCATGGAAATGGGAGCAGATTTCAATGGATCCCATCACAAAACTACCAAAGACGGCAAGTGGGTGCGACACTATCTGGGTGATTGTGGACCGACTTACGAAATCTGCGCATTTCCTACCGATTAAGGAAACTGATAAGTTGGATAGGTTGACTTGAATCTATCTGAAGGAAGTAGTTTCCAGACATGGAATTCCGATCTCCATAATAGCCGATCGAGACATCCGATTCACGGCACATTTTTGGAAGTCCTTACATAAGGCATTAGGGACAAGATTGGATATGAGTACTGCCTATCACCCGCAAACGGATGGACAAAGTGAACGAACCATCCAAACTCTGGAGGACATGCTTCGGGCATGCGTAATGGATTTTGGCAGCAGCTAGGAGACTCATTTACCTTTGGTAGAGTTTTCCTACAATAACAGTTACCACACCAGCATCAAGGCTACACCGTTTGAAGCACTTTATGAACGAAAGTGCAGGTTACCTCTTTGTTGGGCAGAAGTTAGTGAAAGCCAATTGACTGGTCCCGAACTTGAGCACGAAACAACCCTTGGAATTCCAAGTGGGAGACCGTGTACTTCTAAAAGTCTCGCCTTGGAAGGGAGTGATCTGATTCGGAAAGCGGGGAAGTTGAATCCTCGTTACATCGGACCATTCGAGATCACGAAACGTATTGGCCCCGTGGCCTATGAACTGAAATTACCGCAAGAGCTGAGTAGCGTACATAACGTGTTCCACATATCGAATCTCAAGAAGTGTTTAACAGATGAAACACACGCGATTCCTTTGGAGGAAATTCAGATTGATGAGCAACTTCACTTCGTTGAGGAACCGATGGAAATCATGGACCGAGAAATCAAAAAGCTCAAACTTAGTCGCATACCGATAGTTAAGGTGTGATGGAACTCACGACGTGGACCGGAATACACCTGGGAACGAGAGGATCAGATGAAAAAGAAATACCCTCACCTGTTCACAAACCAGACTAACTCCAGCAACACGAACTGACTTTCGGGACGAAATTCCTATTAACTGGGGGATGATGTCACACCTCGCAAATTCCAGGTCAGCATTAATTTTATTTAATAATAATGTGTACTATTATTACCTACGTGGCACTAGAATTATGAGTATTTAGTGTTACACGTGGCACAACAGTCCAAACGCACGGATAATTCGAGGAATTACAGTAAAACGCTCGCACGTGTCTTGAATAACGAACGTTGGCAAATTAAACAAACCACAGTCCACTTTCACTACACTTAGGTCCTAGGAAACCTAAAACAGTTAGAATGATGCTAATATGTCGAGAAACGATGATCGTAATCGAGAAAAACGCGAAAATCGGTTCGAAACACCAAAATTGGGCCTATTGGGCTTCTCAGAGACCCATCGCGGTACGCTAAGGGCCTCTAATTTGGCCTTAGCGGTACGCGACGCTTGGGCGGGGAAATTTGAATTCACCGAAAGTCGTCGCGGTACGCGACGACTGATCAACTTCCAGCTTCGCGATACGCGGCGTGTTTCGGGAATCAGATGAATATTATATTCATTACGGTACGCCGAGCGGAATTCTTGCCAATCTCGGCGGTACGCGAAGACACCCAACACGCAAAATCTTTATTTAACCAAGACACAATCATTTTTGCCGACCCTCTAACCCATTTCTCGAGCTCTAGGCGAGTAGACTCCACCCTTATCACCTGTAAACCACCATTAGACTTGCTAGGAAGCCATTGTTGAGGTTTCATTGAAGAGTGGAGTTGCAAGGAAGCTTGGAGAGGCCATCTAGCATATCCCACTTCTTGTACAAGCCTATTTGCGAGATCTCAGGCTTCTTAGCTGTTGTGAGGCCACTATCTCAGTTGGATTGAGCTCAAGAAGGTAGTTCTAGCACCATTTGACACTTTTAGCACATGTACACACACATGCAATGTGTATCACTCACATGCAACCCCAGACACCACACATACACAAATTTTACTTGTCAAAGATCTGAGATTTGATGATATTTCTACTGATTTGATGATTTTAGAATGATCTATGATGATATTGATGGGATTTAATGATTATTTGATGATTTTGCTATGAAATGGGTATTTTTGATTACATGCATGTGCGATCTAGGTAGGTTTACATGATTATTGATAATAATGTGTTGTTAGTTATGATGTTTGATTAGATCTACAAGATTTTGAAGTGTTGATGTAAATAAATGTCAAAATGTGAAAGTTACTAAAACTAGTAACTTTATTGATACAAAATGTGTAAGGATGATGAAATGGTAACATGCATGTGCTTAGATCTAGGATTTATGTATAAAATGATGTTTAGAAACTATTATGGTGATTATTGATGCATATGAGTTGTTAGAATTGTCAAAAGATATGATTTTCATTAATATTTCTAAAAATAGTAACTTTTAGTTACAAATAGTTAAGGAATGATAAGATTCGTGTTATAGTATGTTTAACTTGATTACTTGTTCATAACATAATGATATTAGATGATTTGAGTTATTAGAATCATTGAAATATGTGCATTTGTTACAAGTTTCCATAAATGGAAACTTTGGTTACAAGACTTGTTCATGATATCTTGCTATAGTCTAGTTTGAGTTGCGATGATAATGTCAAGGGTCCTTGGATCATGTTAGAATGGATTTTTGATGACTAGGATAATGGATTAGGTGAACTTTCTAAAAACAGTAACTTTTGAACGGAAAACGTGCTTAATCGTCTAAGTACGACCATGTGTTATGTGATAACATGCCCATTTAGGTTAACTATGCATAATAGAATAATCGGAAAGTGATTTCTTGCATGACTTGCTTAATTTGGGAACTTTCCTAAAATAGGAACTTACTATAAATAGTAAGTTACCCTACGGGTGCGACTTTGGTATCCACACACTTCACACGACACTATATCGCACGTTACACAATCACTTGAACTAAAACCGTCACCAACGGGTCGTTAGGTCAAAAACGGTCAACACGGTGAAGCACAATCAACACGACCCACATAACAACTTACAGTTGTTTGGACACAAACACGGTCCTATGAGACCCACACGAATGGGAACACAAACTCATAACACCTATGTGATATATGTAACCGCTGAAAGAGGCGCACTATCCTGTTCCCGTACGAACGCTCTACTGAACTCAGGTGAGTTTACGGCCCCACTTTTACTTTATAACTGCTTTTGCTAAACTTTTGGGGTGAGAATACCATGCAACTGTTTTAGATATATGACTGGTATGTAGTAAAACTATTTTGAGTGTAACTATTATCGCATTAGGCCCTCACGTATCCTTACCGTTAGTTGTGTAACAAACGAGTCGTTATTATATTGTACTACTGGGTTTGACTAGCCCCACTTGGCAACAATGTTGACTGGAGGTCATAACGAGTGTAATATCCATGTTGATGCTGGGTTCAGCGATGACCCGGGGAGGCAACAGAAACAGTCGAGTTTCGGTAAGATGAACTGACACACTCACGGATCGTAGATCCACAAACAACTTAACATACCCAGTATATGTCTGTTTATTGATTTATGTATGTCTAAACCTATGAACTCACCAACTTTATAGTTGACAGTTTTTCTTATGTATTCTCAGGTAACTGATGGATGGCAAGCTAGGATGTGCACGAGGATGCATTAAGGTGTCTGGCATGCATATAGACTCTAGTCCTAGGCTTGTGTTTGATTTATGTCTTTTAAAACAATTTCAATTATGAAGTGTCTGATACAATTTATTTTTCCGCTGTAACCGTTAATTTATATTTCCGCTGCTTGACATTATAACATTTTCCGCTGCATATTTATCAATACTTGTTTTATTTACAAAACTGTGTGGTTGTGTAACTCATATAGAGTCGTTCTATATGACCATGAGCTGTGATCCTGGCCACGTCACACCTGCGCGGTCTGATACCGCACGTGGGAATTTGGGGGTGTGAAAGTGATATTTCCAATAGGTCGTTTCTTTGTATGCAGTTCCTTTCTAATACCCATTTCCTGTAAGTCCAATATTGTTTTATAGTTATTTTTTGACTTTTCGTCTTGTCCTAATAAAGTACCCACTATATTGTCACAAAATTCTTTTCAAGGTGCATCACATTAAGATTGTGACGCAGCAACACATGATCCCAGTATGGCAACATAAAAAAATACTTTTCTTTTTCCATGGACCACGAACATCATTGTCTACATGAAATTCCATGGAATTTAGTTGTAGTAGGAGCAATTAAAAATTCATGGCCTCCAATAAAGGATCTACTGTCTAAACGCCAACGATGGTCAAATGGAAGCCACCTCCGATGTCACATGTAACACCATTTTTTCCATGAGTTAGCCATTTGGAATCAGTATCAAAAGAATACACAGGATGTGCAAATTCTCCTTTAGTGCTCCACCCAGACAAATTGGCATAACCTGGAAAGTCTGATATGATAGAAATTAAAGAAGCCTTCAACTGAAAGTATTGTTTAGTTGAGGCATCAAATGTATTAATTCCATCCTTCCATAACTCTATCAATTCTTTTATCAAAGGTTGCATATACACGTCAATTTTGTTTCCAGGACCTTTAGGACCTGGGATGGTTAAAGAAAGAATTATATTCGGTTGCTTCATAGCCAACCATGGTGGCAAGTTGTATGGAATAAGAAAAACAAGCCAAATGCTATGTACAGCATTCATTGTCCTAAATGGGTTGAAGCCGTCGCTTGCCAGAGCTAGACGAACATTACGAGGATCACTAGAAAAATCAGGAAACTTTTCATCAAAATCCTTCCAAACTAATGCATCAGCCGGATGTCGTAATTTTCCATCTTTAACACGCTTTGTATGATGCCACTTCATAAGTTTAGATGTATTTGATGACATAAACAATCTTAATATTTTTGAAGCCTTCTTCTTAGGAGGAGGGCTCACGTCATCATCTGGATTAGATTCATTAACTTTCCATCTAGAAGATCCACAAAAAGAGCAAACTTCATCTTTCTCCTTGTCATCCCAAAATAACATGCAACCATTAGGGCATGAATGGATTTTTTCGTATCCTAAACCCAAGTTAGCCAATATTTTTTTAACTTGTTGGGTTGTTTTAGGTAAGATATTTCCTTCATGTAGCAAATCCTTTAAAAACTCTAACAACATAGAGAAAGATTTGTTACTCCATCCATTCAAACATTTTAAATGGTATAAATGCACCAAACAAGATAATTTGTTGTATTTGCAATCTTGGTACACATTTTCTTCAATTTCCTTTATGAGGTCATCAAACTTGCTACCTCTATTGTTTGTCTCTTGTCTATTATTTGAAGCACTCTCGTGCTCTTCCACTCCAATTTCAACTTCTGGTTCAAAAGCATCATTCAACAAATCATGCATTTCCTTATTAAAGGTTGTGCTAGCTAATGAAACTGTTGTGCCTTCACCATGATATACCCATTTCAAGTATTCTGGCCGAAACCTTGAACATATGAGGTGATCTAGAACACTTTGTTTACATTGATGTTTCATATTCAGACACTTTGTGCATGGGCATTTTATCTTATCCCCGTTTACAGATGTTCATCCAAATGCAAAATTCAAGAATGTCTTCACCCCGTTAACAAAAATTTGACTTGATCTTGGTTCATCATACATCCAAGATCTATATACAAGTCAAGAAACTAGTGAAAATATTAAACATCCCTACAAACCAAGAACTAAAAACTAATGAAAACCTAACATCACTACTAACATAGTTATCCAATAGATTATCATTCAAACATTTAAACAAAAATATGATTCAAACATGTGATGATTTAAAAGAAGAAAACATAAACATATTACATATTGAGCTCCGGATCATGCAGGGTACTAGGGGCAGGGTTTGCAATGAATTTTTTATGTCATTTGAGGGTTGGGGTTGGGAATATCAAGATCAAGTGAAGTGGAAATCATTTTGGTGTTGTAGTAGCACGAGTTCGGTTGAAAATCTAGTGGAATAGTGGGGTTTTTATGTATGGGTTGCTAAAAGGAAGCAAAAATCATTAACCATTGAATGAAAAGTGGCCCCTTTTCAAAGGATGGTGCACTTGTGCATAGTTTAAGGATTTGTGTAGTTAGCTATTAAGATTCTTGACTGTGTATTAATATTTTTTATTGTTTGAAGCTGTGAAAATGAAGTTCTTTGATGTTGATTTTGGTCAACAATTTATTTGACTGTTGTTGGTTTTTGATCATACTACATATACTGAATTGAAATTCCAATAAAATTGAAACCAGTTACATCCAAGTAATAATTAGAACTATCTATGAACAACTCACGGTTGAAAGCCATGTAATTTACTTCCCACTGGGTCATAGTGAGCGGTTAATTTTAGCAAAATTTAAATGACCTATTTTTGGTTTCATTTCAATCTGTATACTACTTTTTTAAGACTAGGTTGATTCTGGCTATGTTTTATCTCTAACGAGTCAAATGGGTGAAATAAAACTTAAAAAGTAGCTTAAATGGTAACAAGTCAAACACAATGACCAGAATCGGTTCATTTTGCCACCTTTAAATTACAATGTTTAATTTTATATGTAAAAACAAACTTATCCAGTATATTCTCACTATTCAATGGAGTTTGTGGGGGAAAGGATGAAGACAGACCTTACCTTTATCCCAGTTGGTATAGAAATGCTGGTCCGAAGGAGTCCCCGTAAAAAAATTTATATCATATATGACATAATAATTTTTTTAATAATATTTGACACTGATTATCTATTACAGTTAAAAAATTTTAATGAAAAAAGTTTGAATAAACCCAAACTGACCCTACTCTTCCCAAAAAAGTTTAGCGCAAGGTTAGCAAATGGTTTTCCCAGCAAACCGCCAAACCATCAATTTTAACCCATTAAATGTGTGTGCATCAATTAGGTTTATGTTTTATCTCCAGCAAGTAAAACCAGCATCGCATAAACTATAGATTAGAACAAAACTTGTCAAATGGCGTCCAAATTGTATGATGCAAAAGACCTCTTAAATAGTTTTTTTTAAATAACATATTATTACTAAATATACATTATTTATATAATTATATCTAACTTGGAAAATGCGTAGCATGCTATGGCGTTTTGCATTGCGCATTACATGTTGCAATAGTGACATTAACATAATCAAGTATGTTGAATTGTTGAAATAAGCGTATAAAGTTGAACCTGATTGAAAAATGTGAAGTTAAACTCACATGCTAATTGCTATTCCAGTATAACAAACTTATGCTAAAAGATTTCCTGCAAAACAAAAAACCCTAATTAAAATAAGTGAAGTTAAAATATGTTATCTTACAATTCAAACGTGTTAAAACACATACAAAATCATTAACACAACTTGTATCAACTACATACAATACCTAGCATCATGATGATAAATTCAATTATTTTCAATCTAATGGAATAATAAGGAAGCTTATGTTATTTTGTTTCTTGATAAAAGTAATTGTCTATCCTCCTTTTGTTTTACAAGCCAACACTACAAAGCGCTATCCATAACTAAACACTAACATATAAATATATTACACTTATGAACCCAATAGTCTTGATCGAATAAAGTAAATCTTAACAAATTAGTCACTCTAATCAGCAAATTAACAGACACATAAATGGCCAACGTGCTTGATCGCCATCACAAACCTTCATGTTTTCCTAGTACTAAATCAGGATTTGACATTCAAAAACATCATGAGCATAATTAACTCTCCCTTATAAAAAAGGTATACACTTCACGTGTCTTCGTATGCAAGTGAAGTAATCAACAAAAAGAACTTCTTTTAACCTTATAGATCATAAAAAAAAACATTTTAGCCACTTTCTAATCAATAATTTTGTAGTAAATCATACATAAAAATCAAGCACTTTGAATCAGTGAATGTTGAATTTTGATAGGTGAAGCCTAAGAATATCACACATTGGTCTTGAATAAATGTGTACTCAAATCCACATGTGCGTGTATGTGTTTGTGAATTCAAATACTTTTATGCCACAAGGCGGACAAGATCTTATATGTAAGCAAATTACAAGTACAGATCAAGAAAGCATTAACAAAAAGAGCAGAAAGCAAGAAGTAAATGCAGCTAACAGAAAACAGCACGAGATGGAAATATGTTACATGACATATTGAGCATATAAATGCATAATAAGTTAATAACTATACACAACATGTCAAACAAGTCTAGCTTTGAGAAAAGGGGCATCCCAGACTCCTAAATTACATATTGTTATCAAAATTGATTTTACATTTTGAATCTTTGATTAATAAACCATAATAAAAGATATCACTCTACCAACAATTGATAAGAAAAAGTACCAAGCAGTACTAGTGAAATACTAAGTTATCTTCAATATACATTCACTTTATAGCTGGTGACCTAATTACTATCAAGTTTTTGTTATAAATGTTGCTTCTTGCTGCAAATTTAGCAATCAAACCATTATAACCTCAAGATCTATAAGGCAATAAACCTAATTTCAATTTCAATTAGAAACATCAAGGATAGGATGCTACAGAAAGAAGGAACGAACAAAAAAAATACAATTTCAAATATGAGAATTCGATGGGTGTGTAGAAGCATCATCACAATCCAGCAAATCATTCAAAATTCGATCGCAAAAGACATATAATACCAAAATCCATACCTTTCAATGGCAATGGAGGGCTGTTGGTGATCTCGTTAATTTCGGAATGATGAAAGGCTTCAGTAGTGGTGAAAATGGACTGTCGATGAGCGTATGGGTTGCCTCAAGTGTGCGACGATGCCTGGGAAGAGGAGATCGAAGGAGTGATGTTGAAAGAGGGCCGTGGTGATGCGGTTAGTCCATGGCCTTGATGTGCAGGTGATGGAGATCGATTGAGATTTGAGAATGACGAAATTAGGGATTCCAAGTTTCCCCCTTTCTTTTTTTACTGGCTTAGAATTAATTTTAAGGTAGGAGGGAATTTTGAGAACCAAATTTTAATACGGAGGGAAAGTTTTTATTAAAAGTTTAGTGATATTTTTATGAAAGAAAAGTTAATAAATTTAGTGACACAAAATAAAAGCCACAAAAATGTATATTGATAAATTATGGCATAAATAAAAGCCACTAAAAGAATTATTTGAATGCCTAAATTGGATATGCCACTAAAATTATTAGGCGATCAAATATGGCACACACAAGGTGTCACTAAATAATATATTAGTGGCATAAAAGTTAAATGTCATTAAAACCGTATGCCACTAAATGTCATTTTATTTGAAGTGAGGAATTTTGGAACCACTCTATGGTCGGTGCTGATTGTCTAGCTTATACCGATCGTTTTCATGCACTCACTTGCTACTTTCCAATATGTTTCCTACAGAAGCACCTTTGATTGAGAAGTACATTAAAGGTTTGGTTCCCCATATTCGGGAAATGGTGACTGCAGCTGAACCAACCACTCTCAAACGTACCATTTTGTTGACCACTAAGCTTACTGATGAGGCAGTAAGAAGTGGTACTTTGTCCACAAAAACTCAGACGGAGGTGGGCCGTAGTGATGAATGAAAGTGGTTTGGCAAAACCAAAAAGAAAGCTCCGGTGAGACCAGCCAGAGCAAACCAACTGTGAAAAATTATTGAGCGGCTATTCCAGAGAGGAAAGCTTATACTGGGCAGGCGCCCAAATGTAACAAGTGTCTATATCATCATACAGGACGATGTCCTGTTTGTGCTAACTGTAATCGAGTCAGACACTACCCCAGATATTGTAACTTTCGTGCTCGTCAACCAAACCAAGCACCACGACAAACCACTCAAACAAACCGGTCATGATTCAAGTGTGGAAGCCCTGACCATTTTATGAGAAACTGTCTGAACAACAACAATACCAATCAAGGGAATGAATCTAGGGGGAGATCTTTCCAGATAGGTGCAACAGAGGCAAGGCATGATGCAAACATTGTCACTGGTACATTCCTCCTTAATAATCTATATGCATCAGTTATGTTTTATACAGGGGCAGATAAGAGTTTTATCTCTCCTGAATTTGTATCATTACTTTCATTGCCTACTATAGATCTAGAAAATCCCTATGTCATTGAACTTGATAATGGCAAGTTGATCAAAACTAATAGTGTCATTCAAGGATGTTCCTTGAATCTGAAGGATCACCTTTTCAATATCAATCTACTTCCCATTGAATTTGGAAGCTTTGATGTCGTTATCGACAAGGATTGTCTTTCTGATAATCAAGTGCAAGTTGTGTGTCAACATAAGGTGATCAGTATTCCATTACCTGATGGTAATACACTGATAGTTCAAGGAGAATGAGCTGGTAGAAAACTTGGTATCATATCTTGTATGCACACTCAGAAATGCTTAAGGAAAGGTTGTCAGGCCTTTCTAGCACATACGACGGAGAATTGTTCTTTGCAAAAACGTATCGAAGATATTCCGGTAGTCAAAGAATTTCCTGAAGTTTTTGTTGAGGATATATTAGGATTACCCCCAATGAGACAAGTTGAATTTCGAATTGACTTGATTCCAGGTGCAGCACATGTTGCTAATTCTCATTATCGTTTACCCTCAGAGATGCAAGAGCTTTCAGGTCAATTACAGGAACTGTTAGACAAAGGTTTTATCTGACATAGTTTATCACCCTGGGGGCACCAATTATTTTTGTGAAAAAGAAAGATGGTTCATTCAGAATGTGTATTGACTACAGGGAACTCAATAAATTAACAATCAAGAACCATTATCCACCACCTCGTATTGATGACCTATTCGATCAATTACAAGGTGCTACTTATTTTTCAAAAATCGATTTAAGATTCGGATACCATCAGTTACGAATTTATGATGATGTTCCTAAAATTGCTTTCAGAACCCAATACATACATTACGAGTTTTTAGTAATGCCATTTGGGTTAGATAATGCACCTGCAGTTTTCATAACCAACAGGAACATGCTCAACACTTGAAATTAATCTTAGAATTGTTAGCACGTGAGAAAATTTTTACCAAATTCTCCAAGTGTGAATTTTGGTTACGGGAAGTTGAATTTCTTGGACACGTAGTAAATGAGAACGGTATACAAGTGGATCCTAGTAAAATTAGAGCTGTGAAACAACAGGAGACACCAAGAACCCAACTGAAATACGTCAATTCTTAGCACTAGCAGGTTACTACATGCGATTCATTAAGAATTTTTCGAAAATAGCCTTGCCACTAACATTGTTGGCACAGAAAAATAAAGCGTTTATATGGGGTTCCCAACAGGAGGAGGAATTCCAACTGTTGAAACACAAACTCTACAACGCACCTATACATGCATTACTGGAAGATACAGATAACTTCATGGTATTCTGTGATGCATCTCTTCAAGGCCTCGGGTGCGTATTAATGCAAAAAGGCAAGGTAATTGCTTATGCTTCTCGACAATTGAAAGTACACGAGTAGAATTATACCACTCATGATACAGAACTTAGTGAAGTGGTGTTTGCACTCAAAATTTGGAGACATTATCTATACGGAACCAAGTGTATCGTATACATTGATCACAAAAGTCTTCAACATTTTCTAGATCAGAAAATGTTGAACATGCGACAAAGGCGATGGGTAGAACTTCTAAACGACTATTACTGTGAAATTCGTTATCACCTAGGTAAAGCGAATGTAGTAGCTGATGCCTTGAGTCGCAAGGAATGAGTCAAACCTTTACGAGTGAAAGCATTAGGGATGACTATTCAATCCAGTCTAATTCCTCAGATTATAGAAGCTCAGCAACAAGCTTTCCAAGCAATCAACTACTCAGCTGAGGAACTAGGAGGATTAGACAAGCAATTAGAAACTAAAACTAATGGTTTATTGTATTTCAAAAGCCTAATTTAGGTTCCTCTATTTGGTAACATTAGAACAATCATCTTGGACGAGGCACACAAATCCAGGTGTTCTATTCATCCAGGTTCTGACAAAATGTATAAAAATATTAGAGATTTTTTACTGGTGGCCTGGAATGAAGAAACATATAGCAGAATATGTGGATAGATGTTTCACATGTCTCAAAGCTAAGGCAGAACATCAATGACCTTCTGGGTTATTGCAACAACCGGAGATTCCTATGTGAAAATGGGATCAAATCTCTATAGATTTCATTACTAAACTACCCAAAACGTCATGTAATCATGACTCTATATGGGCTATCGTTGATCGCCTTACTAAATCTGCGCATTTCTTACCCATCTGAGAAGATTACTCCATGGATCGACTAGCTAAACTCAATGTTAATTAGATTGTATCTCGATATGGGGTACATATCTCCATCATTTAGGATAGAGATAGTCGATTTATATCACGATTTTGGAAAACTCTTCAGAATGCTCTGGGCACACAAATCAATATGAGCACAGCTTATCATCCACAAACAGATGGACAAACCGAACGAACAAATCAAACACTAGAAGACATGCTAAGAAGCTGTACGTGTGATTGATTTCGGAAGTAGCTGGGATGTTCATCTTCCACGTTTTGAATTCTCATATAATAACAGCTGCCATACCAGTATTCAATGCGCTCCATTTAAAGCACTCTATGGACGCAAATGTAGATCTCCTATCTGTTGGTCAGAGGTAGGTGAAAGTCAGATTATTGGCACATAATTTATACAAGAAACCACTGATAAGATCGCCCTTATTCAAGAACAAATTAAAGCTGCTCGCGATCGTCAAAAGAGTTATGCTGATAATCGTCGGAGACTACTAAAATTCCAAATAGGTGATCGAGTAATGTTGAAAGTTACACCTTGGAAATGCATTTTCAGATTTGGGAAGTGAGGTAAAATCTTTCCATGATTTGTAGGACCATCTAAAATTCTAGAACGAATTGGAACAGTTGCCTACAGACTTGAATTACCTCCTGAACTTAGTACCATTCATGATGTCTTTCATGTATCAAATCTGCAGAAATGCCCAACTGATGAATCATTGATCGTACCTTTTGAAGAGATTCAGATCAATGACAAACTCCATTTCACTGAAGAACTGGTAGAGGTGATGGATCAAGAAGTTAAAGTGCTAAAACGAAGCCGCATTCCAATCGTTAAAGTTAGATGGAATTCTCAACGCGGGCCTGAATATACATTGGAACGTGAAGATCGTATGAAAGAGAAATATCCTCATTTTTTCTCATAAACAATTGTCACCAGAGAAGTTTTCACTAAATTTCGGGACATAATTTCTCTAACAGGAGGAGACTGTCACAATTACGTTCGAGGATTACGTCATTAATGACTGAGAGCACATATCATCGTGCTTGAAATCCATGATATTAGAACGATTGTGATTATTACAATTTGATAATATGCAAGAAATCGTGAACGTGGGCGAAAACCGTTCGAGAAACGGAGTTTCCGATTCTCTGGAATCGTAAAACGAAGAAAAAATCAAAGATATTGAATTCCGGGAGCCTTCGCGGTGCGCGAAGGCTAAGTTGAGCATCCTTGGCGGTACGCGAGGAGTCCAAAATATCTATTGGACTTCGGAATCCTTCGCGGTACGCCAAGGCCCACTTTGTCTTCCTTGGTGGTACGCGACGAGTATGGTGGTTTAATGAATCAGCTTTCTTACCAAAATTCATGCAAGAAGTTTTCATGTTTATCTTTCTTGAACACACTCACCACAGGGACGAAAACCTCGACTTTTCACCATCAAAACTCTGTCTTTAAGCCATCCAAACGTTTGGATCGCACCAGGGAACGATTCTACAAGTCCTGATCATCAGTTTTATCCAAGAAATCCGTTCGATCGCGTAACAATTCATTTCATCCTACTAGTTTGGTAATTGTTAGATTATATCTTATTTTTGAAAATAATGTATAATACCCATAAAAACAAATACAAATAAATAAATAAATATAATACTTTGAAAAAAAATAATAACAATAATATTAACTAATCAACACTAAATAAATGAAATCGAATGATAATTATGATTAACAATGCTCTGAGAAAACTAATTACATGTTCCGAAGATATAACGAGTAATAACCGAATTATTTAATAAACTTTTGACACGGTTATTATTAATAAACCGAAACAAATAACCTAATCATATACCTAATGTTTATAATAAGTGAAAATTCTATTTAAATATTAGTTGATTAAATTGGTAATATCTAATTAAACATCACTCGACTAGTATTCCCAACCGTATTCAATTAAAGTGAAAGCCGGTTTAGAAACTGACCCGTACTCGAACCGTATTTTAATTTGATTTAATATACATAACTGTATACGACGAAATTAAAAGTTGATTTGGAAAGCGACTCGTACATGATCGTGTATTGCTTAATTAATATTTACCAAAGCTCAGTTGTACCTTTGTTACTTGGTACTTAATCCCACGTATGTATGAGTGTCAATATATATATTTATTACAATTGTATCATAACTAAAAAAAAAAATCATCATCGGGATCCTAAATGCTTTTGTAACCGACTTAATAATTTCTGCTCAACATAATATGAGCTCATTAGCACCAAGAAAGCTTATCTTCAATTGTTTGTTCCTAATCGGTCACCGCCTTCTAAGTCTAGAGAAGAACAACATGAGGGAATCATCACCACCGAAGGAAAGTGCATCAACAGGAAGATTAGAAACAATTAATCCGAACGATTCAGCCTATAATCGGGCAACGGATCGTTTTACGGCACGGTAAGATTTAGTATGTTGGAGTTTTATTATTTTTTCTAAAGCTAAAACAATTAGGAGTCTAGATTATTCTATTAAATCAATTTCAAGCCAGTGGTAGGAGCTTGACTTTGTCCAGCAAGTTGCAAACTTGAAACCCTCCCAAGTTGTTTATCTTGTTTTCGTTTCTCTGCACCTTATTTTTATAAAACCCTTTTAGTTTAGATTTTTGAATTCATTTTTTTAAAAAAACCATTTTAAATAATTGTTAGAATTCAGTATCTGTTTTAAAAAAAACAACTAAATAAATAATTGTGTGGTATGTTTAACCGGGTAAGTCGTGAAACTCCGATTCGAGAGGTCACGAGTTCGAATCCTATCTGAAACAACCTGTTAACTGCTTTATTTATATTATCATGTAGATCGTAACTTCTCAATTGAAAACGTTAAAAGATATGATTAATGAAATTAATGAATAATACAAATAATTGTAAACAACCTGTAAAATAAATCGATCCGAACAGATTAACGTTAAAAAGCCCAAATCATAGAATTCTAACCTATTACGTATAAGAATTATAGTTCATTCAAACTAACGTGAAACTAAACAAAAACACAGATTTCTGAATCGTCGGGGATTTGTATTACTCGCTTATTTTTCTGATTACTGCTAGTTAAATTAATAAGGCCAAGGTACGGATCTTGTTTAATTAAATCATAGTATTTCTGTTTCTGTAATTGTCTACTTTCGTTTCTATGTTGTATCTGATTTGTTATTGCCACGATATGATATCGTGTTTCTCTATTTGCTTATCATGCAATATATGTAGATTTTCTTGTACTCATTATTGTATGATCTAAATATGACTGAACTCGATAGTTTAACTACCCTACTGAACTTGGTAGTTTATCTACCCCACTGAACCTACCGACCTTCTGAACTATATTCTGTTACCCGAGCATGCCCCTACCTGTAAGGATGACTACAGGCCCATCATGGCGGCAACCATGATGTGGAACCATCCGTGACGGTTAGTTGAGTTCACGGCGTCTCCATTATTACTCTGATAGTACATTGTGCACCTATTGAATTCTGGGGAGGTGTATGGACTGTTCCTAAGATAATTTTAAACTGTACTTTTCTGATTTCTGCGGGATACTGTTGAGTATGCCAACACGCACTATCTCATGTGTCTGGTAAGCGAGAGTAACTACCCGTGAACCTTACACTTATTATATGCACAGTCGGCTCGTGGTACATTCTGATTATACTAATTCTGACTTACAATATAACCTGTGTTATTGTTTCTGAAAGGTTATCTTTTATCAAAGTCAGACCACTGTTTACTATTCTGTTTCTGATACTACTCTGTTATTGATTTCTTCTTCTCACCATTATTCTGATTATCTTCACCACCTTTTGAATTTCTTTTAATTACTGTTGTTTATCCGTTACTGAGCATTCTTTGGCTCAGCCGTATTTTTTTTTTGTGGTGTTTATATGTATTGTGTAGGTAATCAAGGAAACTAGCTGGGGAACTTTTGAAAGTAAAATCTAAGCTAAATCTGAACACTTTTGATCTTTAATAAATGTAATGATCAATACTTAAAACTTAAATAGTTGTTTTGTTATGTTTAACTAGTAACTTAAAACTTATGTATTTACGTTTTAAATACATTTGGGATTGTTACATTTACTTCTGATTCCATATACGTGACACGTCAGCCTTGAACCGGGTTGGGGTGTCACATAATGCAATAGTTACGATTGTTGATTATTGCCTAGATGATTGCTAGGAATGGTTAGAAATGAAGAATTTGATATGTTAACAGTTAAATCCTTTTTTTGATCTGTTGTAATGCCCGGTTATCATGAAGCTATATCTTAGATTACAATGGTTTAAACTATTTGATTGTAACAATGTGTGTGATTGTCTTGATCATTCCTTGGAATGCTAGGTTAAATCCAAGTATTTCAATCTAATGACAATCATTAAGATAATCATTAGAACAACGATCTGATGTTAATGATAACAGTCAGATTAGTACATTGAACATGGTTGTTTAACCTATCTAGTGAACTGTATCGAAAAAGTCCTCATCTCTTGAACTGTATCTAGTGAACCCATGTGGGGCCGAACAGAAAACATTTATAGTACTATTGGCTGACAACCCATTTGCCAGGAGATTGCAACTCCCCTTGGTGTAAATGTTTGTTACCTATTTCTGAAATATCCTCTTAATGTTAGTGATAGACATTAAGATAATGAGGCATCAACATTTTTATCGGTGTGTAGTATCTTCGTAAAATCGTAGAATTGTCCGAAAGGAACTAGATATGCGTCCCATGGTTATCTTGGAAACTGTGTATCGAAAGCTTGCATATCATATCATATTGTGTAACTTAATCATTACGAGCTCACCAGCTTTGTGCTGACTTTTCGAACTCAAACCTTTTTGCAAGTAGACAGTGAAGGCCGACGAGGTTGCACGTTTATGCACTTGTAATTAAATAACTTGGTTTGTCTAATAAGTTTAGTTTCTAAACTATAACTGTGATTGTAATGACGATACCCTTGCAATATATTATTTGTAAGTTAATCTGTGTGTTATGATACCGAATCAAGTAAGTGGCACACTATCTCTGAGACATCACCACTATGCTTCCGCAACCTTTTCAGTGTGACGAGTGACATCATCAACATGTGACGAGAGGTGGGGGTGTGACAAATTTGAAGACCAAAATTCATATTCTTGATAATTCCTATATTAAATTTTATTCTTCAATTAGCGAAAATCATGTACATATTCAAATTTTTGTGCGTGCATTGTTATGCCTGATGTCACCTATTGCTCGGTACAATATAATGTGCTAGTATGTGTGTTTATATTTTATTAATACATTGATGACATTTTTAAGAATTGCTAATTATAAAAATAAATGTGCTACTATGTGCTAATTATAAAAACCTAATGTTCTTTTATGTGATTATTATAAAAAAATAACCTCCTATTATGTGCTAACTTAAAAAACAATGTGTTGGATCGGGTTATGTAACTTACACGACACTTTAACAAATTATCTTATACAAAGTTGATAGATGTGGAAATTCTATCAACTTGATTAGCAAAACAGATTGAAACAAAATACAGAAATCAATTATAAATTCAAGGTCAAAGTATAATGCATTTAACTGTTGAGTTTACAAGTCCTAGCTCAAGCACTCACTCGTACCTTGCTAGCTAACAAGTGAAGGATTATATACTAAAACCTACAGTTGTATTCTCATAGGGATACACAGCTGCACAAAACACTAGAAACAAATGTATGCTAAATCTAGTATGTGTTATGGTCTTGACAGGCCAAGCCACATTAATTACAATTAATACAAAAGACTCCATTGACTTTTACAATAAATACCTAAACAACAAAACGCATTAACTGCTTAGTATCTTTGTAGTTCTGACAAATCTTCTTTGTTGCTGACTAATATCAGAATGTCTTCCCTGTTGGTCTCAGTGTGAGAAAGCATCTCTGATTATTTCTATAAGTATCAAGAATCTTTGTTAGAGAGAAAGTCTTCGGAAGTCTTTTTCTTGGGAACCACTGATGATCGGAACCGCTGATGATCGATCGGAAGCACGGATTGAGTTGAACCTCTAAGTACTGAAGATGGATCCGGAAGCTTTAAGTGGAAGAGAATTATCTTTCGGAAGTAGTGGTTCTTCTGAAGGTTAATGTTTATCTTTCAGTGGTTGTATGTCTTCCAAAAGCCCGAGACTTGATCCAGAGATGTTTTGGTGCGCATCAGCCTCAATGGTCCTTACAGTCTCCCCTAGGCTGATGCTACTAAAACTTATGTCCTTCATTTATTAAGTTCTTAGCTCTTCTCTGGACAAGTATTGTTGCAAGTCCTGCTTCAAAATCGTTATCTGGATTGAGTAGAGGCAGGTTTGCTAGGTCGAACATGTTTGAAGCAGGGAGACCACATATTTGATAATCCTGGAGTTTCACTACGTTTCCATCGCAGAATCTTAAAACGAACATCTTCTCCAGGATAAGTAGCTCCATTCAATAATGGGAAAGTACACACTTATGGGAGGTTCATCATGTTGTTAACTTCTTGCTGCAGTCTATCTCCTTTTGAATGGACCACGTCTTCTAAAAGGAACTATTTGACATGAGAGTGTACTTCCTTGTTCCTGTTCCTCCTACTCTCTTTTATCATCCTCAGTATCAGTGGCTGCTGTAGTGGCATCTACTTCAGTGGAAGCAGCCGCTTCAGTGGAATCTATTTCAGTTTCAGCGGAAGCCACTGTAGCATCAGTGGGAGTTCTTTCAGTTGAAGTCCTTGTAGCTTTCATGGAAGCCAATGCTTCCTTTTCTCCTTCCATCCTTGATTGTTCCTCAGGATCAGTGGTTTCTTGCTTTGTTTGACTTCTTTTGATTTTGATCACTGAGGAAATGGGCAAGTTATCATACGAAGGGCTGGATGGTGTAGAGGGAGTCTCTTGCTTAGGGAATTATGCATTCTTTGAGGCATCATACTTATCTTCCAAACTCTCTTTGAATGTTGCATTAGAGGGAGGTTTTTCAATTATTCTTCCCTGCAAGAGTCCTTGGAGGCCTAGGTTGGCCTCCTGATGTGCCTGGATCTGCTCTATTGAAGGTAAATATTCTCCCCTGTCTATCTTGCTTTTGATTTCTCTTACATGTAGATCCAAGGTCGAGTTCTTCATAGGAGCAAGCTGCCTCTTCGAGAAGTTGTAGTTCAAAAGGAACAGCTTCATCTTCTCTCAATAGGCATCTTCCTTTTGTTTCTTCTTGGAAGATGCCACAACTTTGGATGCAGCAGCAGCCTGTTCAAGCTGCTGCACCCTGTCCAGCTCAGCAGCCATCTCAGGTACCGACAAGAGTAGTACTTCATCAACATCATATCCCTTCTCCTATAGGAGACCGGCCAGCAAGTCTCAGAATGTCTCCATCCATAGAAGTATATGGTGGCCCTTTTTCTATGATGGCCTCCTATCTTCTTGTGCAACTTCCTCCTCTGGAGTCAGTTTCCTTTTTCCTTTATCAATTGGGCTACCCTGGTTTGTAATGAGGAGATGGTGGCCATCAATTCCTGGATGGTTGTGCCCTAATCCATCGAAGTGGAATCATGGGGCGATGGAGTCTTGAGCCTAGCTCTTGCACCTCCATCACCAGATGTGGTTTCTTGGTGCCTTGGATTCCTCTCATTGAAAATGACCTCAAAGAAGTCATCAGCAGTGGGAGTTGCCACAGAGGAGGTCCTATTGCCGTTACCACTGTCCTGATGAATTTGAGATGGTTCATCAGTAGTGGCAGCCTCCACTGTATTAACCCCTTCAACACTGTTGGGGTTAACCTCTGTAGTTGTAAGCTCTGGGTCGGGGAACCTCTCTTGCAATTATGTCACCACTCTCAAAAGAGTTTAGGAAGTGGGAGAAAGTGGGTCATACAGAATAACTGAGGAGATGCCCAGAGCTTGGGTATCGCAATGAGTGGGGGGCTGTGATAGTGTAGATAAACCTATGGACATGGGAGACATGCCTTGTTCTAGAGGAGCAACTTCCGAAGAAGCAAGCTCCTGAGCAGTGGCATCCCTTTGGATATTATGTATGGTGACATACCTTGAGGGCTAGTAGATGGGTGAAGGGCATCCACTGGTTCCAGAGAAAGATCCAATGGTAAGATAGCAGGTGTGGTTTGCACCTTAGGCAGAACTGGGCCCATGCCAGATTTCTTAGCCTTTTTCTTTTTAGTTCCGGAAGAAGGAACCTGAACAGTTGTAGATAGTTTTTTAGTGTGTCTTTTATGTTTGTAGGTGACTTTGATGGAGGGGGCTGTCTGAGTGGAAGGTGTGGGTTTAGCATCTGTTTGTTGGACAGAGCTGTCACCTTCAGGAGCAGGTTGCTCCATGGATGGAAGAAGAGGAGTGAAAGTTCCAAAGAACTGTTCACTCGTCTTCTTAAGTTGCACAAAAACCTTGGCAGCAACCGAAGGCACTTTATAAATGTTCCCAGTTAGTGAGAGCGAAGACCGCAACTCACCGTTAAAAATTTGTTCCAAAAATCTGGGATACATACAAAATTTCTTTGGTGATGACACATTTTCTACCAAGTTATTAAAAACAAAAGATGAAAAGTTAAACAGATGATTAGAGATCAGTCCATGAATAGCCGAAGCCAAGTCGGACAGAATTTGATCCCAACCACCGGTTTTATTTGACAGACAATGCAAAAACACATGTAGGAGATACTTGTAATTATAGGACACTCTTCCCTTCAAATAGGTAGTTGAAGGGAGAGGTGTCACACCCCCAATTTCCAACTAACGGAATCATACCGTTTGGGAACGTGACAAACCAGGATCTCAGATCATTAGACATAACGAAGACCTCTATATGAATTTCAAAACATACTTTGGTCTTTAAAACATAACATCAGAGTTTTCAAATTTTGCGGAAGCGTTATAAAACCAGTAACAGTTGAAAAATGTAAAATACAATACAAAGTTCCAAATGTTCAAATTCAAATATCCAAAATGTTTAAAATGCATGCGACTCTATCTCCTAGTCCATGCCGGCTTTAATGCGCGCCTTAGCGTCCTGAGAAAACATGTAAATCAAGTCAACACAAAGGTTGGTGCATAACACAGGTTTTAAGCATTCACAATGTTCAAAACAGCAGTTGAATATCAAGTTTGTAGATAACATAATCACACATGCACAGTCATGATAGCTAGTCATATAAACTATTTACATAAGTGGTCGACACCGAAGCTGACGAATTGCCATGCTATAGCATGTTTTTGCCTTGCCACCATTGTCTAGCACAACAATAGTAAAATGTGTTTGGTCAGTCAAACACCTGCGTAGATCCCATCTACCAGGTGAGGTTTGTCAAACCTAATAGATCTATTTCCAACTACCACGCTTTGCGCTACGGCAAACTAAACGGTTCAAGGTGTGTAAGGACTTTCAAATTGCTATGTTGTCACATAATGTAAACAGCTAACTCATGCAAGTGATATGTATCTGAAAATAGTTTGTTGCACATGTTTTCTCCCCCAAAACAGTTTAAAATAAGAAAGGGGCCGTGTACGCACCTTTGATGATTGCAGAATGATCAATACGCGTGAAATCGTGTAGAGAATCCTCTTACGAAGGATCTGTGTTTAAACAATAACTTAGTGTTATTCGGATTATCGTTTTGTGCTTGAAATCACATACGTGTCAACACACGTACAAAGTTCCAAATGTTCAAATTCAAATATCCAAAATGTTTAAAATGCATGCGACTCTATCTCCTAGTCCATGCCGGCTTTAATGCGCGCCTTAGCGTCCTGAGAAAACATGTAAATCAAGTCAACACAAAGGTTGGTGCATAACACAGGTTTTAAGCATTCACAATGTTCAAAACAGCAGTTGAATATCAAGTTTGTAGATAACATAATCACACATGCACAGTCATGATAGCTAGTCATATAAACTATTTACATAAGTGGTCGACACCGAAGCTGACGAATTGCCATGCTATAGCATGTTTTTGCCTTGCCACTATTGTCTAGCACAACAATAGTAAAATGTGTTTGGTCAGTCAAACACCTGCGTAGATCACATCTACCAGGTGAGGTTTGTCAAACCTAATAGATCTATTTCCAACTACCACGCTTTGCGCTACGGCAAACTAAACGGTTCGAGGTGTGTAAGGACTTTCAAATTGCTATGTTGTCACATAATGTAAACAGCTAACTCATGCAAGTGATATGTATCTGAAAATAGTTTGTTGCACATGTTTTCTCCCCCAAAACAGTTTAAAATAAGAAAGGGGCCGTGTACGCACCTTTGATGATTGCAGAATGATCAATACGCGTGAAATCGTGTAGAGAATCCTCTTACGAAGGATCTGTGTTTAAACAATAACTTAGTGTTATTCGGATTATCGTTTTGTGCTTGAAATCACATACGTGTCAACACACGTATGTTAAAGTGTCAGAAATGTGCATACGTAAATACGCGTGACTTTGAAATCGTTTAAATAAAATCATATTTGATTTTATTTAATTAATCGTAATTATACGCGATTTCGTTTTCGGATTAAAATACCATTTTTATCATTCCAATTGGTTCGGGATGAAATTCTGGTTCCAACGCAATTTGAACGGGTCGAAACGGAGTTAGAACGAACAAGTTACGAGTTAAACTGTAAAAAAATTTTAAATTCCAAAAACCATAAGAGGCAGGGTTCGAACCCCTGACCTCCTGGTCCATATGCACAACCCCAACCAGTTGCTCTATCTCCAATTTTGTTAATAGGTTGGTTTTAAAATGGTTTTAATCATTAAGCGATCAAATCCCTTTTGTTATTCCCTAGCCGAAGCAAAGACTTCTCAAATGGTCCTCAATTCGAACCCGATCGAGTCCACAACCTTAGGGATTTTGTTCCTGATGTCTAATAGGATCTGTAGATGGTCTTAATTTGAAACATCATTCACCAATTACCCAATTAATCGGACATTAACAGTCTCGAACTCAAATTCTCAAACCCAAATTCAAAGTCGTTCAATTTGCTTTTACATTATGAAATTGATAGAGACTATTCGTTAAACAAAAGATTCCGAACCCTTCTGTATGTCCTAATTCGACTTACAACCTCATTTAGATCGAAAATCCCAAAACGTTTTAACCAAGAACCCTAGAAACTTGAAATCTAACAATTAGCTATTGTTTCATGAAATCGACATATAGATATTGTTAATCGACAATTTCTGAAACTACTAGAACCATTTGATTTGACTTTTAAACTTATTTCAACCATTTCCCCCAAAACCATTTTTAAAACGAACCCTAGAATTCGAAATGATCTAATTCGATATAGTTTGATAAAATTGACATAGTGTTTTCCTTAAAAGGGGAATTTCGAAACTCTCTGTGAAACTTAATTCGGTTTTTGAATTCAATTGACTAGCAAACCCCAAATCGTTCTTGATGTGAGCCCTAATCATTCGAACTCCGATAATTCAATAATAGAATTCGAAATTAGCATAGGGTTATGCTTTTTCGGAACCTTCAGATGGAGTAGAGATCAAATGTTACCTGGTTTGGTGTTCAATTCAAGGATCTCGATTAGAAGGTTAAGGTTCGGCCACTTAACAATTGAAATATTCTTTCTGCTTCTCCTCGAATCAAATTGTTGTATGTATTCCACTCTAAATGTGCCGAATATGGTTTCTGGAATGCTAATTTCACGAATTTTGATCAATTATACGGGTTTGTGATACTTAGGAACGGTTTTGGTTTACTTAATCGACTAATTGAATTAATTTCGATACTTAATGGACTAATAACGTATACTAATGATTAATCATCATCAATGTGATGATTATGAGTTGCTAATTTCGGTTACAATTCCGAATTTATATGTAATTCGAATTGTTGCTTGGATTGCCATACGAACTTTTGACTTAAAAAGTCAAAATCCACTCTTTTAAATTTCTAACATGTTTACCTAGATTTATAAGATCATTACTAAGACTTAATTCGATTGTAACCTCTTGAAATCATCAAATTTAAATTTAATAATCATAAAATCCGAATGTTGACTATCTAAAGTCAAAATTCAATGGCTTAGTATAATACACTATTAATCCTTGAAATCCAAACACTTAGAACTTGATTTTTAATTAATCTTAACCCTTATAGATTATTCTTGATCAACAACATATCATTTTGATAAACAAAGTTACATCAACAATCCCGAATTATCACTAATTAGATCACTTAAATCATTGTTGGGCTAAATTAACCCAATTGGGCCTCTTAAATACAACTGGGCCTACTTTGGGCTCATTGGGCCTATCTTGGCCTTATTGGGCCTACCTTGGCCTAATTGGGCCTTCCTTGGCCTAATTGGGCCTTCCTTGGCCTTACTGGGCCTTACGTGTCTTGTTGGGCCTGTGATATCACCATCTTCAATTAACAAGGTTAATTCGAAAAGTCGGATTGTCACAAGAGGACCTTCGTACCCCATAGACCTAAAGGTCATTGCTACCTCATCCCTTGTGAAAAAAACACTGCCTTCAACATCATTGAGATTAAGATGTCTACAGACGGTTTCCACAGAAATGGAAATTGGATGAGTGCCAATGGTAGCATAAAGACGTGTACCAGTTTGGGAATCAAAAACAGAACACGAACCCTAAAATTGTTGGTGATGAGATTCATACACCACGGGGTTAACAGTTAATGCAGTAAAGTACCTGCTCCGTCAGAGAAACAAGATGATCGAAGCGAAGTCGGCATCAGGATCAGCAGATAGTTTGGTAACAAGGTTGTGTGCAGGTTTGAAAGAAAAGAGTGTCATTTTGAGATTGACATTTAGGGTTTAGTTCAAGAAGAAACCGTCAATTGAAAAAGAAGGAAGTGGGAATTTGAATGGGTGGGAGACCTTTTAAACCTTCAGATGTCAGCATTTAATATAATGCCACATTAAATATTTGAGATCCAGAGGTACAGAAGAGAAAAAGGTCGTTCGTGACAGCTGTGTAGCACAAATAGCTTCAGAAGATGAAAGAGATTCTTCCGAGAAACACCAAAAAATTGTCGTGTAGTATCGGAAGAGAATAAACCTGTGCAAAAAAGAATTGTATGCTTCGAAAGACATTGGCTTCTAATAAAGGGTAGTAATCAAAAGGAAATGTATTCGGAAGCAAAGGATTTATATCAGAAGATAAATACTTTCAGAAGAATAAATATCTTAAGAAGTGTGACTTTTTTGAATAGAGAATTAAATAACACGTCGGAAGACTTAACATTTCTTCTGATCAGTAAATACTACTCAGAAGATAAGTTATGTTTATCTTCCGAAGGATCATTTAAGCCTTCACATAAATTCATTTATTCAAAATTGATCATACCAATAGCTGTGATTAAGTACCTGAATCTTCCTTCATCAAACGCCTTGGTGAATAGATCGGCAAGATTATGTTCAGTATCAAATTTGACTAGATGAATTTGTTTCTTCTTTGCACAATCTCTTATGAAGTGATAGTGAATATCAATGTGCTTGGTCTTGGAATGCTTGACAGGATTGTTTGAAATGGAGATTGCGCTGGAGTTGTTTATCTGGATGGGAGTATTGGACAGCTCTACTCCATAGTCTTTCATTTGATTTTGAATTCAGAGTACTTGTGCACAGCAACTGGAGGCGGCAATGTATTCAGTTTCTGCAGTAGAAGTTGAGACACATGTATGCTTCCTACATTGCCATGACACTATTCTGGACCCAAGAAACTGACATCCTCTTAATATGGACTTCTTGCTGATGTTGCAACCTCCGTAATCACTATCAGTGTAGGCCATGAACTGGAAGTCAGCATTCCCAGGATACCACAAACCTAATCTTGGTGCTTCTTTGAGATATCTAAAAATTCTTTTCACAGCAAGCATGTGTGAGCTTTTGGGATTGGCCTGAAATGTCGCACACAAACAAGTTGTAAATATGATGCCAGGCCTGCTTGCTGTGAGATACGTCAAAGAGCTAATCATTGATCTATACTGATACTGATCAACATCCTCCCCTTCAAGATCAGGGCCTAAGGATGTTGTTTTGGACATTGGGGTGCCGAGAGCTTTACAGTCGGTGAAGTTAAACCTTTCAAGAATATCCTAGACATACTTTGAATGATTAATAAAAATCCTTGTAGGAGTTTGCTTCACTTGTAATCCAAGAAAGAAAGTGAGTTCTCCCATTGAACACATTTTAAATTTAGACTTCATTAGTGCTTCAAACTCCTTGCTGAGAGATTCATTAGTAGAACCAAAGATAATATCATCAACATATATCTGATCAAGCATAATATGTTGATTGGATTTCTTGAAAAATAGAGTCTTGTCAATTGTTCCTTTCTTAAAGTTGTTTGACAATAGAAAGGAGGACAAAGTTTCATATCATTTTCTAGGAGCCTGATGCAGCCCATATAGAGCTTTATCAAGCTTGCAGACATGGTTAGGAAACTTAGGATCCTCAAATCCAGGTGGTTGAAAAACGTATACTTCTTCATCGATTTTACCATAAAGAAAGACACTCTTGACATCCATTTGAAATACTTTGAAGTTTCTGGCAGCTGCAAATGCGAGAAATATTTTGATGGCTTCAATTCTGGCAACTGGAGCAAAAACTTCATCATAATCAATGCCCTCCTCTTGGGTGTATCCCTGCTCCACTAATCTTGCTTTGTTCTTTATGACTACACCCTTATCGTCCTTCTTGTTTCGGAACACCCACTTGGTTCTGATTGCATATTTTCCCTTAGGTAAAGGTCAAACCTTCCACACACATTGCCTTTCAAATTGAAGAAGTTCCTCATGCATTGCTTCCACCCAGCTACTGTCTTTCAGTACCTCAGCCACTTTCTTTAGTTCGATCTGGGATAGAAAGCAGGAGAACAAACAAATGTTTGCTTCATGCATGGAACTCCTTGTTCTTACTCCATCTTCAACACTTCCAATGATATTCTCAGCTGGATGAGTGTTATGAATGCGGGTTCTTGGAATCACATCCAGCTGGGAACTTAAATCCAAGTTGCATGGCTCAAGGTTTGGAAGTACAACCTCAAGCTGGATTTCTGGTAGATCTTGGAGTCTCTGTTGTTAGACTGTTGTGGTTTGATTTTCTCTGGGAGGAGAAGTTCCCAGAGTGTTTGCTTCGACAGAAGGGCTCCCAACTTCTTCTTGACTCTATGGAGCAGAAGTAGAGTCACTTAGAGGAACAGCCCGAGAGGTGTTGGTTGTCTCAGTCTGTGAGACTACTTGATGTATTGAAGTGGATTCTGCCAAGATTTGTCTTGAAGCTATTGGCAGTTCAACACGAAAATCTTTTTCTCTTGTGTGCTGAGTGGAGTCCACGGTAATTGTGTGCAGTTCTGGAACACACTCTTTCAAAAGATTAAATGCAGATGTGAATTTATCAAGATCAAACAGCCAATCAGGGCCTATTCCAAGTTTATTGATAGTATGTTCATTAAACTGAACATTTGCAGACTCTTCAATAATCCTGGAATCTTTGATGTATACTTTATATGCCTTAACCTGTGAAGAGTACCCAACAAAGTAGCCCTCTACTGATTTCTCAGCAAACTTGGCTAGATAATCTTTAGTATTCAAAATGGTGCATTGACATCCAAATGGTTTAAGAAACCCAATAAATGGTTTTCTCTTAAGCCAAATTTCATAAGGAGTCATATCATGTGATTTAACTACCAATATTCTATTTTGGACATAGCAGGCAGTATTGATTGTTTCTACCCAAAAAGTTATTGGATGCTTGGCATCAGATAACATGGTCCTAGCAGCCTCAATCAGTGTCCTATTCCTTCTCTCAGCAACACCATTTTGTTGTGGAGTCCTAGGAGCACTAAATTTTCTTGTAATACCCTTAGATTCACAAAAGGAGTTTAAAGTATGATTTTTGAATTATGTTCCATGATCAGACCTTATGATTTTTACATGATGCTCACTTTAATTCTCAACCTTGAGAATAAATGACTTCAAGATTTCCGCAGTTTCATCCTTGGTACTCAAGAAGAATACCTAGGTATACCTTGAGAAATAATCAGTGACCACCAAGCAGTATGACTTTCTACCTAAACTTTTCACACTTGTAGGGCCAAACAAGTCCATGTGTAACAAATATAGGACTCTTGTTATTTAATTTATCTCTTTGGCATGATGAGATGATTTGTGTTGCTTCCCTTTTAGGCAGGCAACACATTTATCAACACAGATAAATTTTTTTTGTTGGTAAACCTGTAACTAAGTTATTTTTGACAAGTTTATTCATGTTTTTCAGGTTTAAATGACAAAGTCTCCTATGCCAAAGAGATGATTCATCAAGTTTGGCTTTTGAGACAAAGCAATTTATATTGTTGAGTGGTGTAGCAGTGCTCATGTACAACATATACATATTGTTTCTTCTGAGCAGAATTTGGTCATTTGGAACCACAAATCCTGGTTTCAGGACAATACATTCATGCTCAGTAAACAACATGTTATGCTTTTGGTCACACACATGTGATACACTCAGCAAATTATAGTTAAATTCTTTCACATAATGCACATTCTCAAAACTTACCTTACCATTTGTGATTGTGCCTCTACCTGTGATATATCCACCCATTGGATCACTTCGAAAAGCAACAGACCCTCCAAAGAACGGTTCATATTTGTGTAGGTGGGTCTTTTTGCCTGTCATGTGCCAGGAACAGCCACTGTCAACAATCCACAAGTTGCCTTTTGAATCTTGCTGTCCCTGCACATGGTTAGAAGTGAGTTAGTTCCTGATGGGAACCCAAGCCCACATGGTCCTGGGTTTTCCATTTGCATCATTGTAAGAAAATTTCTTTGAAATCATCTTTGGTGGAACAGATGATGAACTTGCTGGTGAAACAGTTGGTTGAACTGTTGGTTCAGATGTTTCCTTCTTCTTCCAGACTTTCTTGACTTTTGGAACTGTTGGAGGAATTTTCTTTTTCTGACTGCCATCGGAAGCAACTTTTTCCTTCACTTCCGATGGTTTTGATTTTGTCTTGAGGTGGGGTCTTTCTTCTGACTTTATTCTTCCGAAATGGTAAGACTTCTTGGTTTTGTCGGAAGCAGTTTTGACATTTGCTTCCGATGTTCCTTTTGCTTCGGAAGACTTCCTGTTTTTTCTCTTCATGTTGTCAAAAGTCCCTGCTTCCGACGGCTTCCTGTGCTTCTTGACTGATCTTTTTCAGTCGAAAGTAGATTTTTCTTTCGAAGAAAAAGATGATTTGCTCCAAGATTTCCTGTTGTTTTCTCTTGTTTTTGGTCTTGAAAGAGTTCTGCTTCTAGGATTGAAGAAGCAATCGGCAGCAAAATGACTTGTATCCCCACACATAAGACACACAATCTGAACATTGAGTGATTTCTGAGGCTTCTCTCTTTTAGAGGAAGCTGAGCTGTACTTCATCGAACCTGAGTGTTCTAACTTGGGAGTTTCAACTGGGCTTTTGTTTGGATGGTTTACCTGAACCTTGGATACACTTGCTTTTCTATCATTTTATTTAGCCCTATGTAACTTGTCAGATGGACAAGTAACATATTCGTTTGATGAAGTACTTCCCATTTGAACATATTCAGCTTTGACAAAAGTGGGTGAAGTTTTCTTGTTTTTCTTGTTTTCATTCTTATGTTTTAAAACTGGTTTTTCTTTTTCAAAGAAATTGGGAGTATCATCCTCAGATGAAGATGTTGAGAAAGTAGGGCTAAGATCATAGAAGTCATTTTCTGGAGCAATCTTATGTATGTCCTAAACTTCATCATATACAAGACTTGCTTCAGGTTTGCATCGAACTTCAACCATTGGAGTATAGGCAGATGGAGGTTCCATTTTATTGTAACCCACCCCGGTACCTTCTTTCTTTACCAGCTCAGGTATCTCAGTCATTTTGAGAAGTTTCTCAAACTTCTCACCTTGACTGAGAAACTTGTCTTTGTAAGCTTCAGCCAATACAAGTTCAGTTTTGGCAGTTGTTAGTCTACCTCAGCCAATACAAGTTCAGTTTTGGCAGTTGTTAGTCTCTTTAAAAGATTGTTTATTTGACACTGTTTATTAGTGTCTTCATGTTTGAAGCTGGAGATAGTTTTTTCTAACTCCTCAATCTTTTCTTTGTAATTTCTTTTAGCTTCAAAGAAATTTGCCTTAACAAGTTGTATTGACTCAAGCTCATCACAGACTTGAGCATTAAAACGTTTGTAACCATTTAGTTTTTCTAAGCATTCAGGGGTACACATGTCTTCTGTTACCTTGAATGTAGAAGTGGAGTCATTGGCCATCAAAGCATTGTTTGATGTAGATGCTTCCTCAGCTTGAAAGCTCCAGTCTGAAAAATCGTGCTGTTTTGCAATATTTGCACTGTTGGAGGAGCTTGGTGCTTTGTGGTTTGGCTGACCTGAAGTTGATGGTTGAGAACTTGGAGATTTGCACTCTCTTGCAAAATGCCCCAGTTGTTGACAGTTAAAGCATTTGAGTTTAGACTTGTCTAGACCAAACCCAGTTTTCATGTTATGCTTCCTAAACTGTCTACCAGTTCTTTGATAGAACTTTTTGCTTTGTATGAAATCATCGCCATCTTGTAGTTGATGTCCATTTCTTCAAGATCATCAGCAGGGATTCCATCTAGATCCTCCTGACATAAATGAAAATAATTTTTTTCTTCGGCCATGAATGCTCCCTGGCTTGAGGTGAGCAGTGGAGTTGAGCTTGCAAATGGCTTTGAATGGGAGGTTGATGGAGTTGGTGTTTCTAGGAAGGTGATAATAGGTGTGGAGTTTGAATTAAAGATGGGCTGATAGTTTTGAAATGGAGGATTGTGGA
This sequence comes from Mikania micrantha, assembly GCA_009363875.1. NCBI lineage: Eukaryota > Viridiplantae > Streptophyta > Magnoliopsida > Asterales > Asteraceae > Mikania > Mikania micrantha. The sequence goes on along the minus strand of CM018685.1, from coordinate 42,724,294 downwards.
TGGGGGCATACAAAGCAGCTGAACCTGAGGGAATAGAGGTAGGTTTAGGTTCTTGGGCATCAATCTTCATTTGGTATGCACTAAGTGTACCAAATAACTCTCCCAGCTTCAAGGTTCTAAGATTTTCTGTTCTACGAATAGCAACACAATAGATATTCCACGCATGTGGAAGTGATCTTAGAAAAATTCTGATGACATCTTGATTCTCCATCTTCAGTCCTGCAGGAGTCAACTCATCAACTAATTGAACATACCTCAAATACTGAGAAGCCATCTTCTCATTTTTCTCTTGGCAAAAGTTCTCAAAATTTTGCTTCACCATGTCCTTCTTGTTCTCCTTCACATCTTCTGACCCTTCATACATCTGTTGCAAAGAGTTCCACGGTTCTTTGGCAGACATGCATTTCTTGAATGCATGTATGATAGAGTTTGGGATTGCCATCTAAATCAGCCACAGTGCCTTAGAGTCCACCTCCATCTTCTTGTAATCCTCATCTGAGTACAAGGATGGGTATTTTGGCACAGGTGCTCCACCAGTACCTGTAGCCGCAATGGTCGGAATGAAGGGTCCCTCAAGAACCGACTTCCAGAGCTTGAGTCTAATTCCTGATAAACCCTTCCATTCTAACCTTCCAGGTTTCATAATCATCTGGTGTAAACATAGGAGGTTTGTTGAGTGTGCCATTTTCTGTTTCGTGCTTGTTCATTGTAGTAATTTTATCAAAAAGGATTTTGAGCAAAGAGCAGTAGAAGATAATAACTGGTAACTTAAGAAGGAGATGTCTTCAGAAGATGCTTCGGAAGCAGTTTCCAATCGGAAGCACCCTATTCTTATGAAGCAAGTTATGCTTAGGAAGAAACTTATGCTTAGAAAGCAATTTTTTCAATCGGAAGCAACTTATGCTTCGGAAGCAACTTATGCTTAGGAAGCAATTTCCAATCAGAAGCAGTAGCCATAGGAAGCAATAGCCATCGGAAGCTTATAATTTTAAAGAATATCAATGGTAAGCTTCCAAAAACCAATCAACTAAAACCTTCTGAAAAACTCTAAGTCAAGAACGCCGCCGTCATCATTATGTTCTTTTCTGAAGCAAACCCAGCTGCCCAGATTTTATTAACACCCGCCATTGTTACCATATGTATAAAAATTTGTTAGAACATCCAATGATGATAAGATTTGGGTGAGGTTTTGGCTGAAATTAGGGAGAGCCAAAAACCACTTGGGTTTTAACAAATCAAACCACAAAAACCCAAATAAATTGATGAACCCAGTAACAAGAACATCTTCAAAGAACTTTCACAAAAATTCACAAAATCAGGGTATTGAGCACAAGTTTGAGAAAATCAATGGTTAAAATGATAATCTTGGGAACTTGGCTCTAATACCAATTGTAAAAACGGTTGCGGAATAGGACCTACCCGATTTGTGAAGATTGAGCAAACTAAGAATAGAAAAAGTCTTGAAGATGGGTGGAGATGTTGAAGAACACAGCCAAGGACGAATCTGAGATGTAATGTAACGACTAACAATGCAAAAAATTAAGATTCATTAGTCAACAAGATTACATTACCTACCCCTCACATGCTCTCAAACTCCATGGATAAAGAATCCATGGAGTTCATGATGGAGAGCTCTCTCAAGATTACATTGAAGCACACCCTCACCACTCTCTTGTCTGGTTATTTTCTACAAAATGAGAATAATCTCTATTTATAGTGTCACATGACTTAAAACCCTAAATACAACAAAATGATAATAAATATTAAATATTAAATGAAGCTCTATCATTTGTTGTGGTCTTCGGGTCTTTTGGTCATAAGTGTCTTCATAAACTTAAGTCTTTAGTGGCTCGTGCGGTGACTCGTTGCTCCCTAATCAACAAATACATAATACTTCTTGTTTACATTTCATCTATCCAAATTAACCGTTGGTCTTGACTTTTCTAGACCCAACACAATGTGCTATTATGTTCTCTTCATAATTCAAAAAAATAGAAAACACACGTAAAAACATTTTACATAATTATAGAAAATATATTAAATCGACAAATCAATAATTAAAATTTTCAAATTAAATTTTCATGATTTTAGGAGTCGCAATTAACCGTTTTAGTTGCCAAAATACTAAAATACCCCTCTTCTATTTGTTAAAAAGTTGCCATGTGTTAACACTTAATTGGTTCACACACTTTTTACAAAAAAAAATTATTTTTATATGATCCTACCTCTTTAGTCTTATATATAACTTTTTTATTTGAAATAATAAATAATATCCATAGTTAAAACGATATAAAGACTACAAATTAGTACGTGAATACCTAGAATATATATTGTAGTTGGATCCAACAGAAATAGAGATTTTTAAATAAGAAGAGTAAAATTAATAGGAATTTGACATGTAATATGCTAAATAATGTCAATTGTTTGTACTTCAATAATGGACATGTGTTTCCGGTGCTCTTGTATTGTTCTCAGCTTGTATTGATTCTCTTGTTTGAATGTATTATTGGATTTCATATTTCGAAACCATATTTGGGTACTAATTAAAGTAGTTGTTGTGTGTGTAGTTGTCCCACTATGATTATTCGTTTGCTTCTTATGCTCGTGTATAATTAGGCCTTTAGGAAAGTATTAATATTGCTTTTGGTCTTTTAATTAAAAATTCATATATGTAATTATAACTAGGTAAAATTTTATATACTTAGCTTCCTGCAACTACTTTTCCTTTGCCTAACTATATTAAATTACTAAGAAAACTCTCACTTTTACAAAATTATTCTCGATTAATCACATAATTTACACAACATTTATTTTTATTTTTAAGAAAATGAATGTAACATTACAAATTTACCAAAAACATTGTATATATTGTTTTACATATATGTAACAGTTGGTGTGTGTTTGGTTTGAGTTAATAAAATGGATAAAAGTGTGGAATGAATAACAAATGGAATGAACAAGTGAATAAAATGGATTATTAACATTCTACTTTCATGTTTTGTTAATATGTTAGAATAAAACAAATCATTATTTCATGAAAGACTAGGAAAGACAAATAAATAGAATATATTTCATGAGTAGTTGAGTCTATTGTTCATGACATGGGTCCGGTCATGAAACAGGTCGAGGGCCAGGTCATGGTTCGGACACGAGTTAGATCATGGTTCGAACATGGGTTGGGTCATGGTTTGACTCATGATTCAGGGCATAGTTCAATGATTTGGGTCATATTTGGGTTATTTCTCAAAGGATGGCTCATATCATGGGTTGGGTCGTGGTTCAGGTCATGGCTGTTGAATCATGGGCGAGGTGATGGTTTGGGCTGGGTCGGTGTCACACCCCGAGCCGGCGGGACGGATCGACTTCCCCGCCGGGCGGAAGGTTCTCAGGGCGCGATATCGTGAGTGATAATCGTGATGATCAAATTGTTTACATAGCATCAACATTGAGAATAACTAAAGCACAATAACATTAAACTAGGATTAGAAAGTTAAATTACAACTGTTAATGTTTGAGAATTTAACTAAGTAAACCTATCAAAAGAATCAAATGTTTTTTATCTTGTATCGGTACAAGATATCAAAATAGCTTCACAGCGTTCATCAAAACATGTGCTTTTCAAAATATACTAGGTCCTCTAACTGGGCATCCTAGTATGCATTCCTTAGCCTTAGCTTATTCATGTACGTCACTTGAGAAAGCATGTAAGAAAACAAAGTCAACATAATGGTTGGTGAGTTCATATAGTTTAGTAGTTGAAAAATAGCTTTGGCAAACCTTTTCGGTAACAACCTCAACCTCATTAACATCACATGTAATATCCAGATCGGTATGCTTATATATAGGGCATACGAAAGGGTCGAGCCTACAACCCACCCAGACGCCATTCCACCACATACTAATCCACATATGACATTGTTGTTAATGATAATTAAGCGTTTTACCTACCATCCAATTCCATCATAGTTTTAAGCATCATGTTTAGAAGTTTAAGATATGCACCCCATAGCATTTACAAACCCTTTCGGTAACAACCTTAACCTCATTAACATCACATGTACTATCCAGATCGGTATCCTTATATATAGGGCATACGAAAGGGTCGAGCCTACAACCCGCCCAGACGCCATCCCACCACATACTAATCCACATATGACACTGTTGTTAATGATAATTAAGCGTTTTACCTACACCCCAATCTCGTCTCCATCATAGATTTAGCAGACTGTTTAAAAGTTTATAAGTTTATAGCATTCACATAGCTTAGCCTTTAAGTATACTGTACAAGGATAATAGATTCACAGAATCGTAGTTTAGCCTTTACGAATCTCATGCATGGGTACAAGCTTTGCTCTAGCATAGTTTAGCATTTACGTAGTCCATGATTAGATACAAGCTTTGCTCTAGCATAGTTTAGCCATTACGTATCTCATGAATTGATTCTAGCTTTGCATCAGAATAGTTTAGCATTCACGTATCTCACATATGTAGATACAAGCCTTGCTTTAGCATAGTTTGGCATTCACGTATCTCATATATAGACACAAGTTTTGCATTCACATAGTTTAGCATTCACGTAACTCATGCATAGATACCAGCTTGCAATAGCATAGTTTGGCATTCACGTATCTCATGCATAGATACAAGCTTAGCATTTAGCATATAATCATAACTTGTAGCATTTAGCATCTAGTATTAGCATATAGTTCGAGCATATAGTTCATAGCATTCGCATCAGCATATAGTTTAGCATGTAGCTTGTAGCATTAGCTTTAGTATATAGTTTAGCATGTAGCCTGTAGCATTAGCTTTAGCATATAGTCTAGCATGTAGCTTGTAGCATTAGTATAAGCTTTAGCATACAGTTTAAGCATATAGTTTATAGCATTAACCTTAGCATATAGTTTATAGCATTAACCTTAGCATATAGTTTGAGCATATAGTTTATATCATTAATCTTAGCATATAGTTTATAGCATTAACCTTAGCATACAGTTTAAGCATATAGTTTATAGCATTAACCTTAGCATGTAGTTTGAGCATGTAGCTTGTAGCATTAGCACATAGATTAAAGTCTTAGCTTTTAGCTTTCAGAATAAGTGTAACAAGCATAAGTATTAGTACTAGCATTATGTATAAGTGTAAAAGCATTTATAAAACATTTCAATACTTGTTTAAAATGTATAACATGCTTCTCAGTCTCGAGGTAATGAAATGGGACAAATGAACTCACCTTGTTGTTGAAGTGGTTGACTAAGTATAAACAAGAAATGCATGCGCTCTTTGTTGTACTTGTGATTGTTTTCAAGATCCTGTATTGATTTCACGTTGTATGTAACTCATAAGTATAAGTTGTAGTGATTCGCGCGTGTGTATGTGTTAACCCTAGAGTTGGCTAACACTCGGTGGAGTTGGTCATCATTCGGCCTCGTTTGCTAGTTAAAGATTGTATTCCCACTTAACCACTTAAGTTGTTATTATGACAAGCCTTTATGTTATATGTTTAGCTTTAAATCATTATTGAAATCTCAAACTTGTCATTGTGTGCTATTTGTTTAGATTGAGACTTAGTATGTAACCCAATCAATCCCACCACCTTTGTAGTTTTCATTTGTATATAGCTCATGCATATTATCAATTGAAATGGGTTTCATGTGTTTATTTCAAGCTAGTCTATGTGGGCCAAGTTGTTGCATGTGGGCCGAATGATAACCTTGTCCAATTGAAATGTGGGCCGAACCAAGTGACTTTTGGGCCATTCTAATCGACTATGGGCCGAATAGGATGATATGGGCCGCGGCACTCTGTTGGGCCAATAGGGTGTCAGTCTGGTTCTAATTTCCAGCGAACCTATTGGGCTAATTTGTCTAAGGTTCGGTCCAGTGAAGGCTCCAACGAACCTAATGGTTCGTTTAGATAAGGTTCGGCCCTGGGTTAGGTTCGCAAAGGAGGAAGGTTCGCATGAAGGGGAGGTTCGCCATGCAAGGGGTTCGGCCAAGGTAGGTTCGTCCATGATGGTGAGAGGTTCGTGGCTCCTTGGGTTCGGTGAAGACAGCATGTTCGGTGGTAGTGGTTGGCGAACCAAGGGTTCTTGATGGTGCAAGGTTCGGCCCGGGGTAATGGTTCGTGAAGTTTATAGGTTTGTCCTTATGAGGTTCGTGACTTCCATGCACACTTGGACAAGAAGAGGTTCGGCTCTACGCAGGTTCGTGACAATGGGGGTTCGCAGCTCATGCATTAGACTCATCAGGGTGTAGGTTCGGTGAAGATGACTTGATGCAGAAGGTTAGGTGGTGCGGGGAGTTTCGGCCAGGGTACACAGGTTCGGCCACCTGTTGATCCCACGAACCCTGCACTCCGGTTAGCATCCACCATCATCCCCATCGAACCCTTTGATGTTGTCGGTTGTCCCCATATTAGTGTTGTACAATAATGAGTTCCCGAGAGTATAGGGTTCAAAGAAAGTAGTTTAGAACCGGCTAGAGTTGGTGGGCTGAACTAAAGGGACGAAAACCCTAGTTTTCAAGACTTTAACCGTTGATTACCTCGATTTCAGGTGGAAAACTCCTCAGATCGGTTGTACTTCTAGGCAGAGGATGTTTGTAGCTACGTGTGGACACCAAGAACGCGAGATTTCACCACGATTTGAGCTTGATCTTGAGGTTTGAAGATGATTCTTCTAGAGAGAGAAAAACGAGTTGGGGGATAGAGAGAGAGGGAAATGTAATAAATGAGGAAAAACCCTCATTTAGGGTTTTTATACTCCGCACATGTTTCGGGTTCGTTTTTGTTGCTCGGTTCGTGTTTTCGTCGTGTTTCCGGAACGTAACGCGTATTTTTACATATTGAAATAAAAACAACTTTATTTTAATTATTTTAAAGGTGTTTATTCCTAGTAAATCTTTTAAACTTATTTTTCTTATTTTATTATCGTTCGAAGCGTTTTTCGTTTTCGTTTCGTCAGAATGCGTCACCTTCGTGCGTATTCGTTCGAATCGTCACCCGAACGAACACGACGTTGGTTTCACTTTCTGATACTTGTTTTCTACTTTTCCGTCATCATTTCAGAATGTCAAACATTCAGATTTATTCGCACAGATCGTCACCTATACGAATAATTTGTCGATTTAGCATTCTGTAACGACATCCGTTATGGTTTTGTTCTGTTTAACCTCGCATACGTTTATACATAATAGCATTAAATCAAGCATTCTTGTGTCAGTTTAGTGTTGTCTGATGTGTTTCTGGCTGTTAAACCATGAGGTTTAAATCAGATTTCAGAAACAATTGCATAATAGTTTAGTGTCAAGCATCAAATGTCAATAGCATATACATAGTTCACGTAATTTGTACCTGAGTTACTGTGCAAGTTACTGTTGAGATCACTGTTCCGGCAACGTTTCCGGCACTGATGTTACAGTCGGGTCATGTGTTAGGTCAGGGAATGGGTCGGATCATGTCATTCCCTGAAGAAATGAAACAAAATAACCCTTCTCCCAAGGAACGAAAATCATTAGAAGAGAATGATTGCATTCCTTATGTAATAGTTCATTTCATTCCTTTGTCTTACCAAACATGTTTTTTCCGAGTAATTCTATTTTCTCCTTCATTTATACATACCAAACACTACCTTAGTATTACATATATAAAAGACCATGCAGACAAAAAAAAAGAAAAGAAATTTTCGTTACATATACCGATATATGTAGCATGATACTTAAAATGACTTTTGGTAAAATGCATAATATTACATAGACTTCTTTAAAAAATAAAATAAAATAATAAATAATTTATAATTTATATAATAGTTTTGAAGGCCCAAACCGAAAGTCCTATTAGTTGAATTGGAGAATAAAAGCTTAACTCTTAAATTGTAAATGTTATATTATTACAACAAAAATTAATGTAGCCACATTAGTTAATGTTCAAATACAAAATAAACATTAGTTAATGTTCAAATACAAATAATCATACAAACTTTCTACTAGTTCTACAAGATTAGCAGTCTATGTAATAGTAGTCTTCAGTGTCTACCACAAGTCATCGTGTTATTGTCTAAAACTGTTCAACTTGACACGTATATAGAAAGAAGTTAGCTTTATGCTATTGAGTTTTAAGTTAGTTTTAAAAACATTATAACATTTTTTAAAACAAATAAGATATTCAAATTCATAGCATACATGTCATCAATACATCAATTCAATTGTGAATAAACTTGTTACACCCCAAATTCCCACATGCGGTGTCAGACCGCGCGGGTGTGATGTGGCCAGAATCTTAGCTCTTGGTCATATAGAACGACTCTATATGAGTTACACAAACATGCGGTTTTGTCAATAAAACGAGTTTTCATAAATACGCAGCGGAATGGTTAAAATGTCAAGCAGCGGAAATGTAAATTGTTGCAGCGGAAAAGTGAAACGTATCAGACACTACATTATTGATATTGTTTAAAGAGACAAAAACCAAATCGTAAGCCTAGGACTAGAGTTTATATGCATGAGACTCTCTTGTGTGTCCTCCAGTGCATCCTAGCTTGGGTCATGGTTGCAAAAGTCGCTAGGCGCTCCTAGGTCGGAAGAGATCCTTGGAGCGAGTAATCGGAGAGTACTCGGCCCTAGGCGGGAGTACTCGGGCAATACTCAGGAAGTACTCGGCCTCGGAACAACTCCTTGGAGTGAGTACTCGGCCTTGGAGACCGGATTTTACAACAGTGGTTTGGGTTCCATCAGTTACCTGAGAATACATGCGAAAACGTGTCAACTATAAAGTTGGTGAGTTCACAGGTTTAGACAGACATAAAACAATCGACAGACATATAATGGGTATGTTAAGTTGTTTGTGGATCTACAATCCGTGAGTGTGTCAATTCCTCTTACCGAAACTCTAATGTTTCCTTTGCCTCCCCGGTTACCTATATCACATAGGTGTCATGAGTTTGTGTTCACATTCGTGTTGGTCTCACAGGACCGTGTTCCTGTCCAAACAACTCCAAGTTGTTGTGTGGGTCGTGTTGACCGTGTTTGACCTAACGACCCGCTGGTGACGTTTTTAATTCAAGTGATCGTGTAACGTGCGATTTAGTGCCATGTGATTTGTATGAGCACCAAAGTCGCATCTGTGAGGTAACTTACTATTTATAGTAAGTTTCCATATTAGGAAAGCTCCTAAATCTAGCAAGTCATACAAAAATCACTTTCCGTTTATTCTAATATGCATTGTTAACCTATATGAACATGTTATCACATAGCACATTGTCACACATGGTCGGTTAAGCACATTTCTTGTTTTAAAGCTGCTATTTATGGAAAGTGGTGACAATATGCATATTTCATCGAAAGTAATAAGTCAAGCTCACCTAATATCAACATCTTAGTTCCAAATTATCATTTAAGCACACACGTTATAACTAGCACATCCTTAATCATCAATTTCTTGAAATAAAGTTACTATTTATGGAAATAATGATGCAAATCGCATTTCACACCCATTTTAACTATTCAAAACTCCAACTATCATCATTTTGATCACAATTTAACACATTACAACTTATTGATGTCCACATCTTGCCATATAACAAAGTCTTACTCCATTAAAGTTACTATTTTTAGAAATAATGGTGTAATTCACTTATTTCAACAATTCTCATAACCCAAACACATCAATAATCATCATATTAGTTTCAAATCATTATTTTAAACATAAATATTTAGTTCTAAGCACATGCATGTTACTATTTCATCATCTAGTCACATTTTGTAATAATAAAGTTACTAAAAATGGAAATAATTGCAAATAACCATCTTTTGACTAAATCGACCATCCTTGATCATATGAATCATCACAAATATCATTCATAATCATGTATTTCTAACCAAAATCATCTAAATCATATTAGATCATACATTTATGTAAGTAAAAGTTACCATTTCTTAGTAAAATCATCAAATAATCATCAAATCCCATCAATATCACCATAGATCATTCTAAGATCATCAAATCAGTAGGAATATCATCAAATCACAGATCTTAGACAAGTAAAATTCGTGCATGTGAAGATCTAGTGTGTGCATGTGGCCTTGGAGGCTTGCATGTGTGCTTAGAGGTGATTTTAAGCTACTTTGGGCATGGATACTACCTCACAAAGCTACGAATCAATGAGACACGGCCTGGGATGAGTTGTAAAGCTTCTGGAACTGGTTGATGAGGGAATATCAGCTGCTCAAAGACGTTGAGAAGGGTGGTAAGCACCTACAATGGCTTCTTTAAGCTCCTAAGCTTCAATTTCTTCAATCTCAAGCTTCCAAGGGTGCAACAATGGCTTCCAGTAGTTCAAATGGTGATTTTCAGGGGATAATGTAGAGTAGGGAAGGTTTGGAGCTCGAGAAGGGAGTAGTAGGCCGGTTAGAATGAATAGAAAAAAGATAGGTTGAGTGTAAATCTAGTTTTCAGCCTCTACGTCTCCCAGGCGCATCACCTAGCGAGCTACTGCAAGAACAGGCGTAGCGCGCGGATGTAATTCATCCGGATGGCGCCTAAGTGTTCCTCGCGCATCGCCAATGTTCGGTTGATGGGTCCGGGCGTAGCGCCTAGGCCTTTGGTCAAGCCCAATAGGGCCATTTTCATTGTTTTGGCCCGTCTTTCGCGTATTTCTCGATTACTAACATCGTTTAGAGACTTGTGAACATCATTTCCCTTGTTTTATGTTCCCTAGAACCTATGTGTTGTGAAAGTGGGTTGTGGTTTGATTAATTCACCAACGTTCGTTATTCAAGACATGTGCGAGCGTTTTACGATAATTCCTCGAATTATCTGTGTGTTTGGACTGTTGTGCCATGTGTCACACTCAATATTAATAATTCTAGTGCCACGTATGTAATAATAATACACATTATTATTGAAATAAAGTAAGTGCTGACCTCGAATTTACGAGGTGTCACATCATCCCCCAGTTAATTGGAATTTCGTCCTGAAATTCAGTTCGTGATGCTGGTGCTAGTCTGGTTTGTGAACAGGTGAGGGTATTTCTTTTTCATCTGATCCTCTCATTCCCAGGTGTATTCCGGTCCATGCCGTGAGTTCCATCGCACTTTAACTACCGGTATGCGACTGAGTTTGAGCTTTTTGATCTCTGTCCATTATTTCCACCGGTTCCTCAACGAAGTGAAGTTGCTCATCGATTTGAATTTCCTCTAGAGGAATCGCAAGCGTTTCGTCCGATAAGCATTTCTTGAGGTTTGATACATGGAATACGTTATGTACGCTACTCAGCTCTTGCGGTAAGTTTAGCTCATAGGCCACAGGGCCAATACGTTTCGTGATTTCGAAGGGTCCGATGCAACAAGGATTTAGTTTTCCTCGTCTTCCGAATCGAATCACTCCTTTCCAGGATGAGACCTTAAGTAGTACCCGATCTCCCACTTGGAATTCCAAGGGCTTGCGCCTTTTGTCGGCGTAGCTCTTCTGTCCATCCCGGGCTGCTGCCATTCTGTTTCGTATCTGCACGATCTTCTCAGTTGTTTCGTGCACAAATTCGGGACAAGTCGGTTGGCTTTCCCCAACTTCTGCCCAACAAAGAGGTGATCAGCACTTACGTCCATGCTGTGCTTCAAATGGTGCAGCCTGAATGCTTGTGTGGTAACTGTTGTTGTAGGAAAACTCTACCAAAGGTAAATGAGCCTCCCAGCTGCTATCAAAATCTATCACGCATGCTCGAAGCATGTCCTCCAAAGTTTGGATGGTTCGTTCACTTTTCCCATCTGTTTGCGGGTGATAGGCAGTACTCATATCTAACCTTGTCCCTAGTGCCTTATGTAGGGACTTCCAGAAATGTGCCGTAAATCGGCTGTCTCGGTCTGATATTATGGAGATTGGAACTCCGTGCCTGGAGACCACTTCTTTTAAATAGATTTGAGTCAATTTATCCAACTTGTCAGTCTCCTTAATTGGCAGGAAATGCGCAGATTTCGTAAGTCGGTCCACGATCACCCAGATGGTGTCGCACCCACTTGCCGTATTTGGTAGTTTAGTGATGAAGTCCATAGAAATCTGCTCCCATTTCCAATCTGGGATCTCGGGTTTTTGTAATAGTCCTGATGGTTTCTGGTATTCGACCTTTACTTTAGAACAAGTCAGACACTTGCTCACATAAGTTGCGATCTCTGACTTCATGTTAGGTCACTAGTAAGTCGTCTTCAAATCGTGGTACATCTTGTCTGAACCTGGATGTACGGAATATCGGCTTTTGTGGTACATCTTGTCTGAACCTGGATGTACGGTACATCTTGCGCAAGGTTTTTGGTTTTCAGAGCTTCCCGTTGTGTGGTTCGGATCTGATTTGGTAGTTCTGAGTGGATAGTGAGTTGTAGTGCACGGACGCGCTTGGTTGTTTCTTTTCGACTTCAAGCGTCGGCTACTACATTGGCCTTTCCGGGATGATATTTGATAGCATAGTCATAATCGCCTATCAGCTCGACCCATCTGCGTTTCCTCATGTTCAGCCCTTTCTGGTCGAAGATGTGTTGTAGACTTTTATGATCCGTGAATATGGTGCACTTGGTGCCGTACAGGTAGTGCCGCCAAATTTTCAGTGCGAACACCACGGCTCCTAGCTCCAAATCATGAATCGTGTAGTTCTTCTCATGCACTTTCAGTTGTCGAGACGCATAAGCTATGAGCTTCTCGCGTTGCATTAGCACACAACCGAGTCCTTGTTTTGATGCGTCGCAATAGACTACAAAATCTTTGCATCCCTCCTGTAGGGATAGGATCGGTGCACTGCACAATTTCTGCTTTAATAAGTTGAAAGTAGCTTCTTGTTTTTCTCTCCATTCAAACTTCTTGTCTTTGTGCGTAAGAGTTGTCAATGATTGCGCAATCTTCGAGAATCCCTCGATAAACCACTTGTAGTACCCTGCCAAACATAAGAATTGTCGCACCTCAGTTGGAGCCTTAGGTGCTTCCCAATTCTTGATGGCCTCGATCTTGGCTGGGTCTACATGTATCCCTTTTTCGTTCACTACGTGTCCAAGGAACTGGACTTCGCGAATTGAAAAATTGCATATGGAAAATTTCGCATACAACTGTTCCGTCTTCAGAAATTCCAATACGAGTCTCAAATGTTCAGCATCTTCTTCCTGAGTCTTGGAGTAGATCAGGATGTCATCTATGAATATGATTACGAACTTGTTGAGATACGTCTTGCATACGCGTATCATGAGATCCATGAATACGGCCGGTGCGTTGGTCAGTCCGAAGGGCATGACCAAAAATTCGTAATGTCCGTACCATGTCCTAAAGGCTATCTTTGGTATGTATTCCTCTTGAATCCTGAGTTGATGGTAACCGGATCTTAAATGGATCATTGAATAGTAGCTTGACCCTTGCAGTTGGTCAAACAGATCGTCTATTCGTGGTAACGGGTATCAATTTTTGATCGTCACCTTGTTCAGCTCCCGATAGTCTACGCACATACGGAACGATCCGTCCTTCTTCTTCACAAATAAGACTGGCGCTCCCCAAGGTGAGAAGCTTTGTCGAATAAATCCTCTATCTAACAGCTCTTGCAGTTGATTAGATAGTTCTTGCATCTCGGTAGGGACCAATCGATATGGCGCCTTGGCTATCGGTGCGGCTCCCGGTGTTAGATCTATCTGAAACTCCACTTGTCGCTTTGGTGGTAGTCCAGGAAGATCTTAGGAATGTCACGGACGACTGCGATATCCTCGATCCTTCTTTCCTTCTTTGGTTGTTCAGTGACAAGGGCTAAGATGGACGTGTACCCTTTCTGCAGGTAGTTGCATGCTTTCATGCAAGACATGATGTTTAATGGTATTCCACGCCGTTCTCCTTGCATCGAGATCTGGTCTCCACTTGGCAACGTAACTCGGACAATCTTCTCATTGCACACAATCTCGGCATGGTTAGCAGATAACCAATCCATTCCAACCACCACATCGAAGCTCCCGAGAGTTACCGGCATCAGATCGATCTCTAGTCCATGATTCTCTAGCATTAAGACGCATCCCTTGAAGATACACTGCGTCTCGATCAGCTTGCCATCAGCTAACTCTACGGTATATTTATAGTCTAGTGGTGTTGGGTCATATTAAGCAGTTTACTAAAATCACTAGAGATAAAACTCCTATCAGCACCGGTATCAAATAATATGCTAGCATAGACATTATTTAAGAGAAACGTACCGGAAACGACGTTCGGGTCATCTTTTGCTTCTCCAGATCCAATAACAAATACCCTGCCCCTTGTTAGATTGCCACTAGCGTTCTTGTTCTGCGGACAATCTCGGCGCATATGCCCCGGCTTTCCGCAGGTAAAGAACCCCCTCAAGGTATCATTCTTGTTTGCGTTGGGGTTAGGGTTTGATCGGCATTCCTTGGCTATGTGCCCATTCCTCCCCCAGTTTGTGCACTTGACCCTTTTGCACGGGCCGAAATGATGATAATTGCAGTTGTTGCACTTAGGGCTATTGCCCTGGTATCCCCCTTGCCTTGGTTGTTAGATTGTGTGGCAGTGAAAGATTTTGCGGGTGCTGGACGGTGTTGGGTTGGCTGTTTAGGAGAGAAGGTACGATTGCTGCTCGGCTCCCACTTCCGCTTGGGTTCCTGGGGCTTCAGGTTTTCACCCCTCTTTGGCAGCTTTCCTTGGGCTACTGCCTGATGAGTTAATTTATGCGCCAAGCAGATAGTTGGCTGGATGAGGGTGGGCTCAGAAGCAGTTACCATACTCTGTATTTGTTCGGGCAGTCCACTAATGAACTGCTCGATCTTCTTGTACTCCGGCGTCACCATTGCTGGACACAGTTTGCATAGCTCATGAAATCGAGTGCAGTATTGCTCGATTTCGGATCCCACCATTTTGTGTACCCAAAATTCCTCCTCCAGCTTCTTTATCTCGTTACGTGGGCAATACTCCTCGTGGAGCATTCTAGTGAACTCCTCCCATGATATGGAGTTCGCTGCTTCCAGACCCAACGTTTGGACATGAGTGTTCCACCAGGTGAGGGCTGGTCCTTCCAGTGTCCCAGTGGCGAACTTGACTCGGTTCTCCTCCGAGCATTCAGACATAGAGAAAACTAACTCGATCTTTTATATCCATCGGAGCAGTCTCACTCTCCTTCAATACCCTTGAAGTTGTGGGGGTGACAACTCAAAAACGCCTTGAACGAACATCCCTTTGCTGAGCTCCCATGGGATCCTGTTCATCGGGATTCAAGGTTACGTGTTAGTGATAACATTGTCTACACTAAGTTATTTGTATTCGAGTTAGGTTAGTACCGTGGTTAGTCCCACTTGTTTCGCTATGCTGTCGATTCACTTCGTATTCCGCTATAGCCTTGTTGACTCTTCGGTCGGTCATCATTTTGATTGTCGCTGATCTGATCGGTTTCTTGTGTGGCCAGGTACGTTTTCCTCTTCCTGCCGTGTTTTGTTTCTATACGAAACGAATATCGTGTTAGCTTGTCAGCAGTGTTAAATGGTTGAGTCAGCGTACAACATAAATAATAGAACATACATGATAAAACTAATATATCATTACATTAATAATAACAGCTTTTGAGCATAATGATTTTCAAAAAGGAATATTACTATCATAGTTCATATGAGCACATCTCGCTCATCTAGGAGTACAGAAAAGTAAAGTGAACTGAAAATAAAACAACCTATCTAATCTGATGCAATCGTGGAGTGCGAGTCTCCACCGTCTGCGTGATCCTCATGCTGGTCCTCCTCAGGATCCTCGTCAAAGTCCCCCTCCTCGAGGTCCTCAGCCTCGAACTGAGGCTCCTCCTTGGGTGGTGGCTCTACTATGAACTGTTCCACCCATGCATTTAGCATAGTGTCACTGGCCTGAAACATAGCCTGGTTTTCCTCGTTCGCCGCCTCTGCCGCAAGTAAGCGCCCACCATGCTCCTAGACGACCTCGACAATCTGTCCCTCTTTTCCTTCCAGCTGTGCCATCATGTTCTGCATGTTTGGCATATGCCCATGCAGATGGTCAACCTGTCCCTCGAGGCGTTGGTTCTTCTAGCGAAGAACTCTAACCTCCTCCGTCAGCTCGTGATTCCTCCTCGCCTCGCCAACTGTTCCGGCGACATGGGTTGCAAATGCCCGCTCCATCGGCACACCCAGAAATGGAAGTCAGTGGTCGCTCGGCGTATCAACAGGCAGTCGTGGTGGAGGTACCCGCACCCCCTCAATCCAGTCCAGGATAGTCATGGGGTACCAGCCCCATGATCGGGCACGCCTAGCCTGTCGGGCTCGGCTGGTCTCCTCAGCGTAACACGCGGGCTACAATGTCCCAAATCCTCTGATGGTCCTCTTCTGTCAGCTCGTAATCCGCCGGGCGTTTTCTCGGGTTTCTTCCTGCGTCGTTGTTACCCATTCCTGCATTCTCAGTTAAATAAGTAACAATATACAACAATAGATAATATCATTGGGTCGTGTATAGTGTAGTGTCTAGTGTAGAGCAGTGGCTATAGTCTAAGTTTACTATATGCAAACCTAGTTCTCTATAACCAAGGCTCTGATACCAGTCTGTCACACCACCAAATTCCCACGTGCGGTGTCAGACCGCGCGGGTGTGACGTCGCCAGGATCTTAGCTCTTGGTCAAATGGAACGACTCTATATGAGTTACACAAACATGCGGTTTTGTCAATAAAACGAGTTTTAATAAATAGGCAGCGGAATAGTTAAAATGTCAAGCAGCGGAAATGTAAATTGTTGCAACGGAAAAGTAAAACGTATCAGACACTACATAATTGATATTGTTTAAAGAAACAAAAACCAAATCATAAGCCTAGGACTAGAGCCTATATGCATGAGACTCTCTTGTGTGTCCTCTAGTGCATCCTAGCTTGGGTTCCATCAGTTACCTGAGAATACATGCGAAAACGTGTCAACTATAAAGTTGGTGAGTTCACAGGTTTAGACAGACATAAAACAATCGACAGACATATAATGGGTATGTTAAGTTGTTTGTGGATCTACGATCCGTGAGTGTGTCAATTCCTCTTACCGAAACTCGAATGTTTCCTTTGCCTCCCCGGGTAATCGCTGAACATGGCATCAACATTGATATTACACTTGTTATGACCTCGAGTCAACATTGTTGCCGAGTGGGGCTAGTCAAACCCAGTACTACTACGTAATAACGACTCTTTGTTACACAACGAACGGTAAGGATATGTGAGAACTTAATGCGATAATAGTTACACTCAAAATAGTTTTACAACATACCAGTCAAATATCTAAAACAGTTGCATTGTATTGTCACCCCAAAAGTTTAGCAAAAGCAGTAGAGAGTAAAAGTGGGGCCGTAAACTCACCTGAGTCTAGTAGTGCGTTCGTACGTGAACGGAGTGTCGCGCTTGCTAGCAGTTACCTATGTCACATAGGTGTCATGAGTTTGTGTTCACATTCGTGTTGGTCTCACAGGACCGTGTTCGTGTCCAAACAACTCCAAGTTGTTGTGTGGGTCGTGTTTGACCGTGTTGACCGTGTTTGACCTAACGACCCGCTGGTGACGTTTTTAATTCAAGTGATCGTGTAACGTGCGATTTAGTGCCATGTGATGTGTATGAGCACCAAAGTCGCATCCGTGAGGTAACTTACTATTTATAGTAAGTTCCAATATTAGGAAAGCTCCTAAATCTAGCAAGTCATACAAAAATCACTTTCCGTTTATTCTAATATGCATTGTTAACCTATATGAACATGTTATCACATAGCACATTGTCACACATGGTCGGTTAAGCACATTTCTTGTTTTAAAGCTGTTGTTTATGGAAAGTGGTGACAATATGCATATTTCATCGAAACTAATAAGTCAAGCTCACCTAATATCAACATCTTAGTTCCAAATTATCATTTAAGCACACACATTATAACTTGCCCATCCTTAATCATCGGTTTCTTGAAATAAAGTTACTATTTATGGAAATAATGATGCAAATTGCATTTCACTCCCATTTTAACTAATCAAAACTCCAACTATCATCATTTTGATCACAATTTAACACATTACAACTTATGCATGTCCACATCTTGCCATATAACAAAGTCTTACACCATTAAAGTTATTATTTTTAGAAATAATGATGTAATTCACTTATTTCAACAATTCTCATAACCCAAACACATCAATAATCATCATATTAGTTTCAAATAATTATTTTAAACACAAATATTTAGTTCTAAGCACATGCATGTTACTATTTCATCATCTAGTCACATTTTGTAATAAAAAGTTACTAAAAATGGAATTAATTGCAAATAATCATCTTTTGACTAAATCGACCATCCTTGATCATATGAATCATCACAAATATCATTCATAATCATGTATTTCTAACCAAAATCATCTAAATCATATTAGATCATATATTTATGTAAGTAAAAGTTACCATTTCTTAGTAAAATCATCAAATAATCATCAAATCCCATCAATATCACCATAGATCATTCTAAGATCATCAAATCAGTAGGAATATCATCAAATCACAGATCTTAGACAAGTAAAATTCATGCATGTGAAGATCTAGTGTGTGCATGTGGCCTTGGAGGCTTGCATGTGTGCTTAGAGGTGATTTTAAGCTACTTTGGGCATGGATACTACCTCACAAAGCTTCGAATCAATGAGACACGGCCTGGGATGAGTTGTAAAGCTTCTGGAACTGGTTGATGAGGGAATAGCAGCTGCTCAAAGACGTTGAGAAGGGTGGTAAGCACCTACAATGGCTTCTTTAAGCTCCTAAGCTTCAATTTCTTCAATCTGAAGCTTCCAAAGGTGCAACAATGGCTTCTAGGAGTTCAAATGGTGATTTGCAGGTGATAATGTCGAGTAGGGAAGGTTTGGAGCTCGAGAAAGGAGTAGTAGGACGGTTAGAATGATTAGAAAGAGATAGGTTGAGTGTAAATCTAGTTTTCAGCCTCTGCGTCTCCCAGGCGCATCGCCTAGCAAGCTCGTGCAAGAACAGGCGTAGCACGCGGATGTAATTCATCCGGATGGCGCCTAAGTCTTCCGCGCGCGTCGTTGGTGTTGTGAAAGCCCAATAGGCCCATTTTCATTGTTTTGACCCGTCTTTCGCGTATTTCTCGATTACGGACATCGTTTAGAGACTTGTGAACATCGTTTCACTTGTTTTAGGTTCCCTAGAACCTATGTGTTGTGAAAGTGGGTTGTGGTTTGATTAATTTACCAACGTTCATTATTCAAGACATGTGCGAGCGTTGTACGATAATTACTCGAATTATCTGTGTGTTTGGACTGTTGTGCCACTTGTCACACTAAATATTAATAATTCTAGTGCCATGTATGTAATAATAATACACATTATTATTGAAATAAAGTAAATGCTGACCTGGAATTTACGAGGTGTAACAAAACTTCACCGTCAAATGCGTTGTATAGACATCAAGCTTTTGCAAGCATAAGACTTTCATCAAGTGTCGATCATATCGATAGGCTAGCACAATACTTCCATCTGTTCATGACACGTAGTCAGCAAGCTTATGTAAACACAGAACTTTCCATCAACTTTTAACCGAAGTCAATAGGCTCAAACCGATAACAATCAATCACATAATTTCATTTAACATATACATTTTCATTTCATACAAGCAATCAATCATGCTATTAGTAGCATCATGGCTAAAATTCCCAAAACAGTCATTAGCATAAACAATTGTAGTCAATTCATTTTAAAGATGCGTATTAACCCAAAAATATTTTAAAACATTTTAATTAAATCAATTCATACTGGGCCACTAGAACTCATCTTAATTCAAAAGTTGTCTGTAGTATATTTAAACAAATCACTAGTATGTTTGGGCTGGTGAAATCTTCAAACAAATCACTAGTATGCTTGGGATAGTGAAAGCTCACTAACCTACACTATATTATCATATAGTTTAACATAGTTATATTTGCTTATTTCATAGACTTAATGGCTTCGGGTTAGTTTTAACATATTGGTTTGTGTAAACTCATTATCTATTTTAACGCACAACACATATCTTGTCACACACATGACACATCAACACTCATCTTTGGTCGCCCAGTCACTCACATGCCATTTTTAACATGAATATCTCTTGAACATCTACCATCTTTTTTCCATGTAAATACACTTACACTCTTTTCTCATGGTTCATGCACTCCTTGGCCACCCATACTACACATCAAAACCAGAGCATCACCTTCACTTGCGCAAACAAATTTAAGTAGTTCCATCCTTGCATATCTATATTTTAACATTACATTACACACATTGAATGTCATGGATATGCATATATTCTTTCTTCCTCTTGACATTCTCACAACAAGTATATATATCCCACACAAACTATTCAAGTTTCCATTTGTATGACACACACATACCCATATATTTTCAAACTCACAATCGCATGAAACCATTCGCACACTTTAATGACCACCTACCATTAACATATCTTACCACATACGTGTTGTTTACATCCCAAGCAACTTGACACCCATAGTTACATATTCATGCACATATATACTAGATCAAATTCCATCTCTCGACATATATTTCACCCACCCACTTAACCCGCTATATGCCAAGTTGTAACCCAATCGAATCATAATTTAAGGGTGCTTACCTGCTCGTGATTTGAACTAAGCCTTTACCCTGTGGAGGTCTTGTGTGTGGGTTAGCTGAAGTACACCATGACTATGCCTTGGATTGAAATCAAACATGGTTGAAACTTGGTTTTCAAATTATCATTTCCCTATATAAATATATATTATACCCATGGGTCCATGACCCCACATGAATTTTTCGAAGTCCATGATTACGAATACTGACGAATACCGTATTCAAAATTGGATAACAGCAACCCATTGAACACAAAAGGGGCACCGTTTGTTTTTCTTAGTTGAATCCCTAATCATCTGAACCAACTAATTCACCGGTTAGAACGATAAAATAAATGGTACCGGTTGAACTGAATTTTTATTTTTATTTTAAATTAAGTATGTAAATTTTATACACGTCATTTAGTTTTTCAGTACGGTCCGAATGATCTATAAAATAATCTGATAAGAAAAAAACACACACACGATATAACGTGGTTCGGTCGATGTGACATACGTCCACGGGTTGCCACTAGGTGTTATTAACCATCTACCCAACTCAACTATCTACAGGGTCTACCTTTATGTCCAGCCATCTTAACTATCTACAGGATGCAACAATTGATGAGTCAGTACATGAATCACTTTAGCAAGAAATAAGTGTTGTAAATCGTTAATGACGTTGATCAGGTGTCATTAACCATCTACCCAACTCATAGGCTCTAAACATTTCCCATCACATCTCCTCAATGTGAATGACACTATCTATCTTTCTAACCTTGCATTTATTTCTTAACTCATACATAAACATTTAGCTCGTGGCATACGTTCACCCGTGGTTGGCAATGGCATCATTTAATCCCATTCTCAGTTTAAGTCTTGGCATTTAGGATGCCAAGATCTCTCAAACTATGGCTATGATACCAACTAGTGAGGCCTCGATTCCGGGTACCTCCCAGAGTTGGTTTTTCATCATAACACATAGCTCTTAAACTAAAACTTTCATAAATAACAGTGAAAATTAAACATAGTTTGTCAAACATGATTTAATGTCTGAATTAAAACATAAATGATTGCCAACACCATCGGATTCTCTATCTTGATGCCCGAGCTGCATGCATCCTCCTACCTTAGCTTTAACCTGACATACATGCTAAAATGTCAGCTTACGCTGGTGAGTTCTAGTTTTAGTAAAACATCATAAACATTTAATGAGCAAACATCATAAATGTAACATCAGCGCCTGAACTGTAGCCAGAACAGTGACGTGTACAGTAGATCAGGTACGAACTATGTGTATTTCATGTATGCTATTATCATTTGATGCTTAATACAGAACAGATTTCAGACTCATTTCAAAATCAGAATGTAAATTCATGATTTAACAGTCAGAAACATATCTGACAACATAGAACTATTATGTGAATGCTAGTTAGGTATTATTATGTATAAACGTATGTGAGATGTACAGAACAAAATCATAACGGATGTCGTTACGTGAATGTTAAATGGACGGATTATTCGTGTAGGTGACGACCTGTACGAATATATCTGTAATTTTAATGTTTTGAATGACGTCCAATAATTAGAAAACCAAATCGGAAAGTACGGTTGTCGTCGTGTTCATACGGGTGACGATCCGAACGAATACGCGCGAAAACCGTACGATTAGATTAAACAGATAAAATAAACGTTTTCAAAAATTTAAAAATAAATAAAAGAAAATTAGTTAATTTATTAGGAATTACCACCTAATTTGAATTAATAAAATCTATTTGTAAAACCGTATCGTTACGCTACGAGACAAACGAAAACCAACGTTACTACGCGAAACTGAACCGAACCGGACAAACCCGGACACGTCGGAATGATTAAATGAGTTAAATGGAATTAAATGCCATCAACTCCCACTCAACAACCACATTCTCTCTCCCAAACCCGTCTCTCTCTCTCTACGTTTTCTCTCTAGACATTCAAAACCTAAATCCCTCAAATCTTCACCAAATCAGGTGATCTTAGTGTCAAAACAACCACAATAACGAGTAGATCGTGAAAGTACAAAAAAACCGATCCTGGAATCGACGAAAACGAGGTAAAATCAAGTTTAAACATACGATTTTAGGATTTTTATCCCAAACCGACGACTTGTGTGACACCCCGCAAAATCCAGGTCAGATTATATTTTAATTAAATGTTTATTTAATTGGCATTTGCATACGTGGAACTAGAATTAGTTTAATTTAGTGTGACATGCGGCACGACAGTACAAACACAGTCACGCAACATGATAATTCGGAGAATTATCGAAAAACCACACACACGTGTTAGAAATCGCGAACGTTGTTGAACGTCAAACCAGTTAAGCACGAGAGCCCTTCACAAGTCAATTATGACTAATAATTGACGATTAGAGTTCAAACGATGATAAAACAACGTGTTACAGACGAGAAACAAGCAAAAACAAGCCAAAACATGAAATTGGGCCAATTGGGCTTGTCAAGATAGGTATGTGGTACGCCAAGACCCAACCCACGACTCCTAGCGATGCGCGCGAGACAGGGAAAACTGGCCGGACCTGAGTGGTCCGCGCACTATGCCCAAACCCAGCATCGCCTGTCAGGCGATGCGCCTGGCAGCTGAATCAGGAAAAATCTTCTTGAATGCTACAAAAATGATGCCTAATCTACTTACACTCATTATAACCAAACTCATACGCAAATATCCGGCCATTTCCCTTCCCAATCACCTGCTACATGCACATTTCACCCCTTAGAAGCCATTTACTTGAAGATTGAAGCTAGGAACTCACAAGAGGCTTGAAGAGGAAGATTGGTGGACTTGGAGATCATCACCATCACCTTGTTTCTGCAAACCATTGATGTCCAGAAGAGTTTTAGGGCTGCTACAACATCATCTCGGTGATACAAGATCTTGAGAGGTAGTTTTATGGCTTCATACACACATACGACACCCATATACACACATGCACGCACTAGCTCACACATGCAAACACCTACACAATACATGCACAAAATTGGGTGTTAATATTCTGTCTTTTGATGATTCACAAGATGATTTGGAGTGATCTACTTGAGTATTTTGATAATCTACATTGAGTTTTATGGGCAAAAGGATGATTTGGGTCATAAACCTATGAAATGATTATTTTTCATTGCATGCATGTAAGATTTAAGGTATTTTGAATGATTTTGGATATTGATAAATGATTATTGATGATATATGGATATGTGTTAGGATTTGTTATGCTTAAAATGGTCATAGATGACTTATGTGACATAGTTACTATTTTTAGTAACTTTTGAACAACAAGACTTGCTAAATGATGTGGTATGTACATGCATGCAACTTTAGATGATGATTTATGATGTTTTATGATGATTTATGCATAAAGGATAGATTAGAAAGGTTAATCTAATCAGTTGATGCGTAGTTTAGCATAGTTACTATTTTTAGTAACTTTATTTTGTGAAAACTTTATAGATGAAGATATTTGGTGAAATGAATAGTTGAAATAATGTATCATTGTTACTAATAATTTTATTAACAAGTACTATGCCTTAACTTGGTTAAAATAGTGCTTTATATGAAAACTTACTAATTTTGGAAACTTTATTATATGAATTCATGAGATAGGTATGCAAGACTTGATTTGTGCATGCTAAATGAGTTAACAAGATGTAATATGACTATTGTGTAGATAAGTTATGTAATTCTTGATATTAACCATGCTAAATATAAAAACTTTCCATTTTAGGAAACTTTAATAATTAAAAACGACTTATATGTTTATTTGATCGTTTGTAACAAATGTGTTAACATGATCACTTAGTAATAAAGAGCATGCTAGAATCGTTAAAATGTAATTTGTTGTGAACTTTCTAAAAATGGAAACTTACTATGAATAGTAAGTTGTCCATAAACGTGAATTATGTGCTTTACACAACACGTATACTATAACGAATGTTACACGAACTACAACCGACACACGGTTCACGAACGGGTCGTTGACTTGACACGGTCAAACACGTTCAAACACGGTCAATGTGGACCAACATAGACAAACATAACAACCTAGGGTTGTTGAGCACAAACACGTGCACGAACACGAAACACGATCACATACACGAACTCACGTAAGTTATACGATATAGGTAACTGGTGAACGAGCCACCTACAACAAACCGGAGCTTACGCTATCTTTATCCGATTTTCACGAGGTGAGTTTACGGTCCCTCTTTAACTCTTTTACAAAATTTTCAAATATGGGGAGAATACTTGTTGAATCGAGTCAAACATTTATACTTGTACAAACATATTGTGTATGCTGGTTTATTAGACAAACATAAGTGTTGTATCGTAACAAGCACTCGCAAAGTCTTACCGTTAATGTACAAACAACAAGGTGAGTTTGAATAGATCTGTTTGGGTGTTACGAACCCCACGTGGCACAATACTGACTGGAGGTCGGGACACGTGAAATCTCGACCTATCATGCCATTGTTATTACGAGACATGGCGGAGGCAAGAACTAACAAGTCAAGTTCGGTAGTGACGCACTGACACTTAGAGCCTAGGGCTCGGGACTAACATTTGATAAACAGCATGACACGTGACAAACATTTTGATTATTATATATATGTATATCAAAACCTGTGAACTCACCAACCTATGTGTTGACACTTTTTCTTAAGCATGTATTCTCAGGTAACTAGCTGTGTTTGGACCAGGATGCACATCATGAACGAGCATAGAGTCAACTGCATCCATATCATGATTTTGAAAACAAACAATTATTTCCTATGATTATTTATTGACAATGTAGTGTTTGACAATGTATTTTTCCGCTGCATTTTAAACACATTACTTTCCGCTGCTTTATTTTATAAACTATTTGGTTGTGTTTATGACAAACATTGTATTTTGAAACGCGTATAGAGTTGTTGTATATGACCATGAGCTGTGATTCTGGCCATGTCACGCCCATGTGGACTGACACCACACGTGGAAATTTGGGGGTGTGACAACTTGCACCCTTCAACCACTTTCGACCCATCCATAACCTATAGGATCGACACGAAACTAAGTTAGGATGGTGTAGTACTTGAGGTTTACCTTGAATGAGCCAAAATCAGGGAAATGGTGTCATCGAAGTGTCCTTCAATAGATGGTGCGAATGAGCATCGTTTGATGCGAATCACATGAATAGGACCATCCGAACGAACTAGGGACAACCGAAATAGTTGTTCGCATGAACTGGGGACAACCGAAGGAGTCTTTGAACAAATGAAATGGTTGCATGCGAAGGTACCAGGCGAATGGCCTGGGGACGAAGGACACCCTTCTTCGCATGGGCAATACATAGAAGGCAATGACGTGCGAATGGCATGCCGGTTCATGTAATTGAGCTGCCAAATGGATAGCCAAGGGACTGATTCATTCGTGAGAGCCCCAATTCGCATGACACAAGGGACGAACCACATGTTCATTCGTGTGAACATGGTGATGAATGAGGATCCCATGCTGGTAGACTTATTCGTGAACCATCAGTCATGCATTCACGTTCGTGGGCCTTCGTTCGTATCACCCTTCTCATTGCATGAACACCACGACCGAATGAAGAACCAAATGAAGTGGTTCCTTCGTGGGTTTTCATTCGTGGATACTCATTTGTGGGACCTTGATTCCCTCGTAGGAACCATGAAGCCATTAGGGTTTTCAAGGGTGTTAACCGGTTTTGTTAACCATCTATGCTAAGGTTTTCAATATCAGAACTTTTCTAAACTACTTTAACATATAACCATGGATTTTAACAATCAAAGGGTTTAAAGCACTTGTGTTTTTGTCAACTAAAATCATAGGCTAAAAAGATCAATATAGAAGCTAGGCTTGGAGGTTTAAACAAGTGATAAGCAAAAGAGTGATGTTCATAAGCACTAAACCAGTAACCTTGGGAGTTATAAACTTAACTTATGCTCACTAGGTTACTACCAAGGGTAACATGGTGGGTACTTGTGAGTTCAAAGAACTAAGGAAACGAATTGATATCCATGGAAGAACGAGGAACAAACTAAGTGGAGATGTATTGACCTTATATGCCAACACTCCATACTTAGTGATTCTATGCAAATGTATAACTAACTAGATAGTTCAATTGAACAAATCTACCTTAATTTATACATAAGGATGAACAAAGAACTACATATAACAAAGATCTAGTGAAGAACTTGGATTTAATCAAGTAAGAGTAACCTAGGTTCTAACATGTTAACTTACATTCTCTTAAAAAAATAACTTATATTTTAATTAAAGTGAAATGATTTATAAACTTCCTTACTAAAATATTTTAAACTAATTTAAATGAATTCTTAAATTAATATTTTGCAACATAAGGATAAATTACAAATAATATAATATAAACCTTATATATAAATAAGGTTTAGTTGGGATGTGTTACTAAGGGATACGGGTTCATAAGGGGTATATAGCATAGAATAGTTAAGAAAGTTTAGAAACGCATTAACAAGTATGTAGGACGCATGGTTGCACATCGAGACCAAAATCCTATAAACGTTATCTTCCAACACTTATCGTATTCGAATTATAATAAATCAACACAGGCACTGAAGATACTTAATCTACAATCAACGAGCACGCATATCTTTTGTGGTTCATTGCATAGCAACACAGGTGAGTTCATTGCCCCTTTTCTAAACATTTTTTTTTACAAACGCGGGGGTGAGAAGCATGCATAAATTATTTTCCTTGGATTATAATTACTTAAATGCTTTTACTTCATATATGTTTTACATGTATATTTGTTATTCTAGATTTTGTCTATATAAACTTTTTTTCAGGTTTTCAAAATGGGTTATTTATTCATCATGAGTAGATAAATATTTTAAATCGAAGACGGTCTGTTTACAAAGAACTAACAGTCTAAACCAAAGAACAACTTTCAGAGGTCTGTTTTCAAAGAACTAACGGTCTAAATCAAAGAACTACTTTCAGAGGTCTGTTTTCAAAGAACTAACAATCTAAATCAAAGAACTATTTTCAGAGGTCTGTTTTCAAATAACTAAAGATCTAAGAACTGTATGCAACGATCTATTTTCAAAGAACTAAAGAACTAGTATGGATAACTGTTTTCGACGATCTATTTTTAGAGGAATGTCTGGGAAATATTCAAAGATAACATGTGCCAAAGAACTAACGATCTATACGAACAAGAACGAACTATGAATGATCTAGACGAACTATAAAATCCTATACATCAAAAGATGTCCTAGCTATAATGATTGATTATAGGTCGCATGTTTGATGATATTTACAAATTTCCTCAACTACTAAGAACCTTGATTGCTAGACTAGTCTACTCGAGTATGACCAAGGCCCAATCGTTAGGTCTTAGATTTTTATTAAATGTTTATTTATACATATACTTAAGCATTTGATTTAACGTTTCTACAAATGCTACGGTTGATCATGTTTGAGTGATGAGCTTAAGGAATCAAGAGGATTTCCATATTTTGTAAAACTACGAGAACTAAGAACTAAGAACTGATGTGTTGATGATGAAGAATGAAACGCTTAATTATCATTGACAACAGTATGTTATGCGTTTCATTACGTGGTGGGTTGGCGGCTAGGCTTGACCCTACGTATGCTCTATATATAAGCATATTGGGCTGGATAGCATAAGTGGTTGTTGGTGAGGTTAAGGTTGTCATTCAGTCAGGTTTGTACAAAATATGAAGTCACCAACCATGTGTTGAATTGATCTTTTTGCATGACTTCTCAGATAACGAACAGGTTAATTAAGAAGTTTTTGCTTTTGGACTAGGATGCCCAGATAGAGGACTTAGTATTTTTGGAAGTGCATAATTCGGACATCATTATACGAGTTCTTTGTATATCTTGCGCAGATACACGATATATGAATTATGATGTTAATTAGTAGATTTACATTGTTAAATTATGAATGATACTGATATAATTTAACTTTGTAATTATATTTCATTTAGTCATTTCTCATTTATTATCATGTGCAATGGAAACAATCTGATCACTACGATTATCACCCCGATATCGCACCTCGAGACCTTTCCGCCCGACAGGACATATGATCCGGCCCGCCGGCTCTGGTGTGACAATAAAACATCATCACATTCATACAGAAAACATAACACATAAACATCATAATCATCATCATCATACAACCACTGCTACTAAGCACAACATTGGGCTTATGCCGACACAAGGCTCCATAACCTTTGACCTGACTCGCCGAAGAGTTCTACAGATCCACACTTACCCAGTAACAAGTATTGGAGCAACATCATACTTACCCCAAAACGAATATGGGAGCAACATCACACTTACCCTGTAACGAGTACGGGAGCAATGTCATACTTACCCCGTAACAAGTACGGGAGCAACATCATACTTACCCCATTATGAGTACGGGAGCAAAGTCATACTTACCCCATAACGAGTACGGGAGCAACATCATACTTACCCCATAACGAGTATGGGAGCAACATCATATTTACCCTGTAACAAGTACGAGAGCATCATTCATTCATCATAACATGATATACTAGCACTTTATCATCATTCATCATAATATCGTAACCTTATCCTAATAACATAGGATTACTCATAACAAGTTATGCTAGCATCATATCATCTTATCATTCATCATTGCATCATAAACATGTCATGCTAGCATCCAATCATCATAGCATCATACTTTCATCCTAGCAGCCTAGGATCTTATCGTAGCATAACATCTTATAACTATCAGCATAGTTATCATCATAAGAGCATGTCATTGTACATTCTTCATCATGTCATGTAATCAGCTTAAGTCATTAACATGCATTCATTATACTAACATATTCTCGTGCATACCTCGTCACACATGTCATCAAGCATTTGTCATCATAGCATAGTCACATAACATCATAAACATAGTAACAGCATGTATGTCAGACCAAAACGTAGTTACACATAACATGTGAATGTAGGGCATCTAGAACTCACCTGACAGTAGCTCCTTTTCTTCTTAGCTGAACTTCTTAGCTATGAATCAAGAACCTACATCATTACATCGTCTAATTACATTCCATTCTTAGACTTAGAATTTATTCTAAGTCTTCATAGCTACTAGTTCCCCCTTCTAGCTACAAGTTCCCGAAAATGGCTAGTATTCGAAACCCTTGAAGTTCACTAAGTACCAAGGTACACGAAATCCATAAAGTTCACGAAATACGCAAAGTATTCGAAATCCATGGACTACACAAGTCTCAGGGTACATGATACTAAGTTCACGAAATTCCCAAAGTATTCGAAACCCTGGAGTTCACGAACACTAGTTCACTAATTCTAGTTCCCGAACTCCTTAGTTCATGAAACCATGTTCTTAAAGCTAAGTTCTCGAAACATAGTTCACGAAAATAAGTTCTTGAAACTAAATTCATGAAGGGGTTCGGATACTCATTTCATGTACATCTTCGGGTACTTATTTTCTCATTATAAAACATCTTAGAAATCTATCTAAGACTTTGGGGAGCTAGTTCTAGGTTCCTTATGCCATTACCAATACGTTGAAACCGCAAAGTCTCAAACTTTATGCATAAAGGTGTAAGCTTTATGCCTAAGTTCACTTTCGTATAAAAATCCTCACTTTTTCGCAAAACCACTTACTTGTAGTTAGAAGAGCCTCCTAGTAGCTTCTCGTGCGTTCCTTCTTCTTCCTGAGTGATTTACAGCCGATATTTGAAGTTCTCGAACCCCACTTCTTTTACTCGAGAGAGAATGTGTTTCCAGCCAAAGGTGTGCACGTTTCCCAAGGCCCTCATATATATGGGTGGGGTTAACGAACCTGGTTCTCGAAATGGGGAGTTCTCGAATTCATTTTCGAGTACGGGACTTCGTGAACTTGGGGTTCTCGAAATTCAATTCGAGTACCCCATTTCGTAAACTTAACTTAGTTTATTTTTCGTCTATTTTCCCCCAAGTTTATTATCCGTTACGCATTCGTAAATTCAACTAACTTGTATTAGAAAATTTTGGGGTGTTACATTTCCCCTACCAACATGTAGCATCTCAAAAGACGATCTTGCACTTGTAATCTTCCGGAGAATGTCTTCACCTAGCA
This sequence comes from Mikania micrantha, assembly GCA_009363875.1. Classification (NCBI taxonomy): domain Eukaryota; kingdom Viridiplantae; phylum Streptophyta; class Magnoliopsida; order Asterales; family Asteraceae; genus Mikania; species Mikania micrantha. Next base: position 42,693,499 of record CM018685.1, on the reverse strand, counting down.
CAATATCACGGATACCCTAAAATGTCATATCAGTTGTCCTGACAGAAGTTCTAATAACAGTCACTGTCCCAGACCAACTATCAGGTAGCGAAGACAACAACAACACAATTTTAGTCTCGTCATCAAACTTGATTCCCGCAGATGATAATCTGGACGGAATTGAATTCAGATTATTGATGTGAACTGTAACTGAGCTTACTTCGTTCATCCTTGTCACGAACAATTTCGTCATCAAGAACACTTTGTTAGCAGCATAGGGCTTCTCATACATATTCAACAAAGCCTACATCATTCCCTGAGCGGTAGTCTCGTGCATTATGTTGAATGCAACGCTCATTGTCAAAGCCAATGTAATAGCTCATCTGGTTTTCTTGTCATTTGAGTTCCATGCAGATTTTCAGCTGCACCAGACCTGAAACCTGCTGAAAATCAACAAAGACGACTCAAGGGTTTAATTTTGTAACCCTGATCGTCTAATTACAGTCGATAATAACTGTAAACGCGATCCCAAACTTAGCAGCGAAGATCCTAAGCTCAATCAAACCCTAATCAACCTATGAACAAGAAATTCGAACCAAATCTTGTGTCAAACCAGTCTCAATCGACGAATCTAAGGGTTTAAAACCCTAATCGCGAACCAAAATCTCAAAATCGGCCAGAATACACTTTGCTGGCGGCAATTCCGGCACTAGAAGCGGCGAACGGCGGCGGTGACAGCCGAAACAAGCAGCGGCGGTAGCGGCTGACTCAAGGGGTAACCCTAATCAACGGCGACGGCGGCGATAGCGCAACGAGAAACCCTTATAGACGACTCCAGTGGCGGCGAAGTCAAGGGGTAACCCTAATCGCGGTTGCTGCTCTGAAGATGACGAATCAGATCTGTACAGGGGCGACGAACACCAAGGGTAGAAACCCTAATTCGTGATGGCTCAGATCTGCAGCACACGACGAACTCTCAACGGTGCAGAACTAATTCGTATCACATACCAAACAACCCCTTTTCTTTTCTTTTTTTTCTTTTCAGCAATCGTCTCAGTGCGTTCGTATATTAATCTTCAACGAGCCAAGATATGATGCAACACGAAAGCAAATTAAAAAAATGACACATGATATAACGTGGTTCGGTCGATGTGACCTACGTCCAGGGGTTGAAACTAGGGATTATTTATTGATTAGGTGTTAAAGATTACAATTACAAGAAATAAAACCTAAATACAAATCCCAAATCATGCCAGTTCTAGGGTTGACATAGTTTTCACACCCTACGTCGCGTGCGGAATCCACGGCGCGGTGACTACAATCGAATCATGACCAAGGGTTGACAGAACAACCACAATGTTTACCATGTTGCACAATGTTAAATGTAGTTTGAGGACGAGGCATATCTAACTACCAAAAGAATTACAACTAACCGAACTCAAAATAATGTTTACAAAATAAGATCAGATAAGATAATTAAACAAAAGGATTTAATGACTTTTTAATCTATCCTAGCTTTTTCTTGATCTTGATCTATCTTAACTAGATCGCCTTAGTTGTCCCTGTTGCACCCTATCCTTGATTTCCTGAAACATGAAAGAAAAAATGTCAACTACGAACAGTTGGTGTGAACAATAGGTAATTACCGATAACAAGCGAGGATAAGATATAACGGATAAGACATAAACATAAAAACTGTAACATGATAATTGTAACCCAAACTATCATCAAGTAAAATGATAAACGAGGTCAGTCCACGACTGTCCAAGGTAATATGCCTAACTTGTGATCAAGTCCCAAATTACATTTGGAGTTAGATCTATAGTTGACATAAGTGCGTCCAACATGGCCCATGCTGTTGAACTTAATTAACAACAACTCCATGTTGTCATAAATGCGTCCAGCATGGACCTTGATGTTAAACCTAATTAACACCAATCCCATGTTGCCGTAAATGCGCCCAATCTATAGTCAACTTTAAAACATATTTAAGACTAACTCCAGCCTTGTTGTAATGTGTGTCATACCCTAGGCCGGCGGGCTGGATCGACTTTCCTGTCAGGCGACATGGTCTCGAGGCGAGATCGCATCGGTGTGATGAGATTGTATTCATGACACATATTATATAAATGAGAAATCTAAAGCGTACATGTATTACGAATTACAAAGTTAAATTACATCAGTTCATGTTCAATACTTTGGCCCTACAATTTACCAAAAGACATACGAATCAAATATGTATTGTGCTAAGAAAGATCTGCAAAAAGGTATTGATTCACATGTTGACGCTAAATAAATGCACAAAAATTGCTAGGTCCTTCTACTAGGTCGCCTAGCTAGTATCCTGCTTTAGATGACTAAACATGTTTTTCACCTAAGAAGAACTTGCGAAAACAAGTCAACACTAGGTTATTGAGTTCATTGGTTTATTTGGTTTGGAAGATGATTTTGCGAAAACATTTAGCCCACTTCAAACACATCAAAGTTCTCAATTTAGTCCTCATCATTCAATAAAGAAATAATCCAATTATGTTTTAGATTTACACAAGAGTCATGGCTAATAACCTGAGTTATTAAATAACACCTGTTAAATCCATGATCTTAAGATATTCCAAATTGATACCTATTCCTATTTGGTAAAAAGGTTTGGAATTGAGTTTTATGGCATTACACACAACACACCAGTTTCCACCTTAGACATCACTACTGACATCATCCCGTCTTATCAAGTATCGCTTATATACAAGGCATACGTAGGGTCAAGCCCAACCGCCAGCCAACCACGCCCTTGATAAGAGATGATCATGTCCTTAATGGAAACTAAGGCTTCCACTCTGCACACACATTCTCAATCCCCCACAATTGTCATTACTCAAGTGTAACATCAGTGCCGGACCCGTCACCGGAACAGTGATCGTAAACAGTACAGGAACAGTAATCAGGTACAACTTTTATGCATTTCAGTGTGAATTCATATTCATATCATAGACTATTATCATTTCATAAGTCAAACAGAGAATTCATAATCATTTCAGAGAAACAAGTTCAAAACAATGGTTCTTGAGTCAGATAATTATCTGGCAACACAGAACCATCACGTGATTACTTGTTAGGATGTTATTACGTATAAACGTATGTGAGGCTTTACAGAACAAAACAACACGGATGTCGTACGTGAATGCTAAATCGACAGATTATTCGTATAGGTGACGATCTGTACGAATAATTCTGGAAGTTTAACGTTCTGAATGATATCCGATAATTAGAAAACCATATTGAAAAGTGTAGTTATCGTCGTATTTATTCGGGTGACGATTCGAACAAATACGCGCGATGACCGCGCGATTCGATTTAAACGTTAATTAAATATTTTGAAATTTTTATAAATAAAAGATATTTAGTTAATTTATTAGGAATTACAACCTAAAATAATTTTATAACTTCTACTTTAAAACCGAGTCGTTTCGTAACGAAAACGACGAGAAACAAACGTTTCTACGCAAAACCACGCAAAACCGAACGAACCCGAACGAACCCGGGTATTTTTCTATCATTTAATGTGGCTTTTAATGCCAAAACAACCCTCACCCACCATCCATTTTCATCTTCATCGTCACTCTCTCTCTACTCTCTCTCTCTAAAACCTTCCTCCATCTTCTCTATTCAAGAACTCACCCAAATCTCAACCATTTTTAGTGTTTTTGGTGTCAAAACAACCATTACAACTTGTAGAATTCGAAAGTACAACAGATCTAGGCGTTCATCCAACAGACTTGAGGTAAAATCCGTGTTTTTACTCGGTTTTGAGGGTTTGAAAACCCTAAATTTTAATCCTTCTATGTCACCCGGTTTTACACCTTTTCGACCCCTAGAACTTACACATGAACACGTTTGGAGAGCTTAGGAACAAACCCTCTCATCTAATGTGGCCGATTGGTGAAAAAGCGTGGATGCTTGGTGGTTGGGTTCGGCAGGCCGAATGGCCAAAGACCCAGCAGGCCGAATGGGTCACCATTCCTCATTCGCCGAATGTCTTTACCCAAACCACACCACCCATTCGCCGAATCAAGCCACCTTCGTCCAAGATTCATTCGCCATATTCTCATTCGCAGGAAGCCACATTCGGCCCATGACATTCGGTTAAGCCTCATTCGCTCGGGTGCTTTCATACGGTCAACTCTCTTTCGCCGAACCAAGACCCATTCGATCCTATACATTCGGGTCCAGCCCCATCCGACAATACACATTCGACCCAGGTAGACTCTTTCGGCCAACCTTGATTCGGCCCAACCCATTCGCCCTCTCCCCTTTTCGCTGAACCTTCTTTGGTTGGGGCTAGGTTCAGTCGGTCAATCCCATTCGGTTGAGTCCCCATACGCTAGAACTTATTCGACCAAAGTTGAGCAAGTTGGATGGTGATTCGCGTGGGTTAGTCGAGGGTGTGTGTGTGTGTGCATGGGGATAGCTTTAGGGTTTCCATGCAAACAACTTTGAGTAAATTATTTGGCTAAACTTAGGGATTATCCAGAAAGGGATCATGAGGTTTAATCTAGAAATTCTTTTGGTCTAAGATGCTAGAGGTTCTTTAAAGAAAATATGGAGTAATCTCATAACTAATGGAATTATATAAACGAGGGTGGTCAACTCTTAAATTCGAGATAGAAACATGAGAGAAAATCCTAAGGGATCAAAACAACAACATAGGGTTGAAGTGTGAACTAAATCCTTAACACTCAAATACTTAGGAAAATCAATAAAGACATATGACTAATTTAGATAGTTTAATTAAAACCATCTATGTTTAGCTAATCTATGCATTGAGAGGAAATCAATTAGAAATCAAATTCTCATAAATGGGCCGAAGATGGCCCAATGGGCTTAATATAGGCCCATCACATACAAAACATTCTTTCATTAAAATCTAAACATGTTTTAATAAAATGGAATTAACTTGTAAAATCTTTCAATTTAAAATAAAGGATTTTCTATAATTAAATGCTCATCTTAAATGTGTTAACTTAAAATAATTGACTAAAGGAATCATCACTCAATGTGGGATTAAAGGTACTACTGGGTAATAAGTTAGACTAAGTTAGATGAAGTCTTAGAAACGTATTAGTAGTCTAGGACACTTAGTTGCACACCGAGACGAAACCCTAGTTACAACGTCTGTTATAAATACTGATCGTATTCGAATTCTGTTAAAACAACTCAGGTGCTAAAGATACATAAGCTACAGTCGAAGAGCGCGCATTATCTTTTGTGATTCATTTGCACAGCAACACAGGTGAGTTCATTGCCCCTTTTCTAACATTTTTGTTTTAAAACGCGGGGCTGAGAAGCATGCGTAAACTGTTTTTATTTAAACTGTTTATTTTAATGCTTTTATTATTATATGTTTTTACATATATATGGTTATTGATACTCCTAGACTCCTGTCTAGGAAATTATTAAATTGATCAAATTATCAAATTAATTAAAGTACTCTTATGAGTAATACTTAAATTCTAAACTCTAAACAAACCCCTAGTCCATTCAGTTCAAATTCAATAATCTAAATTCAAAGTGAAATCATATGAACTAAAGCAAAAGATCATGTTCAAGAAACTTAACTCAGTGTGTGATCTGAGAAGCAAGAATCATAATCAAGAATCAGTTATCATTGTGAATCATGGAAATTCAAAAGATCAAGATCAAGAGACTCAAGGAATCAGAAATCATAAATGTGTGTGAATCATGAAAATAATGAAATCATTATGATCTAATGAAATCATTAATATTCAAGTTAAGGTGGATGTCAGTTGTATAGGGAATCAAGACCACGTGTAACACACATATAAAGTCCCTCTCAGATACAGAAGACCATTGGGTCAGGCTGTAACGGGCAATAACATGAACGATCAAATGAAATCAATATCAAAGTTAAATCAAGAGAATCAGGAGATCAAGAATCAAAGGATATCCTTAAAGTCCCTTTAGAATACAGAAGACCATTGGGTCAGGCTGTAATGGGCAAAACATTAAAATCCCGCTCAGTTCAGGTGTACTCCTTGTGAGTTATGCCTGACATGGGTCACGTGTGAGAGGTTACAACTTGGACAACCACCAACAACTAAGTCTAATTGATTGAGTTAAATAAAGCCCAATCATCATGTCTTAGTTGTATTTAAATGTTTTATTTAGTTATTTAATTAAATAATCAACACTTTATTTCTATCACTGACTTTTGGGAAATCATATATCTATGAGGAACTCAAGAGGATCAAAGGTAAATCAAGTTGTGGAAAACATAATTCAAATCAGAGGTTTGTAGGGTAAAAATGCTTAATTATCATTAACAGCAGTGTCATATGCATTTTAGTATGTGGTGGGATGTTGGCTAGGGCTTGTCCCTTACATATGCCCTATATATAAGCATACCGATGTGGATATTACATGTGGTGTTAATGAGGTTAGGGTCTTTACCGAAAGAAACATTTTCAAATCATTTTCAACTACTAAACTATATGAACTCACCAACCATGTGTTGACTTGATCTTTTTGCATGACTTCTCAGGTGACGAACAGGTCAATTAAGAAGTCATTTCTTTTGGGACTAGGACTTCAGATAGAAGACTTAGTATTTTGGACCTGCATATTTTGAAGACATCATTATACAAATTAATTATTTTGTATATCTTGTGTAAATACAAGATAGAAATTTATGATGTTGATGATAGATTTACATTGTTAAATTATAAACAATACTGATGTAATTTAACTTTGTAATTCTATTATATTTAGCATTCTTATTTATATCATGTGCAATGTAAACAATCTGATCATCATGATTATCATTCACGATATCGCGCCCCGAGAACCTTCCGCCCGTCGGGGAAACCGATCCTACCCCGCCGGCTCGGGGTGTGACATCAAGAAATATAGGAATATATATATAATAACGACTATTTGTAACTGAGAAACACAATGGTTGCTAGTCTTCCAAATAGAAGTTATAGGTTTTAGTCATACTTAACAACTATTTGCACCTAACAAAATTTTGGCTGAGCCAAAGGACAACTCGTTCTTTGTTAGACTCCCAAATAGAAGTTACAAGTTTATTATTATATTTTGTCTTATCAACATCACCCATGTGGTCGTTTATCAACCTTGTTACCAGTCATACGATACTGGCCAATATAGTCTCCTAGAATATGCATACATACCGACCTCATCACCGGAAGAATTATGGTACCACTACGTTACCGTTGATCCTGGCCTCTGCCACTTAATGGTAAAAACTAAAAAGAAGGGACATAACGCATTGGAATTCTCATGGCACATGATCACAATCATGTATTTGGAACAGTATACTAATAGACCCATCATTGTCATTTTACCATCTCATAGTCTCAAAATTTGATATTTAAAAGTATTTGGCATTTCACACATGTTTTTGACTCTTCAAAGTTTTATCACATAACCTTGCCATTCAAATATTTTACTCGTACACCCGTTTTAAAATGTTGAAAATGGTTCATACATGGGTATTAGAAATTCAAGTTTAAATGTCTTTAAATCACATGAAATTATGACCAACTTAGTGAATTCTGGAAATATCATCACACATGTGGCCTATAACCAACAAGTCTAGCTAAGACTTCTTGAGATATAGGACTTCTTGTTTCGTCTTGTTTCATCTTGTTTCGTCTTGTTTCGTTCTTGTTTCGTTTCCACATGTTATCTTTGATATTTCCCAGATATTCCACTGTGAAAATTACTTGATATGTACCCAGAATGTGTCCATATGAAAATAGTTTAATCTAACATAATATATGTTAAAAATTATTTAGGTTTGATAAGGAATAAGTATATGAACACCTAGAGATACTCTAGGATATCATTAATGCATAGAATAATAATTTGGAAAGCATAACATAAAATTTATAGTCAAAATAAAATATGTAAGCATGCTTCTCAACCCCGAAATTATAAACCAAAAAGATTAGAAAAGGGGCGGATGAACGTACCTGTGTTGTGTTGGATGTTTGACCTACTTCAGGAATACCCGCGCTCGTTGTTTGTGATTTGATTGTGTTCAAACCTGTGTTTCATTGAGTTGTGTTCATCATTGTTAGTGTATGTATTTAAAAGTTGTGTTCAGGGTTTGATGATTAACTAAGTGTCCTAACCTAGCTTGTGTGAGTTATTAGCCTTTTCTATATGATCAATGTGATATCTAAGTTATTTGTCTAGGTTAACGATTGGTGTGATTGGGTTTCCAAGGCATGTTCAAGTCCCAGGACTTAAACTCCATCACTTGCAAAGATGGCATCATCTTTGGGTGATAATGCATGCATACCTTGCATGCATTCTTTTCCCAAGAATTAGCCATCTTCGATTTTGTTTTGATTGTCCTTACTTAGCCTTTGTTATTGTGTTACACTTTGTTCAATCAAGTTTGCACTTGATTATCCAAAGTGTACAAATGTTGGACCTTTAAAACTTCCCAAAATCCCTTATCAAGGTTCCTTGGAATCTTTAGTGCCCATACTTGTTCGTGTTGTCTTAAACCTAAACACTTTGGTATTAATTAGCTTAGGAATGAGTGAACTAGTGAGGTTTGATTAGTACTAAAGGGATGAGATGGTCCAAGGGTGGTGTCCATACTAATAGTATCGACACAACCATCTTGATCACAACTTATAATCTCCTTCTGCACGCCCTCACTTGGTTCCTTTGATTCATTTGCTATTTAACTTGAACAATCCATGGCTCCTATTGGGTTTATATTACTTGGTTGACACTTATGGGAATGACAACAAAAGGATTTGAGGTGAATAAGGGGGAGTGTCGATACTAATAGTATCTACATTCCTCCTGGAACTCACTCGGGCCCTTGATGTTGCTAGTATCGACATACTTCTAGAAGCAGCGTTGGGAACCCTTAACGTATTTGTATCGACTAGGATCTGCCCCCATGGTCCTTGAATTTCGTGGTGTAATAGTATCAACAAGAGTTTGGGTGGTATCGATACTAATAGTATCGATACTAAACTTGAACTTGAAAACCATGGATGCCGATACTAGCAATATCGAAAACATCTTGGCATCGATACTATGAGCTCCGATATTGATAATATTCTTGGGGACTTAGAGCATTGCCCTTGGACTTCATTGAACTTAACAATCTCGACGAGTCCTTGATCGAACCTGGTCCATCGAATCTAATAATATCGATTGATGAAGGCTGTTGCAACCCAGGTCCATTGATACTAAGCTATGAAGATGTTCTTGCGTCGATACTACACCCAGCAGGTTTTTAACCAATTGTAATCCTTCCAAACTTTATTTTACCATGATCCAAGTGTCCTAGATCCATTTTTATGTCATTTTGATGACATTTGAGTTGCCTACAACCGGTTACAAGTTCAATGGTTTGGGTTGATGAAAACCTTGAAAACCAAAGTGTTTGAGCTCGTTTTTACCTTGATTTTTGTCGTTCAAAGATCCGATCTATTGTACTTCCATCTTCTACTAGTTGAGAGGGACGTTTTGACACCAATAACACAAATTTTGGTTGAGTTTTGAAGAGGTTGAGTGCTAGGGTTTTAGAGAGAGAAAGTAGAGAGAGGCAGACGTGAGAGTGTAGAGAGAGAGGTTGAATCTTTCAAATGAGAAAGATAGGAATAGAGAAAGGTTTTTGTAGCCCAGGTCTAGGTTCGTGTGTTCGGGTTCGTTCGGTTGCACCACAACGCGTAGTTTCGGAAACATAGTTTTAAAACGTTGTATATTTTTATAAAGTGATTTCATTAAACTAAGTTTAGGTGGTAATGTCTCATAAATATTATTTTTTTTATTTTTATTATTTTATGTTTCGAAAATGTTTATTTTTATCGTTTCGTCAGAAAACGAAACCTTACGCGCGTATTCGTACAGAGCGCTAACTATACGAATACGACGTCATATCCACCTTCTGATTTGATTATCTAGCTACCAGATATCATTTAGAATATCAAGCTAACATATATATTCGTATGAATCGTCACACACACGAATACGTTGTCAGTCTAATATTCACGTTATGCTATCTCATTATAATTAAATAGTTACATCCTCACAGTCGTTTACGGATTTTCATTGTGATGGTACATACTCATTTGTCTTTTCCCATCAGATTTTGAGTCGTCTTATCCTTGTTATCGAAGGATTTGTTCGGCGACTGTTGTGTTTTGTCTATAGCACACATTGTCATTTTTGTTGTTTCAGCTCATCTTGGTTTGTGATATCACAATTGTTTAGTTGTTTTGCACATTGTTTCATAGCTTGAAATATAATACCCTTAAGTATCTATATTTAAAGCCTGTAACTGATGTACTACCTTACAAGCTCCTGACGGTTTCGTACGGGTTGTCACAATGTGTCCACTTTCCCTTGTTGTGATCACCCAGTACTAACGTCATGATGTGTAAAATGATGACTACAAGATGTGTATAAGCTTGTCTACAATGATGAGCACCATGTTACATGTTATGTAAGTTGAAAATGATGTCGAACTGATAATGTAAGTGATTCCCATCCAAAGTATATTTCAAATGTTCAAATGTTTCAAAGATTTACTCGAATGATTTTGTTAAACGTTGCACCATGTTTTATGAACAATGTTTGCAAAGAACCTTGATAAAACTGTTTAATGATGAAAAGTCTTTGTAAAACTAGTTTTGGTAAAGGTTTTCAAAAAAATCTTTTGGTCACATGTCTCACCCCAAATGTTTAGAAAACAAGTAAAAGAGGGGTTATGTTCTAGTTAAGGATTTTGGGATAGTCATATGATTTTGATGTTTTTGCTACTTAATACTATTATTCTTGTGTATTGGGTCTGTCTATTAATTCCATTTAAGCTAATTTAACGACATTTGAAATCAAAGAGAATGATTTTTATCACTTCTAGTGTTACACACAATATGAATGATAAAATGAAACATAGAGAACCAAAATCAAGAACACAAAGCACCAAGGTCTTTCATATAAATAATTTGTTTTTTGTACACGGTTTATTTCAACACTCAAGTGGAGCATCGCTCATTTGGCAGGCACTGGAAATCCTAGAAACTTAAGGTACCTTTTTCAAGTAATTTTTTGTTGTTTTCTTTGATGATTTTGATCGTATATACATATAGAAGCTTGTTCATGTGCTTGTAATTAACTAATCCTGTTAAAACTGAATAGAGGATTTTCCTTTAACCAGACTTGGATTTTGATTGATTCAAAACCCTTTTGTTACTTATAAGTAAATAGCTTACCAAAACCAGATTATTACATCTAATCATACTCAAGTGGTTTAGATGTTTTTTATGCATTTGAACACTCTATGATGGTTGGTATCTTTGTTTAAACTATTTGTTCTCTTATTTGAGACAATGTTGATGAGTTTGTAAAAGAGTTATATATTTCCTACTAGGACAGCTGTTGAAAAAAAACCCCTATGAACTATTGAACTTTTACTCAATTTGGACATCATCATCGTATATTGCATCATTAGCAAAACTAGGATAGAAGGTTTGAGGAGGGTTACATGTAGATAGTGTTATCTCTAAACTGTAGGAATTGAGAGGTTGCTTCCAACGGCTCATGATGCCTAATTAACAGACCAACCCAATGAATTTTAATGATTGAATCTGTTATACATCTAAAACTTAACAGTAAGGTATTTTTCATAAACTTTAGGGATTTGATCATACAAAAAAAATATGTGTTTAAATCTAAAGTTAGGAATGCAAAAATGTCACGAAATTTTTTTGGTGCATTTTTAAAAGAAAAGATTTATGATTTAATCATGCTAGAGGAATAATATGTGTATTCATCAAAAGGTCATATGATTTTGCTAACAACTGTCTCCTTACATGACATTAAATCAAAATCCTTTTAGTTTAGATACAATTTTGATTGTATCACAACTCATCATTTATTTATGTTGTGGTAGATCTTAATTCTATTGGTGGTTTGATACCTTTACTAAAAAATCTAAGGAACTCACATGCTAAGATACGAGCCAAACCTGCTAAGTACGATTGTGCAAAACAATACAAAAAGTCAACAATTGGTTATGGATGCTAATAGCATGGAACCTTTGCTATACAATTTCACTTCTGGTGATGATATAAACGTTCGGACCAAAGCACTTGCAATCTCCTGTGAGTAGCCCTTCCATTTATCACACACACACTTTCAACATGCCTTGAATGTATGATTACCAAATAATGTATAATTTCAGCCCTGATTAGGCATAAAAAGCTAGGGATTGCAGCATTTCGTCTTGCAAATGGAGATGCTCCGCTTGAGTCTTTTCTCTTAATATCAGTTAATGGATTATGAGTGTTGTAATCAATAATCAGGTATTTAAATAAACCTTTATGGATTACTTTTCGCCTAATGGTTGGATACTGTTCTCATTAAAGCATAAAGTAAAAGTGAAACCTACATTATTATAAGATAGTTTATAAACTGTAGGAAATTATGCAGTTAAAAAGCTAATAAGCTCTTAAAGGTTTAAGTTTTTTAATATTAAAGGTGATAAGAACAATCTAACTTTCATATTAATTCTTTTGTTAAGCAGCACAGATTCACAATTATTTTCAAATTGTGAGAAATATTGAGGGGAAACTTGGCTATGAGGTAAAGCTATGACCATATAATGCATTTATAATAGGGAAAATTACCAAAATGGACACTTTGACCAAAAATTTCTCCAAAATGTCCATTTGACTTTCCAAATGCCAAAATGTCCATAGCCTTTACAGGCGCCGACGCCTGTGTACACACGGGCGGGCGCCTGTGTAATATCCAATCAAAAAACGCCACGTTTTCTACACAGGCGCCCACGCCCCTTAAAAACCACGAACGCCCGTATAAAAAAAAAGTTGTCACGGGCGTCGGGCCCACACTGACACATCTGTCACGGGCGTCCGACCGTAAAGAAAAAAAAAAAAAAAAAATCCCGGGTCAAGTCACAGGCGCCCAGACCACCTACACAGGCGCCCGAACCGACCACACGGGCGCCCAAACCTAGTTACGGGCGTCCAAACTTTTTTTTTCGGAAAAAGTGCCACAGGCGCCCGCCTGTAACACACAGGCGCCCGCCTGTAACACACAGGCGCCCGCCTGTGTAGTACAGGCGTCCGCCCGTACAAGTTTTTTTTTTTTTTTTTTTTTTTTTTTTTGAATCTTTATTTTATAGGCGTCCGACCATAAAGACGGGTATATATATGCGTAAAGTGTCCCTACCTAAAACGCTCACTTTTTTTTTTGCAAACAAATTTGAAAATGGATAAACAATTTTTTTCTCAACCAACAGATAAACCTTCGAAATGGATATTATCAAAATGGAGAACATTAAAAAGCAACACTGAAGGATCTAGTGATCAGAATCACCAAAAAAAAAAGTGAGCGTTTTAGGTAGGGACACTTTACGCATATATATACCCGTCTTTATGGTCGGACGCCTATAAAATAAAGATTCAAAAAAAAAAAAAAAAAAAAAAAAAAAAACTTGTACGGGCGGACGCCTGTACTACACAGGCGGGCGCCTGTGGCACTTTTTCCGAAAAAAAAAGTTTGGACGCCCGTAACTAGGTTTGGGCGCCCGTGTAGTCGGTTCGGGCGCCTGTGTAGGTGGTCTGGGCGCCTGTGACTTGACCCGGGATTTTTTTTTTTTTTTTTTTCTTTACGGTCGGACGCCCGTGACAGATGTGTCAGTGTGGGCCCGACGCCCGTGACAACTTTTTTTTTATACGGGCGTTCGTGGTTTTTAAGGGGCGTGGGCGCCTGTGTAGAAAACGTGGCGTTTTTTGATTGGATATTACACAGGCGCCCGCCCGTGTGTACATAGGCGTCGGCGCCTGTAAAGGCTATGGACATTTTGGCATTTGGAAAGTCAAATGGACATTTTGAAGAAATTTTTGGTCAAAGTGTCCATTTTGGTAATTTTCCCTTTATAATATACACTTTTTTTATGCTTATGTTTCTTACTTATTTTCATGGTTAGACATATAAACTAAAGATTGATAATACTATTACTTTTTATCTTATGTCAGGTGTTGGTGGATATTTGGTGGATATATTTTAGCATCTAGGAACTATTAATACATTTTAATTTCCAAACAGGTTCTTTACAACTACACTTTTGATAAATAATTATTCTATCTGATGGAGACAGTTGTTCTCTGGTAAGAAAACTTGGGTTGATGGTATATGAAACTATAAATGTTTATGATAAAAAGATAATAGGCAATAGTGATAGCATGGTAACAAATCGAGCTGCTTCATTTCCTGAACTTTTACCATTTTCTGAAAATTCCCTCAACCTTTTTGTACCCTAATCAGCATTCAAGAATGAAACTCAGCCCTACTACACAACGAAATTCACGACAGCATGCTCAACGAAATTAAAACGAATCTTGTGTCCTCATATTAAGGCCCTCCAACATTCACGACTCTTGTTTCATAAACCGACATTCACGACATCAGAATCCCCTAAATCTTGATTCCTCTTATCGCTACTCTGGTAGTGCCGTCACGATTTGTGTGTTTTCTTCTTGAGTCCTCATTTCTACCAAATTAAAGTAATTCGAGTTTGTTTTTGCTTTAAGTATTAATTTGTTAGTCATTTGCGTTAGTAATTAGATATGCGTAAATTACTAATGCTTCTTTATATGATTGATGATAACAGGGTTGATATTACGAGAAGTTTTCGAGCTAAGTCATATGGTAGTGAATGTTTCATCAATGATTAAATTTTCGAACATGATGTGTAAACATTTGAATACCGAATGTTGTTGCTTCTTACATTGCTTATGACACTTTTTTGTATCATGTTTTGGGATCTGACTTTGTAATGTTATTATTAACAATCTTATTCAACTTTTAATTTATATTTATATTTTAAATAATGTGTCTTTGTGACAATGTGCTATACAACAAACTACAGGTAGTTTTTACCGTTATAATATTTTAGCCTCTAAAGGTGTTTTTATATTGTGGAAAAAAATAAAAGTGCCACTAAAACCAACATGGATATGTGACTAAGATTAATTTTTCGTGGTACAAAAATTGTGCTACTAAACTTTGTTTTTATTTAGTGGCAGAAAAAAGTGTCACTAAAAGGCCTCCTTAGTGTCACCACTTCTAGTGGCACTTTTTTGTGTGCCACGCGATATTCAAGGGGTTTTTAGTGGCATTTTTTTGGTCTTTTGAGACACTTTTTGTATGCCATTAAATGATTTTCAAAAAATCTTTTGGTCACATGTCTTACCCCAAATGTTTATAAAACAAGTAAAAGAGGGGCTATGTTCTCACATGCTCGTATCGTGTAGTTGACTTGTTCAAGAATGTGTGTGCTCATTGTTTGTACGTTTGTTGTATTCAAACCCTATGTTTCATTTGGTTTGTGTTCATAACCATGAGTGATTGATATCGTTGTGTTGTGCTTGGTGGTTTTTGTTTGTTATAAAAACCGTGTTTTTGGACTTAGTTATAGAACTCGAATTAAGAATATGTTGACAACAGGGACGAAGGATTGCTCAGTTTTTTCGCCAGTAGTGTTAATTTTCGGACCGTAAGACAATTTTTTTTTAAAATACTGGTTTCGCCCCCCCTTAAAAAAATTTAAACCAAACATATTTTAAAAAAAATACTCATTCCATCCCTCCCAATTTTTTACCCAATTTTCCTCCCTCTTATGTTTATCTTATTTTCTTAACAAATAACCTTTTCTTTTAATCTTTTATTCTATTCTTTAATACCCATATCTATTCCCTAAAATACCCTCCCTCCCCAAGCCCTAATTCCTAAAAAAAAAATCAATCTTGTTCCCCGCTCACTCCATTTTTCGGCTCCAAGATTTCTCCCGATCGGCGACAAGCGACTCCCTCCCCTGCGTCCGGCTGCCGCCCTGCGCCTTCTGCTGACCTGCTGCCTCACTGCTCGGCTCCTCCTGGCTGGCTGGCTCCTGGCCTCATGCGCTCTGCACTCGGCTCCCGTCCCTTGCTCCTCTCCATTTAGGTATAAATTTGTTTTTTTTGTTGATTGCTTATCAGCTTATTTTTTTTGTTGATGTAGGTAGAAATGATGTCATTTAGGTATAAATTTGTTTCTAAGATTTGATTTAGAAATTAGAATTGGTATGTTGATTGGGATTAGTTGTTATTATTTTGTTTGTTATGATTTAGAAATTAAAATTGGTATGTTAATAGAGTGATCCGACTAATCTTGAAACTTCATGTTTCTACTGCAACAACATAGAGGGGATTTTCAACAATGAAGATATTCAAGAATCGCCTTCGAAATAATATGTATGATGAGTATCTCGCAAATAGCTTGGTGATATATATAGAAAAACAAATTGCTGAAAAGTTTGACTCGGAGTACATAATCGATGAATTCAAAAATCTCAAAGGTCGTCGAACGGAATTGTAATTCTTCTTTAAGGTACTCACTCTTTTAATTTTTTACGCACGATGATAATTATTAGACATTTTAATTTTTATTGTTTGACCCGACTTGACCCGAATCGCTAATCCGAACATTTAACCCAACTAGGCAACTAATCGAGCCAATTGCAAAAAAAAATTTTGGATCACGTAAGTTTTCGCCCCCCCCTCCGATACAGTCAAGCTCCGTCACTGGTTGCCAAGCCTTTGTGCTCAACTGATGTTGTGGTTAATATTTGTATAATTTAAAACAATTTAATTAGTGTTAAAATAGGTTTTAAGTATCTCTCAATCCCTCCACCACAACAACGTATGCCCAAAAGGTGGCAAATTTGCATTCTATGCATGCATGCGTGCGTGTTCATGCTACTTTCAATCGCACAACCTCGAGTTTATTAGACTTATTTATTTTGATCCATGGAGCTTATTAATATCGAAGGAAAGTTGGTCTACGTATTAGTATCCATAATCTACCATCTGGCCATTTCGAATACCAGTGATCTTACTTGGTCACACGATGACAACCCTCGGTATTAATATGCTACAAGGGAGCATCGACACTATCAAGTTTGACGGGGCTTGGGCTGAAACTAGGGTGGTCATTGATACTACTATGTTCGACCACACTTAGTCGTTTTCCTTGGGAGGCCATCGACATTAGTAATGTCGATGATCACTTGGCCTATCTTCCCTACCTTCATGTTATTAAGTTCAGACATGGCTACATCGATATTGTCCATATCGTTGAAGAGTCAGCCGATTTTCTATCCCATCGATATTGCCAGTATCGAGGGGATGGCGAGCGTTGATCTTCCTATGTTGGAAGCTCATCATCTTCATCCTTCAACCAAGATGTTTTGCAGGTTTTTTCAGGTCCATAACTAATTCATAATCATTCGTTTATGGCCTAGAAACTTAAGAAAAACACATTTAAAGGGGATGAGATGCATGGGTTGTGAGTTTAGCTTGAAGCACGAAATAATACATGTAGATCTACCTTCTTATCAGGCGTTTGAGTTCGTTTTTCTTGTACTTCCTGCTTGTAGATGAATGAAGGATTGTTTTGGTACCAAGGTCTTACAATTTGGTGAAGAAACGAGCAATATATAGAGTGAGGGTTTCTAGAGAGAGAGTGTAAAGAGAGAAAGTGACGAATTTTAGAGAGAGGAAAAATTTCTGGTTGCTGATGGTAGTAAATGAGGGGATTTAAGGCTTTTATAGCCCGGGTCTTTGTATGTTTGTTCTAGTTCGTTCAGTTTCACAATAATGCTTTATTTTGAAAACGTAACTTTAAATTGTAACTTTCTTTTTAAAATGATTTTATTTATATATGTTTGGTTGTAATTCCTAATAAATATTTGAAGTTCCTTTTTGTTATTTTTAAAGTTCAAGAAACATTTAATTTAGATGCTTTATCAAAACGTATAACTTACGTGTGTATTCGTAGAGATCATCACTCATACAAACCCGACGTTCATTGTCATAACATCTCTATTCATTGAATTTACACATTGCTTCATAAATAATATCTAAATACATACAAGTATTTATACTTATTGTTCGTACACATACTTCTAACGGTTATGTACTGTTTGTCGCAACAATTCATCCAATTCTAGGGTTTCTAAGAGAAATACCTTAATTTCCCTACCAAGAGTACACATACCTAACATAAAAAATTATCTGATCTTCACCTATCTTTTGTGTTACGCAGAACTCAAGAAGATATCTTCGAATCATTTCATGATCTTGATCTGATATATAAATTAAATTTTACCATGTTTATCTGTTTAATTAGTTTGTTTAGAGATACTTATTTAAGTATTCAGTTAGATTTACTTGATTAGTTAATTAGAGTTAAAGCATGCAGGAGTAGGCAATTTTAAAGTGTGTACACCACATATTAGAACTCTTTAATGGCAATGTTTTTTTAACTATTAACTTAATAGCATTGTTATTACGTATGAACCTTACAAGAGTCGAACCATCAAAACGACCATAAATTTTTATGTCTGGTTTTATTTAATTAACACATTTGAAAATAGTAAACTTACGAAAAAAATTTCATGAATCCGTCACTTATGATAGTTACACATGGTCTAAAATTTAAAAAATAGATTAAAGAGACGTTCTGCAATCTCGTCCGTATCGTTAACAGAAGAAAAGAAAATCTAATATTAAAAATAATAAAAAAATAAATAAATAGGGTCCACGGATCGTTGTCGCATCTAACACCCTTCATCTAAGAAGGCCACAACCACTCATTTCACCAAATTCAAGTTTCTTACAATAATTCAAGTAAATGGAAAGTGGAAGAATAAGATATATTTAATTTTCTTGTCGGAGGGTATTTTATATAGGTCTGATTCAGAGTGTAAAATAGTTATTAAGGTTGAAATTTTGACACAAGGGGACTTAAACTCATGTAATAAGTAGAACACACCGTTAAAAAAGGTTATTCACACAAGCACTTTCTTATTTTAATACTCACCAATATTATACGTATTGTAAATGCTAATACGGGGCATATAAAACATACTGACACATATTGTGCCATCAACTTAAACATCTCATTTAATCCGTACGAGACGTACAGGGTAAGTGACACATACTACGTTGACAACCTTTAATCATGTTTATAGTTAGACTCTACACAATGTAGAGTTGTATGTGTCACATACATATTTTTTTAAACTTCTTTCAATTCAACATATAAATATGCGAGCAGAGGAGGCTTGTTACCAATGTTTTCAGAACCGGACCGGACGTCGAACTGAACGTCTTACTGGTTACTGGTTGAACCGGTTGGACCGGATTTAAAAACCGAATAACACAATAAATATATAATATATTCCAAAAAAATTATGCAATTATAAACACATTTAAACAAACATAATTAATGTTTAAACAAATATAATTAATGTTTAAACAAGCATAATTATGTTAAAAAAATATAGGATTTAGTTTTAATGTTTTATTCTTTGGATTTTAGTTAAAAAAAAAAATGAAATCCGGTCCGACTAGTGAACCGGCTCCCGGTCCGACCGGTTAACCGGCTCAACGGGTCAGTTAGCTTGAATACGGTTCCCATGCCTATTTTGGGCCGGTTGAGTTTCTGACAACACTGCCTGTTACTCATGGTCTTAGCTTGCGCAATCTTTAGCTGCATATACTACATCATAAGATCCTCTATATGGTCGATCCAGCAACTCTGACGTTAATTGACATGAGCGAGGTGCCTTCCTCCACCCCCGTAATCCATGTGTGAATAGCGAGGTTATAGTCTCAGGCTATACGTAACGTATACTTGTTAACTTTTGTCAGAATTATCGGGGCTTAAATATTTGCTCTTGTATGCATGTCTTGTACAAATTTGTTGATGTAAATGTAAATTTAACATGACACTAAACATTATTAGAATTTATAATTTTTTTTCAACCAGGAAATGTTTTCTTTCGTTAAATTAAAACAAATTTGTTTTGATACTATTTAAACCATCACTGAAGAGACATTTTACATGATTAAAGTTTTACTATGTGTAGAGGTGCATAAACATGTTAATCCATTGAAATATTCAAAAGAGTAAATTACTGTTTTGGCCCATGTAGTTTAAGTGTTTTAACTATTTCGGCCCAAAATAAAATCTTCTATCAATTTAGCCCCTGTGGATTTTTAATTGGTTAGAAACCTGTTACCTGTTTATTTGTGCATCTCTAATGTCTATGTGGTGTATATTTATGAAGTGGTATAGATTATCAGAATATCTATGATAGAATCTCTATTATAGAATGTATAAAACTTAGATAAAAATGTTGCATCCAAAACTTGAGCCCATAACTTGATTGAGGGTGAAGCTACCGTTCTAACTAACCCATTCCACACTTGTAGGATTATATGTGCGATTATTTGTTTAATTTTTAAAGGTAAACTAAACTAAAATAAATTCATTTATTTTAAGCCAAAACAATTGCTCCACATCTAAAAAATATGCAATATATAAACGCTTATTTCTGACTTGTGGTGCCTATTTAAACACAAGCATCTCATAAACACATGCATCTCATAAACATTATCATTCTTGTTTCTTGCTTTTCACCTTAAAATGAGTACATCACCAAGCAAAAAACAAAACGATGCAATCAGAGGCCAAGCGAGGTTCTTTGAACTTCTACACGCTGGTTTAAGCAGTGCGGCTTTAAGATGTGCCTTGAAACTCAACATTGCTGACATAATCAACAGTCACAATGGACCGATGACCTTGTCGCAAATCGCTCAAGGGATCGGCTCACTATCACTAAACGTTGGTGGGCTATCGCGTCTCATGAGGTTCTTGGTCTACAAACAAGTTTTTGATGAGACCCATCAACCCGGGCACGAAGAACCACTCTTCGCGCTCAATGAATGTTCCAAGTTTCTCATACAAGATGCAAAGAACACGCTCGCACCTATAGCAATGTCTTTCACAGAGCCACTTATGTTCGCACCATTTTATAACCTGAACCAAGCCATTGAAGAGGGGTGTACAGCAGCACTCAAGACATATGGGGTCGAGGTATTTGAACTTTTTTCTAGCAACCCAGAGTTGAATAAAGTGTTCAATCAATCAATGGCATGTAGAACAAGGTTTGAACTTGATGCAATCATGTCAACTTATGATTTTGGTAGCCTAAAGGGAACTTTGGTTGATGTTGGTGGTGGCATTGGAGTGATACTAAATGAGATTGTAACAAAGTATCCACATCTTAAAGGTGTTAATTTTGACTTGCCTCATGTTGTTTCATCCGCACCATCATATGAAGGTGTTACCCATGTTGGAGGTAACATGTTTCAAGCCATCCCCCCTGCAGATTCGTACTTGATCAAGGTACTACTATTTCTGCCTTTGACATTATCAATTTTAGAAACTAGCTTTAAACCTGTTACAAAATTAAAAACATAAAACTTAAACATGCTATTTTAAGGGCCGAGATTGGTTATTTAATTTTAAAAGCATCTTTTATTAAAAGTTTGTAGAAAAAAGTGATTAACTCCAATTAAAAAGTTTAAAAGTTATTTCTAAAAGATAGAAATTTTGGCTTTTTGAAAACAACTTTTTATCATTACTTAAAAAGGTAAAATAGAAAGTCATTTTAGGACATGTTTGTGATTGCTTATTAAGTTTAAAAGGATTTTTTTGTCAGAAGTTTTTTTATTAACTTATAACGTTTTGAAATAAGGTTTTTAAAAATGTGTTTAGATTAGTTTTTGTTTATGAATAGTCAATAAGTCAATAAGCTGTTAGGATATATAAGTTCCTACAAAAATTAACATATTATAACCATTAAAAGTTTTAAAAAAAAATACACTTCTAAAAGACACATAAATAGCTTCTCAAAAATGACTTTTTAACACCACTCAAAAAGTTAAAATCAAAAATGTTTTTCAAATTACCAAAAATCTTTTTAACTTATTAACTTATTCATCAAGTGAATAAGTTAAAAAGTTGATTTCAAATGAAATAGCAAGCATGCATTTAATTTTACAAAACACTATTTTAAGTTATTGACTTATATAAAAGCCAATAATGACAAACTTGTTATTATTGATAAAACAAAAGAAGCATTGGGGTAATTAATTATTACTTTTACGAAAGCTAAAGTGTAGCTAAACTCATGACAAAAACGCGCGTTAAAGCGAAATTTTTGCAATGACTATTTAGAATTTAAAGGATTCTTCAAATTAATAGATCTAACATAGATACCTACAAATACTCAAATGCACCTTTAGAAGTGATACTTTTACTATAAAAGGTATAAGGTAGATAAAGATAAAGACAAATTTTACTTATGTCGTATCAGATTGAGAGATGGCGTTTTCTATTGAAACTTTTTGGTGGATACAATATAGTGATCTAGATAATACCAATTTGCAAATAAGATAACCAAATCAACAACCATAAAAAATATTAATGATATTGCTAGAGACTACGGCTATCACACAGTTAATTGGCTAAAAGTTATAGCATGTTTAGTTTTGAGGTCGATACGATTGACCAGGTCGGATCCAAAAGAGGATGCAACCCAAACAAGGGCTTTGAGAATCCACTTCTCTATAGCCCCCAATTTTTTAAACGAGTTGAGGTTTGTGTGTATTTGGTAGCTTTCAATGAGCAAACTGAAATGTTTTTTATTCGATAATTTTTTTTTTCAATTGTATGGGTCAATTTTAAGTTTTTAACATTAGTTATAGCATTATTATAACCTCTTATTCTCTTATGTTTGAATATAAAAAGCCCCAATTTTAAAGCTTGATTCATACCCTCAAAAGACTTGAGGTGAAACTTATTAATTATGCCACAATAAAATCGTGTCTATACAAGTTGTAACTCACCTAACATATTTATAACACGACTAAACCAATTTATATTTATTTTTATTAAATTAATTAAAAAATATATATTATACATGTCACATTTTTGGTTAACAATGCCTTATTATCTTTATTCTTATGAGTTATTGTTTTGAATACGTTGGAATTGATTTGAAAGGGATACTTACTGTATATATTTATATATATATATTAAAATATATGTAAAAGAAATAGTAGAAATATATATCTTATATAGTGAGTGGGCCCCATTATTTATTGTATTATATATATATATATATATATATATATATATATATATTATATGTATATTATATTATTATATGCTATATAATTTAGATTTGGACCATCAAAAGTTTTGATTTAATCCATACAGTGACATTTTAAAATTTTGATTTGGACCATCAAAAGTTTTTTTAACTTTAAAAAGTAGTAAACAAAGATAAATGTATTAAATATGAAACATTTGCTTATAGATTTTAGTTTTTTTTCATATGATTCAAACGATTGGTTGCCGGTGAGACGTATTTTGTGAGTAATTTTTTATATTATTTATAAAACATATTTGTGAGAATTTTGTATTATTTTATGTTTTTATGAAAAATTTGTATAAAAATCGTGATGAAAGATTTGATGTTCCTATGTAACTTATGATTCTACAAATGATCGATATATAATAACTATTATCGAGAGTGTACTGTGATAAACCGCTGCAACACGCGGGGTGAATAAACCTATATATATTAAAGTGGATGAAAAGGAATTGTAGTTTTATATATATTTTATAGTGTGTGGGTCCCACAATTTATTACAACTAATTATATATATAAATATACATTAAATAATTATAATTAATATATATTAGTAAAAAGAGATAATGATATTAAATTTGAGAAAAACTTTTTTATCCATATTTGAGAAATTTGCTTATATATTTGAGTGTTTTTTGGTTTAGGGTTTAGTTCGTGATAAAAGATTTTATTTTGTTATATAACTTATGCTTCTGCAAATGATATATAATAGCCGTTTTAAGAAGTGTACTGTGATTACCCGCCGTAACGCGCGGGTGGAATAAACCTAGTTATTATAACTTATGATTTTTTATAATGTTTAAACAAACATGTTGGTGATGATGCTTCTAGAAATAAGATGAATAGTAAGTATATCGTGTCAACTTCATATTTTAGTGCATGTGTTATTTATGTGGTGTCGTATCAAATCTATTTAACACGTTTAAACTTATTTTCACCCTTAACACCACTAGCATAAATTAGTGAAAAAAACTATATTAGTAATAATAAAAAAAGAGTAAATTTCACTTTTAGACATTTATGTTTACATAAATTTCATATATAGTCCTTTATGTTTCAAAATGTTAAAATTAGTCCTTTAAGTTTTCAATTGGTGCAAACTTGGTCCTTTATCCGTTAATGCAATTAAGTACTAACAGAATAAAGGATCATATCTGAAAACTTATTTAAACATAAAAGACCAAAAGTGAAATTTACACAATTATTTATATGATTTTTTTGACATTTATGCACATATTCTGTTAGTACTTAACGACGTTAACGGAAAAAGGATCAGGTTTGGAACATTAGAAAACTTAAAGGACTTTTTTTTGACATTTTGAAACATAAAGTACTATCTCTGAAATTTTGTGACCAAAAGTGTAATTTACTCTAAAAAACATTATCTTATATAATCTGCTAAATTATGTATTTTGATTTTTCCACTCTCTTTTATTAATCAGTAATGATTTTTTTTAATTTGGTAATAATATGATTACACTATAAACCATATTCTATCATTTTTTTTATAAAACATTTTTAGAAATATATGATATTTTACATAAAGTAAATATTTTTAAAACACATTCATTTTAGCTATGTAACACACAAATTTATAACCTAGTATATTAATTAAAAACTAATAGTACTATATCTTGATATAAAGCCACTATGAGTTTTTCTTTAAATCTCATGTTGAAACTTATTTGATTACTGTAATATCCATAGGGTGTTGGGGTGTGCAGTGAGACTTGCTATATTTAAGAATTAAAACTTTACAAAACTCTAGTATTCAATCACCCCACTTTTACATATACATATACTTATACATATACTTATACATATACGTATACATATATATAGGATAATTTGAAAACACTCTCTTAGTGTGATAACCATGAAAACTATGGTAAAAAACAAGGGTTTTTTTTTAAACTTTTTTATAGGTTTATAACATTATTTGATACATTTTTATAAGAAAAATTAAAAAGCGCCAAGAGGATTTTTTTTTTTTTTTGTAAAACATATATAAGATCTTGGCGCAATGTTAATGTTACATATATATCATGGTTTTCCAAAAATATTTTTTGTAACCAGGTTAAAATCTAGAAAATATGCAACAAATTAAGGATAATTTTTTTTAACAAACATTTGTATGCATGACAGTCAATTCTGCATAACTGGAGCGATGACAAGTGTATCCAAGTACTTAAAAATTGTCAAAAATCCATAACGAAAAGAGACGGGAAAGTAATTATAGTTGATATAATCCTAACACCGGGAGGAAATGATGTGTTTGAAGCTTCACGCATTAACATGGATTTGATAATGCTTGCTTCTTTTGTTGGTGGAAAAGAAAGAACAGAAGCCGACTGGAAGACAGTTTTGGAGGAAGCAGGATTTCCTTATTACAATATCATCAAGATTCCAACGATTGTATCCATTATAGAAGCTTATATGGAGTAGTACTAATAAGTGGTGGTTCTTACTTAATTAGTTTCTTGATTATTTTTAAATAAGTACGTACATCAACTCGATCTAGCTAGCTAGCTAGATGTGTGGTGTGTACAAATGGTTGTTGTTAAATGTGTAATTGTATGATGTTACACTAAGTATTATTTTAGTTCTTATCCTTTAAATTAATTTGTGTAATTTAGGGTTAGTGAAAATATTGTCATTTCTTTTGGTTTTCATTTTAATTAAAGTTTAGACTATAAAGCATTTAAAGATTCATGTTACTGTAACTTAATAAAATACAATGTATTTGTTTAAATTGTCACTATTTATTTATTTATTTATGAACATATTAAAGATCTTTTTGTATGAAGTTTAATTATTGTTACTCCTTTTATAATAAACCATTATGCTCAGAACGGCCATTTGTAATAAGATAGTGCGTATAAACACATACATATATATGATGGGAATTCATCTTCTTTTAAACTATTTTAAACTAAATTATTCAATGTGTTTATATTTGAACTTATGTAGAGGATGTATCAAATGTGTTAATCTGCAATTATTTTTAACATTTATTTAATACAAATTTATTTTTAAATTACACTAATTATAAGACAACATGTGTAAAATAATAATATTAATTAAATTATATAACCACTACTGTGACAATTACGTTTGAGGATTTCGTCATCATTGATTGAAAGTACATGTTATCGTGCTTGAAATCCATGTTGTTAGAACGATTGTGATTATCACGAGTTGATAGTACACAAAAAATTGTGAACGTGGGTAAAACCGTTCGAGAAACGGAGTTCCTGATTCTCCGGAATCGTAAAAAGAAGAAAATTTCAAAAATATTTCCTTCCAGAACTCGTCGTGGTACGCCAAGGCTAAATTGAGTCTCCTTGGCGGTACGCGATGAGCTTAAAATATCTAAGGACTCCAGAATTCTTTGCGGTATGCCAAGCCCATTTCGAGGTTCCTTGACGGTGCGCGACAAGTCGGGCGGTTCAGAATCAGCTTAATTTCATCAGAATGCATGCAAAGTTATCCATTTTTCATTTTCTCCAACTCCAGCTCCATTTTCGCGTCACCAGAGTGTGATTTTACCATCAAATCAGTGTTTTGAAGCCATCAAAACGTCCGTATCATGCTAGGGAACGTTTCTACAAGTCCTGATCATCATTTCTATCCGAGAAATCCGTCCGATCGAGTAATGATTTGTTGTATCCTACTAGTTTGATAATGATTAGATTAGCTCTTGTTTTTAAACGTAATGCAAGTTGCGATTGTTGATTATTGCCTAGATGATGGCTAGGAATGGTTAGAAAAGAAAAACTTGGCATGTTAGCGGTTAAATCCTTGTTTTGATCCGTTGTAATGTTCGGTTATCAGGAAACTATATCTTAGATTATAATGGTTTAAACCATTTGACTGTAACAATGATTGTGATTGTTTTAATCATTCTTTGAAATCCTAGGTTAAATACAGGTGTTTCAAACTAATCATAAGCATTAAGATACTCATTGGAATAACGATATGATGTTTATGATAACAGTCAGATTAGTACATTGAATATGGTTATTAAACCTATTCTAATGTCACATTCTTATGTTTCATGATATCTGGATGATCAATAACAAGGATTGACTATTCCTAATTAAGAAATCCATCTAGAAACTGTATCAGTAAGATAATCAGCAATAATACCTATTTGGTTAATCAGAGAATATCGTGATTAATCTAATGAGTCATCAACCTTGTATTAGGAACTTGTATCATTATAGGTTCTCACATTATCATACATTGTATGATATTCAACTAAATAAATTAATTAAAGACTTAATATCAGTTTGATGACTTTCAATGCAATGTCTTTAACATTGAACGTTCAGAAAGATCTAATCAGTAAGTTAAAACATAAATAACTTATTAAACATTAACTAATGCAGAATTAAACCATACTACCAGTTTGTACGTTATTCTGCTAACTTTGAGATCTCATGTGAGTTTCATACAACCCCTCTTCTTTTTAATGTTTTATAAATATCGGGGTATTACTATAAATATTTTCTTGAACAAATGATATGTATCGCTGTTATCTGTGTGATTTTATGTGAAATTGTGATGAACTTCTAAGATTTCATGGGATTTTTCCTGTAACTCTCTATTACAGTATCGAAAAAGTCATTATCTCTTGAACTGTATCTAGTGAACCATGTGGGGACGAACATGAAACATTGATAGTACTATCGGCTGACAACCCATTCGCTGGGAGGTTTGCTTCTCCACTTGTGTGAATGTTTGTTACTTGTTTTTGTTATCCTTTTAATGTTAGTGATAGACATTAAGATAATGAGGCACTAAGATATTTACCGACGGGTAGTATCTTGGTAGAACAGAACATTTCGCCCGAAAGGAACTACATATGGGTCCCATTGTTATCTTTGGAACTGTGTATCAAGAACTTGCATATCATATCATATCATATTGTGTAAATCGATGATTAATCATAAGCATGTGTAGGTTCATAAATGACTACCAAAAAAAAAAGCATACCTTTGATTTCGAAAACACATAAGCTTGTTAAATGATTATGTGAAGTTGGTTCTTTGCGTAGGTTCATAAATGACTCATCCATTGATAATAACTTACAATAATTCACTTTAATGGTGAGTCTATTGGATGAACGTGATGAAACCACCTACTCAGCCTACAAAAAAACTATGACCAAAAGAGCACTTGATTCAATTTAAAATAGGGCTCATATTTTGACATTCAAGGAAACTAAAACCTTAATTTTGTTTTGCTCAATGTTACATCAATTATCCCAATTTGAGATTTAGGTCTGCAATGTTCCATCAATTGTGTCCACCACCTCAATTTTCTGGATAATGCAAATTCCAAAATAAAATTAGTCAATACCTTTACTAAACAAAAAAGGTTTAATGGTTATTAAAAAAATTAAATAAATATATAAAGGATGATGAGTAATGTGTATTTTTGAAAATGAAAGTTGATGTGAATTTAGAGAAACATTTTCTCAAACTCATTGTATTGCTTTCTTCTAGAAGTCCATTCCTCTATAACTAAATGATTACGAGAGTCACCTCCCTAGATCACAAAATGTTTCACCACACACTGAAATAGCATCTCTTTGAAGTGTCCCTTCTAATTGTAGTAAACATTTCCAAAATTTAAAAATAATCAAAAATATCCAAAATTTTATAAACAAGTTGGGTTAGAATTACCCTCCATATGTTGAAGTGAACAAATAGGTGAATTTCGAAAGGCGAATTTCCAGAAAAGAAAAATCCTTTCGCACTACTACAAATAAATATTGCACTCGAAATGAAGGTAGTCCAATCATGTTCCCCTTTGTGCACATACGCGAGTATGCGATGATAAGTAACCTCCACTTAAATCAATTGTATTACAACTTATAGTTTATTTCATTTTTGATTATCAACCAATTGTTATATCTTTCTAAATAGAAAAATTTGGTCACATACATCATTCACCTGTACAACTAAGTGAACCAAAATACACACTTAAAACCTCAGTCATCATGCTACTTACAAAACCTTGAGATCAACTTGTTTTGACACATAAACGTTTAAGGTCATAAGCAACGATAAGGGGAATCACAGTTGCGACTTACAACAACCAATTTAAGATTGAAAAAGGAAAAATAATTCATCAACTAAAACACACAAATACAACAGTCAATTCTTATCATTTTCTTACAAAACATTTTAGGTGTCGAATTCATATATGAATTTTATAGCAAATACAATAAGCATGCATGACAATAAAAATAAAATCATCTCCGGAGAAAAATACCTGAAAGATGAGATTGAGTAGGAGACTAATAAGATAAAGGGGACCTAGATCTTGACCTTAAAATTTGTCAGCAAAAAAATCACATCCTAATGTTGGATGTCCCATGAAAAAGTACACATTTTTTTCTTACATTAAGTTTTAAAGGGTACCAAAGTTTTAGTCTCTTACCATATTGGTATTTAGTTTTATACTAATAGATGGACACTCTTGAATGTTATTTTTACATCAACTTTTTACGAATCATTGTTTTTTTAGACAATGAGATTGATGCATATCTTGATATGCAAGTGGAGAAAAGTCAAAGTATAGTTATATTTTTATCTATCTTGATTCAAGATCTAGTGACATACAAGTATTATGGCAAATCAATGACATTTTAATCGACTATTTCTTCTCATATTTTGTCAGAAATTATGGAGAAAGTAGGGCCAAATCTACAACTTCTAAAGTTCAAAGGTGATATAAATCAATCCCCAAATCTGATTACCTTGAGTATAACTTGAGATTCACACAGAGTGATGTTTGTTATGCATAGAAAACCAAGAAAAATTGCAGAATTTGAAGAACAAAATCATGTAATAGTTTCAATTTGAATGTATATATAATCGGAGAAGATGAGGAGGGAATTGAAATGAAGACCTTTTGTAACATTTCGAAAATTATGTAATTTCAGAAATTTGAATGAGAATTCGAGATTTTAGTTTCTTATTGAATTTATTTAGAATGCATATATACATATAATATAATAATAATAACAACAATAATGATATATATATATATATATATATATATATATATATATATATATATATATTAATAAAGTTCCAAGTTTAAAAGTTAAAAGTAAGTTTTTGTAAAAGAATAAATAACAATATATAAACTATGTTAAAACATTATTCATATGTATAAACATTTTAGTTATACAAATATTGATAAATTATTTGATAAATTATATATATATTTTAAAATTAATTATATGACTTTATGAATCTAGTTAAAATTTATAGATTTTATAAAGTTTCTTATAACCCTTTTATTTAAAAAAAACTAGAGGGATTAAAACTGAAAAACCCTAAAACTTAAAGTTAGGAAGAAAGAGACGGACTGAAGTTGTCAATAACCCAAACTCAACTTTCTTCTCCCACCCGTTTCTTCCTCGTCACCCATGGAGCTCCATCCGTGACCCATCGAGTTACAGCCACCATTACTGAATAAATCCTACCAAGTTTTAAATTTTATCAACAAAGAAGCTAAAAGGAATGAGATAAAACATGAAATTATAGCAAATAACAACAAATTCAAACCCAATCGGCCCTATGAACGAAAAGGATAAACTCGAATTCAAACTTGAACTAACAAGTATTTAATCGAATTAAAATCATCCATACGAGCGTTTGAGCTCTGCGAACCTATCTGTGCATACGAAACCAACACACAAACATCGTAAATCTCGAATCAAGGAGTTTTAAGTCTCGGCCGATCGTGTATAGAACCATTAATCAAACCCCACACATTTGTATACTAAGGTGTTGTATACCTTTTTAGACTCGTTTTACAACCCCAAACGAAAGCCGTATGGTTTCTGATTCGATCCCATCGTGGTTTGAACGAATTTTGGAATCAAATTTCTAGGGTTCTTTGGTTTATTTAAACTTGAATTGGGGGAGACACTTAGTGAGGATTATATAATATGAACGGATCTAATTAAAGCTCTAGGCTCTAGTCTAATCGGTAAAGTCACGCGTGAGTTGGCTTCAGGTCAGGGGTTCTAACATGGGCTAGGGTGTTTTTTGCTAAAATTTTTATAACTTTTAATTTAGCAATGGTTTTTAAATTATGTTTTCACCAAAAATTGTTATAAACTAAAAACTTATTATTTTGATAAAAAAAATATAATATATAAATAATTCAGTTTTAAAAATATATGTATATTTAAATACATAAAGGCAAAACACAAGTTATATATGTACACACACATGTACATAAGGTCTTATTATTTAAGATTATTATTATGTAAACCAATGAAACACTATTATTAAATTTGTACAATTAAATTATAAATATTTATATATAAAGTTATTTTAAAATAATATATATAAACTTATAAATATTATATTAAAGCTATTTATTAACTTTAACTTTACTAACATTTTTGAAATTGCGATATTTATTCAAGGTAAGATTTTATTAAACTTATTTTAAAGTAATAACTATATATCTTTATAGACAAACTATTATACTATTGTTTGAGTATAAATTGTTTAAACTATAAAGAATCTTTATAACATATTAAGAAAATTATTATTATTGATACTTTTACTATTATTTTAACATATTAAACAATAATCATTTTATACATACGATTTAAACTTTAAATGATTATCGAATTTGAAATACAAACGTTAAAAGATTTAAGGAGATTAATTTTACAACATCCTTTTAGAACAAAACAATTTGTAAGCATTCAAGTATGGAATCCAAAGTACATTATTGTAAGTTGTGATTTAGACAATTCCATAGGAAGTTATAATTACATTATTTTATGTACGATTGAACAATCTAGGTTGATTGGATTGTGTTGGATACTATTTGGACTACACATAATTTTTTTAAACACCGAAATTCAAAATTCAGATACAAGTAGGAACACCGAATTGAACACCGAAATTCAGAATTCGGATACGATTAGGAACCGAATCCGGAATTCGGATACAATTAGGAACCGAACCGAAAACCAAATTTAGAATTTGATTTTTTAGTTACGAGTACGGTTTCGGTTTTCGATTTTTTTGAACACCTCTGCTTTTATATTTGTATTCAATAGGAGCCTTTTTTCCGGCTCATCCTGCGCAGCTCAATTTTTAGGGCTGCTCCTGAAAAATAGTTATAAAATTATATACTAGGTCTATACCCTATAGACAAACCCTCAACACCCCACTCCCTCCCCCTCCCTAATAATTAAATGAATAAATTTTCTTTTTTTCTTTTGTTCAATGAAAAATGATCGTGTTTTTGTTTGTTTGTTTGTTAATATCATAAACGAATGACTCATGAACATAAATATATATAAGTGAACACAAATAAACACAATACAATATAAATCAGTACTATTCAAAACTAAACTTAGAGTTAAAATATCATAGTCATTACATTTCATATTGCAAACTAAAATATAAATTTTAAAATATTTTAATTGTATAAAAATCATATTGATCAAATAAATTTTATTAAGAAATAAATATTTAACGAATGAATCTTATCTTATCTTACTACTATAATAAACAAAAATCCTTTTGGCCACTTGTCATGTTTTTAGAAAATGTTAATGCCACATGTCATCTTATTGTTATTCCATTTAATTATCTTTCTTAATAAATAATTCTTCCATTTAAAATCGTTATTCTTAGGAAATCAACAATTTTATAAAAAGCAAGTTTTCTTAAAAAGATGATCTTTTTAAAATGAAATTAACTATAAAACTAACTTTTTCAACAATATGATTTTTATAAACAACTGACATTTTTTTAAACAAAATATTTAAAAATAACTTTTAAAAAAAAGTTTTAAAGAAATGATCGGGAAAACTATACTTTTGACATAAAAAACTATATGAAGTTTTCAATGTAATAGTTTAAAAATTTTAGCTGTTATAAACTAAGAAGATCAGAGAATAAGTATTTAATTATTAGATTTTTAATTGTTAGTCTATTACATAAAATCTTTGTCTATATTTACTTTAATCATTATATTACAAAATATTATTTTATAATTCTTAAGTTTTTATTACTAACTATTTAATATTTTATAATTAATCTGTGTAATACACGGGTTAATAACCTAGTAAGTTAATAGATATAAAGAAAAATTAAATGGACAAAAATATGCAATGCAAGCGATACTAGTCAATGATGGTACATCCTCGCATCGTGGTGGTATAAATGCTTCCCTTTTGTACAAATGGTTATTAGTTATTATACTGATTTAATATAAAATATTAAATAGTTAGTATTGAAAATTTAACAATTATAAAACGATATTTAGATATAAAATGATTAATTTACATATCAATTAATATTTTAAATAATTAAAAATAATTAAAAACTTTAATCACTATAAAAATAATATATAACCTTTTAATGTGTAATAATTGATATATTTGAAATAACAAACGTTAAAAAGTTCAGTTTCTATTATATTAAAAACTAACTTTTTTAAATCAATAATATAAAATATAATTTTAGTAATTATTAAAGGTAAACGATCCAACTTAAATTAGCGTTAAACATAACGGACAAAAAAAATGTAACTTTCTGTATCATTTTTATACTTTATATTTTAAATAAATTAAAAAACTGTCATTAGATGATAAAAATCTCATTGTTTAAAAACTCATTTTATAATATATTTTACTTTAAAAAAAATCATTTTTTAAGATAAGTTGTTTTTTTACATAAATTTTGTGTTTTGAAAATAAAATATTTTTTACTTTTATATTTTTGATATTATAACATTTTATATTTTATAAAAAAAAATTTAAGTGTGTTTTATAATGAAAAGATTAATAATATATTAATTATTAGTAAGTGAAATGATAAGGAGTTGAGAAGTGCTAATAGTAGTGTAAAAAGATGACATGTGACAATAGTGGTGCAAGAAAGCCGGTGACAAGTGGCAAAATTGATACTCATTTATTGTATAGTATAGATATAGATTAGGTTCTAGGTTTAAGTTAAACTAAATAAACTTCTTATCCTAAAAAGTCTAAGAAAGATATGATGACATTAAATCATTAATCGACGATCATGATTAAATCAAATTGTTGTAAATATTTTATTAAGGACTATTTTTGTTGACTTGTTATCAAGTTCCACAACTTTTTTCCAGTGACGGAGCTTGACTATATCGGAAGGGGGCGAAAACTTTCGTGATCCAAGAAATTTTTTTGCAATCGGTATGTCTCGGTTAGTTGGGTTAAATGTTCGGATTAGCGATTCAGGTCAAGTCGGGTCAAACAATAAACATTAAAATGTATAATAATTATCATTATGCGTAAAAAAAATTAAAAGAGCGAGTACCTTAAACGTTTATCTTGATTTGTAGTATCCCCTTCTTCTTCAATAATATTTCTTTTGAAAAACGAGTCAATTGTTTCACCTTTCTCATGATACATTGATTCAAACTAAAACCTAAATGTCTAAACAAGCAAAATAATAACAATTAATACCTATTAACATACCAATTCTAAATCATCACAAATAAATACACTAGGGGCATCAAATATTAGATACAAAATTATACCTATTTACCTAAATGGCATACAATCAACTGATCAAGAAAAAAACATAAGTTGAAAAACAATCAAGAATTCAAGATTCACGAAATCAACTGATCCATAGCAGAACAATTCACCGGTTGTTTGGTCGGAACTCGGAAGTTAGTAGGAGATAAGGGAAGACGCGCTTGTTGCCAGTTGGTGGTCGCCGGTCGGACTGTCGCCTTGTCGGAAATCGCAACTCACAGAGTCGCCGAGGAAGGTTGTTGCTTGGTCGCCTGTTAGAGTGTTGGTGGTTGCCGCTGAGGAGGGCTGCCGACGCCCGGCTCCTGCTCGGAGGTTGGATTTGGAGGCTTGGAGCAGCGAAGTATCGAACTGGAAATGGAAGGGGAAAAGGGACAAGAATTCAATTTGAGAGAATTAGGGCTAGAACTTGGAAGGATTTTTTAGGGAATAGGTATTAAGGAAAATTAGAAAAAAAGGGGTAATTTGTGAGACATGAGATAAAAAAAAAATGAGAAGGAAGGAAATGGTGTAAACAAATGAGAGGGATGTAATGAGTATTTTTTAAAATGTGTTTTGTTTAAAAAAAATTTTAGGGAGGGGGCGAAACCAGTATTTTAAAAAAAAATTTGTCTTACGGTCCGAAAATTAACACTACTGGCGAAAAAAAGAGGGGGGTCGCCCCTCTCAGTCCTTCATATGCTTCATCACTGCCTTTTTCAAACGTTCATAACTTTTATATACGGAATTAATTTTTGAAAAAAAAAACATGAAAACGGACATTTTGTTATCTTCAAAATTAATATAGTGTTACTATAGATTTTTCTTTTGTTTTTTAGTTCATTTTGTCTTTTATACATGTCATTGTGAATTATGTACACAATGATGAGTATAAATAACATAATGATCTTTAAAAAAGACACAATTTACCTGTAAAAAAGACATAATGATGAGTATAAACAACATTGTACAAATCATAGTGTCTTTTGTATATGTCATTATGTCTTTTGTATTTCCTGCTAAATGTTGTATTTTACTGAACAATTTAAAACACAATGATGTTGCAGAATACATAATGTCAAGCAAGGAAGACACAATGATGAATATGAATAACACGATAATCTTTAAAAAAAGATATTGTTATCTATTAAAAAAAGACACAATTACCTGTAAGAAAAAAGTAAATAATATGATTATTAGATTCACCTCATTGGATCACAAAATGTTTCACCACACTAAATTAGCATCCCTTTGAAGTGTTTCTTCTGACTACAATAAACATTTCCAAAATGTCAAAATAATCTAAAATATTCAAAATTTTATTAAAAAAAATGGATCAGAATTACCCTCCATAGATTGAAGTGAACAAATAAGGGAATTTCGAAAGGTGAATTTCAAGAAAAAAGAAAAATTCTTTCACCAAATCCAAATAGTAAATGTTAAACTTGAAATGAAGGTAGTCCAATCATGTTCCCCTTTGGGCACATATGCGAATTTGCGATGATAAATAAGCTCCACTTAATATGTTATGTAAAATTAATGATTTCAATGCATTTTTTTATTGAGATTTAGCTTTACATGGGCATGAAAATACTACGAAAATAAATGTTTAAGCTTAACCTCAAATGGCTTTGGTCAATCATGGTATATTAGGGATTCAGACATTTTGATTATCAACCTCCAAAAATCAATTGTATTACAGCTTATAGTTTATTTCATTTTTGATTATCAACCAATTGTTGTATCTTCCTGAACAGCAAAATTTGGTCACATACATCATTCACCTTCACAACTAAGTGACCCATAATACACACTTAAAACCTCATTCTTCATGCTTCTTGCAAATCCCTGAAATCAACTTGTTTAGACACATAAAACATTAAGGTCATAAGCAAGCACTAGGGGAATCACGATTGCAACTTTGAAACTTGTAACAATCAATTTAAGATTGAAAAAGGGAAAATAATTCATTAACTAAAAACACAAACATAGTAGTCAATTCTTGTCATTTTCTTACCAAACCTTAAAGGTGTCTAATTCATATAGATGCACGATCTTGAATTTTCATGAAAACGCACATCCTAATTTTGGATTTTCCATGAAAAACTACAACACTTTTAATTACATTAAGTTTCAATGGGTACCAAAGTTTTAGTCTCTTACAATTTTGCTTATATTTTTATACTTATTGATGGACAATTGTTGGATCGGGTTGTTTAATTCAAACAACACTTCACAAGTATTTCTCTCTTTCAATCTAACAGATGCAGAATATCTGTTAGAAGGATCTCAAAAATACTCAATGGTAAACAAACAATTTTTCAATAACAATAAGAACACACGAGTAAATTCAAGCTCAAAGATATATTTCTCTCAAAGTATGTAAGTTATAAGCAGACAAGCATACAAGCACAGAAGCACGTTTACAGTGAGAGGTTATATAGCCAAGGCTACAACCGTATACTCTTAGGAATACAAGTTGGGTATACTAGACAATACAATAAAGTAAAGCTTATTCTAGTATGTAGAGTGTCTTAACAGGCTAAGACACTCAATTACAATCATTACAAATATAGACATTGACTTAACCAAAAGACTAGCTAAATACAAAAGTCATTTAATGCTGTTGATCTTCAAGGCTTCAGATGATCTTTTGCATTTAATGTTGAGGAAGGAAAGTAAGGTGCCGTGTCTGACTCTCGGTATGTTATCTTTGTTTTTACTCAGACAAGCATGTCTTGTGTCAGTCCCTTTTGTACTATAAAAGTACTCAGCAACAGTCTTTGACAGAGGATTAACTTCGGAAGTCTTTGTCTTTGTCTTTAGGAAGCAGAAGAGAATCTTCGGAAGCCTTTGGTTCATCAGAAGCTTTGGAGCTTTACTCTAAGTGTTGGCCTTCAGAAGTGTTTGTCTTGTACAGCCTTCAGCAGGAGTGAGTTACCCTTCGGAAGCAAGATTGCTTCCGAAGAGGAACTCCTTCCTTCCGAAGGCTGTTTGTCTTTGTAGTCTCTGATACTTGGACAAAATTGAAGTTTGGTGAGCATCAGCTCTTATTAGTCTCTACAGTCTCCCCCCAGGATGATGCTACCAAAACTTCCTATGGGATTCTCCTTACAATCCTTTCTCCTCTCAGGACATGTGCCCTTGACATTACCCATTTAATGGTGACTCTCCCATCTGATCCATTGTCTGGATTTTCAAGAGGTAGTCTTTCCAAGTCAAAGATAAAGGGCTCAGCCAGCACCATCAGTTGTGTCAAATCCAAAACCTTTATTCCTCCATTGAACTGAGTAAGGGTGAACTCCTTGTGAAGTGCATTGAATCTCCATTTCACTATAGGGATGTAAGTATGATGATGCATCAGTCCATAGAGGTTTCTTGAATGATCCTTAGGCGTTGAAGCAGCTGGTGTGGCTTTTGGTCCTGAGGGATCCAACTCTGGCTCAGAGATAGAGGTAATGGAAGTAGTTCTCTTTCTCTTAGTCCTTCTAGCCATGCTTTTTCTTCTTATCATTCTTGGTTTGGCTTGAGCAGTGGCTTGACTTCTCTGATCTCTGGCTTGTTCAACTTCCACATGGGAGCCCAATACTGCTTCTGTTGTTGCAGTGGGCTGTGGATCTGCATCCTCAGTTGTTGAGGGTTCTTTTCTCCTTTCATCAGCCTTTGATTTTCTCTCAGGATCTGGGTTTGTTGTTTGTTGTTTGTTGCTTCCTTGCAGGCTTTTTACCCTTCTTGATCTTGATCACTGAAGAGATTGGCATGTTGTCCAAAGAAGAACTTGATGGAGGAGCTGCTGGTTCTTCTTTAGGCTCTAGGGGGAACATGTTGGGGAACATGGCCTTTGTTGCTTCCCCACACATGACTTCTTCACCCTCTCTGATTCTAGTACTAGATAGGGGTATTTCAATTCTTGCTCCTCCCCCTAAACCTAAGCCTAAGTTTAGGCTTGCCCTTTGAGCTTGTATCTGCTCAATAGAAGGTAACTCACCTCTAGCTATCTTAGCCTTGATATCTCTGACATGCATGTCCATGGTTGAGTTCTTCATAGGGCCTAGCTGCCGAGCATGGAAGCCATATTGTAAGAGGAAGACTTTGAGTTTGTCTCTGTAGGTCTTCTCCTTTTGTTTCTTTGTAAGCACAACTATTGCTTTTGATGCAGCAGCTGCCTGTTCTTGCTGCTGCACCTTGTCCAGCTCGGCAGCCATTTCAGGTACCGACCAGAGTAATACTTCATCAAGATCATATCCCTTCTCCTAGAGAAGAGCAGAAAGTCTGATAAGCTCATCATCCAGGGAAGTATCTGGTCGGCCCTTTTTCATTTTTGGTCTCCTCTCCTCCTGTTCTGCTTCCTCCTCTGGGGTTTGTTTCCTTTTTCCTTTGTCCATTGCTTTTGCCCAGAGGAGATGGATCCTGTAGCCTCACCAGCTGGTTCATTGGCAAGTAGCTCCTCTGTGGAGGAATCCTTAATAATGAATGGGCCTTCGGAAGCAGATGCAGCTTCGGATTTAACCTTAGTATTCACCGCCCCCTCCGGTTGACCAACCACCTTGATTGATTCCTTATCAGTATCCACATAGTGCTCAGGAATGGAGGAGAGGTCTTCAGCAGCCTTTGTCCCAGAAGGGGGCACAGGCTCCATGGAGATAGGATGTTCTTCTTGACTGATATCCTCCATGGCAGCCTGGGCTGTAGTCTCAGGAGGAGACTTAGTCCCATAGGGGGACTGTTGAGTCCCAACAGGGGACTGAGGCTCCATAGAGACATTTGTTGTTGTAAACTCTTGTTCTGTCTCTTTGGCAGCCTCTGTTGCCTCAGAAGAAGAGGAAGAGGAAGTAGTGGAATCATGAAAGTAAGTACCCAAGAAGTCATCCCATTCATTAGTCAAGGTGACTATGGATGGGTTGACATCCTGTGCAACTTCCTCTTCTCTTACTTCTGGCCCTGACCCTGCAGATGGTACATTCTCCCCTTTTTTGGTAGCATCAGGGGAGATATAGGCAGTTGTAGCAGGATTATGATTGAAGGGTTGAAGGATTATTGAGGGGCGGCTCCTGAGGTCCAAGATTGTGGCTTCTTTGGCTTGGACCTCCAGCCGTAGGGTAGCAACCTCAGCTTCCAGGTGAGCTACCCTGGCTTGGAGAGTTGTTATTTTGGCCGTCAATTCCTGTGTGTTGGTGCCCTCATCCACATGAGTGGAGCCATTGGGCGATGGAGTCCTGAGCCTGGCTCCTGCACCTCCACCACTAGATGTGGTTTCTTGGCACCCTGGATTCCCGTCATTGAGAAGGGCTTCAAAGAAGTCCTCCCCATTATGGGTTGCCGTAGGTGAGGTCTTATTGCCTGTACCACTGTCCTGAAGAACCTGGGAAGGTTCAGCAGTAGTGGCAACCTCATCTGCATTGACCCCTTCTGAACTCCTGGGGTCAACCTCTGAAGTGGTAGGCTCTGGGTCAGGAAACCTGGCTTTTAGCTGTGTCACCACTCTCATAAGTGTTTGGGTAGTAGGAGAGAGTGGTTCCTCCACATCAACAACAGAGGTTCCTTGAGCCTGGGTAATGGTATGGGTGGGGGCATTTCTGGGTGATAAGAGCCTGGAGACCTGGGAGACTGTCTCTGATCTAATGGAGTTGCTTCATCAGAAGTAGACTCAATAATGGGGATATCCCTTTGGATATGCTCAGGTATGTGTTGTGACATACTCTGAGGGCTATCAGGCTGGTTAAGGGCAGCCACAGGTTCTAGAGGAAGAACCTGTGGAATAAAAATAGGTGTGGCTTTCACCTTAGGTGGAACTGTGCCCTTGACAGTTCTTTTCACCTTTTTCTTGATGGGTTCAGAAGAAGGGACCTGGACAGCTGTAGAGAGCTATTCAGGGGTTCGGCGGCGTTTGTAGGTGATCTTTATGGGGTGAGGAACTGAAATAGAAGGTGTGGGTTCAGCATCTGTGGGTATAACAGAGCTGTCACTTTCTGGAGTTGGTAACTCCATGGAAGGAAGAAGAGGAGTAAAGTTCCCAGAGAACTAGTTACTCTTCTTCTTTAACTGCACAAAAACCTTGGAAGTGACCAAGGGGATTTTATATATATTCCCAGTTAGTGAGAGGACATAACCCAACTCACCATAAAATATATGCTGCAAAAACCTGGGATACATACAAAATTTCTTTGGTGACGAAATATTGTCAACCAAATTGTTAAAATAAAAGCAGAAAAGTTAAAAAGTTGGTTTGAGACCAAGCCATGAATAGCCGAAGCTAAGTCAGATGGAACTTGATCCCAACCACCTGTCTTATTAGAAAGACAGTGCAAAAACAAATTGTCACACCCCCAATTTCCCACTCGTGGTGTCAGTCCACGTGGGTGTGACGTGGCCAGAATCACAGCTCATGGTCATATAGAATAACTCTATATGCGTTTTCAAATACATGTTCAACATACACTTAGTAAGTAGTTGCAGCGGAAATGATAAGGTAATGCAGCGGAAATAAGATAAGTTAAATACATGCAGCGAAAAATATTTGTTTGAACATTGGAAAGTTAAAATGTTTGACAACACATCGTTTAGTACATAAACTAAATGAAATTATTTTTCAAAAGACAGATATCATGAATGCGGGGTCCTATGCTCATATCCCCTAATGTGCATTCCTGCTCCATAGCCTGCTAGTTACCTGAGAATACAAGTTTAGAAAAAGTGTCAACACAAAGGTTGGTGAGTTCACAGGTTTTGATATACATATAGTAATAAAAGTGTGTCGTGCTGTTTATCAAATGTTAGTACCGAGCCCTAGACTCCAAGTGTCAATGTGTCACTACCGAACTAGACCTGTTTGTACTTGCCTCCACTGTGTCTCGTACACACAGTAAATTAGGTCAGAGTTTGCACGGGTTATGACATCCAGTCAACATTGTGCCCCGTGGGGTTGGTCATACCCTAATGGATCCATCCAAATCTACCACGTTGTTTGTTCATTAACGGTAAGACTTTGTGAGGACTTGTTACGAGTTCAACACTTAATGTTTGTCCAATAAACCAGCATACACCATAAAAATGTTTGTACAGTAATGAATGTTTGACTCGATTAACTAGTATTCTCCCCCTATTTAAAAGCGTTTGATACATCTTGTCAGAGCCCGGATGTACGAAATACCGGATCTTGTGAGCTTCGTCCATCACTACTTCTCTCAATCCCCGTAGTGTGGAATCCAAATTCGATCCATTAAGTAATAAGCTCCGTCATCCTTTACTTTCATCTGTTTATCCATACCACGCATGGCTTCAAGAGTGAGATTTTCAGCTTTCAGGGCTTCCTGTTGTGCGTTTCGAATCTGATTTGGTAGTTCAGAATGAATCGTGAGTTGTAGGGCACGTACGCGTTTGGTTGTTTCCTTTCGACTCAACGCGTCAGCCACTACGTTTGCCTTACCGGGATGGTACTTGATGGCGCAATCATAATCGCCGATGAGTTCGACCTATCTTCGTTGTCTCATGTTTAGCTCCTTCTGGTCGAAGATGTGTTGTAGGCTTTTATGATCTGTAAAGTTAATGCATTTCGTGCTGTACAAATAGTGTCTCCAGATCTTCAGAGCGAATACCACAGCTCCCAACTCAAGATCGTGGGTTGTGTAGTTCTTCTCATGCACCTTCAGTTGTCGTGATGCGTATGCTATCACTTTCTCACGTTGCATCAGCACACAACCGAGTCCTTGTTTCGAGGCGTCGCAGTACACCACGAAATCATCGCATCCTTCCGGTAGGGATAGGATGGGTGCAGTACATAGTTTCTGCTTCAACAAGTTGAAAGCAGTTTCCTGTTTGTCGCCCCAATCGAACTTCTTATCCTTATGGGTCAGGGATGTCAGTGATTGTGCAATCTTTGAGAATCCTTCAATGAATCTTCGGTAGTACCCAGCCAGACCTAGGAAGTCGGAGTCTTGGGTGCTTCCTAGTTCTTGATGGCTTCAATCTTGGCAGGGTCTACGTGCATTCCTTGTTCGTTAACCACATGTCCAAGAAATTGGACTTCGCAAATCCAAAAGTCGCACTTTGAGAACTTCGCGTATAGTTGCTCTTTCTTCAGTAATTCCAAGACTAGCCTCAGGTGTTCAACATGTTCTTCCCGATTCTTTGAATAAATCAAAATGTCGTCAATGAACACTATTACAAATTTGTCAAGGTAAGGTTTGCACACTCTATTCATGAGGTCCATGAATACAGTT
The DNA here is from genome assembly GCA_009363875.1 of Mikania micrantha. Lineage (NCBI taxonomy): Eukaryota > Viridiplantae > Streptophyta > Magnoliopsida > Asterales > Asteraceae > Mikania > Mikania micrantha. Next base: position 42,650,601 of record CM018685.1, on the reverse strand, counting down.
GGTGCATTGGTCAGTCCAAAGGGCATAACCAAAAATTCGTAGTGTCCGTATCGGGTTCTGAAGGCTGTCTTAGGAATATCGTTCTCTTGTATCCTTAGTTGATGGTAACCCGATCTTAAATCGATCTTCGAATAGTAGCTTGACCCTTGCAACTGATCAAACAGATCGTCTATTCGTGGCAATGGGTATCGATTCTTGATCGTCACCTTGTTCAGCTCTCTATAGTCGATGCACATACGGAATGACCCGTCTTTCTTCTTTACAAACAAGACCGGTGCTCCCCAAGGCGAGAAGCTCGGTCTGATAAACCCTTTGTCTAACAGATCTTGCAACTGGTTAGACAGTTCCTACATTTCAGTTGGTGCTAATTGGTATGGAGCCTTAGCAATCGGTACTGCTCCCGGTGTGAGGTCTATCTGAAACTCGACTTACCGTGTCGGGGGTAGTCCAGGTAGATCCTCGGGGAATACTTCGGGAAAATCGCGGACTACAGCGATGTCCTCAATCTTCCTCTCCTTCTTTGGTTGCTCTACGATGAGGGCTAGTATTGCAGTGTATCCCTTTTGTAGATACTTGTTCGCCTTCATGCATGACATGATGTTCAGTGGTACTCCCCGTCTTTCCCCTTGAATCGAAATCTGTTCTCCGTTCTGCAACGTCACTCGTATGATCTTCTCGTTGCATACGATCTCGGCTTGGTTAGCGGATAACCAATCCATTCCAACGACCACATCGAAACTTCCTCACCGGCATTAAGTCGATTTCGAGTTTGTGATCCGCCAACACCATGACGCATCCTCGAAAGACGTGTTGTGTTTCAATTAGTTTGCCGTCGGCTAACTCTACAGTGTACTTGTAGTCAAGTGGTGTTGGTGGAATATCTAGTAATTTACTAAACTCGCTAGATATAAAGCTCCTATCGGCACCGGTATCAAATAATATGCTAGCATAGACATTATTTAAAAGGAACGTACCGGTCACGATGTTTGGATCGTCCTTGGCTTCTCCCGAGCCAATCACAAAAGCTCGGCCTTTAGCCGCTCCACCACCGGCTTTCTTCAACTGAGGGCAATCCCTCCTCATGTGACCTGGCTTTCCACATTCATAACACCCCTTGAGAGTGCTTTGATTGTTGTTTTTGTGGTTCTGGTTGTTGTTGGGGTTGTGGTTGCTGGGGAAGTTAGACCTGCAATCTCGGGCCATGTGGCCATGTCTTCCACATCGCAAGCATCGGTATCGCTCGCATTGACCAGAGTGGTGGTAAGAACATTTGTTGCACAGAGGGTATTTTCCTTGGTACACACCCTTCCCCTTATCATCTGGTTGGGTGGCAGTGAATGCTCTGGTAGGTGCAGATCGTTGTTGTTGTTGGGGTTGATGAGATTGGTGGTGGCTGGGTTCCCACTTCCTTTTCTGGCTTTCTTGAGGCTTCAGGTGTTCGCCTCGTTTGGGTAGCTTGCCCTGAGCTACAGCCTGGTCAGTTAACTTGTGAGCCAGTCTGATCTGTGGTTGGATGGTGGTGAGGTCAGACGCAATCACCATGCTCTGAATTTGTTCCGGCAGTCCACTGATGAACTGCTCGATCTTCTTGTATTCCGGCGTCACCATCGCCGGGCATAGCTTGCATAGTTCATGAAATCGAGTGCAGTACTGCTCGATTTCAGAGCCTACCATCTTCAGCACCCAGAATTCAGCTTCCAGTTTCCTAATTTCATCACGAGGACAGTATTCCTCTTGTAGTAGTTGGGTGAAGTCAGTCCAGCTCATGGAATTAGCACCATCTAATCCCAATGTTTGAACATGGGTATTCCACCATGTGAGGGCTGGTCCCTCCAGTGTACCGGTTGCGAATTTCACCCGGTTCTCTTCAGCACAGTCGCACATGGCGAACACAGACTCAACCTTTTCTATCCAGCGGAGCATTCCGACTGCTCCTTCAATGCCCTTGAATTTGTGCGGGTGGCAGTTCAGGAAGGACTTAAAGGAACATCCTTTCCCATTGCTGCTGTTTGACCCTGTGTGTCAGAAACCAGTGTCGTGTGTTAGTATCGTGTTAGCTACACTATGTTAGTTACGTTAGGCAAGTGTTAGTACCGTTGTGGTTTCCACTAGTTTCGCTATGTTGGCGACTTGCTTCATAGTCGGCAATCGCCATGTATTTTGATAACAGCAGCATCCAGTGTCCGCCTAGCAGGACGCGCGTACGGTCCTCTTCCTGCCATGTATCTTTCTATACATAAGGAATAGAGTATTAGTTAGCACATGTTAGAGGGTTAGCCAATGTCATGTCAGATGTCAGGTCAGATGTCATGTTAGTTGTCAAGTCAGATGTTATGTTATCAAACAATCATGGTCAAAATACAATAAGTAAAACAAAGCATAATTCTCATTAAATAAAGCTTGAAGTACAATAATTTCAAACGGAAACAATAACATGAGTTCTTCGAGCACATCCCGCTCGTCTAGGAAAATACAGAAGGAAATACAAAATAAAGTAACCTATCTAGTCCGAGTCCATGGTAACATGTGAAATGTCACTGTCTGCTCCATCGTCATCATCCTCGTCCTCCTCAGGATCCTCGTTGGGATCCTCATCAAAATCATCCTCTTCGAGGTTATCAGCCTCGAATTGAGGACCATCATCCTGTGGTGGTTCCTCAATGAACTGTGCAGCCCATGCGTTAAGCATGGCGTCGCTGGCCTGAACCATAGCTTGAGTCTCCTCAGTGGTGACTCGATTCTCAGTGATACGTCCGTCATGATCCTGCATGATGTCCACCATCTGCCCATGCTGACTCATCAGCTGGGATGCCTGAAGACGTAGGGCCTCCACCTGCTCTTCTAACCTCTCGTTATGCCTTTCCAGGCGGTCGCTCTTCTCTCGAAGGACGCGGACCTCGTTCGATAGTTCCCCGTGCCTCCAGATCTCCCGTCGTGTGCAAGCCACATGTGCTGCGAAGGCCTGCTCCAGTGGCACCCCATGTGGCGGTAGTCGATGTCCTGGCGAGGTATCGCCGGGATAACGGTATGGAGGTACCCGCTCCCCGATAATCCACTCCTGTATCATCGTGGGAAGTCATCCCCAATACCGAGCTCGTGTCGCCTGTCGAGCCCGTCTATCCATCTCGGCATCGACCTGTGCCACTATGTTGTGGACTCGTCGCCGACTCTCTGCAGCCATATCATCAGTGGTCGGGAGTCGGTCTGAGTTCCTGTTAGCGTTGTTGTTGTCGGCCATCCTGTAAGTCTCAAGTTAGTAATCAATAGTAATAACATAAGCAATAACATCATCAATCTGCAAATTCTAAGTGTAGTGTCTAAAGTTTGAGCAATGGCTATAGTCTAAGTTTACTACATGCAAACCTAGTTCTCTATAACCAAGGCTCTGATACCAGTCTGTCACACCCCTAATTTCCCACTCGTGGTGTCAGTCCACGTGGGTGTGACGTGGCCAGAATCACAGCACATGGTCATATAGAATAACTCTATATGCGTTTTCAAATACATGTTCAACATACACTTAGTAAGTAGTTGCAGCGAAAATGATAAGGTAATGCAGCGGAAATAAGATAAGTTAAATACATGCAGCGGAAAAGATTTGTTTGAACATTGGAAAGTTAAAATGTTTGACAACACATCGTTTAGTACATAAACTAAATGAAATTGTTTTTCAAAAGACAGATATCATGGCTCATATCCCCTAATGTGCATTCCTGCTCCATAGCCTGCTAGTTACCTGAGAATACAAGTTTAGAAAAAGTGTCAACACAAAGGTTGGTGAGTTCACAGGTTTTGATATACATATAGTAATAAAAGTGTGTCATGCTGTTTATTAAATGTTAGTACCGAGCCCTAGGCTCCAAGTGTCAATGCGTCACTACCGAACTAGACCTGCTTGTACTTGCCTCCACTGTGTCTCGTACACATAGTAAATTAGGTTAGAGTTTGCACGGGTTATGACATCCAGTCAACATTGTGTCCCATGGGGTTGGTCATACCCTAATGGATCCATCCAAATCTACCACGTTGTTCGTTCATTAACGGTAAGACTTTGTGAGGACTTGTTACGAGTTCAACACTTAATGTTTGTCCAATAAACCAGCATACACCATAAAAATGTTTGTACAGTAATGAATGTTTGAATCGATGTAACTTGTATTCTCCCCCTATTTAAAAGCGTTTGAAAAGAGTTAAAGAGGGGCCATAAACTCACCTTAGTGATGTGAATGAAAGTACGCGTAAGCTCCTCGAGAAAGTAGCGCGTCGGTCACCGGCAACCTATATCGTACACCGTACGTGAGTTCGTGTATGTGACCGTGTTAGTGTTCGTGTTAGTGCTCGTGTTTGTGCCCAACAACCCTTGGTTGTTTATGTTTGCCCGTGTCGGTCCACAATGACCGTGTTTGCTCGTGTTGGTCCACGTTGACCGTGTTTGACTGTGTTGGTCCACATTGACCGTGTTTGACCGTGTTTGACAAAAGTTGACCGTGTCAAGTCAACGACCCTTTGGTGAACCGTGTGACGGTTGTGAATCATGTAGCAATCGTGTAAGTGCTCGTCGTGTGCAAAACGCGCAAGTCGCGTCTATGGACAACTTACTATTTATAGTAAGTTTCCATTTTTGGAAAGTTCACAAAGCATAACAGTTTTAAAGTTCTAGCATGCTCATTTGTCCTACGTGATCATGTTAACACATAGCACATCATCATACGGATTCACATAAGTCGTTTTCATCATGTTAGCACACAAAAGTTTCCTAAAATGGAAGGTTTCCATTTATAGCATACGTGACATCGGTAACCATCTAACTTAGCATCTAATCATCATGGTATAACATACTAAGTCATTTAGCATGCCAAAATCGTACAACATGTTTGCAAATCGGTTTTTGTAAAAATAAAGTTACCATAAATAGTAACTTTGTGGTTTTTCATAAAAACAACCATTCTAACATTTCTAAACCAATTTTTATAACACAAATCATCATATTAAGTCATCTAGCATTGATGTGTTGTAAAACACATCTATTTTTCCATTTGTTTTTGTTAAGTTTCAGAGTTGTTTTATTCAGTTTTAGAGTCGATTTAAGCTGATGCTTCACATTTCTGTAATTTGATGCTTGCAGGTAATAAACACGTTTATTTGGTGCTAAAGTACAAAGAAACGAGCTCACGGTTGGGTAAGGACGGACCCAGAAACAAGAAAAGAAGAAAACTGAATTCTGGATTCCCTCGCGCTACGCGACAACAACAGCAAACCCTGTCGCGCTACGCTAGAGGTGGAAAAGACCAAAATACCCTCTTAAATCAATCGCGCTACGCGACAGATTTAGAGGTATCTGTCGCGCTACGCCACAGACTTAAAATCGCAGAAAATCAGTTTTAAGCCAAAAAGTCGAAAACCCTAAGGGATATACGTTTTTGGACGGCCAGAGGCGACTAGGAGGACGAGGAAAGGCCATTCTAAGGTGAATCAAAGGTTGGGAAAGCATTGGATTGAAGATTGAAGGCTTAGGATCAAGGAATTCGGGTGTTCTTCATTTGGTTTTCTTTGTTTCTTTGTTTTCTTTGATTTCTATGTTTCTCATTCACTTTAAGAAGATTATGGATTGTATTCGTATGATGTTTCTTGGCTAAACTTTTAGAACTACCTAGGTTTTGATGATTACACATGTTTAACATTGGTTTTTATTGGTTTTGGATTATGTTTATGTGATGAACTCATGATGTAACAAACTTGGATTGGATTATTGGATGTTTATGTGTGTCTATGATTGTTTATGGATTGATGATTTACTCCTTGTGTGCCTTGGTGAATGTCTTTCATGTAATAGGTGCATGCTAGGTCAATTACTGTGTGTTTTTGATTATTGGATGGCTTACTACGTACGAGTTTACCATAGGAGTTATTATCTTGATATGGATATATTAGATGTGCAACCAATCTTGATAGCCGTGAGGTGAGAGATTGTCGGTTTGTCTAGGGTGTTAGATTTGCTAGTTTAGAAGCTTTGTGAGAAGATCTTTCTAGTTCATCTTATATCTTTGTTTACCGAATCCAATAGGAAAACCCAAGTCATCCCTAGCATTTAAGAAAACTGTGACTTTCGCGCTGTGAGGTAGATTGTTCAACAGTTATTTCTTAGGTGTTTTGAGATTATCGTGCCGTGAGGTAGATTGTCTAGCGGATACATTTTGAGTATAATTGGATGACCTGTGAGGGAAATCCATTTAACCGGTGGTTTAACGGCTTATAGGACTCTTAGTTGACAATCCTTGAGAAGGGTCGAGGGTGCTCTAGGTTTCCTTTGAGTTTAGTATTTTAAGATCCCGGTATCACATTGTTTCCATTACCGATAGATTCTTTGTTGAACATGTGTAGGATTCATGCCTAGGTAGTGTTTTGTCTTCGTTTGATCTTCGTTTCTATCTTCGTTCATTTTGGTGTCTTCTCTTTAGCTATCTTTTAGTTATTCTTAGTTTTGTTAGAAAAACCCCTCCTTATTATTATTTTATTTAAGTACAAATTTTGTATAGATAAGTCATAGAGTCTAGTTAGTACAGTCTGTAGAAGTCTGTGGGTTCGATATCCGGACTTGCTTTGCTCTGCTACATACGATAGGTACACTTGCCTGTCGGTAGCTTAGGTTTTAGAGAGTCTAGATTTATTACTTTGTGTCTATTTTAGAGTCGGTTTTTAGTTAGTTTATTAGCTAAGCTCCGTCGACATCAAGTTTTTGGCGCCGTTGCCGGGGACTTCTTAGTCGATTGTGGTTACTAGTTCTTTTTCTTATCTGTGCATATTTGTGTTTTGGTTTATTTTTAGTTCTATTTTATTTTATTTTATTTATTTCTTTTTGATTGATTTTTGTTTATTTGCAGGTTTGGTAGTGTATGCCACACCTACGCTCACACGGACCGCCACCTGAGCTTTCTTTGCCATCAAGGAGCGATTCGCGGGACTTTTCTGAAGGTTCTACGAGCGAGGTAAGTGCCTCTACTCCCATTTCTGCTGATTTTTCTGATCACACACCATCTTCTTCTTCTAGTTCTTCCACTCACTCTAGTCCACGTGTGCCTTTTGATTCACAAATGGCGGCGCGTCGCACTGTTCATCAGCAGGCCACTGCGGGTTTCACGGGGCTTAACAACCCCATTACACCGCCACCGATCCCAAATGAAAATTCGTGGCAGATTCCTTCATATATCATGACCGCTATTAATAATGCTCAATTCAGCGGTCGTGATGATGAAGATGCACCCGCGCACCTTTCTCGGCTCACACGCATCTGTGGCACCTTTAATCTTCAAGGCGCTACCGAAGATGCGATTTTCATGCACCTATTTCCCTTTTCTTTATCGGGGCGAGCAGCTACTTGGCTCGATTCTCATCCTCCAGGCACTTTCACTACTTGGGCTAGCCTTCGGGATGCTTTTCTTAAAAAATATTTCCCACCTGCTAAGGCCGCCCGCCTGAGAGATGAGATCCATTCGTTCCGAATGGCCCTTGATGAACCCTACTATCTTGCTTGGGAGAGGTTCCAAAACCTTCTAAGTCGATGCTCCCAGCATGGTTTGTCTGAATGGGCCCTTGTAGAGAAATTCTACAATGGGCTCACATATGAGACTCGTGCCCGATTTGACACTTCTGCAGGAGGCCACCTCATGGGTAAGAGGGATGTGGCTGAATGCAATGATCTTTTTGAGAGCTTCGCTCAGGCCGAGTATGAGCAGCGGTCTTCAAATAGGAATTCAACTCCTATCACTAGTTCTTCCTCGTCAATGAGGGGTGTCCACCATGTGAACACGGACACTAGTGTTGCTGCTGCTCTTGAGTCTTTGGCTAGGGATGTTAAGGATTTGAAGATGAGAGTAGACAGGTGTGAGATTTGCAGAGGTGGTCATGCCACTTCTGAGTGTTTGGTGAGCCAGGAGCAGGCTAACTATTTAGGAGGACAGGGTAGGTTCGGGCACTCATATAACCCCGGATGGGGAAATTCTCAGCACTCCCAGCCTTATAGATCTTCAGGTAATCCCCCTGGTTTTCATTCTAGTCATAATCAGGGACATAATCCAGCTCCTAGTGGTAGTAATTAGGGTAGCACTTCAGGTGCTGGTGGTGGTTTGGGTAGGATAGAGGAATTGTTGACTCAGTTAGTGGCTAAGGATGCCACTACACAGAAGATCCTACATGAGCATGACGTTCTCCTAAAGAACCAGCAATCTGCGTTCTTGGATTTGCAGAGAACGGTTGGTGACATCGCCAAACAGTTGGATGAACGGCCTCAGGGCCAGTTCCCGGGTCAGCCCCAAACCAACCCAAATGCCCATGTTAAGGCGGTCACTACTCGTTCTGGAGGAGGTATAGGAGAAGTGTTCATGCCCCCTGTTTTGGTGGAAGTTGAGGAGAATGAGAGAGGGGTTCCACCGGTTGATTTAGATGAGGAGGAACCGGTGGATGAGGAGATCGAGATGGAGACTCCTGGGAGGGTGCCCCCGAGGCTAGTCCCAGCAAGTACCGCACCTAACAGTGAGTCTCCCGTTGAGAAGCCGGCAGTTGGTAAGCCGGTCATGTTTAGACCCACCATGGATATTGATCTTACCCGTATTCCTTATCCGGTGCGCTTAACCAATCAAAAGCATGCTAAGGAATACGGGCACTTTCTTGACATGTTTAGACAACTCAAGATCAATCTCCCTTTTATTGAAGCCCTTCAGCACATACCTAAGTATGTCAAGTTTCTGAAAGAGTTGCTGAAAGGTAAGGACCGTTTAGGAGAGGTCGCCAACGTACCATTGAGTGCGGGTTGTTCCGCGGTGATTTTAAACAAGCTTCCCGAAAAGCTTGCAGATCCGGGAATGTTCACTATCCCGTGCTTATTTGGAGATGATGTGAGGAGGTATGCTCTGGCGGATTCAGGGGCTAGCATCAATCTGATGCCATATTCTTTATACGAGAAGCTAGCCCTTGGTGATTTGTCCCCCACACGCATGACCTTGTCGTTGGCGGATCGGTCGGTTAAGTGTCCACGGGGGATTTTGAAGAATGTGTTAGTCAAAGTGGATAGGTTTATGTTCCCCGTGGATTTTGTTGTGATGGACATGGAGGCAGACACGGCGGTTCCCATCATTCTTGGGCGACCATTCTTGCGCACCGCTAAGGCGATTATAGACGTGTATGAGGGAAAACTCACTTTTAGAGTGGGTGATGAGAGCGTTTGTTTGAAGATAGCAAAGTCTATGAGGACCGGTGGTGAGTTAGTCCATCAAGTTGATGGTGTGAATTTGGTGAGTGATGAGGTACGTGTAGATGAAGTTGTGGGAGGAGGACCATGGGATGTTGGTGATCATGGTCATGATTTGATTGCAAGGGAGGAGGTTTCCCTTGATTCCCCCATTTGAGTTGAGTGTGAGTGAGTTCTTGGGTTAAACTCCCAAGTGTAGAGTTTGTAGGTTATCTTGTGTATCGTTGGTGTGTTTTTCATTTTTCGTGATTGTTTTTCGTTTTTCGTTTTCGTTTTTGTGTGTTTTAATTTGTTTTGCAGGTTTTTAATCAATTTGATGCCATAATGATGAATTGGAGCCACCAGGTATGTATTTCTTGCTTTAGAACATTTGTGGGTGGTTTAGTGAGTTTTGGGGTTGAAAATTTGGCTAAGGCATGGAAATCTGGAAACTCTCTGGGAAAAGAGCATCGTCGCGTCACGCGACACACAAGGGGAAATATGTCGCGCTACGCGAAGACATGGTCAACTTCCCGGGTCAACATTCCCTCGCGTAACGCGAGGGTTTCTTCACATTCTGTCGCGGTACGCGACGCCTTCCCAGATGAGTTAAAAGCTTTTCAAGCCTTAGAGATCAGATTTTTAGCCCCATTTCTTCTCTTCTACTCCATTGGCCCACCATTCTCATACACTGTAGGCACCCGAGATGAGAGGAGATGGTGTTGATGAAGGCTAAGTGTGGGGAGGCTTGTGTTTCTTGTCGTTCATGGTTATGTTGATTAGAATTTTTGCAATTTTGTAAATTTTGATTTGTTGGTTTCGGGAATCCGAGTTGGTTTGTGGTTAGACTTAATCATGGATATCATTGTTATCATGTTTTGGATGGGTTGATGCTTGTTTGATCTTTGTCTTTTGTAGATCTTATGTGTATGTTTGTAGCCTGTGGAGAAAAATTTGTAGATTGTGGAGTTACGTGGAAAGATTGGCACTCGACAGTCTTCTCTTCAACCAGCTAAGTCATTTTCAATTTTTAGTTTTTAATTTTTAGTTTTTCTTTTGGTTTTCCTTTTTCTCTACATTGGGGACAATGTACAGTTTAAGTGTGGGGATGGGAAACTTAGTTTAGTTTTGTTTTAGTAGTTAGTTTTTGAAATTTTTGAGTCAAAATTTTTAAATTTATTTTTATTTTTATTTTTTTTCAGCTTAAATCTTTCTTTTTCTTGTTTAAGTTGGTTGCAAAAGAATGATGGGAAATGATAGAAAAGTTGGGTTTTGTGGTTTCATTCATGGTTAACTTGTTGGTTTGGGTTTTATGCTTTGGTTATGGGATGTGTAGGTAGGCTCAACTGATTGTATTTGTCCCGTAGGATTGATAAAATCTTACTTAAATGCATGAATTTCATGGGAAACATCTTGGGGATTTGGAATTGATGAAACTGTTTTCTAGTCAGAAAGGAGTCTTTGCATAATAACAAATGAGAGTTTTGAAAATCTGATTTTTGTTTGGCACATAAGCACTCTTTTTATGAGAATAAATCCGAGTCTTTTGGCGCCTCCATTTCACTAAATGAGCTGAGCTAAAAGAAAAAATAAGAGAAAGAATTTGGATGAAAACTTATGTGTCACACGCCGGGTTGCAGCCTGGTTGAAACACCACTAAGTTAAATTCAATGGAAAGAAAAATAAAAGAAAAATGCTCACGCTTCCATCTGTTTCATTCATAAAAATCTGATTTGAGAAATTTCTTATTTGTTTATATGTAAGGATGACTTGAAAGCTAGAATCCAGGATTGATTTGGTTTTAATTTCCTAAGTGTGGGTCTAATGAAATGAAATGTAGAACATGAACTTAATGGACCATGACTAAGGGACTGGGAAAATCAGTATGGGTTTAGTAGGATAACAATACTTGCAATCTTTTCCAAGGCATTTAATTTTGAATTAATGAGTTTAATTGTGTGGAAACCATTTTACCTAGCTATGATCCCAGATTTTTGCATAAGCCTTTTTCAGGGACGAAAAAGAGATAAGTGTGGGGATGTGATGTGTTGTAAAACACATCTATTTTTCCATTTGTTTTTGTTAAGTTTCAGTACTGTTTTATTCAGTTTTAGAGTCGATTTAAGCTGGTGCTTCACATTTCTGTAATTTGATGCTTGCAGGTAATAAACACGTTTATTTGGTGCTAAAGTACAAAGAAACGAGCTCACGGTTGGTAAGGACGGACCCAGAAACAAGAAAAGAAGAAAACTGAATTCTGGATTCCCTCGCGCTACTCGACAACAACAGCAAACCCTGTCGCGCTACGCTAGAGGTGGAAAAGACCAAAATACCCTCTTAAATCTCTCGCGCTACGCGACAGATTTAGAGGTATCTGTCGCGCTACGCCACAGACTTAAAATCGCAGAAAATCAGTTTTAAGCCAAAAAGTCGAAAACCCTAAGGGATATACGTTTTTGGACGGCCAGAGGCGACTAGGAGGACGAGGAAAGGCCATTATAAGGTGAATCAAAGGTTGGGAAAGCATTGGATTAAAGATTGAAGGCTTAGGATCAAGGAATTCGGGTGTTCTTCATTTGGTTTTCTTTGTTTCTTTGTTTTCTTTGATTTCTATGTTTCTCATTCACTTTAAGCAGATTATGGATTGTATTCGTATGATGTTTCTTGGCTAAACTTTTAGAACTACCTAGGTTTTGATGATTACACATGTTTAACATTGGTTTTTATTGGTTTTGGATTATGTTTATGTGATGAACTCATGATGTAACAAACTTGGATTGGATTATTGGATGTTTATGTGTGTCTATGATTGTTTATGGATTGATGATTTACTCCTTGTGTGCCTTGGTGAATGTCTTTCATGTAATAGGTGCATGCTAGGTCAATTACTGTGTGTTTTTGATTATTGGATGGTTTACTACGTACGAGTTTACCATAGGAGTTATTATCTTGATATGGATATATTAGATGTGCAACCAATCTTGATAGCCGTGAGGTGAGAGATTGTCGGTTTGTCTAGGGTGTTAGATTTGCTAGTTTAGAAGCTTTGTGAGAAGATCTTTCTAGTTCATCTTATATCTTTGTTTACCGAATCCAATAGGAAAACCCAAGTCATCCCTAGCATTTAAGAAAACTGTGACTTTCGCGCTGTGAGGTAGATTGTTCAACAGTTACTTCTTAGGTGTTTTGAGATTATCGTGCCGTGAGGTAGATTGTCTAGCGGATACATTTTGAGTATAATTGGATGACCTGTGAGGGAAATCCATTTAACCGGTGGTTTAACGGCTTCTAGGACTCTTAGTTGACAATCCTTGAGAAGGATTGAGGGTGCTCTAGGTTTCCTTTGAGTTTAGTATTTTAAGATCCCCGTATCACATTGTTTCCATTACCGATAGATTCTTTGTTGAACATGTGTAGGATTCATGCCTAGGTAGTGTTTTGTCTTCGTTTGATCTTTGTTTCTATCTTCGTTCATTTTGGTGTCTTCTCTTTAGCTTTCTTTTAGTTATTCTTAGTTTTGTTAGAAAAACCCCCTCCTTATTATTATTTTATTTAAGTACAAATTTTGTATAGATAAGTCATAGAGTCTAGTTAGTACAGTCTGTAGAAGTCTGTGGGTTCGATATCCGGACTTGCTTTGCTCTGCTACATACGATAGGTACACTTGCCTGTCGGTAGCTTAGGTTTTAGAGAGTCTAGATTTATTACTTTGTGTATATTTTAGAGTCGGTTTTTAGTTAGTTTATTAGCTAAGCTCCGTCGACATCAAGCATCATTTAAACATACGAACATGGTCCAAAACGTCATCTAACAAGATTTTGACCCGAAAAGTTACTAAATATAGTAGCCATGTCAATATGAACATACTCAACTTCTAAATCATATTCTAAACATCAATATCATGTCAATACATTCAAATAACATTTCTAAAGTACATGCATGCTCATTATCATAACCAAATCACCATTTTGTAAAACAAAAGTTACTAAAAATAGAAATAGTCATCAATAAACCATTTTAACATTATCTAATCATGCAATCATCATCCAATATCATCAAGATGCATATTTAAACACTGAAAATCATTCTAACCATCATGGATCATACATGCATGGCATTATAATGTCATAAATCGTCATTTCAAGCATAGAAATATGCATGCAACATGTTGGATCGTCACAAATCACCATAATAACACCATAGATCATCATAAAACACATTTAAATCATCAAACCCAGAACATAATATCATGTATGAGCATCAAGGGTGCTTGCATGAAAGTTTTAACACTTGCATCTGTGTATAGTGATGTGAAAATGGGTGTTTTAGCCACAAGAACTACCTCAAATGCTCCAAGAATTGATGAGTAATGTTGATAACAGCTTCTCAAGCTCCTGGACCACGAGTTTGAGTGGTGATGATGATCCTCAAGCTTTACAATCCTTCCTTCAAGCTTCTAATGGACTTCCAAGCTTCAAAGGTGGGCTTCTATGGCTTCCAAAAGCTTTCTAGAGATTGAAGAAGGGTGTAGCAGAGCCTCTGGGTCGGTTATGGTCGAATGGTGGCGTGTGTGGTCGAGTAAAATGATGATAGTAGGTGTGATGATGATCTTGGGGGCTTAAAAAGCTGTTTGGCGTCTCTGTGTCCCCAGGCGTATCGCCTTACGAGAGGGAGTGGTGCCAGGCGTACCGCGCGGGGCCGCCGGATGTGGGGCCCACTTGACTCATCCGCGCGCATCGCCATAATTCATGTCCCCGGGTCAGGCGTTGCGCCTGGCCCATTTTTCAGGCCCAATAAGCCTATTTTGTTGTTCTGGGCCCGTTCTCGCCTGTTTCTCGACTGTAGAACATCGTTCGAGCGTCGTTTGAACTCCATTAGTCAATTACTAGCCATAATTGACTTGTGAGGTGTTTCTGTGCTTAAGTGTTGTGATGTTCACCAACGTTCGTGTGTTTTGACACGTGTGTGTTGTTTGCCGATAATTCTCGAATTATCTAGTTGTGTGCCAGTGTTTGTACTGTCGTGCCACGTGTCACACTAAATTAAACTAATTTTAGTGCCACGTGTACATAAAGCATTTAGATAAACATTTAAATAAATAACAAGCTGACCTGGAAATTACGGGGTGTCACACAAATGTATGAGATACTTATAATTATAGGACACTCTACCCTTCAAATAAGTAGTTGAAGGAAGAGGACCTTCGTATCCCATTGACCTGAAGGTCAATGCTACCTCATCCTTAGTGAATGAGACCCTTCCCCCGACATCACAAAGTTGAAGATGCCGGCAGATGGTCTCCACTGTTATAGAAATGGGATGAGCGTCAATGGTGGCATTAAGAATCCGACCATTGGGAGAAGAAGAAACTGAACAAGAAGCCCAAAATTGTTGGTGATGAGATTCATACACCATGGGATGAACTGTGAGAGTGAATAAATACCTGCTCTTTCGAATGAAGGAGATGATCGGATCAAAATCAGCATCATTGTCTGCTGATAACTCTGTAGGAAAATTGTGAGAAGGTCTGAAGGGAAGAAGTTCCATGGTGATCGATGGTTTTTAGGTTAGAATCGGAGAGAAAACGACAATTCTAAATGAAACGGTGAGAGAAGGTGAATGAGCGGGAGACCTTTTATACATTCGGATGTCAGCGTTTAATATATAAACACATTAAATTTTGAGATCTGAATGTCAGAAAAAGGTCTTCTAAAGACAGCTCATTTATTATTCAAAATTGGCTAAGGACAGAGTTGCTTCCGAGAGAATTAGTCATCGGAAGTAGTTCAAGAGACCAAAGAAGTTCTTCGGAAGATACTTACTTCCGAAGTATATACAAGTATATCATCGGAAGTGTATCTTCTGAAGACTTAGATAAGTTCATCAGAAGAATTGATCTTTGGAAGACATCTTCTTCTGAATAGTAGGTTCAGAAGATTTTGCTTCCGAAGTTATAATGTATCGGAAGTATAGTACTTCAGAAGTAAAGTTATCTTCTGAAGTGTGACATCTTCCGACATAGGGAAGAAATAATTCTTCCGAAGACTTAAACTATCTTCTGAAGAGTAATTACTCATCAGAAGATAATTTAAGTTTATCTTCCGAAGAATTATTCATTCCTTATTAATTCATTTACTCAAAGTTAATCATGCCAATGGCTGTAATTAAGTACCTGAATCTTCCTTCATCAAATGCTTTGGTGAAGAGATCAGCCATATTGTGTTCTGTATCAACTTTAACTAGATGAATCAACTTCTTTTCTGCACAATCTCTGATGAAATGATATCTGATATCAATGTGTTTGGTCTAGGAATGTTTGACAGGATTATTGGTGATGGAGATTGCACTGGAATTGTCTATCTGTATAGGAGTGTTGAAAAGCTCTACTCCATAATCCTTCATCTGATTTTGAATCCAAATGACTTGTGCACAGCAGCTGGAAGCAGCTATGTATTCTGCCTCTGTATTAGAGGTGGAAACACATGACTGTTTCTTGCATTGCCAAGACACAATTCTGGATCCAAGAAATTGACATCCTCTTGATGTGGATTTCTTGCTAATGTTGCAACCTCCATAATCACTGTCAGTATAAGCCAGGAACTGAAAATCTTCATTTCTAGGATACCACAATCCTAGACCAGGTGCTCCTTTGAGGTATCTAAAAATTCTTTTCACAGCAAGCATGTGTGAAACTTTGGGATTAGCCTGAAATCTTGCACACAAGCAAGTTGCAAACATTATATCAGGCCTGCTTGCTGTGAGATACATCAAAGAACCTATCATTGCTCTGTATTGATGTTGATCAACATCCTCCCCCTCAAGGTCAGGGCTAAGAGATGTTGTCTTGGACATTGGAGTTCCTAGAGCTTTACAATCAGTCACCTTGAATCTTTCAAGAATGTCCTTGACATACTTTGATTGACTAATAAAAATCCCTATAGGAGTTTGTTTCACCTGTAATCCAAGAAAGAAAGTGAGTTCTCCCATTGAACTCATTTCAAACTTGGATTTCATCAATGATTCAAAGTCCTTGCAGAGAGATTCATTAGTAGAGCCAAAGATAATATCATCAACATATATCTGTACTAGCATAATATGTTGATTGGACTTCTTGAAGAAAAGAGTTTTGTCAATTGTTCCTCTCTTGAAGTTGTTAGGCAACAGAAAAGAAGATAAAGTTTCATACCATTTTCTTGGAGCTTGATGCAGCCCATATAGAGGCTTATCAAGCTTACAGACATGATCAGGAAACTTTGGATCTTCAAAACCAGGAGGCTAACAAACAAACACCTCCTCATCAATCCTTTCATACAAGAAGGCACTTTTCACATCCATTTGAAAAACCTTGAAGTTTTTGGCAGCTGCAAAGGCTAGAAATAGTCTGATTGCTTCAATTCTTGCAACTGGAGCAAAAACTTCATCATAATCAATGCCTTCTTCCTGTGTATACCCCTGAACAACCAACCTTGCCTTGTTCTTGATGACCACTCCCTTGTCATCCTTCTTGTTTCTGAACACCCATTTTGTTCCAATGGGATACTTACCCTTAGGTAAAGGGCAAATCTTCCAAACACCTTGTCTTTCAAATTGAAGAAGCTCCTCTATCATGGCCTCCACCCAACTGTTGTCTTTCAATGCTTCATCAACTTTCTTTGGTTCTACTTGAGATAGAAAGCAAGAAAACAAGCATATGTTTGCTTCATGCATAGAGCTTCTTGTTCTTACTCCTTCTTCAATATTTCCAATAATGTTCTCAACTGGATGAGTGTTATGAATCCGAGTTCTTGGAACTGCATCTAGCTGAGAAGCCAAATCCAGATTGCTTGACTCAAGGTTAGGAAGTACCACCTCAAGTTGGATTTCTGGCATATCTTGAGGTCTTTGGGTCTGGACTGTAGTGAGGTTTCTAGAGTGTTTGTTTCAGCTGAGGGATCCACATCTTCTTCTTGACTTAATGGAACTGAAGTAGAGTCACTCAAAGGAACATCATGAGATGTGTTCATTATCTCAGACTGTGTGATATCATTGTGTGCTGAAGTGGATTCTGCCAAGATTTGTCTTGAAGCTATTGGCAGTTCAACATGAAAATCTTCTTCTCTTGTGGACTGGGAGGATTCTATGGTAGTTGCTTGTGACTCTGGAACATACTCTTTCACAAGATTAAATGCAGATGTAAAGCTATCAAGATCAAATAGCAAATCAGGGCCAGTTCCAGGCTTATTGATAGTATGTTTATTAAACTGAACATTTGCACACTCTTCAATAATTCTGGAAGCTTTGATGTATACTCTATATGCTTTTGCATGTGAAGAGTACCCAACAAAGTAGCCCTCAGTTGATTTCTCAGCAAACTTGGCTAAGTGATCTTTGGTATTCAAGATGGTGCATTGACATCCAAATGGTTTGAGAAATCCAATAAATGACTTTCTCTTATGCCAAATTTCATAAGGAGTCATACCATGTGTCTTAACTACCAATACTCTATTTTGGACATAGCAGGCAGTGTTGACTGCTTCTGCCCAAAAAGTTATTGGATGTTTGGTATCAGACAACATGGTTCTTGCAGCCTCAATTAGTGTCCTATTGCTTCTCTCAGCAACACCATTTTGTTGTGGAGTCCTAGGAGCACTAAATTGTCTTGTGATACCTTTAGATTCACAAAAAGAATTTAAAACATGATTCTTGAATGCTGTTCCTTGATCTGATCTAATTATTTTTACATGGTGATCACTTTCATTCTCTACCCTAAGTATAAATGACTTTAGGGTCTCAGCATTCTCATCCTTGGTGCTTAAGAAAAATACCCAGGTATACCGAGAGAAATCATCAGTGACCACCAAGAAATATGACTTTCTACCAAGACTTTTTACACTTGTGGGGCCAAACAAGTCCATGTGAAGTAAATGCAGGACTGTTGTGATTGAGTTCATCTCTTTGGCATGGTGAGATGACTTGTGCTGCTTACCTTTTAAGCAAGCAACGCATTTATCAACACAGATAAATTCTTTTATTGGTAAACCAGTTACTAAATTATTTTTGACAAGTTTATTCATGTTTTTAAGGTTTACATGACAAAGCCTCCTATGCCAAAGAGATGATTCATCAAGTGAAGCTTTTGAGACAAAGAAACTTATATTACCAAGTGGTGCAGATGTGCTCATGTCTAGCATGTACATGTTGTTTCTTCTTAGAGCCCTGAGTAGGATTTGATCATTTGGAACCACAAATCCTGGTTTCAGAACAATGCATTCATGCTCAGTAAACAACATGTTGTGCTTTTGATCACACACCTGTGATGCACTCAGTAAATTGTAATTTAGTTCCTTTACAAAATGCACATTCTCAAAGCTTACCTTACCATTAGTTATTGTGCCCCTACCTGTGATATAACCTCCCGCGGGATCACTTCCAAATGCAACAGACCCTCTAAAGAATGGTTCATATTTGTGCAGGTGAGTCTTGTTGCATGTCATGTGCCTGGAACAGGCACTGTCAACTATCCCCAAATTGCTCTTCGATTCCTGCTGTCCCTGCACATGACCAGAAGTGAATTAGTTTCTGATGGGAAGCCAAGCCCATGTGGTCTTGGGTTTTCCATTAGCATCATTGTAAGTAAATTTCTTTGACATCATCTTAGGTGGGACAGATGATGTGCTTGTTGTTGGTGGGACTGGTGTTTGAACAGATGGTTCAGCTATTTCCTTTTTCTTCCATATCTGTTTGACTTTTGAGGTTTTCGGAAGAGTTTGCTTCTTTTGACAGTCATCGGAAGCAAGTTTTGTCTTCCCTTCCGATGACTTGGTTTTTGCTGACCAGTTGGGCTTTACCTCCGAAGTTCTTCTTCTTCCGAAGGGAAAAGATTTCTTTGATTTGTAAGAAGCCTTCTTTTTATGTGCTTCCGATGTTCTTTTTCCTTCGGAAGCCTTTCTTTCCCGATCTTCCGAAACAATCTTTTCAGAAGCCTTCTTATTATGATTATCAGAAGTGCTTGCTTCCGATACTTTCTTTCCGAAACCCTTCTTGGCTTGTTTATTCCGACTATCAGAAGTACTTGCTTCCGATACTTTCTTTCTTGAGTTTCTTCCTAGTTCTTCCGAAGAAACAGATGACTTGCTCCAACTCTCCTTTCTTCCAGTTCCTTGTTTCTCAAAAAACATTCTGCTTCTTGGATTATAGAAGCAATCAGCGGCAAAGTGATTTTTATCACCACACATCAAACATGCATTTTGATTGTTTAGGAATTGTTGATGCTGATTTTTGTTGAAGGAAGTTGAGCTTTGATTCATAGTAGATGATGATTTGGATGTTCCAACAGACTCGTTGGCTGGAAGATTTGCCTGTTTCCCTGAAAGACTGGCCTTTCTCTCCTTTGATCTACCCCTTTTGGATTTGTCAGATGGACAAGTAACATAGTCATCTGAGGAGGTACTCCCAGTTTGAATGTTCTAAGCTTTGACAAAAACTGATGAATGTTTCTTAGTTTTCTTAGTTCTTTTCTTAGTTTTCAAAGCTGATTTTTCCGTTTCTGGTTTAATGGGAGTATCATCCTCATCTGAGCATGTTGAGTTACTTGGGTTTAGATCAGAGAGATTATCAGTTTGGACCACCATGTGTATGTCCAATTCTTCATCATACACAAGGTCAACTACTGGTTTACACCTAATCTCCACTATGGGAGTGTAGGCAGATGGAGGCTCTACTTTGTTATAACCCAGACCAGCCCCCTTCTTATTTACCAGTTCAGTTGTGCTGCTCATTCTGAAAAGCTTTTCATACTTTTCACATTGGCTTAAAAATTTGTCTCTATAAGACTCAGCCAATACAAGTTCAGTCTTGGCAGTGGTTAGTCTTTCTAAAATATTGTTAATTTGACATTTTTTGTTAGTGTCTTCCTGTTTTAAGCTAGAAATGGTCTTTTGCATTTCTTCAATCTTTTCTTTGTAGTTTCTTTCACATTCAAAAAAATTTGCCTTGACTACTTGTAATGACTCAAGTTCATTACAGAGTTGAGAATTTATTCTTTTAAAAACATTTAACTTCTCTAAACTTTTAGGTGTGCACATATCATCAGTTACCTTGAATGAAGAAGTTGAGTCATTTGCCATCAATGCACTATTGGAAATGGAAGCATCCTCTGCTTGAAAACTCCAGTCAGCAAAGTCTTGATCTGCGATGTTTGCATTGTTTGATGAGCTTGATGGTCTTTGAGATGGTTGCCCAGAATTTGATGGCTGAGTGCCTGTGGACTTGCACTCTCTGGCAAAATGCCCTAGTTGTTGGCCGTTAAAGCATTTGAGCTTAGACTTGTCAAGCCCGAACCCAGTCTTCATATTATGCTTTTTGAACTGTCTGCCAGTTCTTTGGTAGAACTTCTTTGCTCTATAGGAGATCATGGCCATCTCGTAAATGATGTCCATCTCCTCAAGATCATATGCAGGAATGCCATCTAAGTCTTCTTGACACAAATGGAAGTAGTTAGTTTCCTCAGCCATAAAAGCTCCTTGTCCAGAGGTCGGTAGTGGAGTTGGATTGGTGAATGGGTTTGATTGTGGGGTTGATGGAGTTGGTGTTTCAGGAAAGGTGACAATGGGTGTAGAAGTAGGGTGATAGATAGGTTGATAACTCTGGTAAGGGGAATTGTTGATGGGTGCATAGAGTGCTGTTGAACCTGGAATTACATGGGATGGTTTAGGTTCCTGGGCATCTATCTCCATCTGGTATGCACTGAGTATACCAAATAGTTCACTAAGTTTTAGAGTTCTTAAATTTTCTTATCTCCTGATGGCAACCGAATATATGTTCCAGGCTTGGGGAAGTGATCTAAGGAATTTTCTGATCACATCATGGTTCTCCATTTTGACACCTGCAGCTACTAACTCATCAACCAGTTGAACATACCTGAGATATTGAGAATTCATCTTCTCATTGTTCTGTTGACAGAAGTTTTCAAACTTCTATTTCAGCATGTCCTTCTTGTTCTCTTTGACATCTTCAGAACCTTCATACATCTGTTGTAAAGAATTCCACAGCTCTTGAGTAGATTTGCATTTCTTGAATGCATGTATGATTGAGTTAGGGATGGCCATTTGGATAAGCCACAATGCTTTCGAATCAACCTCCATTCTTTTGTAGTCTTCACCAGAATAGAGAGCCGGATCCTTAGGCACAGGAGCTCCACCGGCACCAGCAGCAGGAACAGTTGGGATAAAAGGCCCTTCAAGAACCAACTTCCAGGGTTTGAAATCCTGGTTCCTGATGAATCCTTCCATCCTGACTTTCCAAGTGTCGTAGTCTTCTGGAGTGAACATTGGTGGCTTGTTGAGAGTACCATTTTCTGTATCATGTTTGTTAAGTGCAGCCATTTGAACAAACAAACAGAATATGAGTTTTGAAGTAGTGAGATTTAAGAAGAAATGAAACTGGTAACTTAAGGATGATTAGTTACTTAAGTTCAAGAGCCAAAGCTTTGATACCACTTGTTGGATCGGGTTGTTTAATTCAAACAACACTTCACAAGTATTTCCCTCTTTCAATCTTATAGATGCGGAATATCTGTTAGAAGGATCTCACAAATACTCAATGGTAAACAAACAATCTTTGAATAACAGTAAGAACACACGAGTAAATTCAAGCTCAAAAATATATTTCTCTCAAAGTATGTAAGTTACAAGCAGACAAGCATACAAGCACACAAGCACGTTTATAGTGAGAGGTTATATAGCCAAAGCTACAACCGTATACTCTTAGGAATACAAGTTGGGTATACTAGACAATACAATAAAGTAAAGCTTATTCTAGTATGTAGAGTGTCTTAACAGGCTAAGACACTCAATTACAATAATTACAAATATGGAACATTGACTTAACCAAAAGACTAGCTAAATACAAAAGTCATTTAATATTGTTGATCTTCAAGGCTTCAGATGATCTTTTGCATTTAATGCTGAGGAAAGAAAGTAAGGTGCTGTGTCTGACTCTCGGTATGTTATCTTTGTTTTTACTCAAACAAGCATGTCTTGTGTCAGTCCCTTTTGTACTATAAAAGTACTCAGCAACAGTCTTTGACAGAGGATTAACCTCGGAAGTCTTTGTCTTTGTCTTTAGGAAGCAGAAGAGAATCTTCGGAAGCTGTTAGTCTTCGGAAGCCTTTGGTTCATCAGAAGCTTTAAGTCTTCAGAAGCTTTGGAGCTTTAACTCTAAGTGTTGGCCTTCCAAAGTGTTTGTCTTGTACAGCCTTCAGCAGGAGTGAGTTACCCTTCGAAAGCAAGATTGCTTCCGAAGAGGAACTCCTTCCTTCCGAAGGCTGTTTGTCTTTGTAGTCTCTAATACTTGGACAAAATTGAAGTTTGGTGAGCATCAGCCTTTATTAGTCTCTACAACAATCTTGAATTTTATTTTTATAACACTTTTTTATGAATCATTGTTTTTTAGACAATGTGACTCACGCATATCTTGATATGCAAGCGAAGAAAAGTCAAAGTAGAGCAATATTTTTAAGTCAATTTCCAATTTGTCCATTTTGACCCAAAAAGGACCAAAATGTTCAAATGGTTTCTATTGGCTTAAACAATGGGCGTCCCGCCCGTAATCAGATCCAACCATGGGCGCCCCGCCCATAACCGCCTACGGGCGGGGCGCCCATGGTTGGATCCGATTACGGGCGGGACGCCCATGGTTTAAGCCAATAGAAACCATTTGGACATTTTGGTCCTTTTTTGGGTAAAGTGGACAAATAAGGAATTTACTCATATTATCTATCTTGATTGAAGCTCTAGTGCACATATATAAAGAAATTTAATGACATTTTATTCAACTACTTCTTCTCATATTTTGTCTAAAAATATAGAGAAAGTAGGATACCGGTTGGATATATATGTAAGCGGCCGAAGATAGGCTACAACTTATGAAGGGTAATCACATGGACAATTTTATTTAATTTTGTATTAATTTTTAAACCTATAGGATCTAAAAAAATGCTCTAATATATTGGAATATAATAGGTGCAATTATTTATTAAGGTAAATATGTAGATTCTAAAGTTCAAAGGTGATATAAATCAATCCCCAAATCTGATTAGCTTGAGTACAACTTGAGATTTATATACGTTGATGATTGTTATGTATGAAAAACTAGGAATAATTGCACAAATAGAAGAACAAAATCGCCAAGTACTCGCTCCAAGGGGTTGTTCCGAGGCCGAGTACTTTCTGAGTTTTACCCGAGTACTCCCGACTAGGGCCGAGTACTCTCCGATTACTCGCTCTAAGGAGCTATTCCGACCTGGGAGCGCCTAGCGACTTTTGCAACCTTGTTTAAATCTATATATAATTGGAGAAGATGAGGACGAAATTGAAATGAAAACCTTTCTCTTCTTTCTTCTTTTTGTCAGATTCGATTTTATTTCCTCTTCCTCTACTAACCTTGGGGCCATGGCTTCTAGACTTAAATCTCTATATAATAAAAGAATAGTTGTTGTGCCACATGTCCTTACCTGGTGAAAAATTCTCCTGCCCAGACCTTCTCATTTCGGCACGTAATCTTCTCCTCCTTCCTAAATTAGGGTTTACGTTTCTCTCCTCAGTTGAATGTTCCCGCATAGAACCGCCATTCTCATCTCACACTTATCTCTTCCTTTCTTGATTTAAGCTTTACGTTTCACATACTTAATCCTTCAATTGATTCTGTGAGTGATTCTCGTAGGCTTTGGGTAGAACCCTTCTACTTTCACAATCGTCGACAAAGGTTAGTTTTAGTCTTTCTATTTTTCAGTTTAGTTCTATCACTTTCTTCAAAATCTTTGATGATTGATCTTTTATCGATTTCGCCGTATTCAATTGTCTATAGTAATGCTTATAGCATGCACCAAATTAATACCCTGTTAATCGTTTTTTTCTCTATTTGATCAATATCTTCAATTTCTATGATGCTTATGCTTATTATTATTATTATTATTATTATTATTATTATTATTATTATTATTACTACTACTACTACTACTTTTCTGATTTAGCCCTTTTCATCCTCGACGGGTCATATGTTTGATTTCTTTGGGTTCAAGCTTTATATACTTAACAATATATTGTCAATCGGTTGCATGATAACTCTGATTTAAGGTGTAATGCTAGTTGATTAATCAATATCATGGAAACTTTATAACCAATAGTTTGAGAACATTGTTTATGTAACTCCAAATTTGCCTAAAACACGTGACTGGAACCATTGTATAACTCCAAATTTAAGGTCAGATGTTGTTTTTTACTTCTATTGTTCAATATGAATTTCACTTATAAAAGGTTATTTCTAATTAATTGGCTTGATTTGTATTTTACCTGTTACTCAATTCTAGCTTTCATAAAATACTTTCTTTATACTTATACTATCATTGATTTAATCTTAATTACTATACTTTCTATTTTGTAAAACTGAGGTTTGATCTAAAAATATACAGATTTATGAAGATATCTAATATCACTTACATTAACTAAATTGGTATGCTAAGAGAGTAAGAATGATTACTCAATCAAGGTTTGAGTCGCTCGTCTGTGGAAACAACCCATGTTTAAAATACATTCGGAGACATATTCAATTTAAAACGTTTTTCAATGCATTAAATTCATATTATCTTGCATAATTTATAGTTTTCAACTATACATTTTGCATATCATATTCTTTATTGGTTGATAATATTGTGTACTATGACAGGAAACTAAAATGCAATATAATGTCTTGAAACGTTGGATTCCAAGTGTTGGATCGGGTTGTTTATTTCAAACAACACTTCACAAGTATTTCTCTCTTTCAATCTAACGGATGCGGAATATCTGTTAGAAGGATTTCACAAACACTCAATGATGAACAACAATCTTTGAACAACAATAAGAATACAAGGATAAATTCAAGGTCAAAGATATATTTCTCTCAAAGTTTTACAAGTGTAAGCTGACAAGCACACATACAAGCTTTACAATGAGAGGTTATATAGCCAAGGTTACAACTGTATACACTTAGGAATACAAGTTGGGTACACTAGACAATACAATAAAGTAAAGCTTATTCTAGTATGTAGAGTGTCTTAACAGGATAAGACACTCGATTACAATCATTACTAATATAGACATTGACTTAATAAAAGACTAGCTAAATACAAAAGGCATTTAATGTTATTGATCTTCAAGGCTTCAGATGATCCTTTGCATTTAATGCTGAGGAAGGGAAGTAAGGTGTTGTATCTAACCATCGGTATGTTATCTTTGTCCTTACTCAGACTAGCATGTCTTGTGTCAGTCCCTTTTGTACCATAAAAGTACTTCAGCTACAGTCTTTGACAGAGGATTATCCTCGGAAGTCTTTGTCTTTTTATTTTGGAAGCAGAAGAGAATCTTTGGAAGCTTTATGTCTTCGGAAGCTTTGACTCTAAGTGTTGGCCTTCCGATGTTTTTGTCTTGTACAGCCTTCAGTAGGAGTGAGTTACCCTTCGGAAGCAAGATTGCTTCCGAAGAGGAACTCCTTCCTTCCGAAGGTTGTTTGTCTATGTAGTCTTTGATACTTAGACAAAATTGAAGTTTGGTGAGCATCAGCCTTTATTAGTCTTTACAGTCTCCCCCTATGCTGATGATACCAAAACTTCCTATGGGATTCTCTTTACAAACTTTTCTCCCCTCAGGACCTGAGCCCTTGCCTTTACCCACTTGACACCGACTCTCCCATCTGATCCATTGTCCGAATTTTCAAGAGGTAGTCTTTCCAGGTCAAAGATAAATGGCTGAACAAGCAACATCAATTGTGTCAAATCCAAAACTTTTATTCCTCCATTCATCTGATAAAGAGTGAACTCCTTGTGAAATGCATTGAAGCTCCAATTTATTATAGGAATGTAGGTATGATGATGCATTAGTTCATGGATGTTTCTTGCTTGATCTTTAAGCATTGGATCATCTGGTGTGGCTGTTGGTCCTGGTACTGAGGGATCTGCTTCTGGCTCAGATTCAGAAGAGATGATAGTAGTTCTCTTTTTCCTCCTAGCCATGCTCTTTCTTCTTCTGAATCTTGGTTTATCTTGAGCAATAGTTGTACTCCCTTGTTCTCTGGCCTGCTGAACTTCCACATTGGAGCCCACTGCTGCACCTGTTGTTGCAGTGGGCTGTGGACTAGCATCCTCAGTTGTTGAGGTATCTTTTCTCCTCTCATCATCCTTTGATCTTCTCTCAAGATCAGGGTTTGTTGATTGTTGCTTCCTTGCAGGTCTTTTACCCTTCTTGATTTTGATCACCAAGAGATTGGCATGTTGTCCAGAGAAGGACTTGATGGAGGAGCTTCTGGTCCTGCTGCTGCACCTTGTCCAGCTCGGCAGCCATCTTAGGCACCGACCAGAGCAACACTTGATCAAAATCATATCCCTTCTCCTCAAGTAGAGCAGATAGTCTGATTCGCTCTTCATCCAGAGAAGTGTCTGGTCGGCCCTTCATCTTCTTTGGCCTCCTTTTCTCTAATTCAGCTTCCTCCTCTGGGGTTAGTTTTCTTTTATCCTTTGTCCATTGCTTTTGCCCCTGAGGAGAAGGAACATGTAGCCTCACCAGATGGTTCATCGGAAACTAGCTCCTTTGTGGAGGAGTCATCAATAATAATTGGGCATCGGAAGCAGCTGCAGCTTCGGAATTAACCTTAGCATTCACTGCCTCCTCCGGTTGACCAAGCATCTTGGGTGACTCCTTGTCAGTATCCACAGAGTGCTCAGGAATGGAGGAAAGGTCTTCAGCAGCCTTAGTCCCAGAAGGGGACACAGGCTCCATGGAGATAGGCTGTTCTTCTTGAGTGATATCCTCCATGGCAGCCTGGGCTGTAGTCTCAGGAGGAGATTGTTGAGTCCCAACAGGGGACTTAGGCTCCATAGATATATCAGTTGTGAGCTCTTGCTCAATCTCTATGGCAGCCTCACCATCATCAGAAGAAGAGGAAGAAGAAGTTGTAGAATTATGAAAGTAAGTGCCCAAGAAGTCATCCCATTCATTAGTCAAAATGACTATGTATGGGTTAACCTCTTGTGCAACTTCCTCTTCTCTTAATTCTAGTCCAGACCCTGCTACATATGGTGCCTTCTCCCCCTTTTTGGTAGCATCGGGGGAAACAAAAGTAGTGGTAGCAGGATCAGGATGAAAGGGAGTAAGGATCACTGGGGGACGCCTCCTGAGGTCCAAGATTGTTGCCTCCTTGGCTTGGACCTCTAGCCGCAGGGTAGCAACGTCAGCTTCCAGGTGAGCTAGTAATTGTGGCCGTCAATTCCTGTGTTTTGGTGCCCTCCTCCACATGAGTGGAATCATTGGGCGATGGAGTCCTGAGCCTAGCTCCTGCACCTCCACCACCAGAAGTGGTTTCTTGGCACCCTGGGTTCCCCTCATTGAGAAGGGCTTCAAATAAGTCCTCCCCAGTTTGGGTTGCCGCAGGTTAGGTCCTAGTTCCTATACCACTGGCCTGAGGATCCTGATTAGGATCAACAGTAGTGGCAGGTTCATCTGCATTGACTCCTTCTTTACTCCTAGGGTCAACCTCTGAAGTGTTAGGCTCTGGGTCAAGAAACCTGGCTTGTAGCTGTGTCACCACTCTCATAAGTGTTTGGGTAGTGGGAGAGAGTGGTTCCTCCACAGCAACGGCAGAGGTTCCTGGAGCCTGGGTAGTGGTATGGGTGGGGGCGTTTCTGGGTGATATGATCCTGGAGACTTGGGAGACAGTCTCTGCTCTAGTGGAGTTGCTTCATTTGAAGCAGACTCAAGCATGTGGGTATCCCTTTGGGTATTCTCAGGTATGTGTTGTGACATACTCTGAGGGCTATTAGGCTGGTTAAGGGCAGCCACAGGTTCCAAAGGAAGAACCTGTGGAATAACAACCGGTGTGGTTTTCACCTTAGGTGGAACTGTGCCCTTAGCAGTTCTTTTCACCTTTTTCTTTATGGGTTCGGAAGAAGGGGCCTGAACAGCTGTAGAGAGCAGTTCAGGGGTTCGTCGGTGTTTGTAAGTGATTGTGATGGGGTGAGGAACAAAGGTGGAAGGTGAGGCTTCAGCATCTGTGGCTTCAACAGAGCTGTCACCTTCTGGAGTAGGTAACTCCATAGAAGGAAGAAGAGGAGTGAAGTTCCCAGAGAATTGGGCACTCATCTTCTTCAACTGAACAAAAACCTTGGAAGTTACCAAGGGGATTTTGTATGTATTCCCAGTTAGTGAGAGGACAGAACCCAACGCACCATAAAAGATATGCTGCAAAAACCTGGGATACATACAAAACTTCTTTGGTGACGAAATATTGTCAACCAAGTTAATGAAAATAAAGACAGAAAAATTAAAAAGTTGGTTTGAGACCAAGCCATGAATAGCCGAGGCTAAGTCAGATGGAACTTGATCCCAACCACCTGTCTTATTAGAAAGACAATGCAGAAACAAATGTATGAGATACTTATAATTATAGGACACTCTACCCTTCAAATAAGTAGTTGAAGGAAGAGGACCTTCATATCCCATTGACCTGAAGGTCAATGCTACCTCATCCTTAGTGAATACGACCCTTCCCCCGACATCACATAGTTGAAGATGTCGACAGATGGTCTCCACTGAAATCGCAATAGGTGAGCATCAATGGTGGCATTAAGAATCCGACCATTGGGAGAAGAGGAAATAGAACAAGATGCCCAAAATTGTTGGTGATGAGATTCATACATAAGAGCGAATAAATACCTGCTCCTTCGAATGAAGAAGATGATCGGAGCAAAATCAACATCATGTTCTGCTGATAACTCCGCAGGTAGGTTGTGAGTAGGTTTGAATGGGAGAAGAGCCATGGCGAACGACGGTTTTTAGGTTAGATTTGGAGAGAAAAAGGTAAAAGCAATTTGAAATGAGACGGTGATAGAGGATGAATGAGTGGGAGACCCTTTATACCTTCGGATGTCTGTATTTAATATAGAAACACATTAAATTTTGAGATCCGGATGTCAGAAAAAGGTAATCCGAACACAGCTCATTTAATGTTAAAAAATTTCTAAGGACAAAGTTGCTTCCGAAGGAATTATTCATCAGAAGTAGTCCAAGAGACCAAAGAAGTTCTGCGAAAGATACTTACTTCAGAAGCATATACAAGTATATCATCGAAAGTGTATCCTCGGAAGACTTAAATAAGTTCATCAGAAGAATTGTTCTTCGAAAGATATCTTTTTCTGACTAGTAGGTTCAGAAGATTTTACTTCCGAAGTTGTAATTTATCGGAAGTATAATACTTCAGAAGGAAAGTTATCTTCTGAAGTGTGACTTCTTCCGACATAAGGAAGAAATAATGCTTCCGAAGACTTAAACTATCTTCTGAGGAGTAATTACTCATCAGAAGATACTTTAAGTTTATCTTCCAAAGAATTATTCATTCCTTATCTATTCAAAGTTAATCATACCAATTGCTGTTATTAAATACCTGAATCTTCCTTCATCAAATGCCTTGGTGAAAAGATCAGCCAAATTGTTTTCTGTATCAACTTTGACTAGATGAATCTACTTCTTCTCTGCACAATCTCTAATGAAGTGATACCTGATGTCAATGTGCTTGGTCTTTGAATGCTTGACAGTATTATTAGTGATGGAGATTGCACTTGAATTATCTATCTGAATATGAGTGTTGCATCTGATTTTGAATCCAAATAATTTGTGCACAGCAGCTAGAAGCAGCTATGTATTATGCCTCTGTAGTAGAGGTAGACACACATGACAATTTCTTGCGTTGCCAAGAAACAATTCTGGATCCAAGAAATTGACATCCTCCGGATGTGGATTTCTTGCTAATGTTGCAACCTCCATAATCACCGTCAGTATAAGCCATGAACTGAAAATCTTCATTTCTAGGATACCACAATCCTAGGCCTGGTGCTCCTTTGAGGTATCTAAAAATTCTCTTCACGGCAAGCATGTGTGAAGCTTTTGTATTGGCCTGGAATCTTGCACACAAGCAAGTTGCAAACATGATATCAGGCCTGCTTGCTGTGAGATACATCAAGGAGCCTATCATTGCTCTGTATTGATATTGATCAACATCCTCCCCCTCAAGGTCAGGGCTAAGAGATGTTGTCTTGGACATTGGAGTTCCTAGAGCTTTGCAGTCACTCAGCTTGAACCTTTCAAGAATGTCCTTAACATACTTTGATTGACTAATAAAAATCCCTGTAGGAGTTTGCTTCACCTGTAATCCAAGAAAGAAGGTGACTTCTCCCATTGAACTCATTTCAAACTTGGATTTCATCTACGATTCAAACTCCTTGCAGAGAGATTCATTAGTAGAGCCAAAGATAATATCATCAACATATATCTGTACTAGCATAATATGTTGGTTGGACTTCTTGAAGAAAAGGGTTTTGTCAATTGTTCCTCTCTTGAAATTGTTACCCAACAAAAAAGAAGATAAAGTTTCATACTACTTTCTGGGAGCTTGATGCAGCCCATAAAGAGCTTTATCAAGCTTGCATACATGGTCAGGAAACTTTGGATCTTCAAAACCAGGAGGCTGACACACATACACCTCCTCATCAATTTTTCCATACAAAAAGGCACTCTTCACATCCATTTGAAACACTTTGAAGTTCTTAGCAGTTGCAAAGGCTAAAAATATTCTGATTGCTTCAATTCTTGCAACTGGAGCAAAAACTTCATCATAATCAATGCCTTCTTCCTGTGTATATCTCTGAACAACCAACCTTGCCTTGTTCTTGATGACCACTCCTTTGTCATCCTTCTTCTTTCTGAACACCCATTTTGTTCCAATGGGATACTTACCCTTAGGTAAAGGACAAATCTTCCAAACACCTTGCCTTTCAAATTGAAGAAGCTCTTTCTGCATGGCCTCTACCCAACTGTTGTTTTTCAATGCTTCAGTAATTTTCTTTGGTTCCACTTGGGATCAAAAGCAAGAAAACAAACATATGTTTGCTTCATGCATAGAGCTTCTTGTTCGTACTCCTTCTTCAACATTACCAATAATGTTCTCAACTGGATGGGTGTTATGGATGCGAGTTCTAGGAATCACATCCAACTAAGAAGCTAGATCCAGATTTCTTGACTCAAGGTCAGGAAGTACCACCTCAAGCTGGATTTCTGGCATATGTTGTGGTCTTTGAGATTGTACTGTTGTGGGATTACTTCCTCTGGGAGAAGAAGTTTCCAGAGTGTTTGGAACTGATTGGACTGTTGAGGGATTACTTCTTCTGGGAGAAGAAGTTTCCAGAGTTTTTGGAACTGATTGGACTATTGAGGGATTCACATCTTCTTCTTGACTAATTAGAACTGAAGTAGGGTCACTTAAAGGGACATCATGAGATGTGTGTACTGTCTCAGACTAAGAGACATCATTTTGTGCTGAAGTGGATTCTGCCAAGATTTGTCTTGAAGCTATTGGCAGTTCAACACGAAAGTCTTCTTCTCTTTTGGACTGGGAGGAGTCTGTGGTGGTTGCCTGTGTCTCTGGAGTAAACTCTCTCACAAGATTAAATGCAGATGTAAAGCTATCAAGATCAAATGGCCAATCAGGACCAGTTCCAGGCTTATTGATAGTATGTTCATTGAACTGAACATTTGCAGACTCTTCAATAATTCTGGAAGCTTTGATGTATACTCTATATGCTTTTGCATGTGAAGAGTACCCAACAAAGTAGCCCTCAGCTGATTTCTCAGCAAACTTGGCTAAGTGATCTTTGGTATTTAAGATGGTGCATTGACATCCAAATGGTTTGAGAAATCCAATAAATGGCTTTCTCTTATGCCAAATTTCATAAGGAGTCATACCATGTGCCTTAACTACCAATACTCTATTTTGGACATAGCAGGCAGTATTGACTGCTTCAGCCCAAAAGGTTAGTGGAAGTTTGACATCAGACAACATGGTTCTAGCAGCCTCAATTAGTGTCCTATTCCTTCTCTCAGCAACACCATTTTGTTGTGGAGTCCTAGGAGCACTAAATTGTCTTGTGATACCTTTAGATTCACAAAAAGAATTTAACACATGATTCTTGAATTCTGTTCCCTGATCTGATCTAATTATTTTCACATGGTGATCACTTTCATTCTCCACCCTAAGTATGAATGACTTTAGGGTCTCAGCAGTCTCATCTTTGGTACTTAAGAAAAATAACCAGGTATACCGAGAGAAATCATCTGTGATTACCAAGCAATATGACTTTCTACCAAGACTTTTTACACTTGTGGGGCCAAACAAGTCCATATGAAGTAAATGTAGGACTGTTGTGATAGAATTTATCTCTTTGGCATGGTGAGATGATTTGTGTTGCTTACCTTTTAAGCAAGCAACACATTTATCAACACAAATAAATTATTTTATTAGTAAACCAGTTACTAAATTATTTTTGACAAGTTTATTCATGTTTTTGAGGTTTACATGACAAAGTCTCCTATGCCAAAGAGATGATTCATCAAGTGAAGCTTTTGAGACAAAGCAACTTATATTACTAAGTGGTGCAACTGTGCTCATGTCTAACATGTACATGTTGTTTCTTCTTGGAGCTCTGAGCAGGATTTGATCATTTGGAACCACAAATCCTGGTTTCAGAACAATACATTCATGCTCAGTAAACAACATGTTATGCTTTTGATCGCACACCTGTGATACACTAAGTAAATTGTAATTTAGTTCTTTTACAAAGTGCACATTCTCAAAACTTACCTTGCCATTTGTGATTGTGCCCCTACCTGTAATGTAGCCTCCCACTGGATCACTTCTAAATGCAACAGACCCTCCAAAGAATGGTTCATATTTGTGCAGGTGAGTCTTGTTTCCTGTCATGTGCCTGGAACAGCCACTGTCAACTATCCACGGGTTGCTCTTTGATTCCTGCTGTCCCTACACATGATCAGAAGTTGATTAGTTTCTGATGGGAACCCAAGCCCATGTGGTCTTGGGTTTTCCATTAGCATCATTGTAAGTGAATTTCTTTGACATCATCTTAGGTGGGACAGATGATGTGCTTGTTGTTGGTGGGACTGGTGGTTGAACAGATGGTTCATCTATTGCCTTTTTCTTCCATATCTGTTTGACTTTTGAGGTTGTCGGAAAAGTTTGCTTCTTTTGACAGTCATCTGAAGCATTTTTTGTTTTCTCTTCTAATGACTTGGTTTTTGCTGACCAGTTGGGCTTTACTTCTGACGTTCTTCTTCTTCTGAAGGGAAAAGATCTCTTTGGTTTGTAGGAAGCATTCTTTTCATGTGTTTCCGATGTTCTTTTTCTTTCGGAAGCCTTTATTTTCTGATCTTCCGAAACATTCTTTTCGGAAGTCTTCTTATTCTGATTATTAGAAGTGCTTGCTTCCGAAACTTTCTTTCCGAAACCCTACTTGGCTTGTTTCTTACGACTATCAGAAGTACTTGCTTCCGATATTTTCTTTCTTGAGTTTCTTCCCGGTTCTTCCGAAGAAACAGATGACTCTCTCCAAGTCTCCTTTCCTCCTTTTCTTTGTTTCTTAGAAACAATTCTGCTTCTTGGATTATAGAAGCAGTCAGCAGCAAAGTGATTTTTATCACCACACATCAAACATACATTCTGATTGTTGAAGGAAATTGAGCTTTGAATCTCAGCAATTGATGATTTGGATGTTTCAGCAGACTT
This sequence comes from Mikania micrantha, assembly GCA_009363875.1. NCBI lineage: Eukaryota > Viridiplantae > Streptophyta > Magnoliopsida > Asterales > Asteraceae > Mikania > Mikania micrantha. Next base: position 42,616,742 of record CM018685.1, on the reverse strand, counting down.
GTTGGCTAGAAGATTTACTTGTTTCCCTGAAAAACTAGCTTTTCTTTCCTTTGATCTACCCCTTTTGGATTTATTAGATGGACAAGTAACATAGTCATCTGAGGAGGTACACTCAGTTTGAATGTTCTTAGCTTTGACAAAAACTGATGAATGTTTCTTAATTTTCTTAGTTCTTTTCTTAGTTTTCAAAGCTGATTTTTCTGTTTCTGGTTTAATGGGAGTATTATCCTCATCTGAGCATGTTGAGATACTTGGGTTTAGATCAGAGAGATTATCAGTTTGGACAACCTTGTGTATATCCAATTCGTCATCATACACAAGGTCAACTACTGGTTTGCAGCTAATCTCCACTATGGGAGTGTAGGCAGAAGGAGGCTCTACATTGTTATAGCCCAAACCAGCCCCCTTCTTATTTACCAGTTCAGTTGTGCTGCTCATTCTGAAAAGCTTTTCATACTTTTCACCTTGGCTTAAAAATTTTTCTCTATAAGACTCAGCCTATACATGTTCAGTCTTGGCAGTGGTTAGTGTTTCTAAAAGATTGTTTATTTGACACTGTTTGTTAGTGTCTTCATGTTTTAAGCTAGAAATGGTCTTTTCCGTTTCTTCAATCTTTTCTTTGTAATTTCTTTCACATTCAAAAAAATTTGCCTTGACTACTTGTAATGACTCAAGTTCATTACAGAGTTGAGAATTTATTCTTTTGAAAACATTTAACTTCTCTAAGCATTCAGGTGTGCACAGATCATCAGTTACCTTGAATGAAGAAGTTGAGTCATTTGCCATCAATGCGCTGTTGGAAATGGAAGCATCCTCTGCTTGAAAACTCCAGTCAGCAAAGTCTTGTTCTGCGATATTTGCATTGTTTGATGAAGTTGATGGTCTTTGAGATAGTTGCCCAGAAGTTGATGGCTGAGTGCTTGTAGACTTGCATTCCCTGGCAAAGTGCCCTAATTGTTGACAGTTGAAACATTTGAGCTTGGACTTGTCAAGACCAAACCCAGTTTTCAAATTGTGCTTTTTGAACTACCTGCCAGTTCTTTGGTAGAACTTCTTGGCTCTATAGGAGATCATGGCCATCTGGTAATTGATATCCATCTCCTCAAGATCATCTGCAGGAATGCCATCTAAGTCTTCCGGGCACAAGTGAAAATAATTGGTTTCCTCAGCCATGAATGCTGCTTGCCCATATGTTATAAGTGGAGTTAAGTTGGAAAAAGGGTTTGTGTGTGTGGTTGATGGAGTTTGTGTTGGTGTTTCAGGAAAGCTGACAATGGGTGTGGAGGTAGTGTGGTAAATGGGTTGATAACTTTGGTAAGAAGGGTTGTTGATGGGTGCATAGAGTGCTGCTGAACCAAGAGTTGCATGGGTGGATTTAGGTTCCTGAGCATCTATTTCCATCTGGTATGCACTGAGTATACCAAACAGTTCATTCAGCTTTAGAGTTCTTAAATTTTCTGTTCTTCGAATGGCTACAGAGTATTGTTCCAAGCTTGAGGCAGTGATCTAGGAAACTTTATTATCACATCCTGGTTCTCCATTTTGACACCTACAGCTACCAACTCATCAACAAGCTGAACATACCTGAGATATTGAGAAGTCATCTTCTCATTGTTCTGTTGACAGAAGTTTTCAAACTTCTGTTTCAGCATGTCCTTTTTATTTTCTTTCACATCTTCAGATCCCTCATACATCTGCTGTAGAGAGTTCCACAGCTCTTGAGCAGATTTGCAATTTTTGAATGCATGTATGATTGAGTTTGGGATGGCCATCTGGATGAGCCACAAAACCTTCAAATCCACTTCCATCGGCATTAACTGAGGATAACAGAGGTGAGTAACACAAAAAAAACTTGGAAATCAATGGAGGAAAAGGAAAAGACAAACCCAAGGAGAAGGGGTATTCTAAAAAACCGACCCACGAAGTAGAACTATGGTCTGCTTTGAGAGCATGATCAAAACGATGAAAGACCGCTTCCTCAGGGAAAGCTCGAGAAAATTGCATGGAGTAAATGTGGTCATCATCAAAAACACAAATATTCCGCTCTGTATAAGGTAGAATATTCTGGTTTTGCAACTCATCGGAGTCAGAGGAAGAAGAAGAATGCGACATTATACAAAATTAAAATGAAGAAAAAACAGAGGAAGAAAACCAGAAACTTGCCTAAGAAATGATCGAGAGAGAGAGAGAATAGTGAATTGAAAGAAATGACAAGTGATCATTATATCTGCAAAAACTGCCATCATAGATAACCTCAACCCCAATCGTAACCGTCCAATTAATCAAGATGCCGTTCAATTTAAAATTTTGAATTTTTACAGTTGTAATCTAATAACTCTAAAAATTGGGGGCAATTATTGTGCGCTAAAAATCACCCGGAATATTTCAAGATCAGGGATCTTTAGGAATATATTTATGACTAAATAATATCTCTTTTATTCCAAATATAATTTCCGAGATTTCAGGATATAACAGATTGACAGATTAATGAGCAATAATCACGGAAGGAGTCAAAGCATATTCCAACTGAAAGGTCATGAACCGCAGCAACATTGAGGATTCCACGCCATTAATTTGAATAAATCACCCACATATGGAAAGTTGTCGAGCAACGACTATTATGGCCGTTCCTTGTAATTTGTTTGTAATTTCAGAAGAAGAAAGAGCATGGCTAGGAGGAAAAAGAGAACTACTATCATCTCCTCTGAATCTGAGCCAGAAGCAGATCCCTCAGGACTAGGACCAACAGCCATACTAGATGATCCAATGCTTAAAGATCAAGCAAGAAACATCCATGAACTAATGCATCATCATACCTACATTCCTATAATAAATTGGAGCTTCAATGCACTTCACAAGGTGTTCACTCTTTATCAGATGAATGGAGGAATAAAAGTTTTGGATTTGACACAATTGATGGTGCTGGCTCAACCCTTTATCTTTGACCTGGAAAGACTACCTCTTGAAAATCCAGACAATGGATCAGACGGGAGAGTCGATGTCAAGTGGCTAAAGGCAAGGGCTCAGGTCATGAGGGGAGAAAAGTTTGTAAAGAGAATCCCATAGGAAGTTTTGGTAGCATCAGCCTAGGGGAAGACTGTAAAGACTAATAAAGGCTTATGCTCACCAAATTTGTCTAAGTATCAAAGACTACATAGACAAACAGCCTTCGGAAGGAAGGAGTTCCTCTTCTGAAGAAATCTTGCTTCCGAAGGGTAACTCACTCCTACTGAAGGCTGTACAAGACAAAAACTTCGAAGGGCCAACACTTAGAGGGTGTTTGTTTTTTGAAAAAACGTCTGCGAAGGTCTGCGAAAGCTCTTTTGTCTGCATCTCGCAGACCAAGGAAAGATGTAGGGTGTTTATTTTCTCGCAGACATTTCATTAAAAAACGTCTGCGAGACCTCTTCTTGGAGAAGACATGGACCAGCATCTTCAAACATCTTCAAACCTCTTCTCATTTCTCACCCCTATCTCATGCTCACCGATCGCCCCTCATCTCCTGCTCACCACCGGCAGCCCCCCACCGCCGTCGCCTCCCACCGCCGGTCTCCTCCACAGCCGGCTCCCCAACCGCCGTCTCCTCCACAGCCGGATCCCCCACCGCCGTCGCCTCCCACCGCCATCGCCCCCACCGGTTCATTCTAGGGTTCGCCCTCCTCCATTGGAGCTGGCCTTCTGCGGTCGGAGCTGCCTCATCGACGGTCGACGGTCGGTGGAGGGGGACGATCGGAGGTGATGGTGATAGTGATGGACGATCGGAGGTGATGGCTGGTGATTGGATCAGACGGTGGGGTTGGGGGACGGTGGGTTGGGTTTTCATATGAAGAGGTTTTCTTGTTTGAAGAGGTTTTTGGAAAACAAACACCCTCAAAACCTCTTCTTGTAGAGGTTTGGTCCACTTCTTCTGCAAAAGAGGTTTGCTGATGTGGTCCGCAGAATGCAGATGTTTTACCTCTTCAAAAACAAACAGCACCTTAGAGTCAAAGCTTCAAAGCTTCCAAAGACATAAAGCTTCCGAAGATTCTCTCCTGCTTCCAAAAAACAAAGACAAAGACTTCTGAGGATAATCCTCTGTCAAAAACTGTAGCTGAAGTACTTTTATGGTACAAAAGGGGACTGACACAAGACATGCTGGTCTGAGTAAGGACAAAGATAACATACCGATGGTCAGATAGAGCACCTTACTTCCCTTCCTCAGCATTAAATGCAAAAGATCATCTGAAGCCTTGAAGATCAATGGGATACTTACCCTTAGGTAAAGGGCAAATCTTCCAAACACCTTGTCTTTCAAATTGAAGAAGCTCCTCTAGCATGGCCTCCACCCAACTGTTGTCTTTCAATGCTTCATCAACTTTCTTTGGTTCTACTTGAGATAGAAAGCAAGAAAACAAGCATATGTTTGCTTCATGCATAGAGCTTCTTGTTCTTACTCCTTCTTCAACATTTCCAATAATGTTCTCAACTGGATGAGTGTTATGAATCCGAGTTCTTGGAACTGCATCTAGCTGAGAAGCCAAATCCAGATTGCTTGACTCAAGGTTAGGAAGTACCACCTCAAGTTGGATTTCTGGCATATCTTGAGGTCTTTAGGTCTGGACTGTAGTGAGGTTTCCAGAGTGTTTGTTTCAGCTGAGGGATCCACATCTTCTTCTTGACTTAATGGAACTGAAGTAGAGTCACTCAAAGGAACAGCATGAGATGTGTTCATTATCTCAGACTGTGTGATATCATTGTGTGCTGAAGTGGATTCTGCCAAGATTGTCTTGAAGCTATTGGCAGTTCAACATGAAAATCTTCTTCTCTTGTGGACTGGGAGGATTCTATGGTAGTTGCTTGTGACTCTGGAACATACTCTTTCACAAGATTAAATGCAGATGTAAAGCTATCAAGATCAAATAGCAAATCAGGGCCAGTTCCAGGCTTATTGATACTATGTTTATTAAACTGAACATTTGCACACTCTTCAATAATTCTAGAAGCTTTGATGTATACTCTATATGCTTTTGCATGTGAAGAGTACCCAACAAGGTAGCCCTCAGCTGATTTCTCAGCAAACTTGGCTAAGTGATCTTTGGTATTCAAGATGGTGCATTGACATCCAAATGGTTTGAGAAATCCAATAAATGACTTTCTCTTATGCCAAATTTCATAAAGAGTCATACCATGTGTCTTAACTACCAATACTCTATTTTGGACATAGCAGGCAGTATTGACTGCTTCTGCCCAAAAAGTTATTGGAAGTTTGGCATCAGACAACATGGTTCTTGCAGCCTCAATTAGTGTCCTATTGCTTCTCTCAGCAACACCATTTTGTTGTGGAGTCCTAGGAGCACTAAATTGTCTTGTGATACCTTTAGATTCACAAAAAGAATTTAAAACATGATTCTTGAATGCTGTTCCTTGATCTGATCTAATTATTTTTACATGGTGATCACTTTCATTCTTTACCCTAAGTATAAATGACTTTAGGGTCTCAGCATTCTCATCCTTGGTGCTTAAGAAAAATACCCAGGTATACCGAGAGAAATCATCAGTGACCACCAAGAAATATGACTTTCTACAAAGACTTTTTACACTTGTGGGGCCAAACAAGTCCATGTGAAGTAAATGCAGGACTGTTGTGATTGAGTTCATCTCTTTGGCATGGTGAGATGACTTGTGCTGCTTACCTTTTAAGCAAGCAACGCATTTATCAACACAGATAAATTCTTTTATTGGTAAACCAGTTACTAAATTATTTTTGACAAGTTTATTCATGTTTTTAAGGTTTACATGACAAAGCCTCCTATGCCAAAGAGATGATTCATCAAGTGAAGCTTTTGAGACAAAGAAACTTATATTACCAAGTGGTGCAGATGTGCTCATGTCTAGCATGTACATGTTGTTTCTTCTTAGAGCCCTGAGTAGGATTTGATCATTTGGAACCACAAATCCTGGTTTCAGAACAATGCATTCATGCTCAGTAAACAACATGTTGTGCTTTTGATCACACACCTGTGATGCACTCAGTAAATTGTAATTTAGTTCCTTTACAAAATGCACATTCTCAAAGCTTACCTTACCATTAGTTATTGTGCCCCTACCTGTGATATAACCTCCTGCGGGATCACTTCCAAATGCAACAGACCCTCTAAAGAATGGTTCATATTTGTGCAGGTGAGTCTTGTTGCATGTCATGTGCCTGGAACAGGCACTGTCAACTATCCCCAAATTGCTCTTCGATTCCTGCTGTCCCTGCACATGACCAGAAGTGAATTAGTTTCTGATGGGAAGCCAAGCCCATGTGGTCTTGGGTTTTCCATTAGCATCATTGTAAGTAAATTTCTTTGACATCGTCTTAGGTGGGACAGATGATGTGCTTGTTGTTGGTGGGACTGGTGTTTGAACAGATGGTTCAGCTATTTCCTTTTTCTTCCATATCTGTTTGACTTTTGAGGTTTTCGGAAGAGTTTGCTTCTTTTGACAGTCATCGGAAGCAAGTTTTGTCTTCCCTTCCGATGACTTGGTTTTTGCTGACCAGTTGGGCTTTACTTCCGAAGTTCTTCTTCTTCCGAAGGGAAAAGATTTCTTTGATTTGTAAGAAGCCTTCTTTTTATGTGCTTCCGATGTTCTTTTTCCTTCGGAAGCCTTTCTTTCCCGATCTTCCGAAACAATCTTTTCAGAAGCCTTCTTATTATGATTATCAGAAGTGCTTGCTTCCGATACTTTCTTTCCGAAACCCTTCTTGGCTTGTTTATTCCGACTATCAGAAGTACTTGCTTCCGATACTTTCTTTCTTGAGTTTCTTCCTAGTTCTTCCGAAGAAACATATGACTTGCTCCAACTCTCCTTTCTTCCAGTTCCTTGTTTCTCAAAAAACATTCTGCTTCTTGGATTATAGAAGCAATCAGCGGCAAAGTGATTTTTATCACCACACATCAAACATGCATTTTGATTGTTTAGGAATTGTTGATGCTGATTTTTGTTGAAGGAAGTTGAGCTTTGATTCATAGTAGATGATGATTTGGATGTTCCAACAGACTCGTTGGCTGGAAGATTTGCATGTTTCCCTGAAAGACTGGCCTTTCTCTCCTTTGATCTACCCCTTTTGGATTTGTCAGATGGACAAGTAACATAGTCATCTGAGGAGGTACTCCCAGTTTGAATGTTCTAAGCTTTGACAAAAACTGATGAATGTTTCTTAGTTTTCTTAGTTCTTTTCTTAGTTTTCAAAGCTGATTTTTCCGTTTCTGGTTTAATGGGAGTATCATCCTCATCTGAGCATGTTGAGTTACTTGGGTTTAGATCAGAGAGATTATCAGTTTGGACCACCATGTGTATGTCCAATTCTTCATCATACACAAGGTCAACTACTGGTTTACACCTAATCTCCACTATGGGAGTGTAGGCAGATGGAGGCTCTACTTTGTTATAACCCAGACCAGCCCCCTTCTTATTTACCAGTTCAGTTGTGCTGCTCATTCTGAAAAGCGTTTCATACTTTTCACATTGGCTTAAAAATTTGTCTCTATAAGACTCAGCCAATACAAGTTCAGTCTTGGCAGTGGTTAGTCTTTCTAAAATATTGTTAATTTGACATTGTTTGTTAGTGTCTTCCTGTTTTAAGCTAGAAATGGTCTTTTGCATTTCTTCAATCTTTTCTTTGTAGTTTCTTTCACATTCAAAAAAATTTGCCTTGACTACTTGTAATGACTCAAGTTCATTACAGAGTTGAGAATTTATTCTTTTAAAAACATTTAACTTCTCTAAACTTTTAGGTGTGCACATATCATCAGTTACCTTGAATGAAGAAGTTGAGTCATTTGCCATCAATGCACTGTTGGAAATGGAAGCATCCTCTGCTTGAAAACTCCAGTCAGCAAAGTCTTGATCTGCGATGTTTGCATTGTTTGATGAGCTTGATGGTCTTTGAGATGGTTGCCCAGAATTTGATGGCTGAGTGCCTGTGGACTTGCACTCTCTGGCAAAATGCCCTAGTTGTTGGCCGTTAAAGCATTTGAGCTTAGACTTGTCAAGCCCGAACCCAGTCTTCATATTATGCTTTTTGAACTGTCTGCCAGTTCTTTGGTAGAACTTCTTTGCTCTATAGGAGATCATGGCCATCTCGTAAATGATGTCCATCTCCTCAAGATCATATGCAGGAATGCCATCTAAGTCTTCTTGACACAAATGGAAGTAGTTAGTTTCCTCAGCCATAAAAGCTCCTTGTCCAGAGGTCGGTAGTGGAGTTGGATTGGTGAATGGGTTTGATTGTGGGGTTGATGGAGTTGGTGTTTCAGGAAAGGTGACAATGGGTGTAGAAGTAGGGTGATAGATAGGTTGATAACTCTGGTAAGGGGAATTGTTGATGGGTGCATAGAGTGCTGCTGAACCTGGAATTACATGGGATGGTTTAGGTTCCTGGGCATCTATCTCCATCTGGTATGCACTGAGTATACCAAATAGTTCACTAAGTTTTAGAGTTCTTAAATTTTCTTATCTCCTGATGGCAACCGAGTATATGTTCCAGGCTTCGGGAAGTGATCTAAGGAATTTTCTGATCACATCATGGTTCTCCATTTTGACACCTGCAGCTACTAACTCATCAACCAGTTGAACATACCTGAGATATTGAGAATTCATCTTCTCATTGTTCTGTTGACAGAAGTTTTCAAACTTCTGTTTCAGCATGTCCTTCTTGTTCTCTTTGACATCTTCAGAACCTTCATACATCTGTTGTAAAGAATTCCACAGCTCTTGAGTAGATTTGCATTTCTTGAATGCATGTATGCTTGAGTTAGGGATGGCCATTTGGATAAGCCATAATGCTTTCGAATCAACCTCCATTCTTTTGTAGTCTTCACCAGAATAGAGAGCCGGATCCTTTGGCACAGGAGCTCCACCGGCACCAGCAGCAGGAACAGTTGGGATAAAAGGCCCTTCAAGAACCAACTTCCAGGGTTTGAAATCCTGGTTCCTGATGAATCCTTCCATCCTGACTTTCCAAGTGTCGTAGTCTTCTGGAGTGAACATTGGTGGCTTGTTGAGAGTACCATTTTCTGTATCATGTTTGTTAAGTGCAGCCATTTGAACAAACAAACAGAATATGAGTTTTGAAGTAGTGAGATTTAAGAAAAAATGAAATTGGTAACTTAAGGATGATTAGTTACTTAAGTTCAAGAGCCAAAGCTTTGATACCACTTGTTGGATCGGGTTGTTTAATTCAAACAACACTTCACAAGTATTTCCCTCTTTCAATCTAATAGATGCGGAATATCTGTAGGTATGATGATGCATTAGTGCATGGATGTTTCTTGCTTGATCTTTAAGCATTGGATCATCTGGTGTGGCTGTTGGATCTGGTCCTGAGGGATCTGCTTCTGGCTCAGATTCAGAAGAGATGATAGTAGTTCTCTTTTTCCTCCTAGCCTTGCTCTTTCTTCTTCTGAATCTTGGTTTATCTTGAGCAATAGCTGTACTCCCTTGTTCTCTGGCCTGCTGAACTTCCACATTGGAGCCCACTGCTGCACCTGTTGTTGCAGTGGGCTGTGGACTAGCATCCTCAGTTGTTGAGGTATCTTTTCTCCTCTCATCATCCTTTGATCTTCTCTCAAGATCAGGGTTTGTTGATTGTTGCTTCCTTGCAGGTCTTTTACCCTTCTTGATTTTGATCACCGAAGAGATTGGCATGTTGTCCAGAGAAGGACTTGATGGAGGAGCTTCTGGTTCTTCTTTAGGGTCTAGGGGGAACATGTTGGGGAACATAGCTTTTGTTACTTCCCCACACATGACTTCTTCTCCCTCTCTGATTCCAGCACCAGAGAGGGGAATTTCAGTTGTAGCTCTTTCCCCTAGACCTAAGCCTCTAATTAGGCTTGCTTTTTGAGCCTGCATCCGCTCCATTGAAAGCAACTCACCTCTGGCTATCTTAGCTTTTATATCTCTGATATGCATGTCCATGGTTGAGTTCTTCATAGGGCCTAGCTGCCGAGCATGGAAACCATACTCAAGAAGGAAAGCCTTCATTTTGTCCCTGTAGGCCTTATCCTTCTGAGTCTTTGTCAGTTTCACCATGGCTTTGGATGCAGCAGCTACCTGTTCCTGCTGCTGCACCTTGTCTAGCTCGGCATCCATCTTAGGCACCGACCAGAGCAACACTTGATCAAAATCATATCTCTTCTCCTCAAGTAGAGCAGATAGTCTGATTCGCTCTTCATCCAGAGAAGTGTCTGGTCGGCCCTTCATCTTCTTTGGCCTCCTTTTCTCTAATTCAGCTTCCTCCTCTAGGGTTAGTTTTCTTTTATCCTTTGTCCATTGCTTTTGCCCCTGAGGAGAAGGATCATGTAGCCTCACCAGATGGTTCATCGGAAACTAGCTCCTTTGTGGAGGAGTCATCAATAATAATTGGGCATTCGGAAGCAGCTGCAGCTTCGGAATTAACCTTAGCATTCACTGCCTCCTCCGGTTGACCAAGCATCTTGGGTGACTCCTTGTCAGTATCCACAGAGTGCTCAGGAATGGAGGAAAGGTCTTCAGCAGCCTTAGTCCCAGAAGGGGACACAGGCTCCATGGAGATAGGCTGTTCTTCTTGAGTGATATCATCCATGGCAGCCTGGGCTGTAGTCTCAGGAGGAGACTGTTGAGTCCCAACAGGGGACTTAGGCTCCATAGAGATTTCCGTTGTGAGCTCTTGCTCAATCTCTATGGCGGCCTCACCATCATCAGAAGAAGAGGAAGAAGAAGTTGTAGAATTATGAAAGTAAGTGCCCAAGAAGTCATCCCATTCATTAGTCAAAATGACTATGTATGGGTTAACCTCTTGTGCAACTTCCTCTTCTCTTAATTCTAGTCCAGACCCTGCTACATATGGTGCCTTCTCCCCCTTTTTGGTAGCATCGGGGGAAACAAAAGTAGTGGTAGCAGGATCAGGATGAAAGGGAGTAAGGATCACTGGGGGACGCCTCCTGAGGTCCAAGATTGTTGCCTCCTTGGCTTGGACCTCTAGCCGCAGGGTAGCAACCTCAGCTTCCAGGTGAGCTAGTAATTGTGGCCGTCAATTCCTGTGTTTTGGTGCCCTCCTCCACATGAGTGGAATCATTGGGCGATGGAGTCCTGAGCCTAGCTCCTGCACCTCCACCACTAGAAGTGGTTTCTTGGCACCCTGGGTTCCCCTCATTGAGAAGGGCTTCAAATAAGTCCTCCCCAGTTTGGGTTGCCGCAGGTTAGGTCCTAGTTCCTATACCACTGGCCAGAGGATCCTGATTAGGATCAACAGTAGTGGCAGGTTCATCTGCATTGACTCCTTCTGTACTCCTAGGGTCAACCTCTGAAGTGTTAGGCTCTGGGTCAAGAAACCTGGCTTGTAGCTGTGTCACCACTCTCATAAGTGTTTGGGTAGTGGGAGAGAGTGGTTCCTCCACAGCAACGGCAGAGGTTCCTGGAGCCTGGGTAGTGGTATGGGTGGGGGCGTTTCTGGGTGATATGATCCCGGAGACTTGGGAGACAGTCTCTGCTCTAGTGGAGTTGCTTCATTTGAAGCAGACTCAAGCATGTGGGTATCCCTTTGGGTATTCTCAGGTATGTGTTGTGACATACTCTGAGGGCTATTAGGCTGGTTAAGGGCAGCCACAGGTTCCAAAGGAAGAACCTGTGGAATAACAACCGGTGTGGTTTTCACCTTAGGTGGAACTGTGCCCTTAGCAGTTCTTTTCACCTTTTTCTTTATGGGTTCGTAAGAAGGGGTCTGAACAGCTGTAGAGAGCTGTTCAGGGGTTCGTCGGTGTTTGTAAGTGATTGTGATGGGGTGAGGAACAAAGGTGGAAGGTGAGGGTTCAGCATCTGTGGCTTCAATAGAGCTGTCACCTTCTGGAGTAGGTAACTCCATAGAAGGAAGAATAGGAGTGAAGTTCCCAGAGAATTGGGCACTCATCTTCTTCAACTGAACAAAAACCTTGGAAGTTACCAAGGGGATTTTGTATGTATTCCCAGTTAGTGAGAGGACAGAACCCAACGCACCATAAAAGATATGCTGCAAAAACCTGGGATACATACAAAACTTCTTTGGTGACGAAATATTGTCAACCAAGTTAATGAAAATAAAGACAGAAAAATTAAAAAGTTGGTTTGAGACCAAGCCATGAATAGCCGAGGCTAAGTCAGATGAAACTTGATCCCAACCACCTGTCTTATTAGAAAGACAATGCATAAACAAATGTATGAGATACTTATAATTATAGGACACTCTACCCTTCAAATAAGTAGTTGAAGGAAGAGGACCTTCATATCCCATTGACCTGAAGGTCAATGCTACCTCATCCTTAGTGAATACGACCCTTCCCCCGACATCACATAGTTGAAGATGTCGACAGATGGTCTCCACTGAAATCGCAATAGGTGAGCATCAATGGTGGCATTAAGAATCCGACCATTGGGAGAAGAGGAAATAGAACAAGATGCCCAAAATTGTTGGTGATGAGATTCATACATAAGAGCGAATAAATACTTGCTCCTTCGAATGAAGAAGATGATCGGAGCAAAATCAGCATCATGTTCTGCTGATAACTCCGCAGGTAGGTTGTGAGTAGGTTTGAATGGGAGAAGAGCCATGGCGAACGACGGTTTTTAGGTTAATTAGATTTGGAGAGAAAAAGGTAAAAGCAATTTGAAATGAGACGGTGATGGAAGATGAATGAGCGGGAGACCTTTTATACCTTCGGATGTCTGTATTTAATATAGAAACACATTAAATTTTGAGATCCGGATGTCAGAAAAAGGTCTTCCGAACACAGCTCATTTAATGTTAAAAAATTTCTAAGGACAAAGTTGCTTCCGAAGGAATTATTCATCGGAAGTAGTCCAAGAGACCAAAGAAGTTCTGTGAAAGATACTTACTTCAGAAGCATATACAAGTATATCATCGAAAGTGTATCCTCGGAAGACTTAAATAAGTTCATCAGAAGAATTGTTCTTCGGAAGATATCTTTTTCTGACTAGTAGGTTCAGAAGATTTTACTTCCGAAGTTGTAATTTATCGGAAGTATAATACTTCAGAAGGAAAGTTATCTTCTGAAGTGTGACTTCTTCCGACATAAGGAAGAAATAATGCTTCCGAAGACTTAAACTATCTTCTGAGGAGTAATTACTCATCAGAAGATACTTTAAGTTTATCTTCCAAAGAATTATTCATTCCTTATCTATTCAAAGTTAATCATACCAATTGCTGTTATTAAATACCTGAATCTTCCTTCATCAAATGCCTTGGTGAAAAGATCAGCCAAATTGTTTTCTGTATCAACTTTGACTAGATGAATCTACTTCTTCTCTGCACAATCTCTAATGAAGTGATACCTGATGTCAATGTGCTTGGTCTTTGAATGCTTGACAGGATTATTAGTGATGGAGATTGCACTTGAATTATCTATCTGAATATGAGTGTTGCATCTGATTTTGAATCCAAATAACTTGTGCACAGCAGCTAGAAGCAGCTATGTATTATGCCTCTGTAGTAGAGGTAGACACACATGACAATTTCTTGCGTTGCCAAGAAACAATTCTGGATCCAAGAAATTGACATCCTCCGGATGTGGATTTCTTGCTAATGTTGCAACCTCCATAATCACCGTCAGTATAAGCCATGAACTAAAAATCTTCATTTCTAGGATACCACAATCCTAGGCCTGGTGCTCCTTTGAGGTATCTAAAAATTCTCTTCACGGCAAGCATGTGTGAAGCTTTTGTATTGGCCTGGAATCTTGCACACAAGCAAGTTGCAAATATGATATCAGGCCTGCTTGCTGTGAGATACATCAAGGAGCCTATCATTGCTGTGTATTGATATTGATCAACATGATGTTGTCTTGGACATTGGAGTTCCTAGAGCTTTGCAGTCAGTCAGCTTGAACCTTTCAAGAATGTCCTTAACATACTTTGATTGACTAATAAAAATCCCTGTAGGAGTTTGCTTCACCTACAATCCAAGAAAGAAGGTGACTTCTCCCATTGAACTCATTTCAAACTTGGATTTCATCTATGATTCAAACTCCTTGCAGAGAGATTCATTAGTAGAGCCAAAGATAATATCATCAACATATATCTGTACTAGCATAATATGTTGGTTGGACTTCTTGAAGAAAAGGGTTTTGTCAATTGTTCCTCTCTTGAAATTGTTACCAAACAAAAAAGAAGATAAAGTTTCATACTACTTTCTGGGAGCTTGATGCAGCCCATAAAGAGCTTTATCAAGCTTGCATACATGGTCAGGAAACTTTGGATCTTCAAAACCAGGAGGCTGACACACATACACCTCCTCATCAATTTTTCCATACAAAAAGGCACTCTTCACATCCATTTGAAACACTTTGAAGTTCTTAGCAGTTGCAAAGGCTAAAAATATTCTGATTGCTTCAATTCTTGCAACTGGAGCAAAAACTTCATCATAATCAATGCCTTCTTCCTGTGTATATCCCTGAACAACCAACCTTGCCTTGTTCTTGATGACCACTCCTTTGTCATCCTTCTTCTTTCTGAACATCCATTTTGTTCCAATGGGATACTTACCCTTAGGTAAAGGACAAATCTTCCAAACACCTTGCCTTTCAAATTGAAGAAGCTCTTCCTGCATGGCCTCTACCCAACTGTTGTTTTTCAATGCTTCAGCAATTTTCTTTGGTTCCACTTGGGATCAAAAGCAAGAAAACAAACATATGTTTGCTTCATGCATAGAGCTTCTTGTTCGTACTCCTTCTTCAACATTACCAATAATGTTCTCAACTGGATGGGTGTTATGGATGCGAGTTCTAGGAATCACATCCAACTAAGAAGCTAGATCCAGATTTCTTGACTCAAGGTCAGGAAGTACCACCTCAAGCTGGATTTCTGGCATATGTTGTGGTCTTTGAGATTGTACTGTTGTGGGATTACTTCCTCTGGGAGAAGAAGTTTCCAGAGTGTTTGGAACTGATTGGACTGTTGAGGGATTACTTCTTCTGGGAGAAGAAGTTTCCAGAGTTTTTGGAACTGATTGGACTATTGAGGGATTCACATCTTCTTCTTGACTAACTAGAACTGAAGTAGGGTCACTTAAAGGGACATCATGAGATGTGTAAACTGTCTCAGACTAAGAGACATCATTTTGTGCTGAAGTGGATTCTGCCAAGATTTGTCTTGAAGCTATTGGCAGTTCAACACGAAAGTCTTCTTCTCTTTTGGACTGGGAGGAGTCTGTGGTGGTTGCCTGTGTCTCTGGAGTAAACTCTCTCACAAGATTAAATGCAGATGTAAAGCTATCAAGATCAAATGGCCAATCAGGACCAGTTCCAGGCTTATTGATAGTATGTTCATTGAACTGAACATTTGCAGACTCTTCAATAATTCTGGAAGCTTTGATGTATTCTCTATATGCTTTTGCATGTGAAGAGTACCCAACAAAGTAGCCCTCAGCTGATTTCTCAGCAAACTTGGCTAAGTGATCTTTGGTATTCAAGATGGTGCATTGACATCCAAATGGTTTGAGAAATCCAATAAATGGCTTTCTCTTATGCCAAATTTCATAAGGATTCATACCATGTGCCTTAACTACCAATACTCTATTTTGGACATAGCAGGCAGTATTGACTGCTTCTGCCCAAAAGGTTAGTGGAAGTTTGACATCAGACAACATGGTTCTAGCAGCCTCAATTAGTGTCCTATTCTTTCTCTCAGCAACACCATTTTGTTGTGGAGTCCTAGGAGCACTAAATTGTCTTGTGATACCTTTAGATTCACAAAAAGAATTTAACACATGATTCTTGAATTCTGTTCCCTGATCTGATCTAATTATTTTCACATGGTGATCACTTTCATTCTCCACCCTAAGTATGAATGACTTTAGGGTCTCAGCAGTCTCATCCTTGGTACTTAAGAAAAATACCCAGGTATACCGAGACTTTTTACACTTGTGGGGCCAAACAAGTCCATATGAAGTAAATGTAGGACTGTTGTGATAGAATTTATCTCTTTGGCATGGTGAGATGATTTGTGTTGCTTACCTTTTAAGCAAGCAACACATTTATCAACACAAATAAATTATTTTATTAGTAAACCAGTTACTAAATTATTTTTGACACGTTTATTCATGTTTTTGAGGTTTACATGACAAAGTCTCCTATGCCAAAGAGATGATTCATCAAGTGAAGCTTTTGAGACAAAGCAACTTATATTACTAAGTGGTGCAACTGTGCTCATGTCTAACATGTACATGTTGTTTCTTCTTGGAGCTCTGAGCAGGATTTGATCATTTGGAACCACAAATCCTGGTTTCTATGAACAATACATTCATGCTCAGTAAACAACATGTTATGCTTTTGATCGCACATCTGTGATACACTCAGTAAATTGTAATTTAGTTCTTTTACAAAGTGCACATTCTCAAAACTTACCTTGCCATTTGTGATTGTGCCCCTACCTGTAATGTAACCTCCCACTGGATCACTTCCAAATGCAACAGACCCTCCAAAGAATGGTTCATATTTGTGCTGGTGAGTCTTGTTTCCTGTCATGTGCCTGGAACAGCCACTGTCAACTATCCACAAGTTGCTCTTTGATTCCTACTGTCCCTACACATGATCAGAAGTTGATTAGTTTCTGATGGGAACCCAAGCCCATGTGGTCTTGGGTTTTCCATTAGCATCATTGTAAGTGAATTTCTTTGACATCATCTTAGGTGGGACAGATGATGTGCTTGTTGTTGGTGGGACTGGTGGTTGAACAGATGGTTCATCTATTGCCTTTTTCTTCCATATCTGTTTGACTTTTGAGGTTGTCGGAAAAGTTTGCTTCTTTTGACAGTCATCGGAAGCATTTTTTGTTTTCTCTTCTAATGACTTGGTTTTTGCTGACCAGTTGGGCTTTACTTCTGACGTTCTTCTTCTTTCGAAGGGAAAAGATCTCTTTGGTTTGTAGGAAGCATTCTTTTCATGTGTTTCCGATGTTCTTTTTCTTTCGGAAGCCTTTATTTTCTGATCTTCCGAAACATTCTTTTCGGAAGTCTTCTTATTCTGATTATTAGAAGTGCTTGCTTCCGAAACTTTCTTTCCGAAACCCTACTTGGCTTGTTTCTTACGACTATCAGAAGTACTTGCTTCCGATATTTTCTTTCTTGAGTTTCTTCCCGGTTCTTCCGAAGAAACAGATGACTTTCTCCAAGTCTCCTTTCCTCCTTTTCTTTGTTTCTTAGAAACAATTCTGCTTCTTGGATTATAGAAGCAGTCAGCAGCAAAGTGATTTTTATCACCACACATCAAACATACATTCTGATTGTTGAAGGAAATTGAGCTTTGAATCTCAGCAATTGATGATTTGGATGTTTCAGCAGACTTGTTGGCTAGAAGATTTACTTGTTTCCCTGAAAAAACTAGCTTTTCTTTCCTTTGATCTACCCCTTTTGGATTTATCAAATGGACAAGTAACATAGTCATCTGAGGAGGTACACTCAGTTTGAATGTTCTTAGCTTTGACAAAACTGATGAATGTTTCTTAATTTTCTTAGTTCTTTTCTTAGTTTTCAAAGCTGATTTTTCTGTTTCTGGTTTAATGGGAGTATTATCCTCATCTGAGCATGTTGAGATACTTGGGTTTAGATCAGAGAGATTATCAGTTTGGACAACCTTGTGTATATCCAATTCGTCATCATACACAAGGTTAACTACTGGTTTGCAGCTAATCTCCACTATGGGAGTGTAGGCAGAAGGAGGCTCTACATTGTTATAGCCCAAACCAGCCCCCTTCTTATTTACCAGTTCAGTTGTGCTGCTCATTTTGAAAAGCTTTTCATACTTTTCACCTTGGCTTAAAAATTTTTCTCTATAAGACTCAGCCTATACATGTTCAGTCTTGGCAGTGGTTAGTGTTTCTAAAAGATTGTTTATTTGACACTGTTTGTTAGTGTCTTCATGTTTTAAGCTAGAAATGGTCTTTTCCGTTTCTTCAATCTTTTCTTTGTAATTTCTTTCACATTCAAAAAAATTTGCCTTGACTACTTGTAATGACTCAAGTTCATTACAGAGTTGAGAATTTATTCTTTTGAAAACATTTAACTTCTCTAAGCATTCAGGTGTGCACAGATCATCAGTTACCTTGAATGAAGAAGTTGAGTCATTTGCCATCAATGCGCTGTTGGAAATGGAAGCATCCTCTGCTTGAAAACTCCAGTCAGCAAAGTCTTGTTCTGCGATATTTGCATTGTTTGATGAAGTTGATGGTCTTTGAGATAGTTGCACAGAAGTTGATGGCTGAGTGCTTGTATACTTGCATTCCCTGGCAAAGTGCCCTAATTGTTGACAGTTGAAACATTTGAGCTTGGACTTGTCAAGACGAAACCCAGTTTTCAAATTGTGCTTTTTGAACTGCCTGCCAGTTCTTTGGTAGAACTTCTTGGCTCTATAGGAGATCATGGCCATCTGGTAATTGATATCCATCTCCTCAAGATCATCTGCAGGAATGCCATCTAAGTCTTCCGGGCACAAGTGAAAATAATTGGTTTCCTCAGCCATGAATGCTGCTTGCCCATATGTTATAAGTAGAGTTAAGTTGGAAAAAGGGTTTGTGTGTGTGGTTGATGGAGTTTGTGTTGGTGTTTCAGGAAAGCTGACAATGGGTGTGGAGGTAGTGTGGTAAATGGGTTGATAACTTTGGTAAGAAGGGTTGTTGATGGGTGCATAGAGTGCTGCTGAACCAAGAGTTGCATGGGTGGATTTAGGTTCCTGAGCATCTATTTCCATCTGGTATGCACTGAGTATACCAAACAGTTCATTCAGCTTTAGAGTTCTTAAATTTTCTGTTCTTCGGATGGCTACAGAGTATTGTTCCAAGCTTGAGGCAGTGATCTAGGAAACTTTATTATCACATCCTGGTTCTCCATTTTGACACCTGCAGCTACCAACTCATCAACAAGCTGAACATACCTGAGATATTGAGAAGTCATCTTCTCATTGTTCTGTTGACAGAAGTTTTCAAACTTCTGTTTCAGCATGTCCTTCTTATTTTCTTTCACATCTTCAGATCCCTCATACATCTGCTGTAGAGAGTTCCACAGCTCTTGAGCAGATTTGCAATTTTTGAATGCATGTATGATTGAGTTTGGGATGGCCATCTGGATGAGCCACAAAACCTTCAAATCCACTTCCATCGGCATTAACTGAGGATAACAGAGGTGAGTAACACAAAAAAAACTTGGAAATCAATGGAGGAAAAGGAAAAGACAAACCCAAGGAGAAGGGGTATTCTAAAAAACCGACCCACGAAGTAGAACTATGGTCTGCTTTGAGAGCATGATCAAAACGATGAAAGACCGCTTCCTCAGGGAAAGCTCGAGAAAATTGCATGGAGTAAATGTGGTCATCATCAAAAACACAAATATTCCGCTCTGTATAAGGTAGAATATTCTGGTTTTGCAACTCATCGGAGTCAGAGGAAGAAGAAGAATGCGACATTATACAAAATTAAAATGAAGAAAAAACAGAGGAAGGAAACCAGAAACTTACCTAAGAAATGATCGAGAGAGAGAGAGAGAATAGTGAATTGAAAGAAATGACAAGTGATCATTATATCTGCAAAAACTGCCATCATAGATAACCTCAACCCCAATCGTAGCCGTCCAATTAATCAAGATGCCGTTCAATTTAAAATTTTGAATTTTTACAGTTGTAATCCAACAACTCTAAAAATTGGGGGCAATTATTGTGCGCTAAAAATCACCCAGAATATTTCAAGATCAGGGATCTTTAGGAATATATTTATGACTAAATAATATCTCTTTTATTCCAAATATAATTTCCGAGATTTCAGGATATAACAGGTTGACAGATTAATGAGCAATAATCACGGAAGGAGTCAAAGCATATTCCAACTGAAAGATCATGAACCGCAGCAACATTGAGTATTCCACGCCATTAATTTGAATAAGTCACCCACATATGGAAAGTTGTCGAGATGTTCGCAACGGCTATTATGGCTGTTCCTTGTAATTTGTTTGTAATTTCAGAAGAAGAAAGAGCATGGCTAGGAGGAAAAAGAGAACTACTATCATCTCCTCTGAATCTGAGCCAGAAGCAGATCCCTCAGGACCAGGACCAACAGCCACACCAGATGATCCAATGCTTAAAGATCAAGCAAGAAAATCCATGAACTAATGCATCATCATACCTACATTCCTATAATAAATTGGAGCTTCAATGCACTTCACAAGGAGTTCACTCTTTATCAGATGAATGGAGGAATAAAAGTTTAGCATTTGACACAATTGATGGTGCTGGCTCAGCCCTTTATCTTTGACCTGGAAAGACTACCTCTTGAAAATCCAGACAATGGATCAGATGGGAGAGTCGATGTCAAGTGGGTAAAGGCAAGGGCTCAGGTCATGAGGGGAGAAAAGTTTGTAAAGAGAATCCCATAGGAAGTTTTGGTAGCATCAGCCTAGGGGAAGACTGTAAAGACTAATAAAGGCTTATGCTCACCAAATTTGTCTAAGTATCAAAGACTACATAGACAAACAGCCTTCGGAAGGAAGGAGTTCCTCTTCTGAAGAAATCTTGCTTCCGAAGGGTAACTCACTCCTACTGAAGGCTGTACAAGACAAAAACTTTGAAAGGCCAACACTTAGAGGGTGTTTGTTTTTTGAAAAAACGTCTGCGAAGGTCTGCGAAAGCTCTTTTGTCTGCATCTCGCAGACCAAGGAAAGATGTAGGGTGTTTATTTTCTCGCAGACATTTCATTAAAAAACGTCTGCGAGACCTCTTCTTGGAGAAGACATGGACCAACATCTTCAAACATCTTCAAACCTCTTCTCATTTCTCACCCCTATCTCATGCTCACCGATCGCCCCTCATCTCCTGCTCACCACCGGCAGCCCCCCACTGCCGTCGCCTCCCACCGCCGGTCTCCTCCACAGCCGGCTCCCCAACCGCCGTCTCCTCCAAAGCCGGATCCCCCACCGCCGTCGCCTCCCACCGCCATCGCCCCCACCGGTTCGATCTAGGGTTCGCCCTCCTCGACGGTTCATCCTCTCGATCTAGGGTTCTAGGGTTCGCCCTCCTCCATTGGAGCTGGCCTTCTGCGGTCGGAGCTGCCTCATCGACGGTCGACGGTCGGTGGAGGGGGACGATCGGAGGTGATGGTGACAGTGGTGGACGATCGGAGGTGATGGCTGGTGATTGGATCAGACAGTGGGGTTGGGGAACGGTGGGTTGGGTTTTCATATGAAGAGGTTTTCTTGTTTGAAGAGGTTTTTGGAAAACAAACACCCTCAAAACCTCTTCTTGTAGAGGTTTGGTCCACCTCTTCTGCAAAAGAGGTTTGCTGATGTGGTCCGCAGAATGCAGATGTTTTACCTCTTCAAAAACAAACAGCACCTTAGAGTCAAAGCTTCAAAGCTTCCGAAGACATAAAGCTTCCGAAGATTCTCTCATGCTTCCAAAAAACAAAGACAAAGACTTCTGAGGATAATCCTCTGTCAAAGACTGTAGCTGAAGTACTTTTATGGTACAAAAGGGGACTGACACAAGACATGCTGGTCTGAGTAAGGACAAAGATAACATACCGATGGTCAGATAGAGCACCTTACTTCCCTTCCTCAGCATTAAATGCAAAAGATCATCTGAAGCCTTGAAGATCAATAACATTAAATGCCTTTTGTATTTAGCTAGTCTTTTATTAAGTCAATGTCTATATTAGTAATGATTGTAATCGAGTGTCTTAGCCTGTTAAGACGCTCTACATACTAGAATAAGCTTTACTTTATTGTATTGTCTAGTATACCCAACTTGTATTCCTAAGTGTATACGGTTGTAGCCTTGGCTATATAACCTCTCATTGTAAAGCTTGTATGTGTGCTCGTCAGCTTACACTTGTAAAACTTTGAGAGAAATATATCTTTGAGCTTGAATTTATCCTTGTGTTCTTATTGTTGTTCAAAGATTATTGTTCATCATTGAGTGTTTGTGAGATCCTTCTAACAGATATTCCGCATCCGTTAGATTGAAAGAGAGAAATACTTGTGAAGTGTTGTTTGAAATAAACAACCCGATCCAACACTTGGGATCCAACGTTTCAAGACATTATATTGCATTTTAGTTTTCTGTCATAGTACACAATATTATCAAGCAATAAAGAATATGATATGCAAAATGTATAGTTGAAAACTATAAATTATGCAAGATAATATGAATTTAATGCATTGAAAAACATTTTAAATTGAATATGTCTCCGAATGGATTTTAAACATGGGTTGTTTCCACAGACGAACGACTCAAACCTTGATTGAGTAATCATCTCTTACTCTCTTAGCATACCAATTTAGTTAATGTAAGTGATATTTGATATCTTCATAAATCTGTATATTTTTAGATCAAACCTCAGTTTTACAAAATTGAAAGTACAGTAATTAAGAATAAATCAATGATAGTATAAGTATAAAGAAAGTATTTTCTGAAAGATAGAATTGAGTAACAGGTAAAATACAAATCACGCAAATTAATTAGAAATATCCTTTTATAAGTGAAATTCATATTGAACAATAGAAGTAAAAAACAACTCTGACCTTAAATTTGGAGTTATACAATGGTTCCAGTCACGTGCTTTAGGCAAATTTGGAGTTACATAAACAATGTTCTCAAACTATTGGTTATAAAGTTTTCATGATATTGATTAATCAACCAGCATTACACCTTAAATAAGAGTTATCATGCAACCGATTGACAATATATTGTTAAGTATATAAAGCTTGAACCCTAAGAAATCAAACATATGACCCGTCGAGGATGAAAAGGGCTAAATAATAATAATAATAATAATAATAATAATAATAATAATAATAATAATAATAATAATAATAATAATAATAATAATAATAATAATAATAATAATAATAATAATAATAAGCATCATAGAAATTGAAGATACTTATCAAATAGAGAAAAAAACGATTAACAGGGTATTAATTTGGTGCATGCTATAAGCATTACTATAGACAATTGAATACGGCAAAATCGATAAAAGATCAATCATCAAAGATTTTGAAGAAAGTTATAGAACTAAACTGAAAAATAGAAAGATTAAAACTAACCTTTGTCGACGATTGTGAAAGTAGAAGGGTTCTACCCAAAGCCTATGATAATCACTCACAGAATCAATTGAAGGATCAAGTATGTGAAACATAAAGCTTAAATCAAGAAAGGAAGAGATAAGTTTGAGATGAGAATGGCGGTTCTATGCGGGAACATTCAATTGAGGAGAGAAACGTAAACCCTAATTTATGAAGGAGGAGAAGATTACGTGCTGAAATGAGAAGGTCTGGGCGTGAGAATTTTTCACCAGATAAGGACACGTGGCACAACAGCTATTCTTTTATTATATAGAGATTTAAGTCCAGAAGCCATGGCCCCAAGGTTAGTAGAGGAAGAGGAAATAAAATCGAATCTGACAAAAAGAAGAAAGAAGAGAAAGGCTTTCATTTCAATTTCGTCCTCATCTTCTCCAATTATATATAGATTTAAACTAGGTTGCAAAAGTCGCTAGGCGCTCCCAGGTCGGAATAGCTCCTTAGAGCGAGTAATCGGAGAGTACTCGGCCCTAGTCGGGAGTACTCGGGTAAAACTCAGAAAGTATCCGGCCTCGGAACAACCCCTTGGAGCGAGTACTCGGCGATTTTGTTCTTCAAACCCTCCATCCTGACTTTCCAAGTGTCATAGTTTTCTGGAGTGAACATTGGTGGCTTGTTGAGAGTACCATTTTCTGTATCATGCTTGTTAAGTGCAGCCATTTGAACAAACACACAGAATATGAGCTTTAAAGTAGTGAGACTTTAGAAGAGGTAGAACTGGTAACTTAAGGATGATTAATCACTTAAGTTCAAGAGCCAAGGCTCTGATACCACTTGTTGGATCGGGTTGTTTATTTCAAACAACACTTCACAAGTATTTCTCTCTTTCAATCTAACGGATGCGGAATATCAGTTAGAAGGATCTCACAAAAACTCAACGATGAACAATAATCTTTGAACAACAATAAGAACACAAGGATAAATTCAAGCTCAAAGATATATTTCTCTCAAAGTTTTACAAGTGTAAGCTGACAAGCACACATACAAGCTTTACAATGAGAGGTTATATAGCCAAGGCTACAACCGTATACACTTAGGAATATAAGTTGGGTATACTAGACAATACAATAAAGTAAAGCTTATTCTAGTATGTAGAGTGTCTTAACAGGCTAAGACACTCGATTACAATCATTACTAATATAGACATTGACACAATAAAAGACTAGCTAAATACAAAAGGCATTTAATGTTATTGATCTTCTAGGCTTCAGATGATCTTTTGCATTTAATGCTGAGGAAGGGAAGTAAGGTGCTGTATCTGACCAACGGTATGTTATCTTTGTCCTTACTCAGACCAGCATGTCTTGTGTCAGTCCCTTTTGTACCATAAAAGTACTTCAGCTACAGTCTTTGACAGATGATTATCCTCGGAAGTCTTTGTCTTTGTCTTTTGGAAGCAGAAGAGAATCTTTGGAAGCTTTATGTCTTTGGAAGCTTTGAAGCTTTGAATCTAAGTGTTGGCCTTCCGAAGTTTTTGTCTTGTACAGCCTTCAGTAGGAGTGAGTTAACTTTCGGAAGCAAGATTGCTTCCGAAGAGGAACTCCTTCCTTCCGAAGGCTGTTTGTCTATGTAGTCTTTGATAGTTCGACAAAATTTAAATATGGTGAGCATCAACCTTTATTAGTCTTTACAGTCTTCCCCTAGGCTGATGCTACCAAAACTTCCTATGGGATTCTCTTTACAAACTTTTCTCCCCTCATGACCTGAGCCCTTGCCTTTACCCACTTGACATCGACTCTCCCATCTGATCCATTGTCTGGATTTTCAAGAGGTAGTCTTTCCAGGTCAAAGATAAAGGGCTGAGCCAGCACCATCAATTTTGTCAAATGCTAAACTTTTATTCCTCCATTCATCTGATAAAGAGTGAACTCCTTGTGAAGTGCATTGAAGCTCCAATTTATTATAGGAATGTAGGTATGATGATGCATTAGTTCATGGATTTTCTTGCTTGATCTTTAAGCATTGGATCATCTGGTGTGGCTGTTGGTCCTGGTCCTGAGGGATCTGCTTCTGGCTCAGATTCAGAGGAGATGATAGTAGTTCTCTTTTTCCTCCTAGCCATGCTCTTTCTTCTTCTGAAATTACAAACAAATTACAAGGAACAGCCATAATAGCCGTTGCGAACATCTCGACAACTTTCCATATGTGGGTGACTTATTAAAATTAATGGCGTGGAATACTCAATGTTGCTGCGGTTCATGATCTTTCAGTTGGAATATGCTTTGACTCCTTCCGTGATTATTGCTCATTAATCTGTCAACCTGTTATATCCTGAAATCTCGGAAATTATATTTGGAATAAAAGAGATATTATTTAGTCGTAAATATATTCCTATATATCCCTGATCTTGAAATATTCCGGGTGATTTTTAGCGCACAATAATTGCCCCCAATTTTTAGAGTTATTGGATTACAACTGTAAAAATTCAAATTTTAAATTGAACGGCATCTTGATTAATTGGACGGTTACGATTGGGGTAGAGGTTATCTATGATGGCAGTTTTTGCAGATATAATGATCACTTGTCATTTCTTTCAATTCACAACGCTCTCTCTCTCTCTCTCTCTCTCTCTCTCGATCATTTCTCTGGTAAGTTTCTGGTTTCCTTCCTCTGTTTTTTCTTCATTTTAATTTTGTATAATGTCGCATTCTTCTTCTTCCTCCGACTCCGATGAGTTGCACAACTAGAATATTCTGCCTTATACATAGCGGAATATTTGTGTTTTTAATGATGACCGCATTTACTCCATGCAATTGTCTCGAGCTTTCCCTGAGGAAGCGGTCATTCATCGTTTTGATCATGCTCTCAAAGCAGACCATAGTTATACTTCGTGGGTAGGTTTTTTAGAATACCCCTTCTCCTTGGGTTTGTCTTTTCCTTTTCCTCCATTGATTTCTAAGTTTTTTTTTTGTGTTACTCACCTCTGTTATCCTCAGTTAATGCAGATGGGTTGGCGCTTGCTTGCTACCCTTCATAAATTGAATCAGGAAATATGGTCTAAGGATCGGAGTCCCTAAAATTTCCCATGTTTTCCAACTTCATACCCATGGTTACTCCCGGTTTAAGCTTCAAAGGAGAAGCAATGCCCCAGTTCTAGTTCCTGGGATAACTATGAACAAGGAGGAATGACGAAATAGATTTTTCTTTGTTAGGAGAAGTTCTATCTCTGAAGGGAAATCCCTCCGTGGTTGTTAAAGGGTAGGATTTCTAGGTTTACTTTTTCTTTAATGACCTTGTATTGATCAATAATATATTCTTCGTGATTTTTTTTCAACGAAAAAGTCCGAGTCATTGGTCGCAAAAGATAGGGATACCGAACAAAAGATCCAGGCCCTATTGCAAATTGAGGAGAAGGAAAGGAAATTTGGTGTTTCCTTGAGAGCTGATATCCCCAATATATCTCCAGATCATAGCGCATCCTCTAAGCAGTCTCACGCTCAAATGACTTCAGGTTTAGAGTTTTTATTTTTCATATGTTAGTTTTTATATTCCATCTTTATGTTTGTTTGTTATTCTAGAATCCGCATTTGATCTCGAGGATCTCAGTGGTTTCCTTACCATCAAGAAGGATAAGGCAAGCCTCATTGCTCCCAAAGCCAGGATAATGCACACCCGCTCTTCTAAGGTTTCCAAGAAGTGAAAAGGTGTTGAGCCCATCAATGTGGATGACATTCCAGACTTCCCTGTTACTGATATTCTCCAAAAGGTTGTTTTCAGGATATCCTTATTGTATTTTTATTATATCCTGACATATCCCTATTTTTACAGGCTATCCTCAAGGTTGCTGCTGATAAGGAGGTTTTTGACAAATAAATTGAAGATCTGGAGGATCAGAAAAAGATTGTTGCTGTCAAGGCCAGCCATTATGAGAAGGAAGCTCAGAAATTGAAGAAACAGGTCAAGAATATTGAAGCCACCTATAAGTTGAAGATCAAGAGTATCATAGAGGGTACCAAGAAATATGCTTCCATTGTCATCCTCAAGGCTAAAATTCAAATGACGAAGAAAGCTAAGCATGAGGGAGCATACCTGTGGGAAAAAGAGCTTTCAGACTGGGCCAAGATCCTGACCAACCTAACCGGGGATGTTACGAAGACTTCTGCTGCGGCGGCGGCGAAGACGACGAGTGTGGTGGAGACAAGTAAGGCAGGTGGAGGTGAGGATATGGGTGCAGGTGCTGGTGAGGTTGCGATGGGTGATGGAGATAGGATTGACAAGGTATGAGCCCATCTTGTTTGTGGTTCTCTAATGATGTTTTCTTTGTTTTAAACAATGTTCTGATGAATGTCCCAGTACTGGTAGACAATTTCTAGATAATTCAGGATATTTTAGGTGAGTTTCATGGCGAAGCCAAATATATTAGCTTTATATATCCATAATAATTATCCTTCTGATGTGTTATTGTTTTGCTTTGAATGTTTTGTGTTGATATAATTTTGAAATCTAGAGGGTATTTTTAAGGATATTTCAAACTGTTATACCTGAAAAAATTTACCTTATAATTCAGAATAAATTGGGATACGGGATATTTCGGGATAGTTAGGAATATTTGCGTATATAAATTTATATGATTTAATGACCTGAATAATAAATAATGATAGTTTATAATTAATTATTATTACTTTGTTATTCAGCACATGCTACTAATATTTGAAATAAGTCAACAGGATTAAACCACTCTTCCTATTCTCCCGGGATAACTAGAAAAACGTGGACGGGATGGAGAACCCATAAACGGTCATTTGGAGCAGTAGACACATGATTGGAGACTGGACCGAATTATGAGGAACAACCTTTTGACTATCGTTGTATTATTTTGACTATAAAATGAGGCAATGTCTATCTAGGAAAACACACACAACTCACTTAGTCTACTTCTGATTATCTCTTGTTCACAGCGTTCGTGGTTCAGAAACACTTAGCGATTGATTCATTGTGCTCTTGTATTGTAATTTTGTATTTTTGTATTAATAAGAACAAGGCAGAGTGACAATTGTCACCTCCCGAGGTTTTTATGCCGGCAATCCTAAGGGATTAAGGGTTTTTCCTCGTATAAATCTTGTGTGTAAGCTGTTTATTTCGTTATATATTCTGAAATATCCCTAGTGATCCTTAGGAATATTCTGGGATATTCTGTACATATACTTGTTATATCCAATTTATTTGTTTGTTAAACACAATACCCCACTAAACTAATTCGGTTTTGCTAAAAATTAAACTTGTAAATTTTTACCCGAAACAATTTGGCGCCCACCGTGGGGCAAACTTGTGTTTTTTTTTTATAAGAAAAACTTTGTTTAAAAGTGTTTTCAGAAGAAATATAGTGAAAAATGGCTTCACAACCGAGATCAACTTCTTCATTGCCTATTATTTCTGCTACTACTACTAATGTGTCCTCGCAGATTCCTGTTTTAACCAAGAAGTCTGATAACCCCAGCAATCCTGGGAAGAAAACTGCATTTGTAGCCGAAAGTGCTCCATCAACAAAGATGACCACTTCTGTTCCTATACTTGTTTCTAACAATTAAATTTTGAGTATGCTTCAACAGGTTCAGCAGCAAATGTTGGATCAACAAAAAATGAATCAAAGGCTTCTTAGAGAAATGGAAACTTTGAGGGCTGAAAAGAATAAGCAGAAAGAGACTTCCACTCCATCGGCTCCAAGGATCCTGGATTTCGGGACATCAGGGATGTCTGGGAATCACTCAGGAGACTTTATTCCCACGCAAACCAGTCTTGGGGATCCATCGGGATCCCAAGGGCTAAGGACATCTCGGGATAATACCAATATCCTGGGAACTTCTTATCTGACTCCCATTACTAGCAATACTTTCAACTATTCTCCTATTGATGCTACTAACCTTGGTTCTGTGCAGGAATCCGGATTAACTCCACAAGTGGCTAAAGAAATCCAGAAACTCAGGGATATGATCTCTAGTGTTCCCGGAGTGGTCAAGCGTATTCCTAAGGTTCCTGTCACAACCCACAGGATCTATAGATTTGCTCCACCAATATATGATGCTGAGATCCCAAAGAGATTCCAAACTCCAACCATGAAGCTGTATGATGGAACCACAGATCCTGAAAAACATGTGGCACAGTATAGGGAAAGAATGGAAACTAACCCTATACCTCCACATTTAAAGGAAGCATGCTTGTGCAAGGGATTTGGTTCAACATTGACAGGGGCAGCCTTGAAATGGCTGATTAACGTTCCTCCATTTTCAATAACTTCATTTGCTCATTTGATTAATCTATTTAACAGTCAATTTTCTTGTAGCAGGACCTTTGAGAGGCTGACTAGTGATCTCTACAGGGTAACCCAGGGATCCGATGAATCTCTCAGGAGTTATGTCAAATTTGGCAAAGAATCCCTGGATATCCCTAATCTTGACACTACTATAGTTGTTCAAGTGTTTAAGATGGGTTTACAAAGAGACTCACCATTTTATGATGACTTGGTTATGCATCCTTGCAATAACATGGACGAAGTTCGAAACCGTGCATTGAGGTTTATAAGATTGGAGGATGATTAAGAAATCCAAAAGAGGATCACCACTACACATCCCAATGATCAAGGAAAGAGAAAGTTGGATTCACCTACTAGCATGTCATTCAAATCCAAACCATACTACAAAGCTGATAATCACAAGATCAATTCGATGGATGAAGATGAGGATGAGGAAGAATATCCCAGGATATCTGAATATTGTTTTTCTGTAGATATTCCTGAATTAATGTGTGCCATGCAGGACTTAGTGTCACACCCCGAGCTGGCGGGGTTGGATCAGAGTCCCTATTGGGCGGAAGGTTCCCGAGGCGCGATATCGTGGATGATAATCGTAATGATCAGATTGTTTACATAGCATCAATGTTAAGAATATCTAAGCACAATAACATTAACATAAAATTTACAGAGTTAAATTACAATATCAATGTCTGGTAATTTAACCAAGTAAACATTTCAAAATGAATCATAAGTTCACTATCTTGTATTAGTACAAGATCTCAAAAATGATTCACAATGATCAACAAAAGATATGCTTTCCAAAACTACTAGGTCCTCTAACTGAGCATCCTAGCATGCAATCCAAATCCCTAGCTTAATCCTGTACGTCATCTGAGAAAGCATGAAAATAAAACAAAGTCAACACAATGGTTGGTGAGTTCATATGATTTTGGTATTTGAAAATAGTCTTGTAAACCTTTTAGGTAAAACCTTAACCTCATTATCAACACCTGTATCATCCAACTCGGTATGCTTATATATAGGGCATACCCCTGAGTCGAGCCTACAACCCGCCCAGACGCCGTCCCACCACATACTAAGTCACATAGGACATTGTTGTTAATGATAATTAAGCATTTGACCTACGATTCTCTTCTATGATCATCTGAGATTTAAAACACTCTGTTTAACTGTTTATGATATCAACCCAAAAATGTTTATGTTTCCCCCGAGGTAACAACCTTAATCTCATTAACATCACCAATATCATCCAGCTCGGTATGCTTATATATAGGGCATACCCCTGAGTCGAGCCTACGACCCGCCCAGACGCCGTCCCACCACATACTAAGCCGCATAGGACATTGATTTTAATGATAATTAAGCGTCATACCTAACACCCACTTCTATGTTAAAAGACTTGATTTCCATAATTTGAAATAAAACTAATTTCCAGGGTTCACCATGTTTTCATGATTTCCCAAAAGCAAATATAGAAATATAATGTTAAATGTTTAATTGAATAAATAAATAAACATTTACATACAACTAAGACATGATGATTGGGCCTTATTTGACTCAATCAATTAGACTTAATTGTTGGTGTTTGTCCAAGTTGTAACCTCTCACACGTGACCCATGCCAGGCATAACTCACAAGGAGTATACCTGAACTGACCGGGATTTTAATGTTTTGCCCATATCAGCTTGACCCTCTGGTCTACTGTATGCGTAGAGACTTTAAGGATATCCTTTGGTGCTTGATTGTTCTTGTTCGTCCTTGATCGTCAATGATTCTCTTGATTTTTGATATTGATTTCATTTGATCGTTCACGTTATTGCCCGAATAGTCTGACTACTAGAGTCTACTATTTATGAAGGGACTTTATGTGTGTTACACGTGGTCTTGATTCCCTATACAACTAACATCCACCTTAACTCAAGTATTAGTGATTTCATTAGATTATAATGATTTCATTATTCAATGATTCACACACATTTATGATTTCCTTGATTCCTTGAGTTCCTCAAAAGTGATCTTTAGAATTTTCATGATTTGGATCCTGAGTTTACTGATCACACACTGGATTAGATTCCATTGCATTTGATCTTTAACTTTTGGTTCTTTTGATTTCACTTTGAATTTAGATTCTGAAATTTGAACTCGATGGACTAAGGGTTTATTGAGAGTTTAGAATTAAGGTATTACTCATAAGAGTAATTTAATTAACTTGCTTAATTAACTTGATAGTTAATTTAGCCTGGGATTTACCTAGACAGGAGTCTAGGTGAATAAACAAACATATATAAAGTATATAATAAGTAGAAGCATTTAAGTAAACAATTTAATGAAAACAGTTTATGCATGCTTCTCAGCCTCGCATTTGAAAACAAAATGTTTAGAAAAGGGGCAATGAACTCACCTGTGTTGCTGTGCCAATGAACCACAAAAGATATGCACGCTCC
This sequence comes from Mikania micrantha, assembly GCA_009363875.1. Taxonomy (NCBI): domain Eukaryota; kingdom Viridiplantae; phylum Streptophyta; class Magnoliopsida; order Asterales; family Asteraceae; genus Mikania; species Mikania micrantha. The sequence goes on along the minus strand of CM018685.1, from coordinate 42,584,935 downwards.
TTGATCATTATCCATTACTAAACCTTAGATGAGTAAGGTTTATATTAAATACTTGACAAGTCTTTATTTAAAATATTTTTAAGTTAAACATTTATTTAGAAATCATTAAATTAATTTAATACGATTTATAATTTAATTTCTTTTAGGAAAAACATAATTAATTTAAGAAAATTGCAATTAAACATGATGGGCTTGTATTAAACCCATTGGGCCAATCACAGGCCCATTCATTAGTCTTTGATTTCCAAGTGATTTCTTATCAATGCTTTGATTTACTAAGCCTAGATAATTTAAATAAATTATCTAGGTTAGTCACATGCCTTTATGGATTTCCCTAAGGTTTATGTGTTAACAATTTAATCAACACTTGAAACCCAATGTCATCGCTTTGATCCTTTATAACTCCTCCCTTGTTTTGACCCCAATGAAGCTTACCAACTTTATAAAAATTTTTAGGTTAGCTTCATGTTGAGAAACCCTACTAATGCCTTTATTAACTTGATTTTCCCATTTGATAGATAAGTTCATGTTAAATCCTTAGAATTAGGTGTTGTTTTCATGTAAAGGAAACTCTATTATCCTTTTTCCAATGCATACCCACTAATTCCCTGGCATGAATTAATTACTTAACCATGCATCCCATGCACACATTAAGATCCCATGCATGCATACCTGATTCCCACGTATCCCACCCCTATGGTTCGACTAATAAGACTTGGCCGAATGAGATCACCCGAAAGTCACCTAGCTGAAGGGGTGTAGGGCGAATGAGTTTGACCGAATAACAATGGCCGAAGAAGTCCTCTAACCGTATGGGGCAACATGGCCGAAGGTTGATTAACCGAATGAATGAGAGTTGGTCGGTCGAATGAGTCCCAGCCAAAGGTGCATAGGGCGAAGGTGGCTTGGCCGAAAGAGGCATAGTCGATCAAATGGAGTATGATTGGCCGAATGGTTATAGGCGAATGGGAAGGGGTCGAATGAAGCAGCACCATGACCGATCGAATGAGTCTGTTGGCGACAGAATGAAGGCCGAATGAGATGCCACGGCCGAATGAAGAATTGTCAAATGGTTGCTTGGTCAAAGGGATCCATTCGCATGGAAACTTGGCCAAATAATGGCAGGTCGAATGTGTTTAGGCCGAAGGGGAGTGACCCTAGGCCATTCGGCCGAATGAAGTTGCTGGAGTCATTCGACCACCTGATGGTGTGAGCCATTCGGCCGTGCGACAACCCACATATACAGCCATGGTTTCGAACTAATCAACTAGAGATTCGAGTAAATCTTGTTCCTACTTCAATCTAAGGTGTCCTAGAGTGAATCCTAAGGGTTGAAAGTGGGTATGACCGGTTCTAGATGGGTTCGATCAAAGGGTTTATAAAACCCTAAAAACCGAACTTGAATATGATCTTTACCTCAAATCCGTCGGTTGGAAGCTTAGATCGGTTGTACTTCTATGTTCTACGAGTTGTGGTGGTCGTTTTGACACCAAGATGGCTTGATTTCACTGAGGAATGGAGGAGATATGGTGATTTCTTCAAGAGAGAGAAACTAGAGAGAGATCCGGGTTTGTGTGTAGAGAGAGAAAGAGATGGTGAATAAAATGAAGAAGATGAGTTTTGTAGGGTACTTATACCCCGGGTGGGTTCGGGTTCGTTTTCCGTTGCTCGGTTTCGCGTAAAAGTGTCGGTTTCGTTTCTTTCTCGTAACGAAACGTCTTGGTTTTAAAATAAAGTTAATAAAATTATTTTAGGTTGTGATTCCTAATAAATTAACTAAATATCTTTTATTTATTTTAAATTTTCAAAAATATTTAATTTACTGTTCAAAATCGAATCGTACGGTTATCGCGCGTATTCGTTCGGATCGTCATCCGTACGAACACGGCGATAACTTTACTTTTCAATATTGTTTTCTAATTATTGGATATCATTCAGAACGTTAAACTTCCAGATTTATTCATACAGATCGTCACCTATACGAATAATCCGTCGGTTTAGCATTCACGTAACAACATCCATATTGTTTTGTTCAGTAAGGCCTCACATACGTTTATGCATAATAGAATCCTAACACATAATTATATGATGGTTCTGTATTGCCAGGTAATTATCTGACTAATGAACCATGTTTCTGAGTTTCGTTTCTGAATAAATTCTGAAACTGTGCTACGATATCATAAAGTGATAATGATATATGAACAACAATTTGTATGTGTACTTGGTTTACTGTTCATTTTACTGTACCGATCACTGTTCCGGTGACGTTTCCGGCACTGGTGTTACAGTCTCCCCTTGTTAGAGAAATTTCATCCTGAAATTTAAGAATAATTATCGGGTACGACTTTCTCTATAAACAGTTGGGGATTACGTTAACTCCATATGATCTTTGCATTTCCCAAGTAAGCTTGAGTTTGCGCCTTGAATTCCACTGAGACTTAGCAATCGGAGTACGGATTCACCTTATTTGTTTAACTAAGCGAGCCATGATCTCCGAGGATTCTTAGATTAAATATAAATGTCTGTCCAGTTGAATTCCTTCAACTGATATGACGAGCGATTCGTCATTAAAACATTTTTCAAACTTGAGGCGTGAAACACGTCGTGCACACCACTGAGATCATCTGGTGATCTCAGTCTACATGCTACAAGACAAATAAGTTCGATGATCTCGAACTGTCCTGCGTTTCGTGGTGTGTATTTGTCCCTATATTCCAAAATATACTACATCTTTCCTCAGGGTACCTTTAACTTGATCAGATTTCCCACTCCAAATGTCAACGGCTTGCGTTATTCATTGGTTTAACTATTCTGTCTTATCCTTGCTATCCGTAACCTTTGTTAAAACTAAGCTATCTTGTCAATAGTTGATCTACTAAGCTCTGGTTTAGCTGTTCGATTATCTCCTGCCTCAGTCCACAGCTCGGTAGCCGACATATTCCGGTCTTAATGAGCCTTGAATGATGTGCATTCGATGCTACAATTATGGCTGTTGTTGCAGGAGAATTTGATCATTGGCAATTGAGAGTCCCAAATTCCACCGAAGTTTAACACACAGATTCTCAGCATATCCTCTAGGGTCTGTGTCGTACTTTAGCTTCGACCGTCCGTTGATGGATGGTGAACTATACTCGAATTTAAGTACATCCCTAGAGGTTTCTGCGATGTTGGTTAGAACCTTCATGTGAATTAGCTGTCTCTATCTAAAATGTTAGACAATAGTACCCCATGACGTACTACTATCTCGTTGTTGTATAATCCGTCAGTTTACCTATCGCGAAGTTTTCCTGCGTTAGCGAGAATTGGATAGGTTTCTGTCAATCGGTCATTGGTGACTCAAAGAGAACTATGACCCATGGAAGCGCGAGGTAGCTTGGTTTCGATATCCATAGATGTTTGTTCCCAATTCCAGAGCAGAATTTCAGGCGGTCCCAGTAGCCCTGACGGCTTCTGGTGTTCCGTCTTTACTTTAGCACACTTAAGGCATGGACCGACATACTCGACGATGTCTTTCTTCATTCCCGGCCATCAATAAAATCTCTGTAAGTCTCGGTACATTTTATCAGCGCCCGGATGCACTAATTATCTGGCTCGTGTGCATTCTCAAGAATAAGTCTTCTTGATTTATCTACCGCCAGAATCCACCCACAATTTTGGTAGTAGGTATTTCATCCGGTTTATCTCAAACTGTCTTTCTCTTCTACAATCTGACACACTCCTTCAAGTTTTCATAGGTGGCTCTCACAACTCTAGGTCTTGATTGTCAGATCGAGACCCTTGAGTTGCACATGGTGAATCCTTAGGTTATTTGATATAACCGTATACTTACTTCACCATCTGTTTAATCTATTCTCCTCTTTAAAAGGGTACTCCATAAGTCGGGGAGGTCTACCATAAAATATGGCAGATCCGTTAAGATAAAGGAAATAATTTATCTTTTCAGTAATCCTATACACATCTCCGAAGTGATGCATATTTACCTTACTCCTACCCAAAAATCGTGTAACTTATGAGGCTTATTGCAACTGTCGTTACAATCGTTTCTATCCTTAGCCTACCTTTCAATTGGAGATTTTATCACAGGATTTCTATATCTTTAATAGCTCCAGAATCTTCCTGAAAGGTCGTTCGTGTTCCGTCTTGCTTTTAGAATAATTCAGTATGTCATTCCTAACGAAAATGAAAAACTGGTCTAAATACAGTTTGCACACTCGGTTCATGAAGTCCATGAGAACCATGGGTGCATTCTTCTATCCGAAGGGCATGACCGTAACTTGGAATGCTCATATTTCATTCGGATTATTATCTGTGGCGTATTTTCCTATTACATTCACAACTGATTTTCCCCTGACTTACTTATCTAGTTTAGATAAGAATCCAATACAGCTCTAACATTCATCCTTTCCTGACATCCTAGAACCGGAGTTCTCGAACTTAAGTAACTTAAATTCTGGAAGGTCTAGGTAGAAAGTGAAGTCTACACACTAGCCTTGGCATTTTGAATTCCTAAGACTTTTAGTGTTCTATTCAGCTAAGGTTCTCTTTCTAACTACATTATTTAAACTGTAATTAAAATTTACCCTAACTTTATTTAATCATTTAACGCTTACTTAACCTAAAGGTTCCTTAGGTTATTATTCCAATTATCTTTTCGACAATGACTTTGTTTACAGCTAATTTAAATTTATTGTTTCTAAAATTACAACAGTTAAGCAGTTCAAATTAATATACCAATAAATAATTTAATGTATCAAGCTGAAATTGGCATACCTATGGGGTCATCGGACTCCGAGTGTTCCCCAGGAGCTGGTAGAGCGAGTAATTCCTCAGTGACTGCTGGGTCTGCGGGAGGTCTTCGCCTAGGGCAGTCCCTTTTGAAATGTCCAAACATTCCACATATGTAGCAGTTGTTGTTATGAGAGGTAGTAGAGGTGCTCGCTTCTTGTTTCTGTTTCCTAGTGGGAATAAACCGGCACTGTTGGATCCAGTGTCCGTATTTCCCACAATTCAAACAGTGCTTACAAGGTTTCTTCTCACCGTGGTGGAAACCACATCTGGCACATTTAGGGAATATGCCAACATATTGATGGGGAATAGGGGTAATCGATGTCCTGTATTGTTGCATCCAATGACCTGTCTTCCCACAGCGTGTGCATCGTACACATGGAAGTTCAACCCGATGATAGTAGTGACAAGCTGAACAGAGAGGGGTTTTTCCCTCATGATGAACACTGACTCTTGTAGTCAAATCTGGCAGAATTTGACTGATAGGTAAAACTTCAGTGTAATTCATAGCTCTCTTTCGTCTTTTTGCATAACGACGTTCAGGTTTCTTGCTGGTTTCTCCTTCTTCAGGTTCCTTCTTCTCTGCAGACAGTAGTGAGAAGTTCCTAGCAAACTCCTCACTGTTCCTGATCCGGGTGATGATTCCAGGAAGAACCACCACCAACTGTTCAGTGATCAGGGTTGCAAGTGCCTCAACTGCTGAGTCCGTCTCCTGCGAAGGGAGAGGCGGTGATGGTTGTCTTCTTGGTGACATTCTAATCATAACCAATAGAACATTGGTTAGTGCAATGATCGAATGCAGAAGACACAATGCAAGTAAATTCCTAATTCCTATGTTCTCTACATGAAAGGTCCCTAAGTTATAGTCTAGGCCAAACCGTTTTAAGTAAATGACCTATTATTCTCTATAACCTTGAGCTCTGATACCAATCTGTCACACCTTGAGCCGGCGGGGTTGGATCGGAGTCCCCGTCAGGCGGAAGGTTCCCGAGGCGCGATATCGTGGATGATAATCGTAATGATCAGATTGTTTACATAGCATCAATGTTAAGAATATCTAAGCACAATAACATTAACCTAAAATTTACAGAGTTAAATTACAATATCAATGTCTCGTAATTTAACCAAGTAAACATTTCAAAATGAATCATAAGTTCACTATCTTGTATTAGTACAAGATCTCAAAAATGATTCACAATGATCAACAAAAGATATGCTTTCCAAAACTACTAGGTCCTCTAACTGAGCATCCTAGCATGCAATCCAAATCCCTAGCTTAATCCTGTACGTCATCTGAGAAAGCATGAAAATAAAACAAAGTCAACACAATGGTTGGTGAGTTCATACGATTTTGGTATTTGAAAATAGTCTTGTAAACCTTTTAGGTAAAACCTTAACCTCATTATCAACACCTGTATCATCCAACTCGGCATGCTTATATATAGGGCATACCCCTGAGTCGAGCCTACGACCCGCCCAGACGCCGTCCCACCACATACTAAGTCACATAGGACATTGTTGTTAATGATAATTAAGCATTTGACCTACCATTCTCTTCTATGATCATCTGAGATTTAAAACACTCTGTTTAACTGTTTATGATATCAACCCAAAAATGTTTATGTTTCCCCCTAGGTAACAACCTTAATCTCATTAACATCACCTGTATCGTCCAGCTCGGTATGCTTATATATAGGGCATACCCCTGAGTCGAGCCTACGACCCGCCCAGACGCCGTCCTACCACATACTAAGCCGTATAGGACATTGATTTTAATGATAATTAAGCGTCTTACCTAACACCCACTTCTATGTTAAAAGACTTGATTTCCATAATTTGAAATAAAACTGATTTCCTGGGTTCACCATGTCTTCATGATTTCCCAAAAGCAAATATAGAAATATAATGTAAATGTTTAAATAAATAAATAAATAAACATTTACATACAACTAAGACATGATGATTGGGCCTTATTTGACTCAATCAATTAGACTTAATTGTTGGTGTTTGTCCAAGTTGTAACCTCTCACACGTGACCCATGCCAGGCATAACTCACAAGGAGTATACCTGAACTGACCGGGATTTTATTGTTTTGCCCATATCATCTTGACCCTCTGGTCTACTGTATGCGTAGAGACTTTAAGGATATCCTTTGGTGCTTGATCGTTCTTGTTCGTCCTTCGTCAATGATTCTCTTGATTTTTGATATTGATTTCATTTGATCGTTCACGTTATTGCCCGAATAGTCTGACTACTAGATTCTACTATTTATGAAGGGACTTTATGTGTGTTACACGTGGTCTTGATTCCCTATACAACTGACATCCACCTTAAATCAAGTATTAGTGATTTCATTAGATTATAATGATTTCATTATTCAATGATTCACACACATTTATGATTTCCTTGATTCCTTGAGTTCCTCAAAAGTGATCTTTAGAATTTCCATGATTTCACAATGATTTTAGATTCATGATTTGGATCCTGAGTTTACTGATCACACACTGGATTAGATTCCATTGCATTTGATCTTTAACTTTTGGTTCTTTTGATTTCACTTTGAATTTAGATTCTGAAATTTGAACTCGATGGACTAAGGGTTTATTGAGAGTTTAGAATTAAGGTATTACTCATAAGAGTAATTTAATTAACTTGCTTAATTAACTTGATAGTTAATTTAGCCTGGGATTTACCTAGACAGGAGTCTAGGTGAATAAACAAACATATATAAAGTATATAATAAGTATAAGCATTTAAGTAGACAATTTAATGAAAACAGTTTACGCATTCTTCTCAGCCCCGCGTTTGAAAACAAAATGTTTAGAAAAGGGGCAATGAACTCACCTGTGTTGCTGTGCCAATGAACCACAAAAGATATGCACGCTCCTTGATTGTTGCCTAAATATCTTTAGCACCTGAGTTATTTTAAGAAGATTCGTAGACGATAAGTATTTATAATAGTCGTATGTAGGGTTTGGTCTCGGTGTGCAACTAGTGTCCTACATTACTAATGTGTTTCTAGAATTTCATCTCACTACTCTAAACTCATTACTCAATAATAATCCTAATCCCACCATTTATCATTATCCATTACTAAACCTTAGATGAGAAAGGTTTATATTAATTACTTGACAAGTCTTTATTTAAAATATTTTTAAGTTAAACATTTATTTAGAAATCATTAAATTAATTTAATAAGATTTATAATTTAATATCTTTTAGGACAAACATAATTAATTTAAGAAAAGTGCAATTAAATATGATGGGCTTGTATTAAACCCATTAGGCCAATCTCAGGCCCATTCATTAGTCTTTGATTTCCAAGTGATTTCTTATCAATGCTTTGATTTACTAAGCTTAGATAATTTAAATAAATTATCTAGGTTAGTCACATGCCTTTATGGATTTCCCTAAGGTTTATGTGTTAACAATTTAATCAACACTTGAAACCCGATGTCATTGCTTTGATCCTTTATAACTCCTCCCTTGTTTTGACCCCAATGTAGTGTGATAAATTCTTAGTTTAGAAAGCTTACAAGCTTACCAACTTTATAAAAATTTTTAGGTTAGCTTCATGTTGAGAAACCCTACTAATGCCTTTATTAACTTGATTTTCCCATTTGATAGATAAGTTCATGTTAAATCCTTAGAACTAGGTGTTGTTTTCATGTAAAGGAAACTCTATTATCCTTTTTCCAAAGCATACCCATTGATTCCCCGGCATGAATTAATTACTTAACCATGCATCCCATGCACACATTAAGATCCCATGCATGCATACCTGATTCCCACGTATCCCACCCCTATGGTTCGACTAATAAGACTTGGCCGAATGAGATCACCCGAAAGTCACCTAGCTGAAGGGGTGTAGGGCGAATGAGTTTGACCGAATAACAATGGCCGAAGAAGTCCTCTAACCGTATGGGGCAGCATGGCCGAAGATTGATTAACCGAATAAATGAGAGTTGGTCGGTCGAATGAGTCCCAGCCAAAGGTGCATGGGGCGAAGGTGGCTTGGCCGAAAGAGGCATAGTCGATCAAATGGAATATGATTGGCCGAATGGTTATAGGCGAATGGGAAGGGGTCGAATGAAGCAGCACCATGACCGATCGAATGAGTCTGTTGGCGACAGAATGAAGGCCGAATGAAGAATTGTCGAATGGTTGCTTGGTCGAAGGGATCCATTCGCATGGAAACTTGGCCGAATGATGGCAGGTCGAATGTGTTTAGGCCGAAGGGGAGTGACCCTAGGCCATTCGGCCGAATGAAGTTGCTGGAGTCATTCGACCACCTGATGGTGTGAGCCATTCGGCCGTGCGACAACCCACATATACAGCCATGGTTTCGAACTAATCAACTAGAGATTCGAGTAAATCTTGTTCCTACTTCAATCTAAGGTGTCCTAAAGTGAATCCTAAGGGTTGAAAGTGGGTATGACCGGTTCTAGATGGGTTCGATCAAAGGGTTTATAAAACCCTAAAAACCGAACTTGAATATGATCTTTACCTCAAATCCGTCGGTTGGAAGCTTAGATCGGTTGTACTTCTATGTTCTACGAGTTGTGGTGGTCGTTTTGACACCAAGATGGCTTGATTTCATGGAGGAATGGAGGAGATATGGTGATTTCTTCTAGAGAGAGAAACTAGAGAGAGAGAGATCCGGGTTTGTGTGTAGAGAGAGAAAGAGATGGTGAATAAAATGAAGAAGATGACTCTTCTAGGGTATTTATACCCCGGGTGGGTTCGGGTTCGTTTTCGGTTCCTCGGTTTCGCGTAAAAGTGTCGGTTTCGTTTCGTTCTCGTAACGAAACGTCTTGGTTTTAAAATAAAGTTAATAAAATTATTTTAGGTTGTGATTCCTAATAAATTAACTAAATATCTTTTATTTATTTTAAATTTTCAAAAATATTTAATTTACTGTTCAAAATCGAATTGTAATCCCCAGGGCTTTCCGTTACGAATTCGAATATTGTAATCGAGTTTAATTCGAATAACGAAAAGTCTCAAATGTTCTTTGAAACACTTGTATTCGAAAACTTATATAATTATATAAAAAGGTCTATTTCATTAACAAAGTAATACTAGCAATAATAACACGAGACATAATCTAAGCTCTTTATAAATTATATTTAATAAAAGTTAAAATTCTTTTAAACTTTAAGAAGTGATAATAGATTATAATAAAATAATAAACATTTTATTTGTAAATAACCTATTTTTAAAGTTTATAAAATATATGCATAAATAATATGTATACAATAATAATAATAATAATAATAATAATAATAATAATTATAATAATAATAATATGGTAAGTATATTTATGTGAGAATTAATCTAATCATCTATGATGCAAATTAACAGCCTGTTAACACTTGGCATCCAAAAATACTAGGTGGAGTTGTAAATCAAAAACCAATAATTATGAGTATAAACCAAAATTCACCAATCCATTCAACCCTCTGGATCCCAACGACACTTTCTGTGTTCACAAATATCATTCACATACATTCTTTATCGCAAATCAAGACATCAAAGGATCCGACGATGAACTTTAAGTCTCGAATCAAAAACTCACGAATTCACGAATCAATGGTAAGTAATATTTACACCAATCCATTCAATTTTCAGTGATAAACAATAGCCCTATGGTGTTTACAACTATAGAGTTGTTAATCCGTCGAATTTGACTGAGAAGGGATTTAGGGTTCATCGGGTGAATTGGCTAATTTGGGGGGAGCAAAGGCACACGTTATTTCTGGTATTTTATCCTTTTACCCATTAATTCTTTGCATAAAGATAAAAAAAATATTCTAAAAATTCTGAAAAAACAATTTTAAACAAACTGAGTAAATTTTAATCACTCAGTAAAATTATTAGAATTATATATTCAATTAAAAAAATGTTTATTTATAAAGATCTGTTTATAAATGACTCAAAAATAAAAATCATCATATAATTTTATATGAACAATTTCAAAGTAGTAAAGAAAAACAAATTCTCTTATTATTTTAAAACGTTAATAATATATCAGAATATATATTAATTATTTTATCAAATAATAGGTTATTAAAATTAGAAAAGGCTATATCCAAAACCTATATGAAATTATTTAGAAATTTAGTAAGTTCCTTTCTAAACGTTATAAAATAATAATTTATTTTAGAAAATATATATGTATATCATTTTTATAAAATTTATGAGATTTGACAACAAAGATTTCATATTATTAATCATGGAATATTTTAATAGAATACTTATAAACTTATTCGTGTTAATCACTTACAAATTCTAAATAAAATATTTTATCTAAATTATTTTAAACACAAAGCATTTTGACCCACAACACTTAGTCTTACTATTATTATATAAAAAAATATATAAACAACATTAAATTTATTTAAAAACAAGCTATAGAAATATTTATTTAAATAAATAAATAAATATTCCAAAGTTGTTATCCAAAACCTAAATATATTCTTAGGTAATCCGTAGAATGCCATAAACTTTAAGCACAAAACTTGAACTTTAGAAATACGAAGTTTACTAAGTTATTCATGTAAACTTTAGGTTGTTATGTGATCTTTGACTCATAATCAATAACTCTTGGGGAAAAAAAAAACAAAGCAACCATGTGAGTTTCTTCGCACTCCCTTTTACATTTTTGTTTTAGGGATGTTACACATGTCTTATTCAAACTTTATTCAATATATTATTCATTCAATCTATGATGCAAGCCTTAGACTAGTTAGCTTTATGTGTTAGAGGCTAGGCTTATACAATGTGTTGATTCTATGTGTGATTCTATGTGTGTTGCCAGTCAAGCAATCTAGTATTTAGTAGCCTAACATGGTTAGATACTATCTTCGCAAAGGCTTTTGCCTTTGTGTGAAAAAGGTGAAAAGTACACTTAGCAAACTGGTTGAATTATAACTGTTAATTTATAGTATGGCCATACTTGAATTAACATTTTGTAAGGATACTAGTTTGGACACAAGCAATTGTTATTCATTCATTCAATTTATTCAAACTTGTATTCATGCTGTGCTTATGATACATATCTAGTTAGGCTATAGTTTGCATCCTTTTTATACCTATTATTTTAACTTTGTGTGTGAACTCACCAACTATGCAAATAATTGACAAACTCTATTTTACATATGTAACAGGATAAGGAAGCATGATAAAGACATAGGATAAGACTTAGTAGACTTAGTTAAATTTTAAACAATGTTTTAGCATTCAATTGTAACTATTTTGTATTCAATTCATGTAATGTAATTTGAATTTAATGAATGACATGTTGTATTGTTTTAATGATGATGCATTAAATATTGAAACGCATAATAGCACTATGAGCTAATGAACAGTCAAGCTCTCGCCCCGACGTATTCTGCCGTCGGTCGGGGTGTGACACGAATCGTACGGTTATCGCGCGTATTCGTTCGGATTGTTATCCGTACGAACACGGCGATAACTATACTTTTCAATATTGTTTTCTAATTATTGGATATCATTCAGAACGTTAAACTTCCAGATTTATTCGTACAGATCGTCACCTATACGAATAATCCGTCGGTTTAGCATTCACGTAACATCATCCATATTGTTTTGTTCAGTAAGGCCTCACATACGTTTATACATAATAGAATCCTAACACAAAATTACATGATGGTTCTGTATTGCCAGGTAATTATCTGACAGATGAACCATGTTTCTGAGTTTCGTTTCTGAATAAATTCTGAAACTGTGCTATGATATCATAAAGTGATAATGATATATGAACAACAATTTGTATGTGTACTTGGTTTACGTTTTACTGTACCGATCACTGTTCCGGTGACGTTTCCGGCACTGGTGTTACACTTAGGTGAAAAAGCTAGATGGCCACCGAAGGAAAAGAAGTTCGCAACCAGGGATAAATCCAAGTGGTGTGCCTTTCATGAAGACTTCGGCCACATAACCGATGATTGCATTGCACTAAGGAAGGAAATAAGCTACCTAATAAGCAAAGGTCATCTTAAAGAACTACTGGGGAAAAAGAAAGAAAGAAGACAGGATTCCAACGGATTCCCAAAGAGAGCCGCATCCCCACCTAGTGATGCAAAGGTAATCAACTTTATTTCTGGTGGTTCTGACATTTGTGGCACCTCTTATTCTGCAGCCAGTAAACATGCTAAAGAAGCCAAGATGGAGAATGGAGAGAGACCCACAAAGATATCAACACTCACCACAGAGATCGTAGTATCCTTTGAAGAGCAAGACCGCGGGAATATCCTGGATCCTCATCATGATGGGTTAGTAATCACATTATATGTTGCTAACCACTATGTACGCAGGATACTTATAGATGGAGGAAGCTCAGTCAACATCATCCAATTGGAAAAACTCAAGAGGATGAATATCCCTGAATCATAGATAACTACCAAATCTCTAATCCTGGTTGGATTCAGTGGTGAAGCTAAAGCCACTGTTGGAGAAATCATGCTACCGGTATACATCGAGGGGGTAAACTCTATGCAACGTTTTTGAATAATAGATTCCCTGTCTTGTTATAATATTATACTAGGTAGACCTTGGATACATGACATGAAAGCAGTCCCTTCGACCTATCATCAATGTGTCAAGCTGCCGACACCGTGGGGAGTAGTGAAGATCAACAGTGATCAGCAAGAAGCCAAGGAGTGCTATTCGTCTTCGATGAAGGGAACAACCAGACCTTCATCAGCATAGCAATCAAAGTGTGACCTTGGGGATACTCAGGAATATAGGGAAAATGAAGTAAAGGAAGTATCTTTAAATCCCGACAATCCTGAGGTCAAGGTCCTTATAGGGACAAATATCCCTGCGGATATTGAAGAGAAATTGATTTCTTTTTTGAAATCAAGAATTTCCACATTCGCATGGAAACATGAGGATATGAAAGGAATATCCTCATATGTGATTACTCATAAGTTAGGGATAGATAGGAATATTAAGCCTGTCCACCAAAAAAGAAGGAAGTTTGCACCCGAAAGAAATCTAATCATTCAAGAGGAAGTAGAGAAACTCCTCAAAGCAAAAATGATTAGAGAGGTGAAATTTCCAAAGTGGCTAGCCAATGTAGTCGTGGTTCAAAAGAAGAATGGAAAATGGAGAGTTTGTGTGGATTACACAGACCTCAACAAGGCTTGTCCCAAAGACGCATTTCCATTACCACATATAGACTCTATGGTAGATGCAACAGTAGGACAAGAAATCTTAACTTTCATAGATGCATCAGCAGGCTTTCAACAAATTCAAATGGAACCCTCGGACCAAGAAGATACAGCTTTCATGACGCCAACAGGAATATATTGCTATACAGCAATGCCATTTGGCTTGAAGAATGCTGGAGCCACATACCAGAGACTTGTCAACATGATGTTCAAAGAGAAACTGGGGGACACTATGGAAGTGTATATTGATGATATGGTGGTCAAATCAAAGATAACTAAGAATCACCTTAGGGATCTTCAGGAATCCTTCAATATCCTGGACTGCTACAATATGAAGCTTAACCCATCTAAGTGTCATTTTGGGGTAAGATCAGGAAAGTTCTTGGGATATATGGTCACCAAAAGAGGAATAGAGGCCAGCGCAGAACAAATTAAACCTATCCGAAACCTCAAATCCCCAAAGAATATAAAAGAAGTGCAAAGACTAACATGAAGAATAGCCGCACTCAATAGATTCATCTCAAGGTCCTCTGAAAAATTTAAAGGATTCTACGATATCCTTAAAAAGAATAAGAAGTTCCAATGGGATGAAGAGCATGAGAAGGCACTTCAGGATCTAAAGGAATATTTATCCTCACCACCGTTGCTCATGAGACCAGAAGATGGTGAACCACTATCATTGTACCTAGCAGTATGCCGAACCACTGTAAGTGCTGTGTTAGTTAAGGATCACCAGGGATCACAACATCCTGTATACTATGTAAGTAAAAGCCTAGTAGATGCTGAGACTAGATATTCTCACTTAGAAAAGCTAATTCTGGCTTTGGTTATGGCATCTACTAAACTTAGGCATTACTTTGAGACACATAGAATACACATTATAACAAATTATCCTATCAAATCTGTATTGAGAAAACCTGAGCTATCAGGAAGGATGGCAAAATGGTCAGTTAAACTCAGTACCTATGATTTGATATATGAACCAAGAACAGCAATTAAGTCACAGGCTTTAGCAGACTTTGTGGCTAATTTTAGTAGTGATCTACTACCAGAAGTGGATCTAGAAATCAAACTCTTAGATGAAGATACTGGTGAGTGGACTTTGTTCACAGATGGATCTTCAAATATAAGAGGAACAGGATTAGGTATCATACTAAAATCGCCACAGGGGGACATAATACCCCAATCGATTCGTTGTGAATTTCAAGCAACTAATAATGAAGCAGAATATGAAGCCCTAATAGCAGGACTTCAATTGGCTAGGGATATGAACATTAGAAACCTACATGTTTTTTGTCGATTCCCTACTGATAGCCAATCCATTTAACTGCTCTTACATGACTAAAGGAGATAAATTGGCGAAATACTTAGAAATAGTTAAGGATATTTCAGGATATTTTTTCAAATTTGATATCACTCAAGTGCCAAGGGACGAGAACGCCGAAGTAGATGCATTGGCAAACTTAGCATCATCCCTAAGGATCCTTGAGGATATCAATATCCCTATCCTTCATATTTTAAGACCAGCGATAGATATGCAGGATATAAGTCAGGATATTGAACCCGAGAATACTGAAGTTCATCATTCAGAAGCGCATGAAATATCCTGGACTATCCCTATTAAGAACTACCTTCAAACAGGGAAAATACCTGATGAAGAAACAAATCCTAGAGCCTTTAAGGCAAAAGTATCTAGATACACAATCATACGAGATATCTTATATAGGAAATCAGTATCAGGCCCATACTTAAGGTGTTTGGAGAAACCCGAAAGTAATGAAAGATATCCATGAAGGAGATTGTGGAAATCACACTTGGGAAGAGCATTATTCTCAAAGATCCTGAGAATAAGATATTTCTGGCCAACAATGAGGAGAGATGCAATGTCTTATTCCTAGAAGTGTGATGCTTGTCAAAGACATAGCAATATACTTCATCAACCAGCCGAACCTCTACATCCAATAGTCTCATCATGGCCATTCATGAAATGGGGAATGGATATAGTAGGAAAGCTACCTAAGGCACCAGGAGGAAAGGTGTTTATGCTCGCTATGACAGATTACTTCTCAAAGTGGATTGAGGCTGAAGCCTTTGTGCAAGTTAGAGAAAAAGAAGTAATCTCATTCATAAAGAGAAATATCCTGACTAGATTTGGGATACCCGCAGAAATCACTTGTGACAATGGGTCTCAGTTCATAGGCAAAAGGACTACAAACTTTTGTGAAAGCTGGGGCATAAAGATGATCACCTCTACACCTGTTCATCCTCAAGCTAATGGTCAAGCAGAATCAAGCAACAAGATTATAATAGAAAACGTTGGGATCCAAGAAAGGAAAGTGGGCTGAAGAACTTCCATTTGTTCTATGGGCTGATAGAACAACCACAAAGAATGCACCTGGTCAAACACCATTCTCTCTAGTATATGGTTCTGAAGCTGTTCTCCTAACTGAAATGGTTGTCCCTACTACAAGATCAAGTTTGCAAAATCTAGAATCCAACAAGGAAGTATTATTTGAGGATCTAGATACTATTGATGAACTTAGGGATATTGCAAGAATAAGGATGGCAACATATCAACAAAAGATAGCCAAATCCTATAACAAGAATATTAGTATAAGAAGATTTCAAGTTGGAGATCTGGTTTTAAGGAAGACATTTCAAAATACCACCAATCCAGCTGATGGAAAACTTGCTCCAAAATGGGAAGGACCTTATAGGATCGAATCAGAAGTTGGAAAAAGGGCATAAAAGTTAACCAACATGGAAGGAGAACTTCTTCTAAGATCTTGGAATGCCATTCATCTTATGCTATACTTTATTTAAGATTATCACATTATAATTTGCATTTATATTTCCAAATATTTCTGTACATCCGAACGTATTCCTATATATTCTTGTATATTCTTAATTGTCAAACTACTAATCAAGCATCTGAGGGGCATCAGGATTCCTGGTTCCTAGCTATGCAAAAATTTTATTGTTTTGCAGTTATAGCAGGAGAAGAGATGAGACTTTATGTCTTAACCCAAGTTCTGACCTGAAATCAGAATTTGATGAAGACCCGCACTGACTTTATGTTCAGCTGCAAAGTTTTGACCTGAAATCAAAATTGTAGAAGACCCTTGCAGAGAAGAGATGAGACTTTATGTCTTAACCCAAGTTCTGACCTGAAATCAGAACTTGATGAAGACCCCGCACTGACTTTATGTCTAGCTGCAACCTTTTGACCTGAAATCAAAACTCAAGAGACTTTTGTCTCTCATGAAGACTTAGGGTTCATACCCTCGCCAGTTGCGCACGTTTATCCAATTATAGTCTGAGATGATGGGACCAGTACACGCATGAGTGGCTGACAATTTCATTATCGAGGGCTATAACTAAGGATCTTCCGAAATATCCCGGTACAGTTGGAGATTTTGGGACCAGTACACTCATGAGTGGCTGAAAATTTCATTTTCAAAGACTATTACCAGGGATCCTCCATATTCCGGCCTTAGTCGCCAGTGGCCTTGTCACCAGTATATCGGCCTTAGTCGCCAGCTTAATCGGCCTTGTCGCCAGTATCTTGGGCTTGTCCCAAGTTTTCTTGTTTTTCGGTTTATGCAGGAGAAACCTTCATGGATACTTAGGAATATCGCAAAATACTTGGGGATATTCAGGTATGAAATCTTTTTGATGTTTTGACAGGAACAAAGAAGATTTCAAATTAAACCTACTATCTCTGGAAATCGGTATTTATTTCTCAACTCTTTCAATATATATTGCATTCTTTATTTTTAGTTGTTTAGAATCATATTTTAACACTTGATAAAATGTATAAAACCTAGGAATATGTTATATGAAAGCCTCTATTTAGGAATATGCCAAACTAAATCACCGTTTACGTAATATGAAAACCTTAGTCGAATAAAGATAATTCTAATCTGAATTATTCTTCATAATTCCTAGATATATTACGTAAGTATTAGACTTAAGGAAAAATATTCTGAAATTCTTCGATAGGGATTTATTCATGGCCAAAACCAAATCCTTATGAGGATTATGAAAGAATTTAGTCCCTTAAACAGTTTATAAAATATTTAATATATCATTAAGAATATTCAGGAATATTCGAAGATATCTTAATAATAAATAATAACTTATACGATATTAATGTATTCAATAATTTAGATTGATTTTAATCATTAGTTAAACAAACATAATATTCATGAAAGAAATTGAAGAGATCAACCCATTACGTGAATACTACATATCAAAAACATTCAAGTATATTTTGGAATATATATGAATATTCCAATAGATGAACAAATAAATCTCCTAGAAATATTTGTATCTGAAAAATCGTTAAAAAGTCGAAATAATTTATATCTTCAATACTATATATAACATTCAAGTCGAGTTTAATATGTTACGTTATTCTCAATTATTCCTAAATATTCCTAAAAAAGAGTATACGTAAAAAGTTTAAATGAAAAGATACTTGGAAAAATTAAAGTATTATAAAATATATAGTGAAACTATAACTATAAGTCCTGTAACTTAATAATATCTGGAGATATTTAATAATACCTTTTAACAATAGAATAATAACATTCAAAATACTTCAGAATATATAAGTATATCTAAAAGCAAACTACTATATGAAACCCATAAATATTATCCAAAGTACTAAAAGTTATATTAACAACCCAAAAACAGTTAAAAGATTAACATATCAAGCTTCGCCATGAAAATCATGGTCTCTCCACTTGATATGTTAACAAAAGTTAACTAAAAATCACGGCTTCACCATGAAAATCATGGTCCCTCCACCTTGATTTTTATTGCCTGCCCCTAAACTAGGAGACTTTCCTAAAGAACTATTGTTTAAAAGTATTACATCATCAGAGATTAAGAACCACAAATACTAAAAAGATGGGCTCAGACCTTCGCATAATTGTCATCATCGCCCATCATCACCTCCTGCTCAACCGCACCAGCCTCCACGCCTGTTACCTCCATATCACCTGCCATGCTGGTCTCACCCACCTCGCCAACCTTTTTCACCTCCATAGACGCTTCAG
The DNA here is from genome assembly GCA_009363875.1 of Mikania micrantha. Lineage (NCBI taxonomy): Eukaryota > Viridiplantae > Streptophyta > Magnoliopsida > Asterales > Asteraceae > Mikania > Mikania micrantha. Next base: position 42,565,889 of record CM018685.1, on the reverse strand, counting down.
CCTTGTCACCAGCCAGGGTCGCCAATATCATGCCCCATTCTTTCATATTCTTGGCCAAGGAATCCACACCTTCAGCTTTGGCCTGATTCACCAATTGTATTTTGTCCCTTAACACAGCAATGGCGGCAGACTTCATGGCCCCATCAATATGTTCTTTGAACTGGAGCTTGTGAGTGGCTTCCATTTCTTTCATCTGTTTTTTGGCCTTGGCTAGTTCCTTCTCGTAGTGACCGGCTTTGGCTGTGAAGATCTTCTTCTGATCTTCCAGGTCCTCAATCTGCTTCTCGATTTGTTCTTTTTCATAGGCATATTTAGCAGAGACCTACAAAATAGGGATCATTCAGAATATGTAGGGATATTATGCAAACAAATAGAATAATTAGTATACCTTTTTCAGAAGATCAGGGATGGACAGGTCAGATGGCTCCTCGAGGTCCACAGTATCTACCCCTTTGCGTTTTTTTGATAGTCTTTGAGGAACGGGTAGTCATAACACGTGGCTTGGGGGCAGCAGGACTGGCTTTCTCCTTCTTCACAGCAAAGAAGGTGTCAAGGTCTTCAAGATTAAAAGTTGATTCTGTAAAGTAGATCAGAATAATTAGAAATAATTAATAATATTTAGAAATATCAAAATATTTTTAAATATACCTGAGGCCATTGGAGTGACTGCTTCGAGGTTAGCACCAAACTTTCTGTACCGTTCGTCAATCTTCAATAAGGAACGAATTATGTCCCTACTTTCTTCTTCTTCTGCTACAAGTGATTCAAATTTGGGAGCTGCAAAAAATAAAAACGTAATAAGCAAAATTAAACAATAACAAGTATTGATTAACAAGGAAAATCCTAAAAATCCTACCCTTTTCTACCCATTTGAAAGGAAGAATTTCCCCATGAGGGATAGAACTTCTTTTCACGACAAAAAACCTATTTCTCCACTCATCTTCGTTAAAAGTAATTCCAGGAACTAAGATAGGAGCCCCACTTCTTATTTGAAGAACAAAAAGGGATGACCCGTGGGTCCTAAGTTGATACATCAGAGAGATTTCAGGGATACCAATGTCTAAACCAAAGTGATGGTTTAGTTGGTCAAGAGTGTGAATAAGGCGCCATCTCATAGGCATGAGTTGTGAAAAACAAAGCTTAGTAATCAAGAAAAAATTAAGGATGAGATCGGAGAAAGGAAACTTTAAACCCAAGGTAAAGGGATACTCCGGAAAACATACCCAAGTAGGTGAAACGTGATCAGCTTTAAGATTTTCAGAAAAATGATGAAACACGGTTTTATCAGGGAAGGTTTTTGAAAGACACATTAATTCGATCCGATTATCGTTAAAAACATTTCTGTTTTGATGATTTAAAGTTAAATATTCTGATCGGTGAAGTCATCGGAGTCGAAATCAGAAGAAGATGATCCAGACATTTTCAGAAAGAAGAAATTAAAATTTGAAGGAGAAAATGAAAGAAACTTACAGCAAGATCCAGTCGATGATGATGGCATCAAGTGGAAGAAATGTGATCATTATATCCTGCGTAAACGGCTGGAATATGTGGGAAACCGCCATATTCATAACTGCCTGACAACAGTCACATCACATTTAAAATTCGAATTTTGAATTAAGAGCCAAAACAAACGGTTATTTTCAAATTCTTACCACCAATTAAAGCGGTAATAAGAATTTGGGGGCAATTGTTATACCTGAAAAAATTTACCTTATAATTCAGAATAATTCGGGATACGGGATATTTCGGGATAGTTAGGAATATTTGCGTATATAAATTTATATTATTTAATGACCTGAATAATAAATAATGATAGTTTATAATTAATTATTATTACTTTGTTATTCAACACATGCTACTAATATTTGAAATGAGTCAACAGGATTAAACCACTCTTCCTATTCTCCCGGGATAACTAGAAAAACATGGACGAGATGGAGAACCCATAAACGGTCATCTGGAGCAGTAGACACATGATTGGAGACTAGACCGAATTATGAGGAACAACCTTTTGACTATCGTTGTATTATTTTGACTATAAAATGAGGCAATGTCGATCTAGGAAAACACACACAACTCACTTAGCCTACTTCTGATTATCTCTTATTCACAGCGTTCGTGGTTCAGAAACACTTAGCGATTGATTCATTGTGCTCTTGTATTATTATTTTGTATTTTTGTATTAATAAGAACAAGGCAGAGTGACAATTATCACCTCCCGAGGTTTTTATGCCGGCAATCCTAAGGGATTAAGGGCTTTTCCTCGTATAAATCTCGTGTGTAAGCTGTTTATTTCGCTATATATTCTGAAATATCCCTAGTGATTCTCAGGAATATTCTGGGATATTCTGTACATATACTTGTTATATCCAATTTATTTGTTTGTTAAACACAATACCCACTAAACTAATTCAGTTTTGCTAAAAATTAAACATGTAAATTTTTACCCGAAACACAAACGTTTGTTAATTTGCCAGATCTGTAATGAGTATTAATGTTGCTTATACTTTGAATAGAGTTATATTGCCTTAATATGTTGAATACTCATTATTATCTTTAAGGTGTTTCGGGATATAGATATTTTATAACCAAGAAAGAACTAAGAAAAGCCGCGACTATCTTGATCAGGATAGTGATTATAAGTAAACTAAGGATGTTACTCTAGTTTTTATTGATATATTTCATAGAATAAGAAATATCCGGTGTATGTATGTATGTATGTATGTATGTATGTATGTATGTATGTATGTATGTATGTATGTATGTATGTATGTATGTATGTATGTATGTATGTATGTATGTATGTATGTATGTATGTATTGGTCATATAAGATTTTATTAAAGGATTAAATAAGTGAAAATATTTGTAATGCCTATTTACTAATTTGATAATAGCATATTCTTGATCAAAAATAAAGAATATTAAAAAGTTTAAGAAATAAATACCAACTCCTTGAAATAGTAGACTTATTTCCGAAGCATTCTTTATCCCTGTTGAAATAATGTAATAATTACATACTTCAATATCCTCAGATATGTTGTAGGTTGATAGGATATCCCGAAATATTCTTGAAAGTTAATTCCTGCACATATTCATGAAACGAGAAAAATTAGGACAAGCCCAATATTGTGGCGACAAGGCCGGTTAGACTTGCAACTAAGACGAATTATACTGGCGACTTAGGCCGAAGATATGGGCGACAAGGCCAATTATACTGGCGACTAAGGCCAAAGATACTGGCAACTAAGGCCGAAGATACTAGCGCCAAGGCCCGGTTGTATAGCATATGTATTCTATATTTCGGAGGATCCCTGGTTATAGTCTTTAAAAATGAAATTGTCAGCCACTAAAGCATGTACTGGTCCCAAAATCTTCAACTATACCGGGATAATTCGGAGGATGGTTAAAACCCTTGATAATGAAATTGTCAGCCACTCATACGTGTACAGGTCCCATTATCTCGGACTATAACTGGATATATGTGCGCTACTGGCGAGGGTGTATGAACCCTAGTTCGTTTGAGAGAGAAAAGTCATATGAGTTTTGATTTCAGGTCAAAACTTTGCAACCAGACATAAAGTCTCTGCATGGGTCTTCTACATAGTTTTGGTCAAAACTTCGCAACAGACATAAAGTCTCTGCGGGGGTCTTGATCAAGTTTTGATTTCAAGTCAAAACTTGTATGAGTCATATAGTCTCGTATCTTCTCCAGCTATACCTGCAAAACATCAACGTTTTTGCAAAGGTATGCATTAGGGATTCCAATGCTCCTCCGATGCTTAAGCTAGTGTCAAGATATTTTAAGAATATATCAAAATTTAAGTGTAATATATTTAATGTGAATAGTAAGAATACAATATAAATTAAGTTTTAAGGTGAATAGCATTCCACGCTTTTGGAAGAGGTTCTCCTTCGATAGTTGTCAGTTTATATGCTCCTTTTCTGGCTTCGGATTCGACCCTTTAGGGTCCTTCCCATTTTGGGGCGAGTTTTTCATCCGTTGGTTTGGTAGTATTCTGGAACGCTTTTCTTAGAACCAAATATCCAATTTGGATCTTCTGATCCTTATATTCTTGTTATAGGATTTGGCCATCTTTTGCTAGTAGGTTACCATCCTAATTTTTGCAATATCCCTAATTTCATCAATGGTTGTAAACTTGTTTTTGCGGTAGGGATAACCATTTCAGTTAGGAGTACAGCCTCATAACCGAATACTAATGAGAATGGCGTCTGACCAGTCGTATTCTTTGTGGTTATTCTATCTGCCCATAGGACAAATGGCAGTTCTTCAACCCATTTTCCTTTCTTAAATCCCAACTTCTTTTTAAGATTGTTGATGATTTCATTGCTTGATTCTGCTTGACCGCTTGCTTGAGGATGTACAGGTGTAGAAGTAATCATTTTTATGCCCAGGCTTCACAAAATTTTGTAGTTTTTTTACCGATAAACTGAGACCCATTATCGGAAGTAATTTCAGCAGGTGTTCCGAATCTGGTCAGGATATTTCTTTTTATGAATGAAATTACTTCTTTTTCTCTAACTTGTGCGAAAGCTTCTGCTTCAATCCATTTTGAGAAATAGTCGTTCATGGCAAGCATGAACAACTTTCCTCCTTCGGCCTTGGGTATTTTACCTACTATATCCATTCTCCATTTCATTAATGGCCATGATGAGACTATCGGATATAAAGGTTCAGCCGGCTGATGAAGAATATTACTATGTCTTTCTGGTTGAGAGTAATGCTCTGCCTCAGTGTGATTTCCACAATCTCCTTTATGAATATCTCTCATTACGTCAAAACTTTCTGATTTTTCAAAACATTTTAGGTATGGACCAGCTATTGATTTCCTATATAACACATTCCGGATGACTGTGTATCTAGATACTTTAGCTTTAAAAGCTCTGAGATTTTTTTTTTCATTGGGTATTTTTCCTATTTGGAGATAATACTTGATAGGAATAATCTAGGATATTTCTTGTATATTCGTTTTTTCAATTTTTTTGGTTCAATAATTTGAATCGAGTTTTCTATGTCTATTGTTGGATTTAGGATATGTAGGATAGGGATACTGATATCTTTAGAATTCTTAAGAGATGATGCGAGGTTTGCTAACGCATATGCTTCAGCATTCTCTTCTCTAGGAACCTGCGTGATATCAAAACTGTAGAAATACCCTAATATATCCTTGACTATCTCTAAGTATTTTGCCAATTTATCTCCCTTAACTGTATAGGAGCCATTAAACTGATTGGCTATTAGTATGGAATTGAAAAATACATGGAGATTTCTTATGTTCATATCCCTAACTAATTGAAGTCCTGCTATTAAGGCTTCATATTCAGCTTCATTGTTAGTTGCTTAAAATTCACAATTGATCGATTGGGGTATTATGTCCCCCTGTGGTGATTTTAGTATGATCCCTAATACTTTCCCCTTACATTTAAGGCTCTATCGGTATATAATGTCCATTCACCAGTATCCTCATCCAAAATTCTGATTTCCGAATCTACTTCTGGTTGGAGATCACTACTAAAATCTGCTACAAAGTCTGCTAATGCTTGAGATTTAATCTCTGTTCTTGGTTCCTAAATTAAATCATAAGTGCTAAGCTTTACTGACCATTTTCCCATTCTTCCCGATAGCTCATGTTTTCCTAGCACTGATTTAATAGGATAGTTTGTCTTGGTATGTATTCTATGTGTCTCAAAGTAATGCCTAAGTTTTATTGATGCCATGATTAAAGCTAGAATTAACTTTTCGAGATGAGAATATCTAGTATCAGCATCTAATAGGCTTTTACTTACATAGTATACTAGGTGTTGCGATCCTTGGTAATCCTTAACTAGCACAACACTTACAGTAGTTCGGGATACTGCCAAGTATAGTGATAATGGTTCACCATCTTCTGGTTTCAGGGGCAGTGGCGGTGAGGATAAGTACTCTTTCAAATCCTGAAGCGCCTTTTCATGTTCTTTATCCCATTGAAATTTCTTATTCTTTTTGAGGATATCGTAGAATCCCTTGAATTTTTCAGAAGACCTTGAGATGAATTTGTTAAGTGCAAATATCCTTCCAATTAACATTTGCACCTCTTTTATGTTTGTTGGGAATTTTAAATTCAAGACAGTTTGAATTTGTTCTAGGCTGGCCTCTTTTCCTCTCTTAGTGACCATATACACCAAAAACTTTTCTGTTCTTACTCCAAAATGACACTTATAAGGGTTAAGTTTCATATTGTATCGATCCAGGATATCGAATAATTCCTGAAGATCCTTAAGACGATCCTTGGTAATCTTTGATTTGACTACCATATCATCTATATATACCTCCATAGTGTCCCCTAGCTTATCCTTGAACATCATGTTGACAAGCCTTTGATAAGTAGCTCCAGCGTTCTTCAAGCCAAATGACATTGCTGTATAGCAATATATCCCTATTGGCCTCATGAAAGCAGTATCTTCTTGATCCAAAGGTTCCACCTGCATTTGCCGGAATCCTGCTGATGCGTCCATGAAAGTCAACATTTCATCTCCCGCTGTTGCATCTACCATGAATCAATATGTGGTAATGGAAAAGGGTCCATAGGACAGGCATTGTTTAGATCTGTGTAATCTACACAAACTCTCCACTTTCCATTATTCTTTTGAACCATAACTACATTAGCTAGCCACCTTGGAAATTTTACTTCCCTAATCATCTATGCTTTGAGAAGTTTTTCTACTTCTTCTTGGATGATTATATTCCTTTCAAGGTCAATTTTCCTTCTTTTTTGGAGGATAGGTTTAAAACTTCTGTCTATTCCTAACTTATGTGTGATTACGTCTGAGGATATCACTGTCATATCCTCATGTTTCCATGTGAATGTAGAAGTTCTTGATTTCAGGAAAGAAACCAATTTTTCTTCAATATCCTCAGGGATATTAGTTCCGATGAGAACTTTAGTTTCGGGATCCTCTGGATTCATTAGTACTTCCTTTACTTCCTTTTCCCGGGATTCCTGAGTATCCCCAAGGTCACTCATTGACTGCTATGCTGATGATGGTTTCGTTGTTGCCTTCATTGAAGATGAATAACACTTCTCAGCTTCTTGTTGATCGCTATTTATCTTCACTACTCCCCATGGCGTAGGTAGTTTGATACATTGGTTGTAGGTTGATGTGACTGATTTAATATCGTGTATCCATGGTCTACCTAATATGATGTTATAACACGACAAAGAAATTATAATACAAAAGCGTTGCATAGAATTTTACCCCTCGATATATACCGATAGTTTAATTTCTCCGACAGTGGCTTTAGTTTCCCCGCTAAATCCAACTAGAACCAACGATTTGGTTGTTATCTCGGATTCGGGAATATTCATCCTTTTGAGTGTCTCCAATTGGATGATATTCACTGAACTTCCTCCATCGATGTGTATCCTGCGGGCATAATGGTTAGCATCATATAAAGTAATTACTAACCCATCATCATGAGGATCCATAATCTTTTCTCGGTCCTGTTCTTCGAAGGATACCATAGTTTCTGTGGTTAGGGTCGATGTCCTTTTTGGTCTCTCTCTGTTGATGCATTTAATGTCCCTAGTTCAATTTTGTACTAATCATCATGTAAAGATTAAAGTTATATTAATGGAAGTTGTCTTTATTCATCGTTCTTAATGTTTAATATTGATTATATGATTGATTGATTGATTGATTGATTTAATTAATATTTGAGTATGAGTATGACTCATTCGGGCGAATGACTCTAACGAATGAAGTCATTCGCCGAATGAGAATAGCGACTGACTATACTCAGCGAATGACCCATTCGCCGAATGACTCATTCGACTGACTTGTCTATTCGACATAGTCATTCGCCGAATGAGTTGTTTCGGCCACTCATTCGGCCGAATGACTACAGTCTATAAATACATGTTCAAATCATTTCAAACCTAACTTTGCCGAGTCCTCATTCTTCCCAGTGCACTCTAGTGTCAAACCCTTGAAGTTTTGAGCGATTCTTCACGTCCAACATCGATTCTCAACCCGTGGTGATCGATTCTCACTCGCACGTTGATTCTACACACTCTATTCACCACGGTTGCTGTTGATTTCGATTGGAAAACCCTGGAATAGGATTCCGCACTATTCCAGAGGCTGTCAAGCAGATTTCCCTTGGAATCGGATTGTTTCCGAGCTCCTTCTTGGTCCTACAAAGTGGTATCAGAGCTTTGGCTCTTGATTCTGCTTGATTTTCAATCCAAATCATCATATCTTTGATTGTTCGTTCGAGATCTGCAAAAACCCTAAGTTTCTTGTCCTTCAAGTCACTATTTCATTGAAAATCAGTGGGTTTGTGTGGTTGTTTTGTCAAATCATTTATCTCAATTTGTTCATTATCATCTCATGATGTTCTGTACCAAATTGGGTACTTAGATCTGGTCAAAATCTCAATTTATCGCGTTTTTGATTGCTGAAAACCCCAGATCTGCCGAATGAACATGGCGGCCGAATAGGTTTGGCCGAATCAGCCTCATTCGCCGAATAGCTACATTCGACAGTCTCATTCGCCGAATAGCTCCATTCGATCAAGTCATTCGATGAATAGCCCTCATTCGATCAGTCATTCGGCGAATAGCTTCATTAGGTCAAGTCATTCGGAGATTAGCACTCATTCGAACTCTCATTCGGCGAATAGCCTCATTCACCCTTTCATTCGCCGAATAGGTTCATTCTCTCTGTTCATTCATCAAACAGTCATACCCAGTCTCTCATTCGCCACAATTAACTCATTCGGACCCCGACATTCGCCCCTTTGATTTTCATTCGGCAATCAGTTTGCAAATTTTTCTAAGTGTTGAATCATGTTGTTCCTGATCAAATGGAAGACTTAGCATTGATGGCGAACCAGAATCATCGTATTCAGACTTTGCTACTGACTGAGACTGAGACTGGGAACTCTAATAAAGCTCCAAATTTGTTATCCTTAGACGATTATCCACACTGGAAGTATCGGTTTGAGATCCACATCAATGGGGTGGATACAAACTTATGGATGATGATTGAGGGAGGTTATCTGAGGCCTCTGAATGAAGATGGAACTCCTATGCTAGTCACACGGATGACTGAGCCTCAGAGGAAGCTTTATGATTATGAGAAGAAAGCTTATGCTATTCTATCTCAATCCATTGCTACTGATATCTTCCATCAGTTCAGACAATTTACTTCTTCTAAGTATTTGTGGGATGCTTTGCAGCAACGGTATGAAGGCAATGATGCTTTGAAGAACATCAAGTCTAATGCATTAAGGAAGGAATTTAACAGCTTTATGTATGTTGGAAATGAATCTTTAGATGATTTGATTGCCAGATTCTATCATCTACTGAGTGAGTTGTTCAATCATGAAGTCAAGACCACTACTCAGGAAAAGATTCAATGTTTAGCAGATGCTCTTCCTCCAAAATGGGAATCATTTTTTATGGTACTTAAGGAAAATGAGATGATGTCACACATGGATATCAATGATTTTATTCAGAAGTTTAAGGAGCAAGAAATTGAAAACAAGTGGAAAGCTAAGAGGGTTGCTCAAGTTTAGGATCCTTCATTGTACTACTCTACACCTACTGTAGAGAAAGCCTCTTCGCATGCTCCACTGAAGACTGCTTTTGTTTCTCAGACTACTGAAGCACCATCTTCCAATCATATTCTTTTCAGTCAGTCATCATCCTCTTCAAGTTCTCAGAAAGAACATCATCAACCAGTCACAAGTCTAAAGACAGAGAATTTTGATAAAGTTACAGTTGAGATTGCTAAAGAGCATATGGGTCTTTTGTCTACTTTGGTCAGTTCTTATGATGGATTGGTAGCAGGACAGATTGGCAATCCTTATCTGACAAATGATGACTATTCTCAGATAGATCCAGATGACATGGAAAGGATTGACATTATGTGGGCTTTGGCAAGTGCTGTGAGGAGAGCCAAGGAGTTTGTGAAAAGGACTGGCAAAGACATTAACTTGAACAAAGAATCTAAGTTTGGATTTGATATGGCCTCTGTCACTTGTTACAATTGTTAGAAAAGGGTCACTTTGCTAGACAATGCAAACATCCAAAGAAAGGTGGAAACAAGAATCCTTTTCATCATCAGAAATCTTCTGCAGCAAATACAGAAAGAAGACTTGTCCCTATCGATTCTCCTGCTCAGACTAGTTCTTCAAATGCAGGCAAAACTTTGATGGTACAGCAGGATGAAGGTGAAAATTGGGATTTCAGATTCAATTCTGAACAAGGGGGACAAGATAAAGCATGTGTTGCTGAGATTCAGAAGACAGATGATCTACATGAAGAGAGCACTGCCAAAGGAGCACAGCTTAAGACAGAAGAAACATCTGGATCAAAGTCTGAAAGCTTGACTGATTCTGACACTCAATCTGAGTCTGATGCTGATGTTGAAGAATCTCCTACTCAGTTTGCCTTGATGGTAAACTCATCTGCTACTCTTGCTGCAACTTCTCAGTCTGATCATGTATCTGATGATTGTTCATCTTGTGTTTCTAATTGTTTTAATTGTGTTGACCTTAAAAGCAAGGTTCTTTCCTATCAGAATCACAATGCTGCTTTGATCAGTGATCTCAACCAATGTATTGATGCTAACAAAGTTTTAAAAACTAATGAAAAGGATTTTCAAGCTAAAATTGAACTTTTAAATAGACAACTTCATGAGGCTGAGATTGATGTTCTTAACAAGCAAGATGCTATAACTTCTTATCTCAATACCATTAATGAGGTAAAGAAAAAGTTAGCAATGGTTGAGTGTGATTATGAGACCCTAGGACAAAAGCTCAAGAGCTATGAGAGTGCATCTTATATCATTGAGCACATGATCAGCAAAGAAGCCGATCATAAGGGTAAGGGAACTATGAGTTATCAAAGATGTCCTCCACCAATCTTAAACAGCTTTGTCAATTCACCAAATGACAAAGACGTTAAAGATTTTCAAGTTATAACTCCTTTAGTAATTGATCATATTAGGATGATTACTGATGAAGGTTCCTCTTTGTCAAAGGAATCTTCGATGGATGGACTTGTAGAGGATTGGGTTTCAGATTCTAAGGATGAATCTGATGATTCATCTGATTGTGTTACTGCTCAGAATCCACTCCCTGTTATCAAAAAGGGTGACCCAATCTCATCTTCAAAAATATATCAAGCCTTAGGTTTTGTGAAAGCTTCAAAAGAAAACGAAGCTTGTGTGTTGAACAAGTTTGACAATCTTGTTCCAAATGGGAAAAAGGGTTTGGGTTTTAATCAGAACACGCCTAAAAAAAATGTTTTCAAACCAAAAAGGCAATATTTTTCTGAGTTAAAACATTTTCATAAAAAAGGAGAACCGGTTTATTTTGAGTGTGGTGCACCTGGGCACTTTGTTAGATCTTGCCCACAGTTGATCAGACCAAAGGTTGCACCACCCAGAAAACAAAATCAGAATTTTGTTAAACCTGTCAGATCTGAGTCCAAGTCATTTCTGACAAAACCCAAACAACCAAATCACGTTAAATCTGTGGACAAGGGTAAAGGGAAACTAATGAACTTGAATGTTCTCAAGACTGTTAATGTTGATCAATCTAAATCATCATCCATTTATCTGAAAAACTCTTTCAGTAAAAATGCAGTCTGGAAAATAAAGTCTGAGACTTCAGTTCCACCCACTTCAGACAAGGTTGTTTCAGATGGTAAATGGATCGATGTTATGATCCGAGACTCATTGGGTCAACCCAAGACTGTAAAGGTTTGGGTTCCCAAATTAAACTAATTGTCTTATTTTTGTGCAGAATGCCCCAACAGCTGCTTTAAACAGTTCTTGGATTGTCGATAGTGGGGCTTCAAGGCATATGACAGGAAATATCTCTTTGCTCTCCAATGTTCAATCTGTTCATGGTGGTTATGTAGCTTTTGCTGGTGACAAAGGTGGTTTTATCACGGGAGAGGAAATCTTATCAAATGGGCAAGTTTCATTTGACAAAGTCAGATATGTCAAGCAATTGGAGAATAATCTGCTTTCTGTATCACAGATCTGTGATAAAAACTACAAAGTTCTTTTCGATGACTCCAAATGCTACATTCTAAAGCAATGTGTAGTTATCCCTAAAGAATGGATTTTGATGTCTGCCCCCAGAAAGCAAGACTTGTACGTACTCAATATGGCCACAGCTTCAACTACATCCTCTACAGCTTCATGTTTTATGTCAAAGGCAACAAAAAAAAACAATAATTTGGCATAAAAGGATGGGTCATTTAAGTCTACGCCAGATGAATCACATGGGGCACAACAATCTGGTTGAAGGGGTTAGTCTGAAGAATTTCAAGCTGTCTGATGTCTGTTTTTCTTGCTAAAAGGGCAAGCAGGTTAAGCAGTCTCACAAACCGAAGAAGTATCACTCAATCACTGTTCCACTTGAGCTGCTCCATATGGATCTTTTTGGTCCTGTTAACCGCAAGAGTATTGCTGGGGATCAGTACTGTCTTGTCATCACTGATGAATATTCCAGATACTCTTGGGTTTTCTTTCTAAAGGAGAAGTCTGAAACGTTTGACTGCATTCAAGTGTTGGTTACCAAACTTGAATCTCTCTATAAGCTCAAGATTCGCATACTCAGAACCGACAATGGGACAGAGTTCAAAAATCACAACATGGAGAACTTTTGTAATGAACGAGGTATTGTTCAACAATTTAGTGCTCCATATGTTCCCCAAATGAACGGTGTTGCTGAGCGAAAGAACAGGACTTTGATTGAGGCTGCTAGGACTATGCTTGCAGATTCGTCTCTTCCAGTTCAATTCTGGAATGAAGCTGTAGCTAATGCTTGTTACACTCTAAATCGAGTGTTGATAGTGAAGAGACATGGGAAAACTTGCTTCGAATTGCTCCATAACAGAAAGCCAAATCTTAAGTATCTTGAACCATTTGGTGCACCATGCACTATGCTTAAGAAACATGAGCAAGGCAAGTTTAATGAAAAGGTGGAAGAAGGGTATTTTCTTGGGTACAGCACTCCAAATAAAAGAGTTTATAACAGATTAACACAAAATGCGGAGGAGTGGTACCATGTTGATGTTCAGAAGTATTCCATGCCCCCACCTGGGAAGGGTCCTGATTGGATGTTCAACTATTCTGATCTGTTTGACTCCTTCAACATGCCTCCCATGTACACTGATGAAGATGTTGCTGTTCAGATGCTGTATGATGCACAAAATGCACCTGAAGAACCAATGCAACCTTCATCTGTTTCAACTCCTACAACACAGACAAATGATGACAGCTCAGACACAGACGACAACTCAGTTCCTCTAGCTACCCCTGAACCAGCTGTTGACAATCTTGTGCCAGGACTTGAGGATGTGAATCTGAATAATATTGATCCACATGTTGAAGTTCCTGCTCATCCTGTTGGCAGAATTAATCGGATTCATCCTCAAGAAAATATTATTGGAAGTCCTTTGGATGGGGTCAAGACAAGAAATCAGCTTTCTTCAGGAGGACTTGCAGAGATTCTTGACTTTGCAGATGTAAACTTTTGTGCCCATTCATGTTTTATCTCCCAAGTTGAGCCACGTACTGTTACTGAAGCTCTCAAAGAAGAATCGTGGGTAGATGCAATGCAAGAAGAACTCCTTCAATTCAAAAAGTTAGGTGTCTGGCAATTGGTTGACAAACCAAAAGGTGTGAAAATAATAGGCACCAGATGGGTTCTTCGTTGCAAGAAGGATGATCATGGTATCATTGTGCGAAACAAAGCACGTCTGGTAGTTCAAGGATTCAGACAAGTTGAAGGTTTGGACTATAATGAAGTATTTGCACCAGTTGCTCGACTTGAAGCCATTCGTATCTTCTTGGCTTATGCATCCTTCAAGAAGTTTAAAGTTTATCAGATGGATGTAAAGAGTGCATTTCTTCATGGTGTGATAAATAAAACAGTGTATGTCAGTCAACCTCCCGGGTTTGAGGATCCATTGCATAGAGACCAAGTCTACAAGCTAGACAAGGCCTTATATGGATTGCATCAAGCGCCGCGAGCATGGTATGAGACACTGTCTACTCACCTTCTGAACAACGGGTTCAGAAGAGGTGTCATTGACTGTACACTGTTCATTCGAGAAAAGGATGGTGACTTACTCTTGGTGCAAGTATATGTGGACGACATCATCTTCGGTTCAACAAATGATGGTCTGTGCAAAGAGTTTGAAAAGGTTATGAAAGAGAAGTTTGAGATGAGCTCAATGGGAGAGATGAAATTTTTTCTGGGATTACAAGTGGATCAGTCTGAGGCAGGAATCTTCATTCATCAAACCAAATATGTTGGGGACATACTGAGCCGGTTCAGTATGTCTAATGCAAAGCCTGCTGGTACCCCACTGGCTGTCAATCACGGGATTACACCAGATGAAAAGGGGGAGTTAATTGATGCTAATTTGTACCGAGGAATGATTGGGTCTCTTATGTATCTTACTGCTTCTCGGCCAGACATCATGTTCACCACATGCTTGTGTGCACGGTATCAATCAAAACCAAGAGTGTCTCTTCTGATTGCTGTCAAAAGGATTATGCGTTATCTGAAGGGTACTCCTGATCTTGGTTTATGGTACCCTAATGATGATAATTTTGAACTTACTGCATACAGTGACTCTGATTATGGTGGCTACAAAAGAGACTTCAAGTCAACATCTGCGGGATGTCAGTTCTTTGGAACCCGATTAGTTACCTGGCAGTGCAAGAAGCAGACGTCAGTGTCTACTTCAACTTGTGAAGCTGAATACATTGCTGCTGCTAGTTGTTGTTCTCAGATCATCTGGATCCAACAGCAACTTAGGGACTATGGGTTACATTTTTCTAACACTCCTATATATGTTGATAATACTGCCGCCATAGCTGTCACTAAAAATCTTGTTCAGCACTCAAAAACAAAACACAACGACATTAAATATCACTTCATACGTGATTGTTTTGAAAAGAAATTAATCGATGTTGTTAAAATTCACACTGATCACCAGAAAGCCGATCTTTTTACAAAAGCTTTTGATAAACCCAGATTTTTATATCTGTTATCGGCTAATGGAGTTTTCCAAAAGGATGAAGACCTACCTTCATCTGAATCTAACAAATGATCATCGTTTTTATTAGTTAATTTTGTTATTTCTTTTAATTCAGTATTTCTGTTATTTCATTATTTTAAACAAAAACTCAAAAATATTTTCGGTTTTAGGTTTTTAGGGGGAGATAGTTGTTATTTGAAAAACCAAAAACATTTGAAAATTGAAAAACCAAAAACATTTGAAAATTTGAAAAACCAAAAACATTTGAAAAATTCAAAAATACAAAAACAGTTGAAAAAGTTAAAATTGAGATGGTCTTTCTTTGAAAAAGTGACACATTAATCTATCATGATATAGAAGCTGAGTTGAATGTGTAAGCTGAACACACAAGAAAATTATGATGTGATGTACTGATAGGTCAACTCTACAAATGAATAAACAGCTTGTGATAACTTACAAAGTCTGATTTGTGGAATCTGTTTTATAACACCATTTATGTGAGAAATAGTTTTTGACTCAAATCAAGCATACACCGGTCATCATGGAATCAAATGAGGCTTCAATTAAAGAAAAACAAAAACAAGCTGGTATTAAGCTTGAAGAAAAAGAAAAACAAGCTGGTATTAAGCTTGAAGAAAAATAATGCAAGCTGGTATTAAGCTTGAAGAAAAATAAATGCAAGCTGGTATTAAGCTTGAGAAATACTTGAACAAATTAAGTTCGATTCCATACGCGTGCCATATTGCTGGGACGAACCAAGCTGAAGCCGTCTATTTGGATAGAACAAGAAAAATACAAAAAGATAATAAAATTGAAATCTTATTGAATTTATGATGACTGGTATTAAGATATGCAGATTTGAGTTATAAACTGATTTTGATCTTTAATGGTCAAATGAAATGGGGAACTCAATCAGAAAACATGAGTAATCATAAAGTTTGTTTAGTAGTTGTGTATTGTATGGTTTAAGATTGGACAAATATATCAGTAATCGTATCATAAGATAAATGTGTCTAAGGTGAAACATTCAATGAAGCTGATATGATGTGATTAGATGTATGTGTTATTTTATCAATAGACTTCTCACCAAAACATGTGTTTTTTTGTTTTTAGTTGCTAGTTGTACAGTCGTATTTTGTTTCAGAAAAGTACAAAAAGATTTTCTATTTTCAATTTTAGTTTTGATGATCATTTGTAGGTTCAGATGTCTGTCTCATCTGAATCCTGAACAAACCAGACATATCTTCATAAATAGCATCTTTTTTTTTACTGATCAAAATGTTAAATTTTGAAATTGGTTGTGTTTTGTGTTGAGTATGTCTCATTCGACCGAATGAAACTCATTCGGCGGATGAAACATTCGGCGAATGACTGTTGATCGAAAGAAGAGATTCGCCAAGTCATTCGGCGAATGACTTAAGGTTTAACTTTCATTTGGCGAATGACTCATGACAGAATAAGACTCATTCGGCGAATGAGTTTAGGGCGAAACAGCTCACTCGCTGGTCTCATTCGGCGAATGAGTAACCCTATATAAGCATTCAATCGGCGAACTACCCTCATTCGCCAAAATTATCTTTCGCCCCTACTGTGTGTTTTCATTCGCCCGAAAAGCCTTCTTTCTTCGGCCGTTCTTTTTCTCGTGATTCCTACTCACCCAGTCACTGATAATCTTGTTTATTATCATCTCAGGTACCTTGGGATCGAATATCATCAATTTCTGACCGTGAAATCATCAAAAACCGAACACATTTTAGGGTTTTAGGGTTTCTATAATCGCCTTTCGAAATGGACTTAAAACCCCAAATGATCTTTGTTAAATGTGTTCGGTCGTTTCTGAGGTTGCATATGTGATTTTTGTCAACTGATTTGAAGATTTTGAAAAGAGGGGTTTGAAATTCAAAAAACAGCCGAATGACACCATTCGGCGAATGTCTCATTCGGCGAATGAAGGTCATTCGGCGAATGAAACTCATTCGACGAATGACTTCATTCGAAGTTTAGCTCATTCGGCGAATGAAACTCATTCGGCGAATGAAGCTCATTCGGCGAATAGCCTCATTCGACCAATGTTTTCATTCGTCCAAATCAATTTCATTCTGCATATCAGGTTAATTTGAATTTGTTTTCTGAATTTTAATCTGTTCTCTGTATTTTCAACTATGGAATAGTTCTAACATGTTTTTATTCAATGTTCAGAATGGCTGGATACAAATCCGTGACAAAGAATAACATCTGTGCATACTTGGAGCTGAATACACCCAACGCCCGAGGATTTTCACAGCCATCTCTACTTTGCATGTGCCATACATTTCACATCAGCAGGATTTTTGGGCATCTGCTGATATTGACTGTGAAGCTGAGCCTACAGTCATTCGAGGCAAAATTCGAGGACAGGACGTGGTCATTTCTGCTGAACACATCCGAAGAATTTGTGGTTTTCAAGATGCACCTAATCAGCCTTATCTTCTAGATCGTTACTTAGTTCGAGGCTGCTTCATGAGATGCAAGTATGAGGGAGATCTTGGAGCTGGAATTCTGAACAAGGCATATATGTCTCCTCAGTTTAAGTACTTAGCACATGTACTTATACATTGCCTTGGGTCAAGAAGAGGAGGATTCGATGACATGAGAGAGACCATTCAGTGTGCCTTTGTTGCACTAGTGCTGAACCTGCCATTCAACTTCTCAGAAATGGTCTTCTTGCATATGAAGGAGAATGTGACTCTGAAAGGGGATAAGAAGTTCTTGATGTATCCTCGTTTCTTGCAGCAGTTGATTGATGCACAGTTGCCGGATTTGCCAAAGGTTAATGCAGATATTCTCAGGTTGGAGCATATGAATGACATCACTCTAAACAGAGTGATGTCATACAAAGGCAAAGACAGGAAGCCTGCTACTAGATCCTTATTTGGTCATCTCTCTAGGCCAGATTATATTGCTCCTGCGGGTCGGAGATGGAGACATGATGATTCTGATTCATATATGGAGGACATTGTTGTGCCTGGTGATGATGGTGATGATGGTGATGATGGTGATGCTGGTGCTGGTGTAGGTGGTGATGGTGCAAGTGCTAGTGTTGTTGTGAGCACTGTTGCTGGTGATGTTGTTACTGCTATGGATGTTAGCAGTGTAGATGTTGGTGGTGTGAGTGTAGGTGGTGTGAGTGCTGGTGTTAGCACTTCTGCAGCAGATGAAGAGGTTGACATTGATTCACTGATGGAGTTGGATTTCTTGACGACTACAACCTCCACAGTGTCTATTCCTCTTGATACTACAGTCATTACATCTGCAGCAGAGGAAGATGAGTCATAGGACTCAAGTGAAGATGATGATGAAGCCGGTGCTGATGAGGCTGGTAGTCCTGATTCTGAAGATACACCTGATGAAGAGTTTGAGACTGTTTGGCTTGGGGGGAGGATGACAAAGAGGAAAAGGAAGAGGAGTGAAGCAGAGATAGAAGAGATTTCTGATCCTTTATTCATTCCAGATTTTGACATTTCTCCACCTCCTCGATCCTCTGCTCCTGCTACTGCAGCTATGTGTGCTGCTATTATTCAGACTTCATCTTCACGGGCTGGGAGAGGAAAGAGATCTAGGTTCTCTTTCCAGAGGAGGTCAGAACTGACGACAGTTGCTACAACTATTGTCACATCAGTAGCAGCTGTCTCAGTTTCTTCACTGACACGGTCAAGGGCTACTCATGTTCATGCTTCTACTGCCCCTCTGACCACCTCTATGACTCAGGCTCCCATATTCTCTACCGCTTCTGCTGGTCCCTCCATCTCACAGGCTGACATGTCTATACCTGCTGTTTCAGTTGTTGATCAGCTGAGTACACTGAACAGTATGGTACTGAGACTAATGGAGAGGAATATGGAGCAGGAAAGGAAGATTAGAGAGCAGGATCTGGTTATCGCTTAACTTACTCAGAGGATAGCAGATCAGGATGCACTGTTGCTTCAAGCAGCGGATCAGAGAGCAGACCTCAGAGCCAGATCAGCCCAGCAAGAAGAACAATTGCTGAAATACATTGACGAGCATAATCAGTTGGCCCTTACTGCCACTGGTTTCAGTGATCGTATTCTTGCCCTGGAAGCTGAGAACGCCCGACTTGCTGAACTGGTTGAAGGTTCCAAGGAGGGCACACCCAGAATTGAGGGTTCTGTAGCAATTTCCGATGAATCAGACAAAGAAGAAGATGATGATGAAGAAGAAGAAGAGTCTGAGGAGGAAAAGGTTGACTATGAGGATTCAGAGAAAGATGATGAATCTGATGATGATGACAAGGACGGATCAAGAAGTGGGTCTTCTGGTTCATCAAGTACTGATGATGATGACGATGATGATCAAGCCCCTTCTACATCGGAGATCCGATCCAAGAAAGCCAATGACAAGAAGAAACAGGCTCCTCCTCCATCTTCTCCCACGAAGACTGCTGACCCTGAAGCTGCCGAGGAAGTCGAAGCTGTGCCATTGAGACGTCAGTTAGATAAGACTTTGACGATGATTTTAGAAGCTCAAGGCATCATACAGCACTCGGTTAGCTACGACAAAGAGGAGGGAGAAATAATACATTGCTTGTCTAAGGAACAGATTGCAGAACTGTTCAGACTTAAACCAGATGAGGTTGTTGCTGATGTTTCCTCTGTACCGGTGTTTGATGAACCATCTCCAGAACCTTTTGATGACATTGACGAGATTATTCTGGAGGACATAACTGAAGAGGAGTATCCAAAGTATACATTAGCTGAGGAAGAGCTCCCAACATTTACTGATCAGTTTGATCAAACAACTGAAGATCTACTGATCCGATACTTAGAAGAACAGGTTGAGGTCAGCAAAGCCGAAGCTGATGATCAAAAGAAAAGGAAAGAGGAATGGCAGGCCTACTGGGAGGTCCTGAAAAGTGAAAGCAACATGAAGATGCCAGACTCACACAAGAAAGTCTATAGGACCAAAGGCTACAAGGCTAGAGGTCAAATTCTGAGCTGGGCATACTTTCATGATTTAGGGTGCTATGCGGTGAAGAGAGAGAGAGGAATAGATTATTTCAAGCATCCCCATGACTTCAAGACGTTGCCAGGCTTTGAAGTTAATCAGTTAGCACGTTTGAAGATGTTATACAGTGAAGATTCCGGGATGTCTGCTTGGTTCTCTCGACAAATTCAGTATGAGTACAGAAAGAAGTGGGTGAACTTCCAGCCTCAACAGCCTGAACGTTATTATCTGGCTGAGATTGATGGAGACACCAGAAAGCATAAAGTTATCCTGAAGTGGCTTCCTCCTAAAGTCTTGAAGAAGATTCCTTTGAGGAAGATGCGTCAAGATTTTATGGAAGGCTTCCGATGGTGGTATTATGATGGGCGTACTGGAGAAGCTGTGATAGTTCTATGCAAAGATAAGAAATGGGAGATAGTACGGATTTTTGAGCCAATGTGGCTGACTAACTTGTCCCACAAAGATGTTATAGCACTGTATCATCATCAGATTTTCTTCGATGTACAGGACATGGAACAGGCACTTCAGTTCATGAGATTGATCCGAATCTGCATATGCTTAAAGGTTCATGCTGGAGCTGACTGGAAAGCTATTACTGAGAAATATTTCAAGAAAGACACTTCCAAGAGCTGAACTAGGTCCAAGGGGGAGTTTGTTGATGCATTTAATGTCCCTAGTTCAATTTTGTACTAATCATCATGTAAAGATTAAAGTTATATTAATGGAAGTTGTCTTTATTCATCGTTCTTAATGTTTAATATTGATTATATGATTGATTGATTGAGTGATTTGATTTAATTAATATTTGAGTATGAGTATGACTCATTCGGGCGAATGACTCTAACGAATGAAGTCATTCGCCGAATGAGAATAGCGACTAACTATACTCAGCGAATGAGCCATTCGCCGAATGAGTTGTTTCGGCCACTCATTCGGCCGAATGACTACAGTCTATAAATACATGTTCAAATCATTTCAAACCTAACTTTGCCGAGTCCTCATTCTTCCCAGTGCACTCTAGTGTCAAACCCTTGAAGTTTTGAGCGATTCTTCACGTCCAACTTCGATTCTCAACCTGTGGTGATCGATTCTCACTCGCACGTTGATTCTACACACTCGATTCACCACGGTTGCTGTTGATTTCGATTGGAAAACCCTGGAATAGGATTCCGCACTATTTCAGAGGCTGTCAAGCAGATTTCCCTTGGAATCGGATTGTTTCCGAGCTCCTTCTTGGTCCTACACTCTCCATTCTCCATTTTGGCCTCTTTAGCATGTCTCCTAGCTGCAGAATAAGAGATACCACATATGTCTCCAGAGATAAAATTTATTACCTTGGCATCCTTTGGTGGGGATGCAGCTCTCTTTGGGAATCCATCAGGATCCTACCTCCTTTCTTTCCTTTTGCTTAGCAATTCCTTGAGATGACCTTGCTAAGGAGATAACTTATCTCTTTCCTCAAGGCAATACAGTCTTATTTTATGTCCAAAGTCTTCGTGGAATGCACACCATTTGAACTTTTCCTTTGTAGCAAACTTCTTATCCTTAGGAGGCTATCTGGCTTTTCCTCCTAAATCCTTCATAGCACACATTAGTTCATAAATATCAACAGAAAAACAGTAATCAGATATCTTAGGATATTCTTCTTCATCTTCATCATCATACACATAATTAATCTTGTGATTATCGAATTTGTAGTAAGGTTTGAACTTGAAGGATTTGTTTGTAGGAGAGTCCAGCTTCCTTTTGCCCTGATCATTAGGAGGTGTTGTAGTAATCCTCTTCTGAATTTCCTTATCATCTTTAACCTTATGAATCTCAATGAGCGGTTTCGAACTTCATCCATATTCCTGCAAGGATTCATAACCAGGTCATCATAAAATGGTGAGTTCCTTTGAAATCACATCTTAAACACTTGAACAGCTGTAGTGATATCAAGGCTAGGGATATCTAAGGATTCTCTGCCAAACTTGTTGACATAACTCCTTAGAGATTCATCAGGTCCTTGAGTTATCTTGTATAAATCACTAGTTAGTCTTTCAAATGTCCTGCCGCAAGAAAATTGGTTATTAAATAAGTTAATCAAATGAGCAAATGATGCAATCGAATAAGGAGGAACATTGAGTAGCCATTTCAATGCTGCTCCTGTTAATGTTGAACCAAATCCCTTGCATAGGCATGCTTCTTTCAGATATGGAGGTATGGGATTGGTCTCCATTCTTTCCCTATATCGGGCCACATGTTCTTCAGGATCCGTGGTCCCATCATACAACATCATGGTGGGAGTCTGAAATATTTTCGGGATCTCAGCATCACATATAGGTGGAGCAAATCTAGATATCTTGTGAGTGATCGCTAGAACTTTTGGGATAGGTTTAACCACTCCTGGAACGCTTGATATCATATCCCGAAGCTTTTGTATTTCTTTAGCCACTTGAGGATTTATCCATGTTTTCTTTAACCAAAGTTAGTAGTATTGATAGGAGAATAATTATAAGTGTTAACAGTAATGGGTGTTGCAAGTGATGTTCTTGGAATAAGGATATTATCCTGAGATATACCCTGATCTTGGGATCCTGACGAAGTGCCGACGCTGGTTTGCATAGGAATAAAATCTCTAGAATGAATTCCGAACATCCCTGATGTTCCAAAATCAAGGATCCTTCGAGCTATTGGAGTAATAGCTTCAACTTGTTTGTTCTTCTCAGCCCTTAAACTTTCCATTTCTCTGAGAAGTCTTTGATTCATCCGTTGTTGATCTATCATTTGTTGTTGTACCTGTTGAAACATACTCAAAATATCATAGTTAGAAACAAGTACAGGGGCAGTAGTGGTCATTCTCGTCTAGGGAACACTTTTGGCCACAAAAGTAGTCTTCTTTCCAGAATTCTCGGACTTCTTGGAGAAAACAGGAATCTCTGAGGATACATTAGTAGTAGTAGCAGAAAGAGTAGGTAATGCAGATGTTGATCTCGGTTGTGAAACCATTTTTCACTATATTTCTCTAAAAACGCCTTTAAACAACGTTTTTGTTCTAAAAAAACACAAGTTTGCCCCATGGTGGGCGCCAAATTATTTCGGGTAAAATTAACAAGCTTAATTTTTAGCAAAGCCGAATTAGAAAAGTGGGGTATTTTGTTTTATGATCAAAGATATTTAATATTCGTAAACTGTAGAAGAATTATCACTGAGGATCCCTAGGGATATTTGATAATATTAAACAGTAAAATAGCCAAACACACATGATTTATATGAGGAAAAACCCTTAATCCCTTAGGATTGCCGGCAAAAAAACCTTGGGAGGTGACAATTGTCACTCAGCCTAGTTTATTAATATGAAATCAACAAAGTAACTAAGAAAGAGTGCAATATGACAGATTCTAAAAGTGTTTGTAGCTGAGTGTGTTGTGTGCCCCTAAGATCGATCAATGCCTCGGTATTTATACAAAGAAATTACAAACAAATTACAAGGAACGGCCATAATAGCCGTTGCGAACATCTCGGCGACTTTACATACGTGGGTGACTTATTCAAATTAATGGTGTGGAATCCTCAATGTTGCCGCAATCCATGATCTTTCAGTTGGAATATGCTTTGACTCCTTCCACGATTATGGATCATCAATCTGTCAACCTGTTATATCCTGAAATCTCAAAAATTATATTAGAAATTGTGACAATCCGACTTTTCGGATTAACCTCGTTAACTGAAAGTGGTTAGATCACAGGCCCAATAAGACAAAGAAGGCCCAGTAAGGCCCAAGAAGGCCCAGTAAAGTCAAAGAAGACCCAGTAAGGTCAAGGAAGGCCCAACAAGACAAGTCAGGCCCAATGAAGTTTATGAAGGCCCAATAAGACAAATGTAGGCCCAAGAAGCCAAGGTGGGCCCAATAAGGCAAGAGTAGGCCCATTGAGATCTAGGTAGGCCCAATGAGGCCCAAGATAGGCCCAGTTATAGTTATGAGGCCCAATTAGGTTAATCTAGCCCAATAAAGTTCCGGTTGACCCAATTAGTGACAATTCGACATGTTGGTCTAATTTCGTTAATTCAAAGTTTAACGAAATCAGTGGAAATCATCAATATTAGGTTAAAGGTATTAAGAATTGAACGAAATGGGTTTAGATTCATTAGAATTACAAGGATTATACTTGTAATATCATCAAATTAGGGAATTTGACTTTTAGACGTCAAAATTCATATAGAATCTTGATAGAAACCGAAATCCTCATTAACTCGATGAAATTAATCAAATTAATCGTTCAAATAATTCATACTAATGATCATTAACAGCTTTGGTACGTTACTAGAACATGGGGAGCCGAAATTAACTCAAAGGATGATTAAAATCATGAAACCGTCTCTAATCACTATACAATTCATTGCATCGAAATAAAATTCACACAATTGAACTCACAAGAGCACTAGTCGGCACCTTCAGGTTCTATTTCACCCAGAAATTCGAAGCAAGGAGCCACGGTCGAAGGGTTGAATTGAGAGCTTAACCGAGGATCAGTCTTTTTGTGAACAGAGACCAAATCGACACTTTCCTGGTAATTATTGATTTCTATACATTCATGTTAGTATATTAAAGAAAACCCCTAACCTAACCGAGTCTTTTATCAACGAATTGCATGAATCCTAAATCTAGGGTTCATCGTTCATGAGAATTTGGGGGTTTTTGCTCAAACGCGATTAGAGATCGAATTGGGTTATACCTTTAGCTTCAGAAGGTCCCGATCGAAGATAAACCTATATCAATTTCATATATCAGCAACGAATTGAAGAGTTTATAGTTCTAGGGTTTCCTATGAAAAACTGTTTGTGGGTTTTGAGTTAAATGTGCTCTAAACTCGAATTAAACCTGACAGAAAGGTTCGGAGTTCCTATCCTACTGAAAACCATATATTGATTTCATAAAACAATATCGAATTTCATGAAATCGAAATCTAGGGTTCTTGATAGAATATGATTTGGGGGTTCTCATGAAATCGAAACTTAAAATCAAATTAGAAGATATATGTAGTTCAGAAGAGTTCGATTAAGCTTAATCCTAAATCAATTTGAAGTTTTAACATCAAATTTTATGAGATTGGGTTTTAGGGTTCTTAAGTGGAACGGATTTGGGGATTTCGGGTTAATAGGGAACGATATTCAAATTAAAACCATCTAAGGAGTCGGTTGGATGATTGGAACAAAAGCCCCAAGGTTGGGGGATCAATCGAGTTCGAAATCGGAACCAATTGGACTAGTATGCTTCGGCTATAGGAAGATAAAGGGAAACCGTTTAGTTAGGGTTTAAAACAATTTAATTTCGAATAATAGATGCGATACCCTAGCGGGCGAGATGGTAGTGTGTGTGTGTATGGTGTGAAGGGTCGCGGGTTCGAGCCTTAGGGCCGCCGGTTTTGGTATTTTCAAATCCTTTTTGAAATTAGCCCATAACTTCTTCGTTTGAACTCCGATTCGACTCGTTCGAATTGCGTTGGAACCAGAATTTCATCCCGAACCAATTGGAATAATAAAAATGGTATTTTAATCCGACAACGAAATCGCGTATAATTACGTTTATTTAAATAAAATCGTACGTGATTTTATTTAAACGATTTCAAAGACACGCGTACTTACGTATGCGTATTCCTAACACTCTAACATACGTGTGTTGACACGTATGTGATTTCAAGCACAAAACGATATTCCGAATAACTTTAGGTTATTGTTTAAATCACAGATCCTTCGTAAAAGGATTTTCTACACGAGCTCACGTAGTTGATCATTCTGCAAACTATCAAAGGTGCGTACACGGCCCCTTTCTTATTTTAAACTGTTTTGGGAGAGAAAACATGTGCAACAAACTCTTTTTAGATACATATCACTTGCATGAGTTAGCTGTTTACATTATGTGACAACATAGCAACTTGAAAGTCCTTACACACCTCGAACCGTTTAGTTTGCTGTAATGCAGAGCGTGGTAGTTGGAAATAGATCTATTAGGTTTGACAAACCTCACCTGGTAGATGGGATCTACGCAGGTGTTTGACTGACCAAACACATTTTACAATTGTTGTGCTAGACAATAGTGGCAAGGCAAAAACATGCTATAGAATGGCAATTCGTCAGCTTCGGTGTCGACCACTTATGTAAATAGTTTATATGACTAGCTATCATGACTGTGCATGTGTGATTATGTTATCTACAAACTTGATATTCAAACTGCTGTTTTGAACATTGTGAATGCTTAAAACCTGTGTTATGCACCAACCTTTGTGTTGACTTGATTTACATGTTTTCTCAGGACGCTAAGGCGCGCATTAAAGCTGGCATGGACTAGGAGATAGAGTCGCATGCATTTTAAACATTTTGGATATTTGAATTTGAACATTTAAGGATTTTGTTTTGTAATTTACATATTACAACTGTTATTGGTTTTTAAACGCTTCCGCAACTTTTGAAACTCTGATGTTATGTTTTAAAGACCAAAGTATGTTTTGAAATTCATATAGAGGTCTTCGTTATGTCTAATGATCTGAGATCCTGGTTTGTCACGTTCCCAAACGGTTTGATTCCGTTAGTTGGAAATTGGGGGTGTGACAGATTGGTATCAGAGACATTGGTTATAGCGAACTAGGTTTGCATTTGTAGGCTTAGACTATGACTGTTAGACATTAGACACATATGTTTACACACATTGCTTATAAATTACATATGACATTATGTAATTGACTTGTTTACGCATTCCATGGCACTGCACTTACATATGGTATTATGTAACAGGCATGGCATCATCATCAGTACCTTACATTTATATTGATGATTCTGAGGACGAGGAACCGATAGTTCCAGCACCACCATCATCACCACCACCACCTATTCCATCTCCTCCATCATATGAGAGGGATGACTCAGATCCGGAGGAGGACCCAGACGAGGATCCCGAGGAGGATCCAGATGAGGACCCGGATGAGGATCCGGAGGAGGAGCCAGTGGAGGGCACTCAGCAGATCCCTGCTGAGGGACCTTCTACACATCCACCACCAGTACTAGATGCTCCTGAGCCTAAGAGGCAAAGGACGGACGCTGAGGAGATCGCCAAACTGCGCGAGGATTTGTACGAGGCAGAAGATAGGATCGCACAACACTCTCAGGAGCAATGGGATGCTAATGAGAGGCAAGAGGAACTTGCCCATCTGGTTCATGATATGCGGAATGAGATGATTAACTTGATTGATCGTCTCGAAGCTTCAGAGAACCGAGTTGAGTTCTTGGAGGGCAGGATAGAAGCCTTAGAGGATTTAGTGGCCTCTGAGAACGAGGAAGAGGATGAAGAGGAAGAAGGGGAGGAACCAGCACCAGTTGTTGATTCCGATCCTGAATCCACCGTTGAGGATGATTGATTGTTTTTCTTTCTCTTTGTTTGTTTTGTTTAAACTTATTAGGAACGGGTTGTGTTCCTACATTAGTAGTTTGGAAAGTTATGTTTTATTTCAAAAGTATTGTACTCAAAGAAAGTTTCTATCTATGGAAGAATTATTATTTATTTTCAACAGTTGTGTTGATTTATATTACATGTTGTGTTTGTTGTTTTACTTACACATGTCACATTAGATTTTGATTTCATGCTAACATTTCTTGTAAATAGGAAACTAATGGCTGAGGGAAACGTACATACGACAGTTGCTGAGCTCAACGAGCTAATTAACAACAGAGTTGCAGAGGCAATCGCACAGTATGCTCAGACACACAACACAGGACCACAGGGTCCAGCTGGGGGATTGGTTAACCCACAAGTCTGCACGTTCAAGATGTTCTTGGACTGTAAACCACACAATTTCAAAGGGTCGGAGGGGGCCATTGGACTCCTTCGGTGGGTTGAAAAGGCGGAGTCTGTGTTTGAAATGTGCAACTGCCCTGACGAGAGCAAAGTGAAGTTTGCAACGGGAACATTGGAGGGTCCAGCATTAACCTGGTGGAACTCGAATGTTCAGACTCTGGGGTTGGGTGAGGCAAATGCCTAGACATGGAACGACTTCAAAACTTTACTGCAAGAGGAGTACTGTCCTCGCAGTGAAATGCAGAAGTTAGAGGAGGAATATTGGCACCTCAAGATGGAGGGGTCAAATATTGAAGAGTACACAACCAGGTCACATGAGTTGGCCAGACTTCTACCACACATGGCTACTCCAGCCAGCAAGTGGATTGAAAGATACATTGGAGGACTAGTGCCTCAGATTCAGGGGTTGGTTACTTCAGCGAATCCCACCACCATCCAACAAGCTGTTCGTTTAGCGCATCAGCTTACTGATCAGGCAGTGTTACAAGGGACTCTGCCTAAACGAACATCTGCTACCAAGGTGGGAGATCATAAAAGGAAGTGGGAAGGTAACAACTCCAAGGGTAACAACCAACAATCATATCAGCAAAACCGGAAGCAAGACTCAAACAAGTCTTATCATAATTCCAGCAGTGGTCAGCAATCATCATCATCGGGGGGTTATGTTGGTAAACACCCCAAGTGCAACAGGTGTGGGTATCATCATGCAGGTAATCAGTGTGAGAGAGCTAAGTGCCAGAGGTGTGGCAAGATTGGACATGCGGCTAAGGATTGTCGCGGGGAGCTGCAGAACAACCACAACAACCAGAATAATAACCAGAACAACGCACAGAAGGGTTGTTATGAGTGTGGCAAGATGGGACACTTCAAGAAGGATTGCCCACAACTCAAGAAAAGTGGGGAGAATAATAATGCAACAGGCAACGGCAACGGCAATGGTAATGGTAATGGCACCAACAACAATAATAATAACAACAAAAATGGTGCTAGAGGCAGGGCGTTTGTGATTGGAGGACGTCAGGCACGGGAGGATCCCAACATCGTTACGGGTACGTTCCTCTTAAATAATCACTATGCCTCTATGTTATTTGACACTGGTGCCGACCGGAGTTTTGTATCTAGTTCACTTGCTAAGTTGCTAAATGTTAGTCCCACTGCCTTAGATAGTCCATACACTGTGGAATTAGCTGATGGTAAGTTGATTGTAGTGGAAAGTATTTTTAAGGGATGTATCCTTGATTTGATGGGTCAAACATTAGAGATTGATCTTATGCCTATTGCCTTAGGCAGTTTTGATGTAGTTATTGGCATGGACTGGTTGTCCAAAAACCAGGCTGAAATCGTATGCCATGAAAAGATTGTTCGCATACCTCTTCCGCAGGGAGAGACATTATATGTACAAGGCGAGAAGAGCAGTACGCCACTGCGTCTCATATCTTGTATGAAAGCACACAAATGTCTGCGGAAAGGTCATACGGCAGTTATAGCACTTATAACTGAAAAGCCAGTAGCTGAGAAGAAGATTGAAAATATACCTGTAGTTTGTGAATTTCCGGAGGTGTTTCCAGAAGACTTGCCGGGATTACCGCCTATCAGACAGGTGGAATTTCGAATCGATCTTACACCAGACGCAGCACCGATAGCTAGGGCGCCTTATCGACTTGCACCGTCTGAGATGCAAGAGTTATCCACACAATTGCAAGAGTTGTTGGATAAGGGTTTCATAGGACCTAGTTTTTCACCGTGGGGAGCTCCAGTTTTGTTTGTAAAGAAGAAGGACGGAACTTTCCGTATGTGTATCGATTACCGGGAATTGAACAAGGTTACTATCAAGAACCGGTATCCGTTACCCAGAATTGACGATCTGTTCGATCAGTTGCAAGGTTCGAGTTACTACTCGAAGATTGATCTCAGGTCTGGTTATCATCAACTAAGAGTTCAGGAGGAAGATATTCCGAAGACAGCATTCAGAACACGCTATGGCCATTATGAGTTTTTGGTCATGCCATTTGGGTTGACAAACGCTCCAGCTGTATTCATGGATCTCATGAATCGTGTTTGTAAACCTTATCTTGATAAGTTTGTCATTGTTTTCATTGATGACATTCTCATCTATTCCCAGTCTGAGGAAGAACACGCTGAACATCTTCGATTGCTATTGGAATTACTAAAACAGGAACAATTGTACGCTAAGTTCTCGAAATGTGATTTCTGGATGCGAGAAGTACAATTCTTGGGTCATATAGTTAATGAAAAGGGTATACATGTTGATCCAGCGAAGATTGAAGCGATTAAGAATTGGGAAGCACCAAAGACCCCTACCGAGGTACGACAATTCCTTGGTTTGGCGGGTTACTACCGACGATTCATTGAGGGATTCTCGAAGATCGCTCAACCACTTACAGCTCTTACGCATAAGGGAACGAAGTATAACTGGACGGATAAACAGGAAACTGCGTTCCAGTTATTGAAACAAAAACTCTGCAGCGCACCGATTCTGTCCTTACCGGAAGGAACAGAAGACTTTGTGGTGTATTGTGATGCATCTGCACAGGGTTTGGGATGTGTGTTGATGCAACGGGATAAAGTGATTGCTTATGCTTCCAGACAACTAAGAACGCACGAAAAGAATTACACTACTCATGACTTGGAGTTAGGAGCAGTAGTTTTTGCTTTGAAGATTTGGAGGCATTACTTGTATGGAACTAAGTGTACTATTTACACTGATCATAAGAGTTTGCAACATATCTTTGATCAGAAGGAGCTTAATATGAGGCAACGACGATGGGTTGAGTTGTTGAACGATTATGAGTGTGCGATTAAGTATCACCCGGGAAAAGCTAATGTGGTAGCTGACGCTTTGAGCAGAAAAGATACAACGGGAACAAGACGGGTTCGCGCACTTATGATGACAATACATACTGACTTACCTGACAAGGTGCACAGTGCTCAGATTGAGGCCTTGAAAAAGGAAAACTTAGTACCGGAATCCTTACGAGGAATGGAAGAACAATTGGATGTTAAACCTGATGGAATTCGTTATTTCATTAATCGAATGTGGATACCTTTGTATGGAGGTTTAAGGGAACTCGTGATGGATGAAGCACACAAGTCCAGATATTCAGTCCATCCGGGATCAGACAAGATGTATCATGATTTGAAGGCACTGTATTGGTGGCCTCACATGAAAGCTGATATTGCTAAGTACGTTAGCAAATGTTTGACTTGTTCGAAAGTCAAAGTTGAATACCAGAAGCCATCTGGTTTACTGCAACAACCAGAGATACCGTAAACTGTAGAAGAATTATCACTGAGGATCCCTAGGGATATTTGATAATATTAAACAGTAAAATAGCCAAACACACATGATTTATATGAGGAAAAACCCTTAATCCCTTAGGATTGCCGGCAAAAAAACCTTGGGAGGTGATAATTGTCACTCAGCCTAGTTTATTAATATGAAATCAACAAAGTAACTAAGAAAGAGTGCAATATGACAGATTCTAAAAGTGTTTGTAGCTGAGTGTGTTGTGTGCCCCTAAGATCGATCAATGCCTCGGTATTTATACAAAGAAATTACAAACAAATTACAAGGAACGGCCATAATAGCCGTTGCGAACATCTCGGCGACTTTACATACGTGGGTGACTTATTCAAATTAATGGTGTGGAATCCTCAATGTTGCCGCAATCCATGATCTTTCAGTTGGAATATGCTTTGACTCCTTCCACGATTATGGATCATCAATCTGTCAACCTGTTATATCCTGAAATCTCAAAAATTATATTAGAAATTGTGACAATCCGACTTTTCGGATTAACCTCGTTAACTAAAAGTGGTTAGATCACAGGCCCAATAAGACAAAGAAGGCCCAGTAAGGCCCAAGAAGGCCCAGTAAAGTCAAAGAAGACCCAGTAAGGTCAAGGAAGGCCCAACAAGACAAGTCAGGCCCAATGAAGTTTATGAAGGCCCAATAAGACAAATGTAGGCCCAAGAAGCCAAGGTGGGCCCAATAAGGCAAGAGTAGGCCCATTGAGATCTAGGTAGGCCCAATGAGGCCCAAGATAGGCCCAGTTATAGTTATGAGGCCCAATTAGGTTAATCTAGCCCAATAAAGTTCCGGTTGACCCAATTAGTGACAATTCGACATGTTGGTCTAATTTCGTTAATTCAAAGTTTAACGAAATCAGTGGAAATCATCAATATTAGGTTAAAGGTATTAAGAATTGAACGAAATGGGTTTAGATTCATTAGAATTACAAGGATTATACTTGTAATATCATCAAATTAGGGAATTTGACTTTTAGACGTCAAAATTCATATAGAATCTTGATAGAAACCGAAATCCTCATTAACTCGCTGAAATTAATCAAATTAATCGTTCAAATAATTCATACTAATGATCATTAACAGCTTTGGTACGTTACTAGAACATGGGGAGCCGAAATTAACTCAAAGGATGATTAAAATCATGAAACCGTCTCTAATCACTATACAATTCATTGCATCGAAATAAAATTCACACAATTGAACTCACAAGAGCTCTAGTCGGCACCTTCAGGTTCTATTTCACCCAGAAATTCGAAGCAAGGAGCCACGGTCGAAGGGTTGAATTGAGAGCTTAACCGAGGATCAGTCTTTTGTGAACAGAGACCAAATCGACACTTTCCTGGTAATTATTGATTTCTATACATTCATGTTAGTATATTAAAGAAAACCCCTAACCTAACCGAGTCTTTTATCAACGAATTGCATGAATCCTAAATCTAGGGTTCATCGTTCATGAGAATTTGGGGGTTTTTGCTCAAACGCGATTAGAGATCGAATTGGGTTATACCTTTAGCTTCAGAAGGTCCCGATCGAAGATAAACCTATATCAATTTCATATATCAGCAACGAATTGAAGAGTTTATAGTTCTAGGGTTTCCTATGAAAAACTGTTTGTGGGTTTTGAGTTAAATGTGCTCTAAACTCGAATTAAACCAGACAGAAAGGTTCGGAGTTCCTATCCTACTGAAAACCATATATTGATTTCATAAAACAATATCGAATTTCATGAAATCGAAATCTAGGGTTCTTGAGAGAATATGATTTGGGGGTTCTCATGAAATCGAAACTTAAAATCAAATTAGAAGATATATGTAGTTCAGAAGAGTTCGATTAAGCTTAATCCTAAATCAATTTGAAGTTTTAACATCAAATTTTATGAGATTGGGTTTTAGGGTTCTTAAGTGGAACGGATTTGGGGATTTCGGGTTAATAGGGAACGATATTCAAATTAAAACCATCTAAGGAGTCGGTTGGATGATTGGAACAAAAGCCCCAAGGTTGGGGGATCAATCGAGTTCGAAATCGGAACCAATTGGACTAGTATGCTTCGGCTATAGGAAGATAAAGGGAAACCGTTTAGTTAGGGTTTAAAACAATTTAATTTCGAATAATAGATGCGATACCCTAGCGGGCGAGATGGTAGTGTGTGTGTGTATGGTGTGAAGGGTCGCGGGTTCGAGCCTTAGGGCCGCCGGTTTTGGTATTTTCAAATCCTTTTTGAAATTAGCCCATAACTTCTTCGTTTGAACTCCGATTCGACTCGTTCGAATTGCGTTGGAACCATAATTTCATCCCGAACCAATTGGAATAATAAAAATGGTATTTTAATCCGAAAACGAAATCGCGTATAATTACGTTTATTTAAATAAAATCGTACGTGATTTTATTTAAACGATTTCAAAGACACGCGTACTTACGTATGCGTATTCCTAACACTCTAACATACGTGTGTTGACACGTATGTGATTTCAAGCACAAAACGATATTCCGAATAACTTTAGGTTATTGTTTAAATCACAGATCCTTCGTAAAAGGATTTTCTACACGAGCTCACGTAGTTGATCATTCTGCAAACTATCAAAGGTGCGTACACGGCCCCTTTCTTATTTTAAACTGTTTTGGGAGAGAAAACATGTGCAACAAACTCTTTTTAGATACATATCACTTGCATGAGTTAGCTGTTTACATTATGTGACAACATAGCAACTTGAAAGTCCTTACACACCTCGAACCGTTTAGTTTGCTGTAATGCAAAGCGTGGTAGTTGGAAATAGATCTATTAGGTTTGACAAACCTCACCTGGTAGATGGGATCTACGCAGGTGTTTGACTGACCAAACACATTTTACTATTGTTGTGCTAGACAATAGTGGCAAGGCAAAAACATGCTATAGCATGGCAATTCGTCAGCTTCGGTGTCGACCACTTATGTAAATAGTTTATATGACTAGCTATCATGACTGTGCATGTGTGATTATGTTATCTACAAACTTGATATTCAAACTGCTGTTTTGAACATTGTGAATGCTTAAAACCTGTGTTATGCACCAACCTTTGTGTTGACTTGATTTACATGTTTTCTCAGGACGCTAAGGCGCGCATTAAAGCTGGCATGGACTAGGAGATAGAGTCGCATGCATTTTAAACATTTTGGATATTTGAATTTGAACATTTAAGGATTTTGTTTTGTAATTTACATATTACAACTGTTATTGGTTTTTAAACGCTTCCGCAACTTTTGAAACTCTGATGTTATGTTTTAAAGACCAAAGTATGTTTTGAAATTCATATAGAGGTCTTCGTTATGTCTAATGATCTGAGATCCTGGTTTGTCACGTTCCCAAACGGTTTGATTCCGTTAGTTGGAAATTGGGGGTGTGACAGAAATAAATAGAGATATTAGTTAGTCTTAAATATATTCCTAAGTATTCCGGGTGATTTTTAGCGCACAACAATAAAGAAGCCAAGAAAAAGAGAAAAACACGAGTAAAAGAAAATGTATTGAAAGGGACTCCACCACTTGAGTAGGGCTGTAATCGAGCATGTAACCTCTCGGTTTTTCGTTACGAAAATAAAAAAAATAGTTAATCATTTATAGGTTCGGTGAGATCATAAACTATATTCGAATATATATATATATATATATATATATATATATATATATGAAATAATATGACTAATTAAATATATATGTATATACATGAAGACAAATTAAATATACCTTAATATATATATACACACACATGTATGCATGAAATTAGTCATGGATAATTAATTTATAATTTTATAAGTTAATAAAATAAAAGCAAAAACACATTTATAAACTTATTTGTAAGTTTAGAATAAGTTATATGAAAATTGGAATTCAATTGTAAATTTAAACATACATTAATTGTATTTATGTAAAAATAACAATATTAATTTTGTTTTAGATATATAAAATTTAAAACAATGATAAAACATACACAAAAATATAACTATTTTACTATTATTAGTTTTAAGAAATCTAAATAAGTTATACAAATTTTAGAACATTTAAAAACATTGCTTTTATAAAGTTAAAGGACTAATCCTGTCAAGTTTAAAACTGTTAATAGAGAGATAAAAGGGGAGGGACTAAAACTGACAACACTCCATAGTTCTTTCTCCTTTCTCGCCCTTCGACCAACAAACCGACCCAGAACCCAAAACCATGACCCGTTGGCTAACAACTCGATTCTAGTAAGTTTCCAGCTCGATTGAGAACACATTAGGCAAGTTTGAAACCGTGTAAATGGATTGAAATCACAAATTAACCATATTAAAATCCGTATCAATCAAAATCGTCATCTAAAAATACAGCCAAAAATGCATTCACCAAAATCGACTTAAACGAGTATAAAAACTCAATTGAATCAACATATATATCCTTTTCGATTAATCAAAACTTTATGTGGTCTCAAAATAAACACACAATCATCTTAAGTTATGAATCGAGACCCACAAGCTTCGGTCGTTCGAACTTTTGAACTCTGTACTCGAAATTCACTCAAACACACGTTAAGGTTAGTAATTTTTACAACAATCTATTCGTTTCTAACCCACGAACAATCACCCCATGATTTGCATCACGATCTATATGCAAATAGAATCAATTTGAC
The DNA here is from genome assembly GCA_009363875.1 of Mikania micrantha. NCBI lineage: Eukaryota > Viridiplantae > Streptophyta > Magnoliopsida > Asterales > Asteraceae > Mikania > Mikania micrantha. Next base: position 42,530,019 of record CM018685.1, on the reverse strand, counting down.
CGTGAAAGATCTTGGGTTTCATTGGATATAAACTAAATAGGAGAAGGTTTTCAGAAAGATGTTTTATATTACAAACAAACAAGCATACCCAGTATATTCCCACTGCTTAGTAGGGTCTGGGGGAAGAATGGACACAAACCTTACCCCTATCCCAAAAGAGTCCCCAGCTCCGAAAGAGTCCCCGGCTCAAAGTTGTCGTTTGAAATTAGTCATCCCAACACTTTTAATGTTATTTTCACAAAATACGTAAAATAACGTTAAAATTAGAGCAAATTTTACTTTGGCCCTTAGAGGGCCACACATATATACATTATATGTGTGACCCAAAAGACCAAATCACAAGCTCCTACCATTCGGGTAGGAGCCCTGAGAACAATAGGATTTAAAAATCGTAAAGATGTTTTATATTATGATTTCTAAATCCTTTTGTTCTCAGGCCAGGCTCCTACCCGAATAGTAGGAGCTTGTGATTTGGTCTTTGGGGTCACGGGTTCGAACCCTGTGGTGATGCCCCTAACCGGTTTTTGTGTTTTAATCTCATTTCCATCCATTTTCTTTTAAGTAAAATTATAAAAAAAAATCTTAAACTCATAAAAATCAATTCTTAATAAACTTTTTTAAAAATATGCTTTTCAGGAAATTTATTTATTTGATCAAATACAATTTATTCATAAAACAAGGATTTAATTAAAATCATATTAGTAGATAAAACATATTCTTTATTTAAATATTTAAATATGGTAAATCGTATTTAAATATCTAAATGTTTTAATCATATTTTATTTAAATATTTGAATATAATAAAATTTAAATATCGTTTTGATGTTTAACCATCTTTATCAAACCTTATTTAAATACTTAAATATTTGGAAATTTTGTTCAAATATTCTTACTACGATATTTGAATATTTTTGTTTATTTTATTTATTTTATGTTATGTTATTTTATTCATATTTGTATATTGTAAATCTTATTTAAAAATTTTATATAGAATATTTAAACTATTATTTGAGAAATGATTTATTTAAATAGACTATTTATCTAAATGAAAACGGGGTAACTTTATATAAATGTAACCAACTTTCAGCTTTGTTCCATGAGTGACCTAATCGGAACAAAATTAAAAGTATGGGTGACCTAATCGGAACAAAAAAGAAGTATGGGTGACTTAATCGGAACAAAAAAAGTATGAGTGACTTAATCGGAACAAAAAAAAGTATCAGTGACCTAATTGGAACAAAGCTGAAAGTTGGTTACATTTGTATGACGTTTTCCCAATGAAGAGGAACTATAAGTTTATCAAAAACATTTAAAGAGAATGTACGTAGATTAATTTTAAATGGATATTCTAAAACTTTATCAAATTATTTAATTAAAACATAAAAAGGTGTCATTTACTTGAAAAAGTTTATCAAACATAAATGTTTTTTTAACTATAAATAATCTCTCATAAAATGAATACTCCTAAACATAAAATTAAATGGATGGATCATGATATTCAAATGCTATGTATTTACCACATCAAATAAGTATATTTATTTAAATAAATAAATAAATATTCTAACTTTATATCATTAAAACTTAGACAAATTCTTTAGGACTTCTATAGATGCCATAGATCCTCAGACATCAAAACCTGAATTTTAGGATACTAAGACTTATTTGGTTATTTAAATAAATTAATAAATAAAAATATTTAAAAACATATTTCGTTTAAGTTTTGAGGCGTTGCCCCGAACCCCACAAGATAATTATTGATCAAGTTCCATTCATGTTTATCGGTTTAATTAGTTTGTTTAGAGATACTTATTTACAGTTCTCAGTTAGATTTATTAGATTAGTTAATTAGACTTAAAGCAGGAGTAGGAAATTTTTAATTATTTACTTAATATATCACTGTTATTACGTGATGAACCTTACAAGGCCTGAATCGTCAAACCGACCATAAATTTTTATGTCCGATTATATTTTATTGAAAGGTTTGAAAAATAGTAAAGTAACTAAAAATTTCCTGAATCTGTCACTAATGATAATTACACATGGTCTAAAATTTGAAAACGATTAAAGAGACATTCTCAATCACGCCCGTATCTTAGGTTAATAGAAGAAAAGAAAGTCTAATATTAAAGAAGAAAGTAAGGGTCCCCATATCGTTGTCGCATCGAACAACCCTTCACCTGAGAGGGCCACAACCATATATTGCACCAAATTCAATTTCGTACAATCATTCAACTACGTAAATGGACAGGGAAGAATAAGATATAGGTTTCTTGTGTGATCGATGGTATTTTATTCACGTCTAATTTAGAGTGACAAATAAGTACAGGGAAAAATCCGTATTTTTCCATTTTAATCTAAAAAGGGACCAAAATGTCCAAAGGGTCATCACCGTTGTGGGCGTCGACGCCTACAATTACACGGGCGACGCCCATGATTTACGCCAATAGAAACCTTCCACGTGGCCAACACAGGTGCCGACGCCCGTAAAAAAAAGTTGGCGCCCATAATTTTTAACTTCCGGTCACGGTCGTCCTGCCCGTAATCAATTAACTAATTTTTTTTGCAGGCGCCATGTACCTTCGGACCATGCCAATATCATGGGCGCCCCGAACCTACTCTACGAGCGTCCCGAATCTGGTTACGGGCATCAAACGAATTTTTTTAGAATTTTAGGCGGGAATCTCATAATGGGCGCCCCACCCGTAATCGGATCCAACTATGGGCGCCCCGCCCACAACCATATAATTTTTTTTATTTAATTTAAAAATATTGAGAATAATACATTTCAACATGAGCGCCCCGCCCGTAATCGGATCCAACCATGGGTCCCCCGCCCACAACCATATATTTTTTTTTTAATTTTAAAAACCAAGAATAATATAATTCAACATGGGCGCCCCGCCCGTAATCGGATCCAGCCATGGGCGTCCCGCCCACAACCATATAAATTATTATTTTTAATTTAAAAATACAGAGAATAAAAATATTTCAACATGGGCGCCCCGCCCGTGACCGGAAGTTCAAAATTATGGGCGCCTATTTTTTTTTAAGGGCATCGCCGCCTGTGTTGGTCACGTGGGAGGTTTCTACTGCCGTAAATCATGGGCGGCGCCCGTGTAATTGTAAGCGCCGACGCTCATAATGGTGATGGTCATTTGAACATTTTGGCCCTTTTTAGGTCAAGTGGACAAATAGGGACTTTTCCCATAATTACAACGGTTGAAATTTTGACAATATAGGACATAAAATCGTGTAATAATAGTAGACCAAACACTCTTAAAAAAGGTTATTCACACAAGCATTTTTTTTATATTAATACTCACCAATATTATAAGCAGTGGCGGAGCTTGGTTGAAGTGAGAGGGGACAGAAATTTTTGAAGTTCAGTATACAGGTTAATTTTTTGAAGTGATGGGGACGAAACCACTATTTTTAACTAAAAATAACATTTCAACCAAAAAATTAACCGCCCCGACCCCAATGAAGCTTCGGCCATGATTTTACGTCTTGTACATGCTAATATGGGGCATATACAACTTACTGACATATTATGCCATCAACTTAAACATCTCATTTACTCCAGTACAAGGCGTATAGCGCTAACAGACACATACTAAGTCAGTATTTCAACAACCTTTAATCATGTTGATAGTTGACTCTACACAATGTAGAGTTGTATGTGTAATACATATATTTTTTTTTTCAATTCAACATATAATTATATGGGAGCAGAGGGAGCTTGTTACTGACGGTTTTAGCTTGCGCGATCTTTAGCTACATATACTACATCATAAGATCGTCAACTTTTGTCACAATTATCGGGGCTTAAATATTTGCTCTTGTATGTCTTGTACAAATTTGTTGATGTAAGTGTAAATTTAATATTGGAAAATATAATTTTGGAAGTGTTTTCTTTCATTAGATTAAAACAAATTTGTTTTGATACTATTTAAACCATCACCGAAAGACATTTTACATGATTAAAGTTTTACTGTGTGCAGAGGTGCATTAACATGTTAATCGATTGAAATTTTCAAAACAATATTAGTTATAACCGGTTTTTAAGTTCTAAAATTGAAATCAATTTAATAACTGAAATCGGTTAACCGTAATATAGCCGATTTTTATAAGGTACATTGGTTAACCGGTTTGGTCTCTCTTAAAACCTCAAACCGGTCAAAAACTACTGGTTTTTCCAAAAAATTGGAACATATTCAAAATACCGGTTTTTTAATTGGTTGGAAACATGTTACCTGTTCATTTGTGCATCTCTATTGTCCGTGTGGTGTATATTTATGAAGTGGTATAGATTATCAGAATATCTATGACATAATCTCTATTATAGAATGTATAAAACTTAAATAAAAATGTTGCATTCAAAACTTGAGCCCATAACTTGATTGAGGGTGAAACTACCATTCTAACCAACTCATTCCACTTGTAGGATTATATGTGTGCTTATTTGTTTAATTTTTAATGGTAAACTAAAATAAATTCATCTATTTTAAGCCAAATTAAAACAATTACTTCACATGTAAATAAACATGCAGTCGCTTCATTTGCGGTGCAAACATATAATATGTATATGTGTGGGCTCTCAATAGACCAAAGTAAAATTGGCCTAATTTTAACGTTATTTAACTTACTATGTGAAAATAACGTTAAAAATGTTAGGATAATTAACTTTAAACGAGGTAAGGTTTGTGTCCATCGTTTCCTCTCACTCCTACTGAAAAGTGGGAATATACTGGATAAGTTGTTTGTTTGTTTTAAATAAACATGCAAGAAACGCGTATATCTGACTTGTGGTGCCTATTTAAACACATGCATCTCATAAACACATGCAAATCATAAACATTATCATTCTTAGTTTCTTGCTTTTCACCTTAAAATGAGTACATCACCAATCAAAAATCAAAATGATGCAATAATCAGAGCCCAAGCGAGGTTCTTTGATCTTCTATACGCTGGTTTAGGCAGTGCGGCTTTAAGATGTGCCTTAAAATTAACTCAACATTGCTGACATAATCAACAGTCACAATGGACCGACGACCTTGTTGCAAATCGCTCAAAGGATCGGCTCACCATCACTAAACGTTGGTGGGCTATCGCGTCTCATGAGGTTCTTGGTCCACAAACAAGTTTTTGATGAGACCCATCAACCCGGGCACGAAGAAACATTCTTCGCGCTCAATGAATGTTCCAAGTTGCTCGTAAAAGATTCAAAGAACACGCTTGCACCAATAGCAATGTCTTTCACAGAGCCACTTATGTTCGCACCGTTTTATAACCTGAACGAGGCCATTGAAGAGGGGTGTACAGCAGCACTCATGACACATGGGGTCGAGATATTTGATCTTTTTTCTAGGAACCCAGGGTTGAATAAAGTGTTCAATCAATCAATGGCATGTAGAACAAGGTTTGAACTTGGTGCAATCATGTCAACTTATGATTTTGGTAGCCTAAAGGGAACTTTGGTTGATGTTGGTGGTGGCATTGGGGTGATAATAAATGAGATTGTAACAAAGTATCCACATCTTAAAGGTGTTAATTTTGACTTGCCTCATGTTGATTCATCTGCACCATCATATGAAGGTGTTACTCATGTTGGAGGTAACATGTTTCAAGACATTCCCCCTGCAGATTCATACTTTATGAAGGTACTACTCTTTCTGCCTATGACATTATTAATTTTAGAAACCAGCTTTAAACCCGTTACAAAATTAAAAACATAAAACTTAAACATGCTATCGGCCTGTTTGATATTGCTTATTTAACTTTAAAATGATCTTTTGTCAAAAGTGCATGTGAATTTATGACCAGTGTTGTCAGAACCGAACCGGTCCGGTTCAAAAACAACATGTGAACCGTTCTCAAGGGAACCAGCTGGTTCGCTGGTCGGACCGGATTTCAAGTCTTTTTATAAGTTTTTTTAACTAAAATTCAAATAATTAAACATTAAAATCAAACCTTGTATGTTTTTAACATGATTATGTGTGTTTGAACATTAATTATGTGTTTCTAAATGTGTTTATAATTATATAATTTTTTAGGAATTTTTTATATATTTATTATGTTATCTAGTTCTTGAATCCGGTCCAACCGGTCTGAACAGTAACCAGTAAGGCGTCCGGTTCGATGTCCGGTCCGGTTATGAAAACATTGCTTATGACATTTCAAAATGAATTTTTTTTAAAATGTGTTTGGATTAACTTTTGATATAAGAAAAGCCAACAAGTTAATAATTAAAAACAGTTATTTTTATTTTTACTTTTATAACAAAGTTAAAAGTTATTTCTAAAAGATAGTAATTTTGGTTTCTTGAAAACAACTTTTTATCATTAATTAAAAAGGTAAAATAGAAAGCCATTTTAATATTACTAAACGCTATTTTAACTTATTAACTTCATCAAAAAGTCAATAAACTAATAAATCAATTTTGAATGAAATCTCGACCACTGTTGAAATCTTTAATGACAAACTTGTTATTATTGATAAATTTTACGAAACGCTGAAGAGGAGCTAAACTTATGACAAAAACGTTAAAACTAAATTTTTGTAATGACTATTTAGAATTTAATGGATGCTTCAAATTAATAGATTTAACATAGATACCAATAAATAAACAAATGCACCTTTATAAGTGACACTTTGAATATAAGGGTATACGGTAGGTAAGAAGATACCATAAAAAAATACTAATAATATTGTTAGACACTACGGCTAACACAGACAGTTAATTGGCAAAAAGTTATATAGCATGTTTAGTTTTGAGGTCGATACGATTAAAACAGACAGTTAAATCTCTCATATTTGAATTAAAAACTAAATAAAAAACGAAGTGGTGTAATGGTTAAAGTGAATGAGAGACAACCTATAGGTATCAAGTTCATTTCTCACTTGAAGCAATATTACTTGAAGGTCAAACAATGGTGGTCATCGGAATATATATCTGACCAAATGACCGACGCGGCACAAAAGCAGTTTCTAAATTACAATATTTGCATACTTAACCCTTTTACAATAAACAAATACAGAATTAACTTAAACTTAACTTTTAACTAATTTCGTTCTTGACTCTTTGAACTTGGATATGACAATTAAGGTTAACATCACCGACCCGTTTGCTTACAACCGTGTCTTACATGTTCCTCTCGGTTAGTTAGGTATTGGAGGAACCAGAAGTTTACCACACAAGTGAGTTCCTCTCGGTTATTGACATTTTTAATACTAAAAAGTTTTATAATCAATGAAAAATAATATTGTATTAAAAAACACTTTAAAAAAATTATAAGATATGGATTTTTTCTAAAAATTATGTATCCTAAAAAAATTTAAAAAAATAAAATAGCCTATAATACATGTATTTTAAAGAATAATTTTATTTATAAACAAATGACATTTTTAGTATTAAATTTTTAAAAATTAAGTTCTTTTAAAATTAAAGTTTTTGATCATTGTTTTCTTACTTAAAATACTTATAAATATGTAATATATCAAAATATTATTTTATAATTTATAAATTTTTATTACTAAGTATTTAATATTTTATATTGAATCAGTGTAACACATGGGGTATAGTCTAGTATTTAATAAATAATAATAATAATAATAATAATAATAATAATAATAATAATAAAGCATACATGCCAGTTTTATAGGTTATTTGAAAGTTGATTTTCCCGTACTATTTCTACTAAATATCGGATGTCACATGTTGTATTATGCTGAATTATATATTTTGATTTTTCCACTCTCTTCTATTAAATAGTTAATGATTTTTTAATTTGGTAATAATATGATTACACTATGTCATATTCTTTAAATTTTTTATAAAATATTTTGAGAAATATATGATATTCATTTGTTATAAGCTATGTAACATGCAAGTTTCTAACCTAGTTTATTAATATATTAAACACTCAATTATAGTAATATTATCTTTATATAAAACCATTAAGAGTTTTTCTTTAAATCTCATATTGAAACTTATATGATTTCTATTTAAAAAGTAAAACTTTACAAAACTCTAGTATTCAATCACCCCACTTTTTAATATATATATATATATATATATATATATATATATATATATATATATATATATATAAAATTCAGCTTAACTGCCATCAAAATAGCAGTAACCAAGTTAAAATCAGCCCAGATACTACCTAAAAATAAGACTTAACTAGGTATGTTTGTTTGTATTTGTATGTATGACAGTCAATACTGCATAATTGGAGTGATGGACAAGTGTGTCCAAATTCTTAAAAATTGTCAAAAATCCATAACGAAAAGAGACGGGAAAGTAATTATAGTGGATATGATCCTAACACCAGGAGGAGATGATGTGTTTGAAGCTTCACGCATTAACATGGATATGATGATGCTGGCTAATTTTGTTGGTGGAAAAGAAAGAACAGAAGCCGACTGGAAGACAGTTTTGAAAGAAGCAGGATTTCCTTATTACAATATCATCAAGATTCCCACCACTGTATCCATTATAGAAGCTTATATGGAGTAGTACTGATTAAGTGGTTGTTTTTACTTAATTTGTTTCTTGATTATTTTTAAATAAGTACGTACATCAACTCGATCTAGCTAGCTAGCTAGATGTGTGGTGTGTACAAATGGTTGTTGTTAAATGTGTAATTGTATGACGCTAGGCTAAGTATTATTTTAGTTCTTATCCTTTAAATTAATTTGTGTAATTTAGGGTTAGTAAAAATATTCTCATTTCTTTTGGTTTTCACTTTAATTAAAGTTTAGACAATAAAGCATTTAAAGATTCACGTTATTGTAATTTATTTTTAAACTTATGACCTTTTATTTAAAATGTAGAGAATGTATCAAATGTGTAATCTGCAATTATTTTTAACATTTATTTAATACAAATTTATTTTTAAATTATACTAATTATAAGGAAACATATGTAAAACACTAATATTAATTAGATTATATAACCACTACTAACTAAATTCGTATAGTTGTTGGTCTACTCCTGGACACACCCAGTCACACCATCGATCACCAACTGTTGCTTTTTTAATTTTTTTTTGGCAATTTCTCATTAAGAAACCAGTAAATGTGTAACACAAAAATCCTAAAACAAAAATAACAAAAAAATTATATATAAAAATAAAAATGAAACTAAAAACTGGTAAATTCAAACTTAATATTTTTGATAAATTTGTAACATTGACAATATATAAATTCCACATATGATATCATTGACTAAAAAATTATCAAATTGGTTTATTTTGATAGTTGAGCAAAAAAAAAACAAAAAAGAACATTATTTAATCATGTGCAGTATTTAATTATTATTATTGTTATTTACCTACTATTATTATTGTTGTTGTTATTATTTAATTATTATTATTATTTAATTCATTTACATGACTTGCTTATACATATATATATTCTATGAATTTCTTAATATGTATCTATATTTATATTCTATACTAGTTTAGTCACTCGTTTAATATATGGGGCAAATGAAGTAAAATTATGTTTGATAATAATTTTTAAATTGTAAAATGATTTTTTTAAGAAGATACTTTTTTATGTAACTTAATTAAGAATTAATCTATCTATCTATACTAACAAATAAAAATAATTGTGGACACTTGTCACAATTTTAGAACACTTATATTCTGGTTTTTCCGCTTCTCTCTCCCAATTAATTATTTATATTTATTATTTAATTAGAAATTAGGAATATGAATTAAGGATGATGAATTATAATATGTATAATAAATAATATATTATTAATTATATATATTTTAAAATGATTTACCCTTTTTATCTAATATTAATATTTTGAACTTTTCTCTACTTTTCACTCTTAACACAACATATAATTGACCATTTATGAAAATTGGTTGTCTCAAAACAAACTAGCATTGGATAGTGATTGTTCTTAATTCCTATTTGTTGTCATAGCAAAATAAACATCTAATGAAAATTGTCTTCTTTGATTTTTTAATTTTTATCAAAAAGTGTCAAACTCATTATTTCAACAAAAGTTTCATTTCCAATGTTAATTAATTTCAGTTATTATTTGAGCTTCTATAACACGATTCGAAGCATCTAGATCGACCGACAACTTTTGCGTAGTCTTGATATTATTTCCACTATTATAATGTCAAACCTAAGATCTCATATGATGTTAACTATATTTAACTATATAAAATACACAAAAGGAAATTAGATTAAACTATAAAATGTTATGAAACCGTAAGTCAGTGTATATTACTACTAAATAGAAAAAAGTATTATAAATTATTTATAGATAAAAGATATGATGAAAAAGTTTCTTCAAATACATAATTTAAAACTATGATTATTTTCACAGACAATTCTAATAATAGGTTGTAATAGCTTATTATAAAGATAATGAAAGTTACATTGAATCCAACCAATACATAACAAAATAAAAAGAAAACATGTCCTAAACAATTTGACGCCATTCATGTTTGTAAAAATTTAGATGAATTACTCTTTAAAAGCTGTTATATTGTCAACCCCAAGAATTAATATGATTTATGCAATATACATAAATCACACAGCCATCAACATTTCAGTCCCTGCTTCGACTCTTTCTCTAAGACCGTGGTTAAGAAGTTCCATCGCCTTACTCAGCATTAGATGCGGCGTAACGACTCTTTTTGCTTCCTTCTGGAGGCCTGAGTGAACTTCCTTAAGCTTAATGTTGAAGATGCATTAGTTGTTATTTTATACATAAATTAAAGTTTTACTTAACAAACGATTTATTCTGTAAGAAACGAAGTAAATGTAATAAACAATTATTTTATTAAAACTCAAATATTTTTGATTTGGTAGTTGTACAAATATTATTCAATTTAAAGATAACTATGTTAAAATTTACTTACCTGCTGACTATCGTGGACGTACGGTATGATTAATACTCACGTGTTGCAGTGTTGCAGTTTGATTAGAAGAAATATATGAAATTGTGCCTCATCAGTTATTAATATTGAAACGTAGATAGACAACATTACTCTTCATGTACCTGGCAGTATATGAAGTTTAAGAAGAATTAAAACATAGATATATAACACGATTGTGCGCCGTATGTTTAGATATATAGTATAAGACAAATAAATACCGAAAACACTTAAAGCAGTATGTTTATGAATTTCATTATGTATGTTGCATTCTATGCATATAAAACATATGTATGTATAGTTACGACGGCACGATTTTGGAAATCGAAAATATATGTGAAACATTTATAAAACAATGATATGGTATTAAGTCAATATCTATGCCAATCTTATTTTCATTAACAGTACATCACCATAGATCGATATAATCAACGATTATATGTGTGTGTGTGTGTAATACTAGAGACAGTTTATATTATAAAAAATTGGAGAAAGAATAAGACAAATAATAATTGAAAGCGCAAGAAAAGGCATGTTTACGAATTTAATTGCGTATGTAGTGTTCTATTTATTTAGAATAGAGTATAAAGATACAAGGATGTGATTTTGGCGATTGAACCTTATATCAATGTTGGTGTCAATCTCATTTTTGTTAACAACACCTCACCATAAGTCGACATAACCAACGATTATATATGTATGTGTGTGTGTGTATTAAATTAATAAAGAAAACTTATCATGAAAAATCATATCGTATATAATATATTACATAATTTATATATTTAAAAAAAAACTCCACAGCGGTATATTGGAAAATTATGAATAAATTACATTAAAAAGCAAAACAACCGAAACATATCAAATATATCATGTTGTTGCATAAATTAAAACTATGGAACCCGAAAACATATTTAGAATGGGTAAAATATATCGTATGTAACCCAACCAGAAACATAGATGGAATCGGTTTCCATCGGTTTTGATAATATTTCTAACGACACGCATAAAAGTAAAAGTATATTAGAGTTAACCTAACCGAGAGCATAGACAGACTCAATCTCGATTAATATTTAAATTGAAAAGTAGTTATCAAAAAAACATTACAATATATTCTAAATTATACCAAAACTTTATATTTAAAAAGAGCAAAGAAAAAAATAAAAGAAAAAAAATGCTTTGGAAGGATTTTGATCCTTGATCTCTCGAATAATCAAAGTGGTATTTACCAACTCTCTAAATACAACTTATTTGAACTTCCAGCAACAAATACACATACATACTAACAAAGAGCATGCGCAATACGGCGGAGGTGACCCTCTAAACCATAATTTTCTTACGAAAGGTAAACTTAAAAAAATCATTTTTATATAATAAGCAAACTAATAATTTGCTTATAGATGCAAGTATATACCAACATCATCAACATCAAAGTCAAGTGTAAATAGAAGATAATAAAACTTAACTTATACGTATAACTATCACCACGCTCATTAAGGTCACTTGTTATGCATGGATCAGCAGTTGCATACTATTACTTGCATTGTTTTGGAAGTCAAGTTTCCATTTCTTCATTTTGTTCCCACTACTTTGTTGCATACTTGCATGATCTCAACTTTGAACTGTTTGCAAATATAAATTTTGTAATTATTTTAAAAGTCATTAAGCTAAAACTCAAATCAAGTTTATTTTCGTTTTAGCCTAACACTCATGTAGTATTTATGTTGGTAGTTCAACCATCTTGAATCTGTTTCTAACATTAACTAACTACAATTTAAAAAAGGGCATTTGTCCCAATGGTACCAAGGTGTGTTAAAGGTATTGGATCGGGTTATGTAATTCAACACAATACTTTCACAAGTAATCTTCTACTGAGCTTGATAGATGCAGAAAATTCTATCAACTAAACTTACTCACACTTGCAGAACAAATACAATACACAAATAAAGTCGATTTCAAGGTCAAAGTATATTTCGTTCAAATGCAAAGTGAACAAGACTCTAAAGCTCAAGCACACACTCATGCCTTTGCTAAGTTACAAGTGAAGGATTATATACTAAAACCTACAGTCGTATCCTCGTAGGGATGCACGGCTGGACAAAACACTAGAAACAAATGAATGCTAAAACTAGTATATGTTATGGTCTTGACAAGCCAAGCCATATTAATTACAATTAATACAAAAGACTCCATTGACTTTTACAATAAATACCTAAACTACAAAAGGCATTAAATGCTTCGTATCTTTGTAGTTCTGACAAATCTACTTCGCTATTGACTATCATCTGAATGTCTTCTTTGTTGGTCTTGATGAGAGAAAGTAGCTCTGATTATTTCTATAAGTATCCGGAATCTTCGTCAGAGAAAGTCTTCGGAAGTCTTTGTCTTTGGAAGCAGCTGATAGTCGTTCGGAAGCTCTTAGTGTTTTGAAGCTCTAAGTGCTGAAGAGGGATTCAGAATCTTCAGTCTTTGTATAGCCTACATAAGAGGAGAATTATCCTTCGGAAGCAATAGTTCTTTCGAAGGTTAATTCTTTCCTTCCAAAGGTTGTTTGTCTTCTGAGAGTCCAAGACTGGTTCAAAAGATGTTTTGGTGAGCATCAACCTTAATTGATCTTACAAACTCCCCCTAGGCTGATGCTACCAAAAATTATATCCGTCATTTCTCAAGTTTTCAGTTCTTCTTTTGACCAGTCTTGATGTGAGCCTTCCTTCAGAGTGATTATCTGGATTGAGTAGAGGCAGATTTTCCAGATCAAAGATATATGGAGCAGAAAGAGAGAAAATCTCAACCTTCGTGAGTTTCACTATGTTCCCATTGCAGTACTTTAATACAAATTTCTTCTCCAGGGATGAATAACTCCATTCAATGACAAGAAAATATACACTTTTGGGCATTTCCTCAGATTTTCTTCTGGCTATGGACTTCCATCTTCAGAAAGGTCCACGCCTTCTATAAGGAATGATCTGACCTGAGGGTTGACTATCTTCTTCCCGCTCTTCCTGCTCTCTCTCATCCTCCTCAGCTTTTGTCACACCCCCAAATTCCCACTTGTGGCAAATGTCCACGTGGATGTGACGTGTCCAGAATCACAGCTCAAGGTCATATAGAACACCTCTATATGCGTTTACAAATCCAGTGTTTGACACATACACAGAATAAAATAGTTTGCAGCGGAATAAAAGTTATCATAATATATTGCAGCGGAAATCAAATGTTTGACATGTGCAGCGGAAATAATTAATTGTTGACATAACATTGTTTAATACATAAACCAAACAAAATAGTTTTCAAAAGTTAAGCAAAAACAGGAATGCATGATGGCCCTAATGCTCGTTCCCCTATGGTGCATCTCTGAATGTCCATCAACTCCTCAGTTACCTGAGAATACAAGTTAGAAAAATGTCAACACAATGGTTGGTGAGTTCACAGGTTTTGATATACATATAGTAATGAAAAGTGTGTCATGCTGTTTATCAATGTTAGTACCGAGCCCTAGGCCCAAAGTGTCAGTGCGTCACTACCGAACTAGACTTGTTTGCTCTTGCCTCCGCTATGCCTCGTATACATAGCAAGTTAGGTCAGAATTTGCACGGGTTATGACACTCAGTCAACATGGTGCCCCGTGGGGTTAGTCATTCCCTAATGGATCCATCCAAACCTACCACGTTGTTCGTACATTAACGGTAAGACTTTGTGAGGGCTTGTAACGAGTTCAACACTTAATGTTTGTCCAATAAACCAGCATACACAATAGTGTTTGTACAGTAATAATGTTTGACTCGATGCAACTAGTATTCTCCCCCTATTTAAAAGCATTTGAAAAAGAGTAAAGAGGGGCCGTAAACTCACCTTAGTGATGAAGTAGTGTGTAAGCGTAAGCTCCTGAACGTCAAGTAGCACGTCTCGGTCACCGGCAACCTATATCGTATACCGTATGTGAGTTCGTGTAAGTGACCGTGCTAGTGTTCGTGTTAGTGCTCATGTTTGTGTCCAACAACCCTTGGTTGTTCATGTTTGTCCGTGTTGGTCCACAATGACCGTGTTTGCTCGTGTTGGTCCACATTGACCGTGTTTGACCATGTTTGACCGAAGTTGACCGTGTTTTACCAAAGTTGACCGTGTTTGACCAAAGTTGACCGTGTCAAGTCAACGACCCGTTGGTGAACCGTGTGAGGGTTTGTGACTCGTGTAGCAATTGTGTAAGTGTTTGTCGTGTGCAAAATGCGCAAGTCGCGTCTATGGACAACTTACTATTTATAGTAAGTTTCCATTTATGAAAAGTTCGCAAAGCATGACGGTTTTATATTTCTAACGTGTTCAATAGTCCTACGGGATCATGTTAACACATAGCACATCATCATACGGATTCACATAAGTCGTTTACAACATGTTAGTGCACAAAAGTTTCCTAAAATGGAAAGTTTCCATTTTTAGCATACGTGACATCGGAAACCATCTAACTTAGCATCTAATCATCATGTTATAACATATTAAGTCGTTTAGCATGCTCAAATAATTCAAAACGTTCATAAGTTGGTTCTTGTAAAAATAAAGTTACTAAATATAGTAACTTTCTAATTTTGCATAGAAATGACCATTTAACATTTCTAAACCAATTTTTATATCACCAATCATCATAATAAACCACTTAACACCATTTAATCATGTCATCTCATCCCAAATTATCATTTAACAACATTCTAACTAGAAAAGTTACTAAAAATAGTAACAATGCCAAATATGACTACAAACATCATCCAAACCATTTTCTAACAACCCAAATCATCATATTATCATCCTAACAACAATTCTACATACATGAATGTCCATAATTTCCATCAAATCATCATCTTGTAAAATAAAAGTTACTATTTATAGAAAGATTCATGAAAATCATAGTTTTACCCATTCTAACATCATCTAAGCATGAAATCCTCTTTCAATATCATCAAGAAATATATCTACATACTCATAATCATTCTAACCATCATGGATCATACATGCATGGCAATATAGTATCACAAAACATCATTTTAAGCATCAAGGTTCATACCCATCATCTTAGATCATCATAGATCATCATCTAAACACTTTAGATCATCAAGAAACATAGTGAAATCAACAAACCCAGAAGCTAAACTCGTGCATGTGCTTCAAAGGTGCTTGCATGTGTGAATGTAAGCATGCATGTGAGTGTAATAGGTGAGAAAATGGGTTTCAAGCATATAGCTACCTTCTAGAGCTTCAAAATCGTGGGGATGATGGCAAGAACAGCTCTCAATGCTTCTAGAAATGGTCTCACGACAGGTGCAAGCGAGTGATGGGTGTTTTAGGTGCTTCCCTTAACTCCTTGGGTCTCCAATCCTTCAAGATGAGCTTCAAATCTTCAAGGAGAGCTTCAACAATGGAGGTTTTTGAGTGAAGATGGTGATAGTAGGGGGTTCTGATCGAGATAAGCCGGAATAGTGGCGTGCAAGAGTGTTTAAAATGATTAGGATAGGTGAAATGATGGATTTTGTGGTTTTTAAGAAATTTTCTGCGATATAGCTGCCAGGCGTAACGCCTGACGTGGGGGTCTGACCCCGTCGTTACGCGCGGAAGCAGCCAGGTGAGGCGCTCCATTTCCGTCGCGCGCGCAACGCCTGACTTGGGTGCTCCGGGTCTGGCGTACCGCCTGGCCCATCCGTAAGGCCCAATAAGCTTGTTTTTGTTGTTCTGGCCCAATCTTGCCCGTTTCTCGATCATAGAACGTCGTTCGAGCGTCGTTTGGACTCTATCGGTCAAGTGTTAGCCATAATTGTCTTGTGAGATGTTCCTGTGCTTAAGTGTTGTGATGTTCACCAACGTTCGTGTGTTTTGACACGTGTGTGCTGTTCGTCGATAATTCCACGAATTAACTAGTAGTATGCCAGTGTTCATACTGTCGTGCCACGTGTCACACTAAATTAATCTAATTCTAGTGCCACGTGTACATAATGCATTTAAATAAACATTTAAATAAAATCAAAGCTGACCTGGAATTTACGGGGTGTCACATCCTCCCCATGTTAGAAAGAATTTCGTCCCGAAATTCAACTTGTGCTGTTAGCGTTTGTCTGTTCCGCGAACAGGTGTGGGTACTTTCGTTTCATCTGGTCTTCACGTTCCCACGTGAATTCCGGTCCTCGTCGCGAATTCCATCGCACTTTCACTATTGGGATCTTGCTGAGCTTGAGTTTCTTAGTTTCCCGGTCCATAATCTCCACTGGTTCCTCAACAAAGTTCAATTGTTCGTCGATTTGTATTTCCTCGAGAGGAATAACAAGTGTTTCATCTGATAGGCACTTCTTGAGGTTCGAGATGTGGAATACGTTGTGTACGCTGCTCAGTTCAACCGGCAGGTTCAGTTCGTAGGCTACAGGGCCTATTCGTTTTGTAATCTCGAACGGTCCAATGTAACGAGGGTTCAACTTTCCTCGTTTGCCAAACCGAATGACACCTTTCCAGGGCGAGACCTTGAGTAATACTCGGTCTCCCACCTGGAACTCTAACGGTTTGCGTCGCTTGTCGGCGTAGCTTTTCTGTCTGTCACGAGCGGCTGCCATTCGCTTGCGTATTTGCACGATGTTCTCAGTTGTCTCGTGCACCAGTTCTGGACCAGTCAGTTGGCTGTCTCCAACTTCCGCCCAGCAGATGGGTGATCGACACTTACGTCCGTAAAGTGCCTCGAATGGTGCAGCTTGAATGCTAGTGTGGTAGCTATTGTTATATGAAAACTCAACTAACGGTAGGTGAGATTCCCAGCTACTACCAAAGTCAATGACACATGCCCGGAGCATGTCCTCTAGTGTCTGTATCGTTCGCTCACTTTGCCCGTCCGTCTGCGGGTGGTAAGCGGTACTCATATCCAATCTCGTGCCCAAAGCCTTATGCAAAGACTTCCAGAAGTGCGACGTGAATCGACTGTCGCGGTCACATATAATCGAGATTGGTACTCCATGTCGAGTGACCACTTCCTTCAGGTAGATACGAGTGAGTTTGTCTAGCTTATCTGTCTCTTTGATAGGTAGGAAATGAGCAGATTTCGTCAGTCGGTCTACGATAACCCAGATGGTATCGCAACCACTTGCCGTCTTAGGCAGTTTAGTTATGAAGTCCATGGAAATTTGCTCCCATTTCCACATTGGTAGTTCCGGTTGTTGAAGTAACCCTGATGGTTTCTGGTACTCAACCTTGACTTTTGAGCACGTTAGACACTTACCCACGTAAGTTGCTATTTCAGCTTTCATGTTTGGCCACCAATAGGTTGTCTTCAAATCGTGATACATCTTGTCAGAGCCCGGATGTACGGAATACCGGCTCTTGTGTGCTTCGTCCATCACTACTTCCCTCAATCCTCCGTAGCGTGGAATCCAGATTCGATCCATTAAATAGTAAGCTCCGTCGTCTTTGGCCTTTATTTGCTTATCCATGCCACGCATGGCTTCAAGAGTAAGGTTTTCAGCTTTTAGAGCTTCTTGTTGTGCGTTTCATATCTGATTTGGCAATTCAGAATGAATCGTGAGTTGTAGTGCACGCACGCGCTTTGTCGTTTCTTTTCGACTCAACGCGTCGGCCACTACATTGGCTTTGCCTGGATGATACTTGATGGCGCAATCATAATCACCTATGAGTTCAACCCACCTTCGTTGTCTCATGTTCAACTCTTTCTGGTCGAAGATGTGTTGTAGGCTCTTATGATCGGTAAAGATTGTACATTTCGTGCCGTACAAGTAGTGTCGCCAGATCTTCAAGGCAAACACCACGGCTCCCAACTCAAGGTCATGAGTCGTGTAGTTCTTCTCATGTACCTTCAGTTGGCGTGAAGCGTATGCTATCACTTTCTCGCGTTGCATCAGCACGCAACCGAGTCCTTGTTTCGAAGCGTCGCAATACACCACGAAGTCATCACATCCTTCCGGTAGGGATAGGATGGGTGCAGTGCATAGTTTCTGTTTCAACAAGTTAAATGCAGCCTCCTGTTTGTCTCCCCAATCGAATTTCTTATCTTTATGTGTCAAGGACGTCAACGATTGGGCAATTTTTGAGAATCCTTCGATAAATCTCCGGTAGTACCCGGCCAGACCAAGGAATTGTCGCACCTCAGTCGGAGTCTTGGGTGCTTCCCAGTTTTTGATGGCTTCGATTTTGGCTGGGTCTACGTGTATTCCCCGTTCATTAACCACGTGTCCAAGGAATTGGACTTCGCGAATCCAAAAGTCGCACTTTGAAAATTTCGCGTACAGTTGCTCTTTCTTCAGTAGTTCCAAGACTAGCCTTAGTTGTTCGGCATGCTCTTCCTGATTCTTAGAGTAAATCAGAATGTCGTCAATGAACACTATCACGAATTTGTCAAGATAAGGTTTGCACACTCTATTCATGAGATCCATGAACACGGCTGGTGCATTGGTCAGTCCAAAGGGCATAACCAAGAATTCGTAGTGTCCGTATCGAGTTCGGAAGGCAGTCTTAGGAATATCGTTTTCTTGTATCCTCAATTGATGGTAACCCGATCTTAAATCGATCTTTGAATAGTAGCTTGACCCTTGCAATTGGTCAAATAGATCGTCTATTCGTGGTAAGGGATATCGATTCTTGATCGTCACTTTGTTCAGCTCTCTGTAGTCGATACACATACGGAATGATCCGTCTTTCTTCTTTACGAACAAGACCGGTGCTCCCCAAGGTGAGAAGCTCGGTCTGATGAATCCCTTGTCTAACAGTTCTTGCAACTGGTTAGACAGTTCCTGCATCTCCGTTGGTGCTAGTCGGTATGGAGCCTTAGCAATCGGTGCTGCTCCTGGTGTAAGGTCTATCTGGAACTCGACTTGTCGTTTCGGAGGCAATCCAGGTAGATCCTCGGGAAACACTTCGGGAAAATCGCGGACTACGGCGATGTCCTCAATCTTCCTCTCTTTCTTGGGTTGCTCGGCGATGAGGGCTAGTATGGCAGTGTATCCCTTTTGTAGGTACTTGTTCGCCTTCATGCATGATATGATGTTCAGAGGTACTCCCCGCCTTTCCCCCTGAATCGAGATCTGTTCTCCGTTCTGCAACGTCACTCGTACGATCTTCTCGTTGCATACGATCTCAGCTTGGTTAGCGGATAACCAATCCATTCCAACGACCACATCAAAGCTTCCGAGAGTCACCGGCATCAAGTCAATTTCGAGTTCGTGATCCGCCAAAACCATGACGCATCCTCGAAAGATGTGTTGTGTTTCAATTAGCTTGCCGTCGGCTAGCTCTACGGTATACTTGTAGTCTAGTGGTGTTGGGGTAATATCTAGTAATTTGCTAAACTCACTGGATATAAAGCTCCTATCGGCACCGGTATCAAATAATATGCTAGCATAGACATTATTTAAAAGAAACGTACCGGTTACGATGTTTGGGTCATCCTTGGCTTCTCCCGAGCCAATCACAAAAGCTCTTCCTTTGGACGCTCCTCCTCCGGCCTTCTTCAGTTGAGGACAATCCCTCCTCATGTGGCCCGGCTTGCCACATTCATAACACCCTCTAAGAGTGTTCTGGTTGTTGTTGTTATTCTGGTTCTGGTTGTGGTTGGGATTGTTGTTGTTGATGGGGAATCTTGTTCTGCAATCCTTGGCCATATGGCCGTGTCTTCCGCACTTCAGGCAACGGTATCGTTCGCATTGCCCGGAGTGGTGGTATGAGCATCGGTTGCACAATGGGTATTTCCCCTGATATACACCCTTCCCCTTGTCATCGGGTTGGGTGGCAGTGAAAGCTCTGGCTGGTGCAGATTTTTGTTGTTGTTGGGGTTGATGAGCTTGCTGGTGGCTGGGTTCCCACTTCCTCTTCTGGCTCTCTTGAGGCTTCACATGCTCGCCTCGTTTTGGTAGCTTGCCCTGCGCTACAGCTTGATCGGTCAGTTTATGAGCCAGTCTGATCAGTGGTTGGATGGTGGTGATGTCAGACGCCATCACTATGCTTTGGAATTGCTCGGGCAATCCACTGATGAACTGCTCGATCTTCTTGTATTCCGGCGTCACCATAGCCGGGCATAGCTTACACAGCTCATGAAATCGAGTACAATATTGCTCGATCTCCGATCCCACCATTTTATGCACCCAGAATTCCGCTTCCAGTTTGCGGATCTCATCACGAGGACAATATTCCTCATGCAGCAGTCGGGTGAAGTCGGTCCATGACATGGAGTTGGCACCGTCCAACCCCAAGGTTTGAACATGGGTGTTCCACCATGTAAGAGCTGGTCCCTCCAGTGTACCGGTTGCATACTTGACCCGGTTTTCTTCAGAACATTCGCACATGGCGAACACAGATTCTGCCTTCTCCACCCAGCGAAGCATACCAACAGCTCCCTCAGTTCCCTTGAACTTGTGAGGGTGGCAGTTCAGGAAGGATTTGAAAGAACATCCTTTGTTGTTGCTGTTGCCTTGCGATCCTGTGGTTCAGAAACCAATGTCGTGTGTTAGTGCGTGTTAGCTACACTATGTTAGTCATGTTAGGCAAGTGTTGGTACCGTTGTTAGTGCCACTCGTTTCGCTGGCATGTTTGTTTGCCTCGTACTCAGCGAGCATCCGGTTGAATCTGCGTTCAACCATCATGTTGATTCTTGCCTTTTCGGCCTTGCGTTTGAGTCTTAGGGCATTTGCTCCTCTCCCTGACATGTTCTATACGGAAGGTTAGAATGTTAGTTAGCATGTGTTTGAGCATTAGCCAATGTCATAAGAGAATTCAAGTCAGATGTCATGTCAGAAGTCAGATCATATGTCATGCTAGTAGTCAAGTCAGATGTTATGTTATCTAGCAATCATGATCAACATGTAATAAGTAAGACAAAACATAATTCTCATTAATAATAAGCTTGAAGTACAATGATTTCAAAAGGAAATACATAATAAGTTTTTCGAGCACATCCCGCTCGTCTAGGCCAAAATAAGAAAATACAAAATACAACAGTCCTCTAATCCGAATCCATAGAGACGTGTGAGATATCGCTAGCAGCGTCTCCGTCATCATCATCCTCCTCCGGATCCTCATTAGGATCCTCATCAAGGTCCTCTTCTTCGAGGTCCTCGGCCTCGAATTCAGGACCATCCTCCTGAGGTGGCTCCTCAATAAACTGTGCAGCCCATGCATTAAGCATGGCATCACTGGCCTGCACCATGGCCTGAGTCTCGGTGATGTCCGTCCGATTCTCGGTGATACGCACGTCGTGTTCCTGCATGACATCGACGACCTGTCCATGCTCGGTCAGTAGTTGGGACATTTGGAGTCGTAGAGCCTCCATCTGGGCTTCCAGTCTGTTGTTGCGCTCCTCTAGCTGATCGTTTCGCCTTTCTAGACGATCGTTTCTCTCACGAAGAGTCCGGAACTCATCAGTTAGTTCCCTACTCTTCCGAATCACCTGTCGTGTGCAAGCCACGTGTGCCGCAAACGCCTGCTCTGTCGACACTCCGAGTGGTGGTAAACGGTGGCCTGGAGTGGTGTCGCCGGGATATCGGTAAGGTGGTACTCTCTCCTCTATGATCCAGCTCTGTATGATGGCGGGTAGCCATCCCCAGTACCTAGCCCGTGCTGAGTCCCTAGCCCTCCGATCCATCTCGGCATCGACCTGGGCTACGATGCTCTCGACGCGTCGCCGACTCTCGGCAGCCATGTCATCAGGGATCTGGTGTCGGTCGGTGCTCCTGCTAGTGTTATCGTCAGCCATCCTGCAAGTTTTTAAGTTAGTAAGCAACAGTTCGATAAGTAATAATGTCATCATTGTGCAAGTTCTACGTGTAGTGTCTAGAGTTGAGCAATGGCTATAGTCTAAGTTTACTACATGCAAACCTAGTTCCCTATAACCAAGGCTCTGATACCAGTCTGTCACACCCCCAAATTCCCACTTGTGGCAAATGTCCACGTGGATGTGACGTGTCCAGAATCACAGCTCAAGGTCATATAGAACACCTCTATATGCGTTTACAAATCCAGTGTTTGACACATACACAGAATAAAATAGTTTGCAGCGGAATAAAAGTTATCATAATATATTGCAGCGGAAATCAAATGTTTGACATGTGCAGCGGAAATAATTAATTGTTGACATAACATTGTTTAATACATAAACCAAACAAAATAGTTTTCAAAAGTTAAGCAAAAACAGGAATGCATGATGGCCCTAATGCTCGTTCCCCTATGGTGCATCTCTGAATGTCCATCAACTCCTCAGTTACCTGAGAATACAAGTTAGAAAAATGTCAACACAATGGTTGGTGAGTTCACAGGTTTTGATATACATATAGTAATGAAAAGTGTGTCATGCTGTTTATCAATGTTAGTACCGAGCCCTAGGCCCAAAGTGTCAGTGCGTCACTACCGAACTAGACTTGTTTGCTCTTGCCTCCGCTATGCCTCGTATACATAGCAAGTTAGGTCAGAATTTGCACGGGTTATGACACTCAGTCAACATGGTGCCCCGTGGGGTTAGTCATTCCCTAATGGATCCATCCAAACCTACCACGTTGTTCGTACATTAACGGTAAGACTTTGTGAGGGCTTGTAACGAGTTCAACACTTAATGTTTGTCCAATAAACCAGCATACACAATAGTGTTTGTACAGTAATAATGTTTGACTCGATGCAACTAGTATTCTCCCCCTATTTAAAAGCATTTGAAAAAGAGTAAAGAGGGGCCGTAAACTCACCTTAGTGATGAAGTAGTGTGTAAGCGTAAGCTCCTGAACGTCAAGTAGCACGTCTCGGTCAC
This sequence comes from Mikania micrantha, assembly GCA_009363875.1. Classification (NCBI taxonomy): domain Eukaryota; kingdom Viridiplantae; phylum Streptophyta; class Magnoliopsida; order Asterales; family Asteraceae; genus Mikania; species Mikania micrantha. The sequence goes on along the minus strand of CM018685.1, from coordinate 42,506,349 downwards.
CGGCAACCTATATCGTATACCGTATGTGAGTTCGTGTAAGTGACCGTGCTAGTGTTCGTGTTAGTGCTCATGTTTGTGTCCAACAACCCTTGGTTGTTCATGTTTGTCCGTGTTGGTCCACAATGACCGTGTTTGCTCGTGTTGGTCCACATTGACCGTGTTTGACCATGTTTGACCGAAGTTGACCGTGTTTTACCAAAGTTGACCGTGTTTGACCAAAGTTGACCGTGTCAAGTCAACGACCCGTTGGTGAACCGTGTGAGGGTTTGTGACTCGTGTAGCAATTGTGTAAGTGTTTGTCGTGTGCAAAATGCGCAAGTCGCGTCTATGGACAACTTACTATTTATAGTAAGTTTCCATTTATGAAAAGTTCGCAAAGCATGACGGTTTTATATTTCTAACGTGTTCAATAGTCCTACGGGATCATGTTAACACATAGCACATCATCATACGGATTCACATAAGTCGTTTACAACATGTTAGTGCACAAAAGTTTCCTAAAATGGAAAGTTTCCATTTTTAGCATACGTGACATCGGAAACCATCTAACTTAGCATCTAATCATCATGTTATAACATATTAAGTCGTTTAGCATGCTCAAATAATTCAAAACGTTCATAAGTTGGTTCTTGTAAAAATAAAGTTACTAAATATAGTAACTTTCTAATTTTGCATAGAAATGACCATTTAACATTTCTAAACCAATTTTTATATCACCAATCATCATAATAAACCACTTAACACCATTTAATCATGTCATCTCATCCCAAATTATCATTTAACAACATTCTAACTAGAAAAGTTACTAAAAATAGTAACAATGCCAAATATGACTACAAACATCATCCAAACCATTTTCTAACAACCCAAATCATCATATTATCATCCTAACAACAATTCTACATACATGCATGTCCATAATTTCCATCAAATCATCTCATCATCTGTGTAAATAAAAGTTACTATTATAGAAAGATTCATGAAAATCATAGTTTTACCCATTCTAACATCATCTAAGCATGAAATCCTCTTTCAATATCATCAAGAAATATATCTACATACTCATAATCATTCTAACCATCATGGATCATACATGCATGGCAATATAGTATCACAAAACATCATTTTAAGCATCAAGGTTCATACCCATCATCTTAGATCATCATAGATCATCATCTAAACACTTTAGATCATCAAGAAACATAGTGAAATCAACAAACCCAGAAGCTAAACTCGTGCATGTGCTTCAAAGGTGCTTGCATGTGTGAATGTAAGCATGCATGTGAGTGTAATAGGTGAGAAAATGGGTTTCAAGCATATAGCTACCTTCTAGAGCTTCAAAATCGTGGGGATGATGGCAAGAACAGCTCTCAATGCTTCTGGAAATGGTCTCACGACAGGTGCAAGCGAGTGATGGGTGTTTTAGGTGCTTCCCTTAACTCCTTGGGTCTCCAATCCTTCAAGATGAGCTTCAAACCTTCAAGGAGAGCTTCAACAATGGAGGTTTTTGAGTGAAGATGGTGATAGTAGGGGGTTCTGATCGAGATAAGCCGGAATAGTGGCGTGCAAGAGTGTTTAAAATGATTAGGATAGGTGAAATGATGGATTTTGTGGTTTTTAAGAAATTTTCTGCGATATAGCTGCCAGGCGTAACGCCTGACGTGGGGGTCTGACCCCGTCGTTACGCGCGGAAGCAGCCAGGTGAGGCGCTCCATTTCCGTCGCGCGCGCAACGCCTGACTTGGGTGCTCCGGGTCTGGCGTACCGCCTGGCCCATCCGTAAGGCCCAATAAGCTTGTTTTTGTTGTTCTGGCCCAATCTTGCCCGTTTCTCGATCATAGAACGTCGTTCGAGCGTCGTTTGGACTCTATCGGTCAAGTGTTAGCCATAATTGTCTTGTGAGATGTTCCTGTGCTTAAGTGTTGTGATGTTCACCAACGTTCGTGTGTTTTGACACGTGTGTGCTGTTCGTCGATAATTCCACAAATTAACTAGTATATGCCAGTGTTCATACTCGTGCGTGCCACGTGTCACACTAAATTAATCTAATTCTAGTGCCACGTGTACATAATGCATTTAAATAACATTTAAATAAAATCAAAGCTGACCTGGATTTACGGGGTCACACCTTTAGTTGCTTTAGGAGAAGACCTCTATTGCTTCAGGAGAGTCCACTTCTGCTTCAGGAGAGGCCACTGCTGCTTCAGGTTCTGCAGTGATCTCTGGTCCTGCTTTAGGACCCATTCCTGCAGCCTCTGACATATCTACCAACTCTTCTTCTTTGTTTCTTCATCCTTGGTTGTTCCTCATAATCAGTATTGGTGGTTTGGTTGCTTTGGTGTGGGCTTCTTTTTGATTCTGATCATTCTGAGTGCTTCATCAGAGAGAGTCGTCAATAATTATTCTTCCCTTAAACGCCTAGATTTAGAAGCCTCCTTTTGTGCTTGGATCTGCTCCATGAAGGTAATTATCGTCTCCCCCCTAGCTATTTACATTTGATATCTCTTATGTGTAGATCCATGGTGGGGTTCTTCATAGGACAAGCTGTCTTCGAGAGAAGTTATAGTTCATAAGGACTACTTCATCTTCTCCGGTAGGCATCTTCTTCCTTCCTTTTTTTTCTTCTTCTTAAAGATGCCGCAGCTTTTGGACGCAGCAGCCTGTTCAAGCTCTGCACCTTGTCCAGCTCAGCAGCCATCTCAGGTACCGACTAGAGTTTGTAACTCGTCAATGTCAAAACCCTTCTCCTAGAGGACCAAAGATTCGTAGAATCTCTCCATCCAGAAAGTATCTGGTCGCCCTTCTTCATGACTGGCCTCCTCTCCTCCAGTGCAGCGTCATCCTCTAGGGTTTAGTTTCCTTTTGCCTTTATCCATTGTGTTTACCCAGAGGAGATGGATCATGTGGCCTCACCAGTTGGTCCATCGACCAATAGCTCATCTGAGGAAGATACCTTAAATATGACTGGGCCTTCCTAAGCAGCTGCAGCTTCGGAGATAACCTTAGCATTCACTGACTCCTCTAGTTGACCAGCCAACTTGGAAGGTTCCTTAGTAGTGCCCTCAGAGAGCTCAGGATTTGGATGAGAGGTCTTCATCAGCCGTTGTCCCAAGAGGGGACATAGGTTCCATGGAGATAGAGGTTGTTTCTTGAATGAGATCCTCCATGGTAGCCTACTTGGCTGTGGTTCCAGAAGGGGGCTTAGTCCAGAAGGGGACTTTCGGATCCCAACAGGGATCTGGGCTCCATGGAGATGTTGGATGTGAGCTCTTTTTC